>CM053582.1:222680545-222775974 GCA_028627135.1 Pseudochirops cupreus
GAGAAAGAATCTGGAATCTGGAGTTCCATAATCAAATGTTATGAATGTGTATCTATCTACCTATCTTTGTGTGTGTGTATATATATATGTATATGTATATATATGTATATATATATGTATATATATATATTTATGCAATTATTATTATTATTATTGACTACATCCAACTGGAACTTGAGATACACAGGCACTGCAGTTGGGAGATCCATCCTGCCCTACCAAAAAGTGACAAAGGAGAGAATAGACTGGGGGAGGGGGGACACACTGGGATGGCTGTTTTGGGGTGGTGGGCGGGGGAAAGATGGGGAGAAAATATGTAACTCAAAATCTTGTGGAAATGAATGATGCAAACTATAATAAAATTAAAAAAAAAAAAAGAAATTGGACCTGAGTTTAAATCCTATCTCAGACACTCATTAGCTGTGTGACCCTGGGCAAGTCACTTAACCTCTCTATCCTAAATCCTCATCTGCAACATGAGGAAATTGGACTTGAAGATCTGTAAGGTCCCTTTCACCTCTAAATCTATGATCCTATGAAGCACTAATTTAAAACAGTAACACAGCCTGGGGTAATGTCCACACTCACCACACCCTCACCCAGCCCTGCCTCATGGTTTTGTTTTCTGTGGTTGTGTGGGGTTGTTCTTTTCCTCTTCTTCCAGGAGGCAGTTTTCCCTGACTACTGGAAAATTGCATCATCAGATTGTATTTGCTTTTCTTTTCTTAAAAAAGCAAAACTTCTGGAAAAACAATGCTAAATGCCACAAAATTGAAAAAGATTCTGTGGGTGGAAAAATTGGACCGGACATTGTGGCATTTGGGACAACAGTTCCCAGAATAAGGTTCAGGATACTGGCTGTGGTCAGGCAGGCAGTGAGGAAGCAGAGGTTGACATCCACTTAAAGATAAAATTATATGTTTTTCTATCTTCTTGGACTTCAACACTGGCTTCTAGAGGATGGAACCATATCCAGACTGTGCAAAGAGTCCTAACAATAGTTCAAACATCTATTGTGCTTTACAGATTACAAATTGATTTCTTCATAAAACCCTATTTGGCAGGTAGTAGACTTTCAGAACTATAAAAGACATTTAGAGGCAATCTTAGCTATTCCAGTATCTCCTTTGAATGACAGAATGGCTTTACATTTAGCTATTTCAGACAAGGGGTAGTAAAAAATGCTCCCAATCATTAATGATTGGAAAATATCAAATCAGCTTTGAGCTACTACCTCACATCTCTCAGATTGGCAAAGTTGGGGGATAAAAGAACAATGACAAATATTGGAGAGACTATGGGAAAACAGACACATTGTTGGTTGAGCTGTTCATTGGTGCTGCCATTAGGGAAACCAATTTGAAACTAACCCGCTAAAGTTAGTGAACTTTGCATACTCTTTGACCCAGCAATACCACTATTAGGTCTCTATTCCAAACAGATCAAAGAAAGATGAAATAAACTCATGGTACAAAAATATTTGTAATAGCTCTTTTTGTAGTGCCAGAGAATTGGAAACTAAAAGGATTACCATCTATTATAGAATAGCTAAAGAAATTATGTCATAAGCATGTGATTGAATATTGTTGGGCTATAAGAAATTTATAAAAGGGACAATTTCAGAGAAAACCAGGAATATTTCTACGAAATGATATAGTAAAGGAAGTAGAACCAAAAGAATAATTTATACAATAGCAGAAACATTGTAAAGACAAACAGCTTTAGGAAACTTAATAACTCTTCTCTCTGTAATGACCAACCACAATTCCAAAGGACCATTGATGAAGCCTACAACCTACTTGCTGACAGAGAGATGATAGATTCAATGTAGAATGAGACATATTTTGGGAGCACAGCCACTATTGTTTTACTTTACTATACACACTTCTTGTAAAGGTCTTGATTTTTCTTTTTTTTTCAATGGGGGGGATAAAAAAGAGAAAAAATTAATTTTTAAAAATGTATAGAGAATACATTGAAATTATAAATAGGTAGATAGTTATATAACCACTTCACATTTCTACTACCAAGCAAACTTGCATCATTACTTTGTTAATAATGTTGACATAATTCACACGTAATAGTGGAACTCTAAGGAATCTCTCATAGGTATAATTTGTTGTTGTTTAGTAAGTTTTAGCCATATCTGACTCTTTGTGACTCCTTTTGGGGGTTTTCTTAGCAAAGATACTGGAATGCTTTGCTATTTCCTTCTCCAGCTCATTTTACAGATGAGAAAACTGAGGCAAACAAAGTTAAGTGACTTACCCAGAGTCACACAGCTAAGAAGTATTTGAGGCCAGATTGGACATTAGGAAGATAAGTCTTTCTGACTCCAGGCCTGGTGGTCTATCCACTGTGCCACCTAGCTGCCCATTCATTCTGATTTTCAAAGACTTTAGATTCTTCTAAAGACTCATTATTAAAACACATACAGAATAAGCCTTTGACAGTAAAATAGGTGATGATTCCATATACTTACATTTGTATGACATATACAATTCACAAGAAATTCATCAGCAAGTATTTTAAATTATGCAAATAAAATGACTAAGTTGTTCATACCTTTGACCCAATGGTACTTCTACTATGCACATATTCCAAGGAGGTCAACATTAGATATATACCAAAATATACATAGCACTTTTTATAGTAGGATAAAAACTGAAAAGAAAGCAGAAGGCCCTTAATTGGAATAGTTGAACAAATTGTGGCATGTGAATGTAGTGGCTATACTATCAGAAACAATAGAAACTGTATAAGGAATTCAGAGCCACTCAGGAAAACTTGTATGAACCAAGATGGAGCAAAGAAAGCAAGACCAAAAAACCAGTATATACAATGACACCAATGAGATAAAGAAATACAACACGAGACATCAAAATTCGGAGTTCAGATTAGTCTAATGACCAGTCTTGATTCCATCAAACTGATTATGAAACAGTGAATTTTTCTCATTAAAGAAAGGGTAGAACATGAGTATTATTTATCATATAGGCTTTCTTGAAATGAAAATTTATTATTACATATTTTGAATCTTCTCATGTTCTGCCATGCCCATGACATACTTTTATTTCTTTCTAACTTTGTGTTTAAGTTCCAATATTTAAGTCTATGATATGTTTTTGTTTCTTTTCTCTATTCTCTCTTTGTGTTCTGGCATTTGAGTCTAAAATGAAATTTTGGAGGAAAAAAAGAGAATGAATAATAAAGGGGAGGGACAGCTAGGTGGTGCAGTGAATAGAGCACCGGCCCTGGAGTCAGAAGGACCTGAGTTCAAATTTGACCTCAAACACTTGACATACTAGCTATGTGACCTTAGGCAAGTCCTTTAACCCCAACTGCCTTGCCTTCCCCCCTCCAAAAAAAAAAAAAGATAGACCATAGATGTAAAATGATCTATACGCTATTAGATACAATTTGTGTTAGTTTGTTTTTCTTAATTGTTTTTATGTGACAACAGAGGAATCTAACGGGAAGTGACAATGATTTCTTTTTAAGCATCAATAGAACATTTTTAAAAGTAAGAATTTATTTATCTTTATTCCATTCTGGTCAGAGTCCCCTAGTCTCTATAGTGTCCAGATGGTCTATTTTAACCCAGGATAATTACTGTTAGAGCAAGACCAGCCTGGCCTAGAAATTTAATATGAGCCAGGTTTTTAAATCTCCTTCATCATTACATCTCTTAAAGTGAACAATATTTTCCTTCTTAGGATTATTTTTAGAGCGCTATATTAGGAGTTAGAGGAAACTGGTTCTCCAGGCCTTATCAATAATATAAGGAGCTTGGTCTAGATGACCTTTAAGGTTCCTTCCTATAATCCAGAAACTCATTTTTTCCAAATTTGCCCTTTTTTATCCCCTTCCACATTACTGTACAGACACCATTACTTTCTTTCCCAGGACTTCCAGGTTCCTGCTCTGAGCTGCTGGTCTTCACTTCAACCTGTTCTTTTTGGCCCTTTCCTTTGACTGTGTATTTCTTTGTATTCCCGCCCTTCATCCAAGGGTGTGCTAGTAAATGTTTAGCAACTGGGAAGCCCTAATTTATAGCATTTGTTGATTTCCAAGGTATCAATACTCACGCTGAAATTTTAACAATCAGTTCTAGCCATTAGAGCTGGCTCTTGCACATCTCTATGAAGGTTTCATTCCTAGCTCCATCTTACCCCGCTAGGCACTAGATCTTTAGACCTTCAAAGCACAAAGTCTCACATGACCCTCTCAGGTGTTCCTAGACTCTAAAAAGTGGGATCTTTATGTAGAGGTCAACTTATACTATAAATTCTACCTGCTTAATGAGATGCATGCATTCCAACCAAAGGAATTTCTGTTAAATGAATGGGGAAGGAGGTATTATGTAGTAGAAAGAACAGTGGACTAAGAATTAGGAGACATGGCTTAAAATTCTCAGTCTGCTACTGACTGGCTGTGACCTTGGAAAAATCATTTAATTTTTCTATCTCTTGATTTCTACATCTATTTTATAAGGAGGTTAGATTAGATGATCTCTCAGGTCTACCTTAGCTCTAAAAATCTGAGTCCTGATTGACTTCCATTACAAAATTTGAGATACATTTCACTGGAAAAATGGCCAATATCCTATATGCCAAAAAGTCATAGCAATCCCTTTTCTTGAGGTAATAAAACAAGAACAACAAAATGTTGCAAAAAGTAGTTGTCCATCTGTTGGGGAAGAGCTGGGCAAATTGTAGCACATGAATATAATGGAATGTTATTGTTCATCAAGAAACAGATATGAGGGATATAAGGGGACTTGTAAAAACATAGGAGGAGAAACATAAGAAGACTTCTTTGAACTGATGCAGAGTGAAAGGAGCAGAATCTAGAGAAATATGTGTGTGCGTATTAGCCAGTTGTTTCAAAACTGTATGTTCCTAGAAATATTGAACAAACCTTTAAATACTTCAACTCTTAGTTTAATGGATTTCTATCTACTCCAATTAAAGAATATAGTAAGTAACAAGCCATATTGGTTTTACTGGGTGACAGAGGCCAGTAAAGTCAAGTTATGGAATAACAAGAAAGACAGACAGATAGAGGGAGACATATATAATGACTATAACAATTAAATGAAAACAACACTAAAAGGCAGTTCTGATTCAGTCATTCAACTAATCAGCAAACATTTATTAAGTGCCTATTGTGTACCAGACACAGTGCTGGGCCCTAGAAATACAAAGGCAAAAGCAAGGAGCTTACATTTCAATTAATTACAGTAATTGATCTCATTCTAGAGCAGAGATAATGAAACACAGTTCTACTATAATGTTTGTTTTGTAAAGACAAATTTGTTTCAAAGCAACTGATATATTAGAGAACAATTTGAGTATGATATGAATTTCACATTTGCTTATGAGCATTTTCTTTGGTGAGGAAGAAAAAGAAAGCTGGAAATTGCTCCATTTCACAATAACTCACAAGTTGCATCCCTTCTGACACCCAGTTCCACAAACACAGCTCAAGTCTTTTTCAAGACTTTCAAGGTATATATTTATTGTAAATCTTCTGCTGAATAGGAGCTATGCTAAAGAGAAGGCTAGTGTACGATATTTTGTCCTCCTTCCATTATGTCCCCCAAACCTGTCCAGGTTTGCCCAACTCTTGCCATTGTCTGTGCTCCCTGGTGGGAACCAGGACACATAGGCTGAGTAGCCTGCAGCTAAAGGAGTAACTATTTATTGTGGTATTTATGTATTTTTAAATCATTTAAAATGCATATAACTATGCCACCATTTTTAGGTTCCTATTTTTTTTTTTTACTGTGCCACGGATGAAGTATTTGAGTGTTATGCCTCTAACCTAATTTTTCCCATAAGCTCTGGTTTTTATTGCATAACTTTACATAGCATAGTGCTTTTGGGGGATGTATACCTTGTGTTGTAGCAGAACGGACTGTACTGCTCTCCTCCAGAGAGAGATAGTAGAAAATGAATGTGGAATGTGATATACCCTTTCAGACATAGTTGCTGTGTCTGCTGTTTTTACTTAACTATTTTCCTTTGCTTCAGGGGAAACTTCACAGGTGTGAGGAAAGGAGAATGTATGCTGGCAAATGACTATGGTTTAAAAACAAAAAACATCAATTAGCTTTTAAAAATACTTAACTAATATAATAACTTGAAATAACACAAAAAACTTTTAAACTCTTATTTATAGGAAAATAACTTTCTATTTAATGAACAATAATACTCAAAATGTCAACAATAATTTTGTGCCACAGTCTAAATAAATTAATGAAAATATTGCATAAGGCTGAATATTATTCCCAATCTAGAGGTAGCAATCCTCAAAGTTTCTAACAATTTGGTTAAGTTTTACCAGCTTTAAAATTCCTCTACACTTCTAACTTTACATTCAAAGCCATTTTCTTAACTTTTTTTGTGTTGTTGTTGTTCCATAATTTGATTTTACTGGCCTCTTTCATCCAGTAAAGCCTATATGGCTTGTTACTATATTCTTTGATGAGAGTAGATAGAAACCCATTAAACTAAGTGCTGAAAGGTTCAGTCTTTGCTTAGCAATGAAGGCTTACTCCAATGTCTGCAGGGACAAATACTTTTCAAACAACTGGCTAATGCTGAAATCAATAAACTAGTCTAGTGTGCTTTTTTAAAAAAAAATTTCATTCCTGAGCTCCCTTCCAGCTCTAAAATCTATTACCTCTTAGGTTTTGTTCCTAATCAATGGAATAAAAGATTCCTACAGTACTCAACAAATATTTATTAATTAAGCTAGTAGTTATGTGTGAAAACCAAGGCCCAGAAAGATCGCAAGAATACAGAAAGTTCTGTGATTTTTTTCAGGGGTGGAGAATACTCCATAACAAGGACTATCCACAAGGAGCTACCTGAGGCACAGAAAATTTAATTTTCACCAGGGTTATGTATCAAGTTTGAGAAGCAGATTTTGAACACAGGTCTTCCTGATTCCAAGCCCAAAACTATACTCTCTAAAAGGATTCAACACACAAACAAGTGGATATTTGTTAAGCCTGTGAAAATTCTCTGTAGGTTTAGAGACTATTAATCCTTAAAATGTGCTTGGGATTTAAATCAAGGATTACATAAATTCAGTGGGATTACTTTCTCTCTCTCCCTCTTTCCCCTTTCTCTCTCTCTCTCTCTCTCTCTCTCTCTCTCTCTCTCTCTCTCTCCCTATTCCCCCCTCTTTTTCTCTCTCTCCCTCTCTCTTTCTCTCTCGTCATCATCATCACCATCAGCTCCTATTATCATATCTGTGTAGATGACTCACAGATCCATATAGATCTAGTATCGGTCTTTCTCTTGAGCTTCAGTCTTGCATTACCAGCTGACCGTCAGACATATTGGACATTTCAAACTTGGATGTCTAGGAGAAATCTCATTCTTCGATATGTTCAAAAGAGAAACCTATCTTTCCTCCCTATAAAATCACCCCTCTTCCAAACTTCCCTATTTCTATATGGATACTCCCATTCTTCTAGTGCTTCATGTTCATAACCTTGGTGTCATTCTTGAGTCTCTGCTCTCCCTCACTTCACATATTTAATTAATTGCCCAATCTTGCTGTTTCTACCTCCATGACATTTTTTCTCCCTTGACTCCCTTCACTCTCCTTACATAGCTACCAACTTTGTTTAGGCCCTCACCACCCCTCTACTAGATTATTACAACAGCCTCCTAATAGATCCCCCTGCCTCAAGTCTCTGATCACTCCAGTCTGTCCTCCACACAGCTGGGAAAGTGATTTTCCTTAAGCTCAGATCTGACCATGTCACTTCCCTACTCAATCAACTCCAGTGGCTCCCAATGGCCACTAGGATTGAATATGAACTCTGTCTTTTTGAGCTCTTTCCAACTTGTCTCCCACTTATCTTCTTTATCTTATTTGACACTATCCCTTCTCATCCACCTCCTGCCCCCATCCCACACTCTGCAATCCAACCAAACAGACCTTTTCTCTGTTCCTAATACACAGCCCTCCATTTAATTCTGTACTGACATCCCCCATGAATGGAAATCAGTCCCTCATCATCTCTTTTGCACTGAATTCCTCTCTTCAGGAGGCAACTCAAATACTGTGATCTGCATAAAACCTTTCCTATCCTCCAGTTGCTCGTGTCCTCCCTCCAAAATTACCTTGTATTTTACTACTTTATATCTAATAGGCTTTTGTTTGTTTGTACTGAAGCTGGGTCTCCCTGTCTCACCTAGACTGGAAGGGAGTGCACAAGGCCACTCAGTGACCGGATCTCTATACTTACTGGCATGGTAGTTGCTCCTTTTTCCAATCCAGACTGGCTCACCCCTCTTTAGGCAGTCCAGTAACCCTCTGGAACTGGATGCTCACCCTGTTGGAGCCTGACTTGGGGCAGCATCCAATCAACTTTAGCCCTGCTTCAGGTCAGATCACCTAAACTCAAGCAATTCACCAATCTCAACTTCCCTAGCAGCAGGCACAACAAGGCATGTGCCACCACATCTAGCTACTTTGGTTATTTGTAAATATTCTGTTTTTATTATTATTATTTTTTTTTTTTTTGCTTTTTGGAGGGGGAAGGCTGGGCAATTGGGGTTAAGTGACTTGCCCGAGGTCACGTGGCTAGTAAGTGTGTCAAGTGTCTGAAGCTGGATTTGAACTCACATCCTCCTGACTCCAGGACAGGTGTTCTATTTACTGTGCCACCTAGCTGCCCCATTTGTATTTATTCTGTATAGAGGCAGCTAGTTGGTGCAGCGACTTTGTATTTTTATTGAACCAGAACTGTGATTTCACCCCTCTGTGGAAATAAATGTTGGGTTCACCCTGGATGAAAATACCTGAGGCCATGACCATTAGGGGCATTTTTTAGCCAAAGCATTAGATTCTCACATAAACATTATGCTAAGTCAGGGCTCTCCCTTTAGGACTTAGCTGGGTGGATGATAGATAAAGAGAATCAGGGGGTAGGGGCAACAAAGAGTGAGTACACTTTGCCAATAATGATATCAACAGATGGTTTGAAACTGTAGAGTGTAGCAGGCTGTTAGAAGAGGTTGTGGACAAGTCTATACAACGGCACAGCTAGGGAGCTGTTTACCTTTCACATTGGTTCTGAGCATTGTTTTTGGTGGGCTGATAAGGGATGGCAAGAGTGCCATCCTGGAGTGAGGCAAGCTTCCACAAGCAGAGAGCTGACTCTGGGAGGAATACTTCACAGATGGCAAAATTGACAATGAGTCAAAGGCAGGCAAACAACAAGCAACAATCACGGGATCACAACGATCCAGGTAAATTCATGATAAAGTCCAGGAGAGCCAAAGCAGATGTAACAAGCCACATAAAAGAAGAGGACCTTAAACTGAGATGAAGCCTGCCTCAGACGAGAAGCTTATTTTGCTCTCCCTGTCATAACAAAAACTAATGACTTGCCAAACCAAATAATTGCAATAAGGTAGCAACTTGTCCTGGTTTCAATTCACCTCATTTTGATAACATGTTGATTGACCACTTATTATGTATAAAAACACTGTTCTAGAGCTGAACAGATCAATTGAATCAGTCAACAAGCATTTATTAACTACTTGCTAAGTCCTTGGCATTCTGCTAAACAATTCAAAGACAAATATGAAATATTCCCAGCCCTCAAGAAACTTATATTCTATCAGGGAGATGAAGTATACATATACAAGTACATACCAAGGACTTTAAACCTGTGATCTCATTAGTACTGGAAATTCCAATTAAGAAAACTCCCTTTACTAATACAAGTTAGCACCTTTTCTGTAACTCATAGTTAGAGTTGCTTTGTCCTAGAGCACTGATAGGCCAAGTGACTTACCAATGGTCATACAGCTAGTGTGTGTGTGTGTGTGTGTGTGTGTGTGTGTGTGTGTGTGTGTGTGTGTGTGTATGAATCTGTGGCATTTGCACAAGATTCAACTTGGTGGAGAGAATGGTGACTTCATTTCCCTGTGTGAGGGGAAGAATTGGTCAAAGCTTAGAGAGGAGAGATCTTCCTATTCTTCTGGCATTGAGAGAAGACATACATGGTTCCAGGCTCTTCTCAGGGAAAGGTTTCTGGGGGAAGAAAAAGACTCAAGGAAGAAGCAAACATACTCCAGGAGCTAGTGGATATGTGTATGTGTGTGTGTGTATATGTATGTATTTATATATAGCACATATGTTTACATATATATTACATACACATATAGACACGCATACAAATATGTATGTATATGTGTATACCCCTAGATAGTTCTGTGGATAGAAAGCTGGACCTGAAGTCAGGAAGACCTGAGTTCAAATCCAGCCTCAGACACTTATTAACTGTGTGACCTGGGTGAGACACTTAACTTCTGCTTGTCTCAGTTTCCTCTTCAGTTAAATGGGGATAAATACAGCCCCTATTTCCCAGGGTTGTAGGTTGTTGTGAGGATGAAGTGAGATTTATATGTAAAGTGCTTAGCATAGTTTGTGGCACATAGTGGTGTTTTATATATGTGTGTGTGTATAAATGTTAACTATTATTATTATTATTTGAACGTGTGTGACAATACCTATGTATATATGTTTATGTTTTATATATGTGTGTATGCAATATACTATATATACATGTGTGTATATATACATATGTGATACGTATATATGACAGTAAAGTGGGGGAGGAGGAAGGCACTACTAGCTGAGAGATTCAAGAAAATCTTTTAGAAGGCAGTGATTTAGCTGAGTGATGCTGGCAAGAAACTTATAATTCCTTTTAATTCTTTTGTCAAAGGATCTTGCAAAACCAAAGGCCTGTGTTCACTTTAGGAAGTTTCTCGTTTATTTAGTTCAAAGCCCTCACCAAAAATTATGGGAAAATTTGTACCTGATACCACTCAAATGTGCTGGCACCAAGTCCATTTTCAAGACTCAGCTTAGAAGAATTAGAACAGGAAAGTTGCATCAAATAGTTGATGACAATGAAACTGAGCTCACAACAAACAGAGCTCTTGGAAAATGAAGGCCCCTCCCCTGCCTCTAATGAGTGCCCTTTCCAAACTCTGCGTGCAGCCTCAGTCATAGATAAGCAGGAGCCAGGTGTCACTGCTTTTATTTTGATTACTTCTCTGTGGGTCTCTGGCATAGTTGAGGCTACTGCTGGAACAGTCATCCTCCCTTTCTGCAATGAAGAAGGTCTCCAGGGTTCCACTGTATGGAAAGGAAACACAGTTCTTCCTTTGTTCCAACCTATAGGTTGCCAGCCTAGGAACACTTTGTCATTGAAACTACTCTCCTTTACTCCTGGGCACATCCTGTGTCACAAAAACTTGCCAGGGAAATAGGAAAACCATTTTCTATTCATTACTATTTTGGTTACCACCTCCCCTCAGACCCAATGGAGACTGCTTAGGACTCTGAGCCCAAGATCCTTGGGAACAGCAATGCTTCCAGCCCAGTGCCCTCAGCCATCCTCCTGAGAAGCCACCCTTGGAAGTACAGCCTGGCAACAGATCCTCCAGGTGCTAAAGTCAAAGCTACTGAAGGCCCAAGAAAGAAAGTGCTTGTCACCAAAGTCCTTGACACTGTTAAATGATTCAGCATCAGAAACAGATATGCAAATGACATTAAAGGAGAGCCATTATCCTCTGCTTGGCTGCTGCCCTAAGGATCATGGGACCTAAGGGTTGGGAAAGTGAGCGGTGGAAGGAAAGGTAGGCCGGGACCAGATTATAGTGAGCATTGACTGTCAAGACTAAGGAATCTGGTTTTTATTCCTTAGACAAGAAGGAGAAACTAAAGGTTTTAGAGCATTAATGTGACATACATTTCTTCTTTCAGAAAATTTCCGTGTCATCAATGCCTAAGAGAAATTAGAGGAAGTAACGACTAAGTGACAATGCCACTTAAGAGACTGTTGTAACAGTCTAGGCTGCTGCTACTACTACTACTACTACTACTACTACTACTACGGTGATATAAGTATTATTTTTCCCATTTTGTAGAGGAGGAAACTGAGCTTCATAGAGTTTAAGTGAATTAACCAAGGCTTGAAAATTAGTGTAGAAACTTACACTCAGGTCCTCTCACTCCAAATCTGCTCCTCTTTCCATTATACTTCATTGTCTTTCTAGAACTAATAAGTTCTAGGATAACTAGATATCTAGGATAATGACAGTGAGAATGAGAAGGAAATCAGAGATCCCAGACACATTCTAGAGCATTAAATCACCATGTAAATCTAATTCTTGGCTTTAGGCCTCAGTAAATGCAGTGAATTCCTTAGGACCATTAGCTTCTTCTGTCAAAGTAAGTACAAGAGAACTTCAGGCCTCTTGTAGAAAACAACATGGGGTAGTGGAAAGAAAAGTGAACCTGGAAGCCTGACTTAGACATTTACTAGCTGTGTGGTCTTGGGCGAATCACATGAGCTCTTTGGGATTAGTTTCTTCATCTGTAAAGTGGGGATAACATTTGTAGGGGTTCATGAGGAAACTTAACAACTTTAAAGTACTCTATAGGTAGGAGTTGTTTTTTATTTGTTTGTTTTTCAACTTGTAATCATTACTAAGTCTCTTTGATCCCTTGACTTCAACTAGAGGAACTGAGCCTCCCTAGACTTTCTTTTTATTTTTTTAAATTTTTAAAATTTTTCTTCCTGGACTCCCTTGATCAAGGAGTTTGCTTGATCACCTGAATTTACTCAAATTCTGCTTAGCTATCCTGAAGGCCTCTAGTATTCTCAAGCCTTCTTTTCTACTCCGCCTCCATACATTCAACACTACCAGAATATTTATTTTGCTTGTTAGCAGGAAGAAAGAAGATGCAGAAATTTAGAAATAATTAAAGAGGAAAAGGTAATTAGATGTATGCAAAAAAAAAAAATAAAGAAATCTGTCTTGTCTCTGACTAGATAGTGCTATACTATCGTGGACTAAGGTTTCCATTTGACTTAGCCTGGCTATCCTGATATTCCATGGTCTCACTGTCTCCACTCTGTTAATCTATCCAGATAAGAACATAGTCTTCACCTTAGCATACCAATACAGGACTATGAGATCAGGTCTTTTCATTTGGGAAAGGGAGGAGAACAGACAAATAGACACAGCTTTGGTGACTGATGAATATCCATGAGTGTATCCCTAACTCAAAGGAATTCTACCAGCCCTCTGTTTAGCCTCACTTGATTTATTTCTGATGTGTATTTAAATGTAGGACAGAGATACATATGTAAGACAGGTTTGTGGCAGATCTCTTTATCTAGATCCGTATCTAACATTTGGAAGAGGAAAGAGTGAAGTAGATATTCCCTCCCCCCAACATACACTCCACAGATGGTGTTGAGTAAAATTATACAGGCATGTATAGTATCCTGAGAAAATGAAGAAAACTAGAAAAGGAAGAAAGGGCTGAGAGACATGTGCTTTTGCTTCATAAGAGCAAAGGGGATAAACTGAGGAATGAAGAGGAGAGAATGGCCAGATGCAAGAGTATTGTAGAGATGTGGGAGAAAAAAAGATAGGAAAGACAAAGGAAGAGGGATTATATAAAGTCTGAAATACTCCTTGACTCTTATCACTGTAATCATGAATAATGTAAGAATGCTTCTTAGATCTAATTCTGAACTTGTGAATGAATCACCTCTACTTCTTAAATGTTTCTAAGGTATTAGGGTTAGGCAAATGTCTGTCTTTGTCGTAAAGGAGTAGACATTTTCTATCTCATGCTGCTAAAGACCGTATCATTCTGGTTATCTTGTCCAAAGTTGCAGCTTTAAGTTTTAGGTGTGTGAGAAAGATCTCCTATGTCACCTCCAAAAACAGGGGAAAAAAAAGCTAGAGAGAACATGAACCTGCTGGAGGCATGGCTTGAGACCTGGCTATTCCAGATCATCACAAGCACAATTTTAGATGACACTGGAAGAGGGAACAGCAAATAGAACTGAAATGGAACAGATCTTACATTTCTTTAGCCATCTAATTTCATCTTGTGAAGAAAGTAGAGCCATCTCATTTGAACTCAGCCACGTCAATACTAGATCTATGAAGCCTGAAAGAGTGACAGGGTCTGACCAAATACATACAGAAGATATTTATGAGGCAGATTTTAAAGGAATGAATTTTCAGGTTATCATAAAGAGAAGATTATGCAACAAATAAAGGAAAGAAAAGGATAATGGATAGTGCTATTTTTTTTAAAGGTAACCAAGAAAACATCAGTAACTACTAACACACAGGCTTACTTTTTATCACTATATAATTTTATAATTTATAATATAATTTTTATCACTATATAATCTTACTTTTTTTATCACTATATAATCTTTGGAATGGTCTCTGCATTTATAGAATGCCACTAACTCTCCACACTCTTCAGGCTCTCTTTCCTCTTGGGCTGGAGCTGACTTACTCACCCTACCTATACCCATTGATTAGATCCGCTATGGGGAATTTACAGAAAGAGCTGGCCAAGAATCATTGAAGATGAGAAGGCATTGATAATTTGTAATCAGCCCTGGTTCAGGGAATACCTGCATCGATGAGATCACAGATCGTTTGGAGTAATGAGGTGTAGGGGTCCCCAGAGGTTACATGAGGCTCTATATGGGAAGTGCTAAGGTTTCCCTGGGAAATTTTACATTAAGGGCCCAGTTTGGAAAACTCTTTTTTCACTTAGCAATTGGGAGAATTGTATTAAATTTCATTAAATTGTATTAAGTTTATAATATTGAGAAGCAGGATGATATAGTGAAAACAACTAGGTGGTACAATGGATAGAGAATTAGCCCTGGAGTCAGGAAGACCTCAGTTTAAATCCCATTTCAAACACTGAATAGCTGTGTGACCCTGGGCAAGTCGCTTAATCTCTGTTTGCCTCTTTAAAATGGTGATAATGATAGCACCTACCTACTGGAGTTGTGAGGATAAAATGATATAATATTTATAAAGTGTTTTGCAAACCTTAAAGTGTTACATAAATGCTAGTGGTCTACATAAAGTATATATGTAAGCATAAATGCTAAGTACAGAGTCCCGGACTTTGAAGAACTTTCGTTCAAATTCTATCTTACTATTTCTGTGACCCTGGGCAGGTCTCTTACCCACTCTGAGCCTCACATATTTTCCTAGGATAATAAGTTAATAGATATGTTACTATCTGCATCAGTGTAGTTAGCTTCCACATTGGGATATGCCAAATGACCAAATCACAGGTCCTTGAGATGCTAATGTAACATATATTGTATGGGTTTTTTCTATCTATTGTTCATAATTACTTACTTATGTCTTATCTTAAGAAATCAGCGTGGTTTCCAGGCAGTCAGGTTTCCTGTCAACTGCTAGATGAACCGACCTTAATGAGTTATTCTATTGTTTTAAGAAAAGCATCTTAGGTATGCCTGAGCAAGCCTAGGCAAAACTCTAAGGAGAATCTTGAGAGCTGGAGCCATATCAGATCTTCACTCAAAAGTTCTTCTGAGTGCATCAAACAATCAGAAGGACGAAAAGGAAAATGATGGACAGGCTTTGAAGATGGCTTTGAAGATATCTATTCTGTCGATCAGCACAAGACAGGCTGAAGAGCTCTGTGATGGCAGAAGGCTCACGGCTGCTTACTCTGTGTTTAATTGCTCCCTGTGCTAAAAAAGAGTGTTAGGACTGCTCCTGATGCTAACACTTGGTGGTTGGGGCGTTGTTAGAAGCTGAACTCTGGTAGTTTATTATAAATGGAATTTGGGTGTGCAGAGAGGGAAGCATATGTTAAAAAAAAAAGAGTCACAGAAAGATTAATTAAAAACTGATGGACCTAAGTTAGTTCAAGTTGTGGGTAGTCAACTTATCTGGCTATAGATCTCAGAGAGTATGGATGATATCCCCCTTGACCAAATCTCCATTTTTGAATCCATGAGAGTGACTTATAAAGCAAAGTGGTTGACATTGTCAGGTTGCTGCCACAAAATGATTTTAGAATCAAAATGAAAATGAAATAAGAATTTAAATCCCCACAAAAATGAAAAAAGTCATTTAGCCATCTTTGCCTCAGTTTCCTCATCTGTAAAATGAGCTAGAGAAGGAAATGGCAAAATACTTTAGTATCTTTTCCAAGAAAACCCCAAAGGGAGTCACAGAGACAGACACAATTGAAAACAATTAAACAACAAAAATACAGTGTTTTAAGGTTTGCAAAGTGCTTTGCATCCATTATATCATTTGAAACTTATAAACTTCTTGCTTTTGTGGAAACTTATAGATAAGTAGAGGTTCCTAGAGCAAAGAACTTAGACTACTTGCCCATTAATTTTTCAGGGGAAGTTATAGTTGACCTCAGGCTGTAGGGAAAGGCAATTAAATCTAGAGTCCATGGGGCTGAGGACACTGCCTATGAGCAGGTCTTCTAGGAGCTATGCTGCAAGATAAAAGATGGCCAGTGTTTCCAATGTGGTGTTATCTAATGCTTCTGTATTTTGGGGACAAGTGTTAGATGCTGAAGATTTCTGCTTTGAAATACAGACAGCAATGAGTGAAAGACTCAAAGATGTCATAACTGTTCATTATATCCTGGGCTGTGAAATAGTGTCCAAAGATAACCTTGATGTAGGTGGTCATCATTTAGCATCGTGGCCAGACTATATCTTCCTAGATGTTTGTGATGCCATGATGTCAGTTTGGTTGTGACAAAGCACAGAGTGGAATTTTCAGTGATGTGGATTTAATAGAGGGTTTAATACAATTAGAGGGAGTGGGAAGCAGTTTTCAGATTTTCATTGTCAATGGATATATACAGGGAGGATCAACAGGAATCAAGCTGAGTTTGCCCATTGTGTAAAACTACAGTTTGGAAGGAAGCTTGTGAGATTGTAGGCAGCATGCATATTTGGGCTGGTAGAAGTTGGTTTACTTCTGTGATATTTCTAGCCTTGATTGATATCAGATGCAACTCTGGGTTCTAGTCCCCTCTCAAGCAAAAATATCAACATTTAGGGAGAAATGGAGAGAGAACCCTTGCAGATATAGATATCTGACTGGCAAAATTCTGAAAATTTCCTCAGGGGAAAAAGTCGTTGGATCCAAGGTGTTTGTGTGTAGGGAAGGGGAAGGGTCACCAGGATGCGGTAGCAAGGAGAGTTGTTGTTATACATCCGATCCCACCAGTGTAAAAAGGACGTCTTTACATACTTTAAATAGATGGAGTGGGTAATTAATGGCTGTGAACAGCTGTGTGAACCCTGCATCTCCTCCACTCAGCTGTCTGAGTGGAGGAGATTCCAAACTTTAACAATAGCTGTATGTTTCCAGTCAGTTTGATTTTTAGTTAAGGAGCAGAAAGAAAGCAAAACTGCTGCTTACCTCTAAGGTTACAAATGTTTCTTGAATACTTAGTATCAATCAGCAAATCTTTACATCAAAGGAAATGTGCTACAGGGGCATCGGAAAATATAGAGATAAAAAAACTTACACGCTCATGAGAAATGAAACAAGTATAGAGGCAGGTCTAATACAAGGCAGAATATAGCATATTCTCTGAGAAAAGCACTATGGAAATTTAAAGAAAAGAGAAATCACATCCTGTTGGATGAATCAGGAAAGGAAGACTTCGTTGACAAAATCACATTGCATAGGGGCCTTGAATGAAAACTAGGATTTTGATTACAGGGATGGGTGATAGGTTAGGACGGGGAGAGAAAAGAATGTTGCAGGTGAAGATGGCTGACTGGACAAAGTCTGCAAATGGGAAAGTAAGGCACATGTTGAGGAAACATTGAGTTGTACAGTTTGCAGGATAGAGAATGTACAGGAATAGGTATTATTTTATTCTTAGATTTTGTTTCCCCAGAGCCTTGCACATAGTAGGCACTTACTAAAAATACTTATTGATTGATGTGGAAGAGTAATGAAAGATGGAGCTACAAAGATAAGCTGGGACCGTGTTGTGGAGAGCTTTGGAGAATTTATATTTAATCTCATAGGCAAAATGGAGAGCTACCGAAATATTTTGAACTGGGGAAGGACATGATTAGAACTTGTGATAAGACACTATCTACCAGAGTTCTTCCTCCCCTCACCAGAGTAATGCAAAGGAAAAAATGTCTCCAGGATTGAATGACCCAGGATGCAAGGCTTACAACGTACCTCCCTTCATGTAGTTTGCTGCTAACTTCTGATCATAGTGATGACTAGAATTCTCATCACCGAAGCTCATAAAAAGCCCTGCCACATGGAAGCAGGACCCTTTAGACTCGATAGATGTTTTAAGACTGCAAGTCACCTTACCCTAAAATGCTAACTAGATGTGTTTTCACATGGAAATTAGGGGGACCATGTCTACCAAAGCTAAATTGTTTCAGGATCCTTTCTATGTTATAATTAAATATAACTCCTTTCATTCACTTTTAATGACCTACAAATATCTCATGTCTTTTCAACATTGAACCTAACCTAATAGGGGAATGGGACTGAATCATCAGGCCCATCCATTATAGAGCCATACCTTAGGAAGTTGTATTAGGCAATAATAACAGTGGTTGGCATTCACATAACGGTTTAAGGTTTAAAAAGTGATTGCAATCGTCATCTCATTTGATCATCACAGCAGTCTTGTGAAGTAGATGCTGTGGGTATTATAATCCCCATACTACAAAGAAGCTGCGTCTCAGTGAGGCTAAGAAAACTGTTCAGGCAAGACTATTAAGTGTCAGGTAAAATTTGAATTTAGGCACATCCTGACCCCAGCACTCTTTCCAAGCCCTTGGAAAATTAAAAAGTATACTTTCCAATCCAAATTCCAGCAATCTTTTTTCTATGTTACCTGAAAGCACTCAACAAGATAATCTTTTCTTAGTAGAACACTACCCTGGGAAAACCCCTACTCCCAAATCATTGCATCTTGGCAACTGGAAAAACTTTTAAAAAGTTTATTTTTTTGGTTACATTTAAAGTTCTGAACTGCCTCCGTCTCTCCCCACCCTGCACTAGAGAAGGCCTCCATTTGTCATATAATATATATATACTTATATTTATCAGTTCTTTCTCTAAAGGTAGATAGCATCTTCCTTCATAGGTCCTTTGTAGTCTGAGTATTTATAATACTCAGAATAATTTAGTTGTTCATAGTTGTTCTTTGAACAATATTACTGTTACTGTATATAACATTCTCTTGGTTCAGCTTAATTATTTCATGCAAGTCTTTCCATGTTTTTCTAAAATCAATCAGCTCATCATTTTTTGCAGCACAATAGTATTCTATCATAAAGAAACCTCAAAGGAACAATATATGCCAGGAATTTTTTTTAAAAGAATAAAACATGAAGATTTCACTGTAGTGTCCTCTAGTACAGATAAGGGGATAGAGGTGAGAAGAAGAAACCTGATCTACATGCAAACATATATGAGACAGCTAGGTGGTACAGTGAATAGAGCACTAGCCCTGGAGTCAGGAGGACCTGAGTTCAAATCCAGCCTCAGACACTTAACACTTTACAAGCTGTGTGACCTGGGGCAAGTCACTTAACCCCAATTGCCCTACCTTCCCCCCTCCAAAAAGCAAAATAAATAAATAAATACAGACACATACTTACACAATCTACACTATAATAAAATTAAAAATAACAGAAATAATATATTTATTGCAGATGTGCAAAGAAGGAAAATTAATATCTATAAGAATTATAGAAGACAAAATAGATTGATTTGATTACTGTAATATCATCTCTATAACCATTCACCCGATTTACACTCACAGGTTGACAACTTACCCTTCACAGTGCTTTATGGAATGAGTTTCTACTGCTATTGCTCCTGAGTCCCCACTGGAATGGTCCTAGTGAATAATTAGACAATCAGCTTTTAAAAAAGGAATTTACTTAGAAAGTAAAACAAGAATACTTGATACAAAACATTTCTATCAAATCATAGGTAAATTCTCCCCTTGCACAACAAAGTCTCTGGTGATAACAAAGTGTTGGTGGGCACTAACGAACCATAATGATAGAGAGGCACAGCTGTAGAGGACGTATAAAACGAGTACTTCCCAGCTCCTGGACCAAGAAGTTTTTTTTTTTCCCCTTGATGGACTCCCCCTGAGGTTCATTTATGGGGCATGGACTTTTCTGGCACGCTCCCCTTCCTGTTGCCCATTGGCTTTCGGCTGACTTTTTTGTCTAGTTCTGTGGTAGATGAAGTTACTTACTGTAGTTTTTCACCGAATTTCTTGATCATTATTTTGTATGATTTTTTTTCTTTTTGGTGTGTCCTTGTTTGGAGCAGGTGTGTGGGACTAGGCTGACTGCCTCTGAGTCTCTAATAATCAGAAAATGATCACTGAAACATCTACAAGACACTGCCTTTTATTTTTATTGTTCTAGAGCTGTGATTTCATCTCTCCATTATCTAGGCCTCCCGGATTAGCCATACTTGATAACACACCAATTGTGAATTGATGGGTTGTTGCTTTTTGTTTGTTTTTTTTTTAGGAAAGCACTAATTCACTCCTCCCCCACTTATTTCAGTTTAGAGACATAGATGAGCTTCAGAAAAGTGGTTCCCAACAAAACAAAGTACTAGCCTGAGGATCGAATTTTCTGTTGTGACCCCTCACTAGTTGAGATGCTGTCTGTTAAGAAGGATATGCTGTAACCTCTGAATTTGGGGGGGATGGTGCTCCCAGGTTTCACTCTGGTGCTGGCTGCGTTGATGACGATGATCCCAGCTCTCCAAGTTGGTGACTACAATCCCAGGAGAGGCTGTAAAATAGCCCCTCCATTCAGTAGTGTCAAGAGAACTACTACCTGAGGGCCCCTCTATGAGGCAAGAATGAGTTTGTGCCAGGGCTTGAATTGCTGCATAGCTGGCTTCCAAGCCCACACCCCAATATGCTTCACTTTTGTCCAAACCTTTCTGAGTTTAAAACTTCTTCTACAGGAGTTAGTGAGAAAAGGAGACTGAGTCAGTCCCTTCTTAGGAAGCTAGGAGATTCAGTGAATAGAACCCTGGCCCCCCCCAGGTGAGGAAGACTGGAGATTATATTCAGCCTTAGACACTTTGTACTTTAGTAACCTTGGATAACTCTTCCAGCAACAATTGTAAAAATAGCACCTGTCTCCCAGGGTTGTTCTGGGGATCAAATGCAAGAATATATGTAAAGCACTTAGCACATAGTAGGCATTATATAGCTTGGCACGTAGTAGGCATTATATAAATGCTAGATTAGCTATTCTTAGTATAGTTAGCCAGAGGGGCTGATGCTCTTAGCACCTACCTAGCTCACTGCTCAGCATGTAGCATAGAACTTTGCAAGTAGGGAGAGCTTAAAAAATTCCAGTTGAATGAAAAAATATACCCTTTCAAGTATTTTAGTGGTAAGAAAAAAATTAGCGTAATCTTTGCCCTGAGGAGTGATATATTAAGGTCCTTGAGCCAGCTTGCCTTTCTCTTCTGAGCTGTAGGGGTTCCTGACTTTTGAGGGATGGTTATCTTCTCTGTTTTCTGGTCCATCGGGTGACAGTGCAAGTGGAGAGTGTCCTGTCCTGAAAAAATAAATCTGGCATGGGTATCAAAAGGGCTAATACCCATGTCTCCTACAAGCAAATTAGATGTAAATCACCCCACTTAGCTCAGTTGGTTTGTGATTACCTCAACATTCTTGGGAAATCACAGAAAAAGTGGTGTGGCACTGCTGGGTTCCTGTGTTCTAACATGAACCTTAGCTCAGGCTCTAGGTCTCTGCCATAGATTTGACTTTTTTCTGGTTGGATTAAGAAAGAATCACATCAGTCAGACAAGTGAGGGAAAGGCAGATGCATTTTTAACTGCAAAATAATTTGCTTCAGGACAACCAAAGTACAAGTAAGTAACTGCCTTATCTGACTACTGGCTCTCAGCCAGGATAGAGCCAGTTTATCTCCTAGGCCTGTTTTCCTAAAGGGGCCCAGGGACTGCATTTGCCTTATGATAAGTTTGGATTTGTACTTTCATTTCTCCCCCACCTCCTTGAGGATTAAGAGAGTCACTGTTTCAAGTTGCTGATACCCTGGATATGAAGCCATTAAGGAAGAGAGGATATCACACCCGCCCTAGCTTTAGGAAGCAGCTGCCCTCATAATTGGAAAAAGTAACTAGGAGGCTAGTGATGAATCAAGGAATCACGTGATTTTAGAGCTGAATAGGACTTAGAGATCATCTGGTCCAGGGGTACTTACCCTTTTTTATGCACCCCTTAGACAGTCTTGTAGGAGGTCATGCAGGAAATCAATAATAATGACAACTAATATGTATTATGGCACCTACTATGTGTGAGTGCATTGTTAATGTATTTTTGCTTAATGGGAAGATCTTTCCCATCCATTAATAGGCCCATGTTACTTTCTTGGGTCACATGGAAGCCTGAGTCACGGGAGTCTGTGGTTGGAGGAGCTTGTTGAATGGGTGGAACAGGAAGATGTAGAGCAGAGCCCAGAAGAAGTTGGTCAGAGCAGTTAGAGCTGAGGGACAGAGAGGAAGCAGGCAGCAAGCTGTGAGTGTTCATTTGTGGGAAGGCCCTAGAAGGGGGAAGGCTTGGGGATGGTGGTGCCCCCTGTATGGTTATTGTGTATAGATTTTTTTGTTGCTATGATGGATTTGACTTTCTGGTGTTGGGATTCAGCTTTCTAGTGTTTCAATAAGTGTTTTGGTTCTGTCTTCCATGTAGAGAGTCTATTGTATTTTACTATTCAGAATTATGCTGGCATATTCATAGCTACTGTAGGCTCTGTGAATATAGTGTTGGCGCTATAGCAAGGTACTATGCTAAGTGCTTAAAATTTTTGTCTCATTTGATCCTAACAACAACTCTAGGATGTAGGTGCTTATTATCATCCCCAGATGAGGAAATTGGGGCAAAAAGAAATTAGGTGACATTGCCAGGGATCACACAGTTAGTAAGTGTCTAAGGCCACATTTGAACTCAGGTTTTTCTGACTCCCTGCTCAGCATTCTATCCACTGTACCACCTAGCTACAATCAGGATCTGAATCCAGGTTGTCTGACTCCATAATAATGCAAATCTAACACTATGGTGAAGTATGCAAGAGGAGGAAGGGATAGGAGGAAAGGAGTCATTGTGTTAAACTCTATGCTTTGAGAAGGAGAAGGCAAAAAGGGGAAGAAAGATGAGAAGAAGAAAAAAGAAGGCAGGGTTATTCTGTAGAAAGGAACACCAATCAAGCAGGTGATGCTACAAGTTTAGTCAGACTGTGCTTAGAATTGGAGATATAAAGAAATGGTGAAAATAGTCCTTTCCCTTTGTTGTCCTCTGACCTGGGAGAAAAATTAAAAATAAAAAAATAAAAAAGGGTAAGAGGGGCTTGCTGATTTATGGTAGAGGACACTGATTATTTCCTTCAGAGTCCATTTTTCTGCATTTCAGTCAACCAATGATCAGGAGACAGCTCCAGTCACTGGGGACCAAGCAAAGAATTTCCTTATGACCTCTCATCCAGAGGCTAGGCCACCTGTCTATGACCATGAACAGATTACTCTTTGGACAAAGATCTCTGTCCCATAACATCATCAAGTGGATTGGGAGAACTTGTCAAATTGATTCCCTAAACAAATGCTATTACTGAAATGGCAGGTCTTAACAGAGTGACCACAGAGTCCAAATAAAAAGTTTTAGGAGCTTTTATTAGCCAGCTGGCGGCTGTCCTTCTCAGGCCAATCTGAAGGAATCAGCAGCTCGTTCAGAGATGCAGAATCATTTATACAGTATAATTCCATTGTTCAGAGGTACAGGTAAGTTGCTGAGCCAGGGGGTTTGTGATTACAGAGCATGATGACAGAACAAGGAGAAAGAATGAAGAATAGGCAAGGGGGGAGTTTGTGAGGCAGGGGTCTGTAGGGTAATTGGGGAAAAGTACAGGGCATGATGACCAAAAAGAAAAAACCAGCAGGGAATAGACCAATTACTCTAGGCCAGTTTCTTGACTCCTATCTTAAGTCCATGAAGTTTCTACTTAACTAGTTCCTGGACACTTCATTACAAGGAGAAAGGAGAAGGAAGAAAAAAGCAAATAAGATGAAAAAAAGCAGGAAAATATTGGGGAGCATTCTAAGAGGCTACAATCATGGTGGCTACAAGGCTAAACATCATTATTGCCCTCACAGCCATCATCTGGGGAAGTAACTCCAGTGGAGAAGTGGTCAACCAATCCCACAAACTTCCAATTGACTAATTCACACTCAAAGGCTGAGTAAGCCAGCACCATCTGTAAGACTTGTCAAAACACCACCATCACCTTGACTATCATATCCCCTCCCCTGATGGAGACAGGACAGGACCCTGAACAAGAACCTTGGGAACAGCAATGCTTCTATCCCAGCTCTTGTAACCATCATCCTTGGAAGCAGTCCCTGTGGAGATGCAGCCCAGCAACAACTCCTGCAGGTAATATAGCCACATCTATTGAATACTCAGAAAAGAAAGTTCTTGCTGCCAAAGTTCTTGACATTGTCAAATGGTTCAATATCAGAAACTGTGCTTAGACAGTGCTTGGCACATAGTAGATGTTTAGTAAATGTGTATTGACTGACTATTGACCGATATAATTTTATTAGTGTAAGAATATTTGGGATAATAATTTTTATTCTTCTTCTTAAAAAAGAGACATTACCATCTGCTTTTCTACTGTACCCTAAGGACCATGGGACCTTTCCATCAGACTTGCCGCTGAAACCTTGCCCAGGCATCATGTCTCCAAGAATGTGAATTCTTTGAAAGCAGGGACTGTCTTACTTTTCTATTTATATTCCCAATACTTAACACAGTGCATTGTACACAGTAAGCACTTAATAAATGTTTCATTCATTTGTTCAAAATTGTTCATGAAATTGGAAGGGGAGTTACCCAGAGGAAGTATTAAAGTCAAAGCATGGAGAGTTCACCTTGGAGCAGATTTTCCACACCATGGACAATACTCATAACAAGAGTCACCTTCTGTCTTCATGGGCCTTTCTCCATCCCTACCACTTTCCTTCCTTCCCTTATAAAACCACTTTTTATTTACTTTGTATGTATCTTGTGTATATATGCACATGATGTCTCTTCCCATTAGAATATACCTTTCTTGGGGAGCTAGGTGGCACAGTGAATAGAGCACCGGCCCTGGAATCAGGAAGACCTACATTCAAATCCAGCCTCAGACACTTAACTCTTCCTAGCCATATGGCCTTGGGCAAGTCACTTAACCCCGCTTTCCTGCCCCCCTCCAAAAAGCAAAAAAAAAAAAAATATATACATTTTTTGAAGGCACGGACCCTTTCTTTGTATCCCTACTTCTTGGAAGGGAGCCATCGCCAGTTGTCCTGACCTATGTCTTACCACTGAACTCCAGTAACTCTGGAGGAGAGTGAGGCTGATGACTTTGCACAGCCCTTCTTCATTTAAATCCAATTCACTTGCAAGTCAAGACATGACCCTCCTGATGTCACTGGTCCTCTTTGAGAAAGAAGCATGAACAACAACAGTTCTTAGCAACTGGCTCACTAAATGCTTATCGATTAAATGATTGAACACTCGTGTGTAAGGAATTCTAGACTAGAGGTGGGGTGGGACAGGGAAAATGTGGTTAACTAGGCAACCTTCATCCAACTGTTTCATTCCTCCTCCTCCTTCTGCTCTGTCTTTTCCCTTTTATTTAGGCATCCAGATTGCTCTTACTGGAAGGGAGAATAAAGTAATAAGTCTCAATTGACTACATGTTGTTGGGGAAAATTATAAATATCTATGTTGTTGAGTCATTTCAGACTCTTCATGACTCCACTTGAGTTTTCTTGGCAAAGATACTGGAGTGATTTGCCATTTCCTTCTCCAGTTCATTTTACAGGTGAGGAACTGATGAAAACAGGGTTAAATGACTTGCCCAGGGTCACATAGATAGTGAGATCAGATTCAAACTCAGGTCTTCCAGATTTCAGGACTGCACTCTTTTCACTGTGCCACATAGCTGCCACAATTGTCCTAACTGAAGGTTGTGGTTAGTAAAACAGAATATATGGAGAGAACAGTGGTCAATATGGTAAGTAGATTGTGTATAGACTGTGTATAGATTGTGTATAGACTCAAGTAGATTGTGTACAAGCACCCAAAAAGAACCTTATACAGAGTGAAGCAAGCAGAGCCACTAGAATAAATAATAATGACTAACATTTATTTATATAGCATTTTTAAGGTTTGCAACATGCTTTACAAAAAAATATTACCCCATCCTCATAACAACCCCCAGGAAGTAGGTGGTATTATTATTCCCATTTTAAAGATAAGGAACCTAAGGCAGACAGCAATTAATTGGCTCGCACAGTGGTATGCAACTAGTAAGTACAGGAAGCTGGATTTGAAGTCTGGTCTGTCTCCTGACTCCAGGTCCAACATTAATCACCGCGCCACCTAGTGGTCTCATTGTAAAGACAAACAACTGAAAGAGAGCTATGGTCAACACATTGACCAGCCCTGATTCTAGAACATCGGTGATAAAACAGTGCTACTCACCTCCTGAGGTTACGGGCTTAAGATGCAGAATGAGACATAGGCTTTCTGACGCCGCCAATATGTGATTTTTTTAAAAAATGCATATTAGTTACAAAGGTTTTGTTTTTCTTTTCAATGGGGATGGTTAGGTGGGAGGTGGGAGAGACAGAAAATAAATGATTAATTAAGAAAAATTATAGAGAGGTAGATCTCTAAGGTTCTGGCTCTGGAAGGGCTTATAAAACTATATTATGATAGCTTCCTCTCTGTTTGCCTGCCTCTCAGTTTCTTAAGCTTAAGTTTGCCCTACATGGCAGCATGTGCCCAGGGGAATGGAGGGAGGGAAGAAGACAAAGAAAGCAAGAACATTTTCTCTTTTTCTGTACAGGATATCAGAAATTGATCTGGGTCATATTCTCTATGAAGTTGTGGAAACTGAGACAAGAGCAATAAATAGTGATGACTAAGTTGATATAAACATAGTTTTCTGTTTGACATATAAATGTGCCAAACTGACATATGTTTAATGATGGCCAAGAGATGAAATATCCAATTAATAGATTGCATTCCATGAGCCAAGGATTGATACAAATTGCCATGACTGATGGGATGAGCCACTGGTCAGACCATTGAATGGAGATGGATATGGTGCATGCAGGATAATTTGTTTTGGTCTTCAATGGCTTGACAACAGATTAGGACACAAAGATGTGACTAAGTGATATTCATATGGGGGAACAAAATAGCTGTCTTCAAATATCTGAAGGCCTGCTGGGTAGGCAAAAGGAACTGATTGGCTCTGCGTTGTTTCTTTATATTAGAAGATTAAAACTAATGAGTAGAAGTTACAAAGAGGCAATTAAAACTATTAGACACTAAAAACTTTCTCACAAATAGAGCTGACTAAGAATGAAATAGAATTTCTAGAAGGTAGTTAATGTGGACAGCTAGGAGGCAAAGTGGATAGAGTGCCAGACCAGGAGTCAGGAAGACTCATCTTCCTGAGTTCAAATCCAACCTCAGTCACTTACTAACTGTGTGACCCTGGGCAAGTCACTTCACCCTGTTTGCCTCAGCCTCATCTGTAAAATGAGTGGGAGAAGGAAATGGCAAACCACCCCAGTATCTTGGCCAAGAAAATCCCAATGGGGTCACAAAGAGTCAGGCGTGACTGAAATGACTCAACAATAGGAGCTAGTGTACTTTCCCTCATTGAAGATATATAAACTAAGGCTGAATATCTTTCAGGAAAGCTATGTGGGAAGCTGGATTAGATGACCACTGAATTTTTTTTTAACTCTAAAATTCAAGGAGTCTATGCATGGTAATCAGCCAAAGTAGTAAGTAGTTCACATAAATTACTGTACTTAGAACTGCATTCCTTCATTTAAATCCTACTTTTATGCTGCATTGTTGGAGGAGTGGTGACCCTGGTTTATCAAAGCCTCTCCCATCAGAGTAAAGACTCTGGTAAGTGCTACCTAGCCAGAAAGGCCTCTAGGCTGCTGCTGAATACACAGTCTATCTGTTGTCTAAGAATCAGCCTAGGTATGTTCAGAGTGGTTCATCAGAGAGTTGAATTTTTCAGGTACTGCAACTCTTAAGGGCCATTTACGAAAGTTGTAGAGGGAATGATTGCAAGCTGTACTGCTTATAGTGATTACTTGCAACTAACCAATCAATCAACAAACATTTATTAAGAACCTACTGAATGCCAGGCCCTGTGCTAGCTACTGGGAATACAAATACAAAGAATGAAGCAATTCCTATGGCCCAGGGACCAATAAAATTACAGATCTTTAAAGTATTATTTTAGACAGACAAACTTAATTTTTATAGTTTTTCTCTTCTTTGATTGTTCATCATCTCTAGATAGCACCAATGGCACCTCTCTGACGCCATGTACTATTTAATCCTCATCCTTTCCTTCACTGGACCCCATTCAAAAGGGATAGTGAGGTTTGCAGATGTGAGGTGTCTCATTAGACCATTCCATAGATCCCAAGTGAAAACTGTATTCTGGTCAATCTAAAAAGAGCACTTTCATATATACCTCTATAATATATGCTTAACTTTTGTTAACAATTGTTTTATTTTCCTCAATTTAGTCAAGAAATGTAGGAAATATCACTTGAGCTGACTTTTATAGAAAGCTAGAGACTCTAAGAGGCAGAGATGAGAAAGGAGAGCATCCCAGACATGTGGGATAGCTAAACAAATGCAGGGAGGCAGGAGGAATGTCTTATATGGGGGACAGCAAGGAAGTCAGTTTACCTGGAATATAAAGTGTATGAGGCAGAGCAATGTGATATCAGTCTACAAAGAGAGGTTGGAGCTACATTGTGAAGGGCTTTAAATATCAAGCAAAGGAATTTATAGGCTATTTGTGAGCCACTGAAGCACATATCTCTGGGGTTTCTGTGTTGATTGATAAACATCTGATTGACCTCTCTTCCTCAAGTCCTTCCCCACTTCAGTCCACCCTCCACTTCCTTGTCAAATATCTCCCCGCCTGGTCATTAAACCCTATTACCTCCAGGATCAAATGTAACATCCTCTTTTAAAGTCCTTCACAACCTGGTCTTCTTACACCAAACTCCCCTCTATCTACTTGATGACTCTAGCCTCCTTGCTGGTCCATGAACAAGATACTCTATGTTCAGACTCCATGCATTTTGCTGGCTGTCTACTATGTCTGAAATTGTCTCCCTCCTCACTTCAGCCTCCTAGCTTTCCTGGCTTCTTCAAGTCTAAGCTAGAATACCACCTTATGCAAGAAAACTTTCTTGGTCCTCTTTATTCTTAGTGCCTTCCCTCTGATGTTACCTCTAATTTATTTTACATACAAGCACATATCTATCTATACAGTTATTTGTTTAGATGTACATATAAGTATCAAAATATATCTCTTATATGTACATAATTATTGCAGTTTAACTCCCCACTACTGTCTTTAGATGGTGAATTACTTGGGGGCACACTATTTTTGCCTTTCTTTTTATCTCCAGTATTTAGCAGGGCATGTAGTATGTAACAGGATTAATAGATGCTTCCTGACTTGACTGGTACCAACTGTAGCCTTGAACTCTGCTGGCTTTGTGGAAGCCCTGCAACCAGAGAAGGCTGACTTTGGAGATTCCTCAGTCTCTGAAGAGAAGAAATCATCCAAGGAAGAAATTCAGCCAATGTTCTCATTGTACGAGTGGGATACGGGTTGTGCCTCATGAATGATACGCACTGTCCTCCTTTTCCAGAAAAGTCTCAAATCAATAAGCATTTGGCAGTTATGCACTAGTTGTGTTCATTTGTTGCTGTTCTTTTTAGCATTCCCTTAATATGCTGAGGGTCCAGCTGGAGGAATCATCACTACCAGAATATCTGAGTCAATGAAAAAACTCTGAATTCAAAGTCAGGAAAAAAAGTCAGGTGTGGCAATTTAGCACTTCCATTTACTAGTCAAATGTCAAGTCAACAAGCATATGTTAAGTGTTTTCTATGTTCCAGGCCCTGTGCTAAGTGCTGAGAATATAAATATAAGTAGAAAGACAATCTCTGCCCTCAGGGCAAATGCAAAAAGAAGTCGAATGATGGGGAGGAAAATATGAGGATGACATGGTAGAAACATGAGTCAAGGGTACAGGCTGGAGAGGAATAAAGATGTGGCTTACCTGATCATCTTTAAAATACAGGTTCTGGGAAGAACCAGCCAATCAGAGGGAGAAGGCACAGGGTACTCCCAGTATGTGAAGTCCAGGAGTGGAGTGAGTTTCCAGGGGAAAGAGGTTTCCTGAGAAAGGAAGGGAGATACATCAAAGTTGAAGTAGGGCACCAGCTTAGTATATGTGATCTTAGGCATGTTACTTAATTAAGCTGTTTTCTACTCTGTAAAAAGGGCATAATGGTACTTGCATTACCTTCCTCCCAGAGTTGCTGTTGAGAAAAGCACTTTGTATAAATAAAGACATGATATAAATGTGAGTTATTAACTATTCTTCAATACTTCCAGATCTACTGATTTCATTGGTTGGGTACTGCTCTACCAGCACAGACTGTAGCCCTTCTCTGACATAGTAGCTGACCTTCTAGAGTGGAGGAGACAAATATCCAATCAAGTGGCCAACACAATGACAAGCCTTTCAAAGCTTTTTGAAGCTTGTCCTTAGATGGCAGAGATAAAGGCTGTCATCAGCCCAGATTTAAAGTTATCTTCTCATATTGATAGGAAATGCCCTAGCTGGTGCTGATGTCATTGTCCCTCTCAAGGTCTCTTTGAAGAACTTTGGAATCCACTGTGAGACATGGGAGACACTGGCATAGGACTGCCCAGTATGGCATGCCCACAAAGAAGATGCTGTGCTCTATGAGCAAAGCAGAGTTGTAAGAGCTCAAAAGAAACATGAGATTTGCAGATTTAGAGACATCTTCACTTCAAGTGTTCATGTGGACTATTTGTGCCTGACCCATGGTAGAGCTTTCTGAGCTTACAGCAGTCTGATCAGCCACAGTCAGACACACTACACATTGACCCCAACATAGTGATATCATTTTGGTCCTCTCCGAGAATAAAGGACAGCAAAATTGTGTGTTAAAACCTGGTATTACCTCTAATCCACCATGATAATTTTTGCCTTTCCAATAGGGCAAGCTCACCTTCTTAAGGAGTGAAATGTCATAGTGCAGAGATGCTGGATTTGGGAGTCAGGAAGACCCAAGTTTGAATCCTATCTCAGATGCTTACTAGCTTACCTTGGGCAAGTCACTTTATCTGTGCCTCAGTTTCCTCATCTGTAAAATGCTAATAATATGTGATAATAACAACATAATGTGATGATGATAATAATAATATATTGTAATAATAGCTCCTGCTTCCCAGGGTTGTTATTAGGATAAAATGATATAATATTCATAAAGTTCTTTTCACGCCTTAAAGTGCTATATAAATGCTAACTTTATTTTTTTTAAGGCAATTTGAGTTAAGTGACTTGCCCAGGGTCACATAGCTAGTAAGAGTCTAAGGTCTGATTTGAACTCAGGTCCTCCTGACTCCAGGGCTGGTGCTCTATCCACTGTGCCACTTAACTTTTTAAAAATATTTTTAAAACATTTTTATTAGTATCTCCTGTTAAAAAATTTTATCTACCTTTCCCACTGTTTTCTTCCCCATTTTCCCCCAGACATACAGCTTTTATAATAAAGAAAAAAAAAATAGATGAAGAAAAAAAAGCTAAACAACAACTAACCTGCATAAGAAGAGTCTATGGTGTTCCATCCCTGTAGCCCTTTGTCTCAGCAAAGAATTAGGAAGGTATTTTTTCACCAAAGTTCATCTCTTTAACAACACTATCCTCCTGGGAGTAGGATGTGGCTGTACATCATGAAGCATTGCAATTTCAGAAGAATCACAATTTCAGGCTAAGGGGAAAATTCAAGGAAAATTTAAGTAGGACAACATGTTATCAGCAATCAGTTGTTGGATTTGAAAATTGATATTACAAACACAATTGAAGATTTGTATAACCAGAAAAGAAAATGGGCCAGTTATTGCACAAGAATGAGGGATATCAAATGGAAATCCCAAGGATTGTGCTGATATTCACAGAATATTTAAAGAACCAGAAGGACAAAGTCTAGAGTATTGAGTAGATCTTTATGGAAGAAAGACATGGATAAGAATAACACAAGATGAGAAGGTCTGTATGGTTTGTGAGCTGCGCTGGTAGAAAGCGTATCTGCTACTATAGGGCTCTTTAAGAGAGAAATCAGGTCCAGAATGAGGGGGATAATAGTTCTTTCTCCTAGCCAGGTCTCATTTATAGTATGGTGCTCAGTTCCAGGTACCATATTTCAGGTGTAACAGGGATTCCATCACTGTCTTTTTGCAGGGAGCACGTTTGTTGAATCAAACATATGCTCCTAGAGAAGACAGGTTGCATAAAGAGAAAGTAGCTCTTAGATTGTGCAAGTGACACAGGAGAGAGGGGAGATGGAGAAAGAAGGCAGTGAAGAATCTTTCAGTGCTGGCTGAACAACCCACGGACAGACAAGAAACTGCAAACTTCATGGGTCTGGAAAGAGGCAGTGTAGGGAGAGAATCTTTTAGTGCTGTGGGAGTTGGATAGAGCAGAGCTAGACAGACAGATACATTGGAAGTTGCTTGACTCTGGAGACAATGTTGTTCAGTCGTTTTTCAGTCATTTCCAATTCTCTGTGACCCCATTTGGGGTTTTCTTGGCAAAGATACTCGAGTGGTTTGCCATGTCCTTCTCCAGCTCATTTTACAGATGAGGAAACTGAGGCAAACAGGGCAAAGTGACTTACCCAGGTTCACCCATCTAGTAAGTGTCTGAGGCCAGATTTGAACTCAGGAAGATGAGTCTTCCTGACTCCAGGCCCAGCACTCCATGCATTTTGGTGCCACCTGGCAGAGAGCACAAGAATGAGCTATGAAGCCGGTGGGCAGAAGCAGCAATATTTATCTGAGTAGTATGGACAACAGGAGAAGCAAGAGTTGTTAAGAGAGCAATCCTCGATTTTCCCTTTAATTGGAGCTTTGTGCTATGAGACTGTGTAGGACCCTAAGGCAGAGGTAGAGAACCTGAGAGGTCCTCAAGTACAGTCCTTTGACTGAATCCAAACTTCACAGAACAAATCCCTTTAATAAAAGAATTTGTTCTGCAAAACTTAGACTCAGTCAAAAGGCCATACCCGAGGACCTAAAAGGCCACATGTGGCCTCAAGGATGCAGGTTCCCCACCCCTGCTAAGGGAAGGGGACCCATCAGAAAGAAAAAATGACTCTTAATTTTCTAGGGGCTATAGCATGGGTACTTTCTGTAGTCTGTACTACATTAAATAGTTGTTCTTTGCTTGATGACTTTGTTATTCTTCATGTTTACAAGGAAGCTGGGGACCCCATGTGTTGGTCTAACAGGAACTTGTTAACTCTCATGATTGTCCGTGACGGAGAAGACTTAGGCGGTGACAAGCCAGTTGGTTTCATGTATTCAAAAGGCTGTGATTTAGAAAAATAATTGGAGTTACTCGACTTGGCCCCAAAAGGCAAAGCTGGTAGAGACCTGTGAAGGGGAGGGATGAACCAGGAAGTGGACAAGAGGTTCTGACGATCAGTCCCAGTGGTTTCCCCTCACTGCTTCCCTCAGTTTGGACAAAACGCAGCTCCCTAAACTCTCCCAAGGCTTTCTTTATTCATTTATTCATTCATTCCACCCACGATGCTTGCTTACTTCCCTAAACCCACCTCTGCTGGGGCTGGTCAGGTTAGGACAGAAACAAGATTCCAGCAATCCTCTGGTAGATACCCACCTCAATTTCTGTGGGAAGAGGCAGTGGCTCTCCAAGGTGGGGATCCTCAAACTCAGCTAGACTTAGGAAATGATCTGTTGAAGCAGATAGAAAAAAAGAGAACAACATTTATATCACAATAAATGGGAAGAGCAAAACAAAACAAAACTAGGTGGTATAATTAGCAGCTAGGTGGTGCAGTAGACAAAGTGCTGGCCCTGAAGTCGGGAAGACTCATCTTCCTGAGTTCAAATCTGACCTCAGACACTCACTAACTAGACCATGGATCTGGATCTAGAACCCAGTTCTACCCCTGACAGAGCATCCCATATAGTTTGAAGAGATTTTTAAGATCATATAATTCAGGGGTGGGGAACCTGCAACCTTGAGGCCACACGTGGCCTTCTAGGTCCTCTGAATCCATTTGGATTCGTACTTGAGGCACTTGTGTGACCCTGGGCAGGTCACTTCACCCTCTTTTCCTCAGTTTCCTCATCTGTAAAATAAGCTGGAGAAGGAAGAAGCAAAACACTCTAGTATCTTTGCCAAGAAAACCCCATATGGGGTCACGAAGAGTCAGATATGATTGGACGACAAAAGGTGGTCTGATGGATAGAATGCTGGACTTGTATTCAGGAAGATGAGTTTGAATCCTGCCTTATATTAGCTGTGTGACCCCAGGCAAGTAACTTAATTGCTATTTGCCCCAGTTTCCTTATCTATGGCAAGGAGATAATAATAGGACTTCACTCCCAGGGTTGTTATGTGGGTCAAATGAGATAATATTCGCAAAGCACTTTGCAAACTTTCAACTTCTATGGAAGTACTATCAATTTTTGTTTATGGACAGCTAGGTGGCACAGCAGACAGAATGCTGGGCCTAGAGTCACAAAGATTCATATTCCTGAATTGAAATCTTAACTCAGACATTGTGTGACTCTGGGTAAGTCACTTAACTCTGTTTGCCTCAATTTCCTCATCTGTAAAATGAGCTAGAGAAGGAAACGGCAAACTACTCCAGTATCTTTGCCAAGAAAACCCCAAATGAGGTCATGACGAGTTGGATGCTGCTGAACAACAATTTTTTATATCCTCCTCAATTCTGGTAGAGCTAGAAATTACGGAGTTTGATGCTCTAGGATCTTAAATTACAAATCCCCATAGGCCAAAGAGTTTCTATTTACTCATGTGACTGGTGAAGTGCCCAGCCTAGCACACAGTGAAACACTGTCTTTGGCCGTTGCAATGTTCAGAATGTGAATTATAGGGAGTAGTTTGTTTTGTGGTCACTAGGTGTCACTATTGTACAACATTCAATTGGGAAAACTGGCGCCTTCTTCCCTGCGGCTCTCAGCAAAGTGCTGGCAATAAAAACCTGGGATTAGCTTTAGTAGACAAAATAGTGGCAAAAACTCAGCACTGTGTCAACCATTTCACAAGCAATAAAACATCTTGTTGGGACTAGTCATTTTCACTTGTTCCCTACCTGATTGCAGGTTCCCTGAGGGCTGAGAACAAGCCTTCCTGATCTTTCTGGCTCCCTTAGACCTAAGGTGGTAGTTGCACATAGCACGTCCCCAGTTACTATTTGTTGAATGGATAAGTGAGTGCTTGAGCGAATGAATCAATGGATTAATTTCATTGAAATGAATTATTAAAATTAAAAATTAATTCATTTCAGTTAAATGTAAATTTTATTCTCTTTGTAAAGTCGTTCTGCCTGGGGGAAATTGTAGGAAACCAGAAAAAGAGTAATTAAATGACTGACCCAGACAGAGAGCTGGGTGGAAAGAAGAGGGCTGTGTGGCCCATTGAGTGGAGTGCTGGGCTGGGAGTCAGGAAGACCTTTTTTTGGTGTCCACCTGTTGACAATTACTGGCTATGGACCACTTACTCCCTCCAAACCTCAGTTTCCTCATTTATAAAAAGAGGAGATGGGATGAGATGGCCTCTACTGTCCCTTCCTGCTCTAATTCTTTGATTTAGCAACTTTAGAAGTAATTCTTCTTTAACTTTGGGTCTCAACAGCCACCTTGCCTCTCCTTGAGGTATGTTTTCAGCCATCAACAACGGAAATATCCTTCTTGTCTCTTTTGAAAGGTAGCCTTGGAAACCTCTCTATACTGAAAATGAATTTTATAAAGAAGGATAGATGGGGCAGCTTTATGCACAGTGTGGGACAGGGGCTTTCATTATTGTAACATGTAACCATGTGTGTTAGAGTAACCAATCATACATGTGCAATACTTAATGAAGTAGAAATCGTTGGATATTTGATATCTCACATGTTTACATCTTTGTCTGGTGGAAAAGGACTTTTTTTTGTTTGCTTTTTGGAGGAGGGAAGGCAGGGCAATTGGGGTTAAATGACTTGCCCAAGGTCAAATGGCTAGTAAGTGTTAAGTGTCTAAGGCTGGATTTGAACTCAGGTCCTCCTGACCCCAGGTCCCAGGCTCTATTCACTGTGCCACCTAGCTGCCCCATGGAAAAGGACTTTTTAAATTAGCATATAAAGACAATTGAATTTGGACTCTGAAGGCAGGGCTTTGAATTCCGGTTCAGCTACTTATTATCTATGGCACCTCTGACAAGTCACTTCACCCATCTGGGTCTTGGTTTCTTCATCCACAAAATAAACATACATTGAACGAGAAATCAGGGGTGGGAAACCTGTGGCCTTGAGGTTACGTGTGGCTCTCTCAGTCCTCAAGTGCATCCCTTTGACTGAATCCAAATAGATTCAGGATGACCTAAAAGGTCACATGTGGCCTTGAGGCCACAGGTTCCCCACCCATTGACTAAATCTTAAAAGTCTCTCCCAGCTCTGTATTTTATGCTCTGTCAGCAGCACAAATGGGTTCTAGATCCAGATCCATGATCTCCTGATTCCCCCAATCCTTTCTCTGAACTACTGGCATTAGGCAATGATGTTTGGGTCATGTTTTCACATCTTTCCTGGTAATATGCTTGATCCTTACTAGGGAGTGACTAATATTGAGTTCCAGTCATGCTTTTATATCCTGCTCCATTCCAGAGCATTGCCCACATTACCCAGTGTGAATGGCTACTTTGCTTAACTACTAAGGAATATGCAAACTTCCTGTTTGCACATTGGCCTATTGCACTCAAAACCCAGAGAAGACTGTTCACTTTGCCTGGAAGAGGTGGGAGGGCTTATTATTTTATCCCATTACTAGATCTAGTACATAATTGGTATTTATTGTGCATATATTTGGCAACCCTGGGCTCCCCTTTATTGCCAGTAATTGATATAAAGTAAGTAATAGCTAGATGTTTAAAAATGTGGATTATTCTCCTCTGTGCTAATGGGGATCAGGAAGAATTGAAATAGACAAAAATCCATAAAGTCTAGGTTTAGTTATAGTTTCATAACATCTCAGAAGAGAATTGAGGGGTTGTCTAATTCAATCCATGAAACCCAGGGCTTTTAAGATAGGAGACCTTAGAAATAATATAATCAATCCTTTCATTTACAGATAGGATTAAGTGACTAGTTCAAAGAAGCACAACTGCCTAGTAGCAGACTGAGACTGAAACCACGGTCTCTTGACATTCAGTTTACTGGTTTTGCCGCTGTGCAATGCTGTCTCCCCTATCTGAAGCAGAAAACCCTATGATAGCATCCTAAGCAAGTGGCCATCTTCTTGTTGTTCAGTTGTTTCGTTTGGGTTCTACTTTTCAAGACCCCATTTGGGGTTTTCTTAGCAAAGATACTGGAGTGGTTTGCCATTTCCTTCTTCAGTTCATCTTACAGAGGAGGAAACTGAGGCAAATAGGGCCAAATGACTTGCCCAGGGTCACACAGCTAGTGTCTGAGGCCGGATCTGAACTCAGGTCTTCCTGACTCCAGACTATCTACCATGCCATTTAGCTGCCTTACAAGTGGCCCTCTAGGATCTACTAAAAATCTCATTTTGGATAGACAATTCCATTGTTAGCTCTAATTATTGGGAAGTTTTTCTTAACTTGACCTCTCAACAGCAGCCCATTGCCCCATTGCTTCTAGTTCTAGCCTTTAGAACCAAATAAGACAAGTTTAATCTTTCTTCCAAGGGATCAAGCATTTATTAAGTGCCTACTGTGTGCTTTGCTAAGCATTTTGTCCATTTTATCCTCCACATGAAACCTTTACTCAAAGGTTTCTTCTCCCCCATAACTGGAGTCTGCTACATTGAATATCACCAATTCCTTGAAATGATACACATTTAGGACATGATTTGAAATCCCCTCACCTTCCTAGCCATCTTCTTCTGTGTGGTTTCTACTTGGTTAATGTGCATCCTAAAACATGATGCCCAGAGCTGAACACAACTCTTGGTTTGGTGGCTGTTTGATGTTTGAGCAGCTGCCTTGGAATCCTTGTGGGTTTGGGTGAATGTTGTCTTCTTATGACATAAGCCCCTAGGCCCGTGTCTGTCAGTCTCATGCTGTACAGCTGTCAGCAACACCTGCAGAGAGTAGGCATTTATTGGAACTTCAGTGGTAACAAAGCTCACGTTATAGAAGTGGCAGACATAAAAGGTCCCACGTGTAAAGAATGCTCATGTGCGATATAGTTCACAAGTAATGTGGGAACCGGTTGGAGTACAGCCTTACTAATGGGGCTTGCCAGAGGCTATACTGGTACCAGAAGTTCCCTTTAATGCTATGCAATGTGTAGGGCTAGCAAAAGGGCTCCCACTCCCTCTCACCACCTGGTCAGCTATGGGGCCACTTCCCCACCCTCATCTCATTTGGTCTTTTCTTTGGCCTACTTTTCCTCCTAGATCTTTCTAACTATGCCTGTTGGTGTAGGGGATTCACATATTCTATCTTTGTCGTGGGGTTGTGGGGCTTCTCCCTCCATTTCAGCCTTTTACTGAGGGGAAAAATATCTCCTGTATCTTTAAGGGAATTTTTAAACCCCATCAGGGTATGACCAAATCCATCATCCAAGTGAACAGAGGTCCTGTCTATGTTATTCTACTTTATCCCATGGCTTTTAATGATTTTTTTTAAACTTAGTCTAAAGACTTTGATTGGTTGGTTGGTCGAAACATGTTCTTACCTAGTTAAAGTATCAGGGTATAACATCTTATAATTTACTTTAATGGATAATTGATCTACCGACTCAGGGACCTCCATCCTTACACATTTAAAAGCGAAAATCTTTGCACTGAGTTGCCAGGGAAAGAATAGGCTTTTCTTTCTTTTAATCCTCCTCTCTCTGAGAGATTGGGGGAAGTAGGAAGTGGATAGTGGGGGGAGGGCAAACAATGGAGGGTGCCTTGATGGGCAGGGACAGAGGAGGGAAAAGTAAGGTACCTGGAAGGAGGATTTTTGACATTTGACTGATCTTGTCTGTGTCCTGCTGCTGCAGGTTTCCTCTCCACTTCTGCTCTGAGATTGAGTGGGGAGGTGTTGGCCTGGGCCATCACCCAGGTCCCTAAGTAGAAAGAGGGCTCAGTCTCTACTGCCTAGTGCCTCACTCCTTCCTGGTCCTGTTGGCCCACCCCTTTGAAGAAGCAGGTTCTGTGAAGTGGGCATTTGAGAATTCTAGGTAAAATGTCTGCTTAGCTGTATCTCATGTTCTCATGGCAATGCCAACACGAATGAAGCAAGGGTTACACTAAAAAAAAGAACGATTTGACTGTTCTTGTCTCTTAAAAATACACTCGAACAAGCAAGTAAGTGTCCAAGGGTCAGGATACAGGAGGAAGAAACAAACAAGTGAAAAGGAAAGCCAGATAAAACACAAATTAGAAATTTTAGCCCCTGGACAGTTGTGAGCTGATCATAATTCAGATCACAGATTTTGAGAACGGACCTCAGAGATTATCTAGTCCTAATCTCTCATTTTAGAGATGAAGACTCTGAAGTCTAGAAAGAGTAAGTAATTTCTTAATCAAGGTTACACAGATATTAACGGACAGTAAGAATTTGAACTCAGACCCACCGATTGTAAATACAGTACTTATTTTTTAAACTACAGATCAACTTTGACCTCTGTGTTCTTTTTTTTCCTCATCTCTTTTCACCAGCTGTCTTAAAAAATGGTCTTATCTGGTCATGCTCACCATTTCCTCATTACATAATATCAAATTTCCTTCTTTTAATCTATATAGTCTTGTCAGAAAAACTTAGGAGGGGATTCTAGGATTCAACTAGTGCAACCATAGAGGGGAAAGGAAGAAGAGTTAGGGGGAGGGGAGCAGAAGGGGGAGGAAGAGAGATAAGAAAGGGAGACTGTCTACTAGAGCAGAAAATTCCTGTTGTATTTCTCACTTTAAGAACCAGTGTTTGGCTAAGGTTCTCACAACAGTACTCTCTCTCTTCACTGCCCTCTCTCCCCTTACACACTCCTCCTACACACACTAACCACTAAACCATCACCTTCCTGCCCACCATAAAACTTCCAGAAATAGTTGGTCAGGAGCAGAAGAGAGGAAGACAATTTCCTGAGCAGTGTGTCTTTCACTCCCCAGAAAAGATGATAGAGTCCCTCTTGTTTTTCTTTTCCCTCTCTCCTCAACATGAGCTCAGCTAGCCATTCTCATGAAAGTTGTCTTGGAGGGGAGCAATTCAGCCTTTGGCACTGGGACTGCAGCTGACATTCCAGTCCTAAACTCAAGAATGTGTACAATATGTTCGCTCCAACTGATAGGCACACAAGCATGTTCACCCTTCCAACTCTGTCCTTGGGCAAGGGGTAATGGGAGGACTAGTGATCCCAGAATCCAGAGAGATTCTGTAGAGGGGAAAGCTATTAACAGGAAAGGTTACCTATTCTGTGAGTCCTCTAGGGAATGCTTGTTCCCACATGGGATGGCTTAGTACATCAAGTCTCCCCCCTGCAGCCCAGGCTGCTCCATTGGCGTCAGTCTGGAGGAGGAGGCGAGATATTCAAGAGATGTCTGCATTTCTGGAATAAGTAAGTGATCCTTTCTTCATGTAAACACACAAATATAGTCTGCTAAGGTAAATATAGACTTACACATTAGTCCTGGAGACATTCAAACCTAGCCCTTGGACTACAGTAGTAGTTTATGACCCAGAATACTTTGGTTTGGAGACTGATGATGTATTTCAGGAGACAGGATTTGAAAAGAAAATTTCTACTTAGGTCATCTACATGGTAAACTCCATGAGGATAAGGAGAAAGTTTTATCTCAACTTCTTATCACCGAGTCATGTTTTCCTCAGTGCCTTACACAGTGTTTAAATACTTGTTTGTTGAATGGATGAATGTTTGTTGGAAATTCAGGGTCAGGTGCCAGTAGCTATTGACAAAGCAAGATAATGCCACTAGATATTCAGCTCTCAATGACACAAATGTCAAATCTCTCCTGATTCTTTGGGTCTTTTAGGCTCATAATTCAGTAAAAAGGAACCCATCCCTTGGTGGTGAATTTTTGGGATTGTATTAAGAGTTTATACTTTGATTTCTTTAGTCCTATTTAGTTTAAGTGAATGTGGCAGAATAGAACTCAATGAACAACACCAAATGTACAATAGATACATGCTTAGGACAGCAGTTTGAATCTTTGTTATTACGCCAAGAAAAAAAATCACTTATTTCTAGCAGTAAGACAGTCACATTCTGGGAAAGTTAGCGCTTGGATTTGACCAACAAATGAACAACTGTACATACATTTTAGAAGCATTCTAGCGTGTAAGGAGGTATGTTTTTCATTAGCCCATGGGTTACCATTGCCAAAGACTGAATCACCAAACGGCTAGCTAACTAACGATGAACCTCTCAGTACGTAGTTAGGCTGATCCTCAGAAAGTAGCCTGTTGTCATACTGGAAGCTTTATAAGTAATATAACATAGTCTAGTCTAGTCTAGTCTAGTAAAGTATAGTATAGTATAGTATAGTATAGTATAGTATAGTATAATGTAGTATAGTAAAGTACAGTATAGTATAGTATAGTACAGTACAGTATAGTACAGTACAGTACAGTATAGTATAGTATAGTACAGTACAGTACAGTATAGTATAGTATAAGAAGTATAACCTTCCAGAAAGCCAGCTAGGTGTCGTAGTGGATAGAGCTCTAGGCCTGGAGTCAGGAAGACCTGAGTTCAAATCTTCCTTCAGACACTGACTAGCTGTGTGACCCTGGGCAAGTCACTTAACTGTTTACTTCCGTTTTCTCATCCGTAAAATGAGTTAGAGAAGGAAATGGCAAACCACTCCAGTGTCTTTGCCAAGAAAACCCCAAATGGGGTCACAGAGAGTCAGACGTGACTGAAAAACAACTGAACAGCAACATAATCTTCCAGAGCTTGTGTTTTGTTGGTGTAGCCTTCAAGAACCAGGTTTAGCTCATGGTAGCAGCATGCTAAGCACTGTGGATACAAAGACAAAAATGAAACAGATGCTACCTTTGAAAATTGTGATTCTTCTACTTTTAAGATAGATCATGGGTTATTTAAAGCTGGAGGTCATTCACTTCAACCTTCTGATTTTTACAGATTAAAAAAAACTTAGGGGGCAGCTAGGTGGTACAGTGAATAATGCACCGGCCTTGGAGTCAGGAGGACCTGACTTCAAATTCAACTTTAGGCACTTAACACTTACTAGTTGTGTGACCTTGGGCAAGTCACTTAACCCCAATAGCCCTGCCTTCCCCTCTCCAAATAAAAAAAAAAGCAAAAAACAAAAACAAAAACAAAAAAATACCAAAAAAGCCCCTGAAACTTAGGCTTAGACAGGAGAAGTAACTTGCCCAAGGTCTCAGAGTCAGGCTTTGTATTCAAGTCCTCTTGGTATACTGTCAACTCAGTTCTCTGGGTTTCATACATAATGGGTAAGACTGGCCACACATCATCACAAAAACATATCAAGGTCTTGTCTCTAGAGCTCCTACCCTGAGTTAGCAGGAATTTACTGCTGGTTATCTCCATAGGAAAGGGGGTTGGCACTCTATGACATGCGTGCTGTAAGAATTAATTCTGATAGTCATGCCATTGGAAATATGTACAGGACATCCACAAAGTCTTCAGCTATTAAAGTTTTGAGGAATTAAAGCTGAGATGAAGCTGTACTAAGACTTTTGGGACACCCTGCATATATTGCTAAGTTCAAAAATCTGCTGTTTCATTGTGCAGCAGCTTTAGGGATAACTTTGCATCCATGGATCACAGCAGGGAGAAGAGGGTAGTAAGAGCAGATCTGGTCACATAATTCCCTCCCTCCCCCTCATCCTATCTCCCTCCCATCCTATTTCCTTCACATTTTTAAATGCCTACTATGCAGAATACTGTTTAGGAAAGGAGGATATACAATAAGAAATATATAACACAGTCCAAATATTCTAAAAGAATATATTTGTAGGATATGATTAAGTACTAATTTCAGAGCAGTCCATGATTAAGTAGTCAAAGGGTAATAATAATGATAACTCTTATTTACATAGCTTTTTAAGATTTGCAACTTTGTTTACATGCATTCTCTCATTTTACCTCCCAATAATCCTGTCAAGTGGGAATTTTTTATCTACATTTTACACCCAAGGAATGTGAAGCTGAGAAGTAAGTGATTTGCCCAGGGTCATACAGGTGGCAATCAGCTGAGGCAGGATTCAAATCCATATCTCCCTGCTTCCAAATGCAGTTCTTTCTCCACTATGCCAAATGCCTTGCCCACAGTAGGCATTTAAGAAATGTTTAAAGGATTAGATTCAAAGAAGATGGAAATCATTGTTAGCTGGAGTAGTTAAAGAAGGTATCCTTTTAGAGCCTTTATCAGATAGCAGTGCTGTCTTAGGGAGGGGAGGAAGGAGGGAGGAAGAGGGAAAAAATTTAAAACTTATGGGAGTGAATACTGAAAACTAAAAATAAACAAATTAACTTAAAGAAGGTCTCATAGATGAGGCCTGATTTGAATTGGGCTTTAAAAGACAGGCACTATTTGGAGAGGCAAAGGGCAGAAAGAAAAGGCATGTCAAGTAAAGGAAATAACATGAACAAAAGATTAGGGTCAAGAACGTCAATCTGATCATGCTATTCTGCTCTAAATCTTTGTCTAGCTCTTTATTACTTACATAAAGTACAAATTCCTTATCTTGGCATTCAAAGTCCTCCATAATCTAACATGATCCTATCTTTCTAGCCTTATCTCCTATTGCTACCCTAAGAGAATAAAATTGGATTATTCACTTTCCCCCCATATATACTTTATAGTTTCCTACCTCTTTGCCTTGCTTGACGCTGTTCCCCTTGCCTGGTATGTCCTACATTTTCCCTTTCCCTTCATGCTGACTTCCTACCCATCCCTTAAATCAAGTGCCACCTCCAGGAAGCCTTCCCTGATTTTCCCAATCAATAATGATCTTTCCTCCCTCAAGAATACTTTGCACTACTCTTATGTACTTACCCATCATTTTGATAGTTATCTGGGCATCATATTCTATTCTAAACTGTGAGCTCCATAAGATCATGGACTGGGTCTTATCCAAATGTTGACTCTTCCACAGCACAAAGCATGATGTTCTTCACACAGTAGGTGCCTAATAAAAGTTTATTGAATTTGCTGAAGAATTTACATGTAATGTTTGGAGAATAATGAGGAGTTGTAGGCTGGTATTGGGAAGTAATGGGAGATAAGGTAAATTAGTTAAATAGAGCAGGGGCAGCTAGGTGACACAGTAGAAAGACCACCAAGTTAGGGAGACCTGACTTCAAATCTGACCCCAGATATTTACTAGCTGGGTGACCTTGGGCAAGTCACTTAACCCTGTTTGCATCAATTTCCTTATCTGTAAAATGAACTTTGAAAAGGAAATGGCAAACCATTCCAATAGCTTTGCCAAGAAAATCTCAAGCAGAGTCCCAAAGAATCAGACACAACTGAAGGGACTGAACAACAAAATCTGTAAGATCTACTTGTGGAGGGCTTTAAAACTTGACTAAAGTGTCTGGACTTTGAAGCAACCCATGGCCAATGAAGAGCCACGGAAGGGTTTTGAACAAGGTGGTTATAACACAGTCTCTGACACAGAGGGGGTCTGATTACTTCTTGCAGGCTCTTAATTATTTATTTCTTAATAATGATTATTGATTATTATTGATTAATTATTAATGGATTGGTTATTTACAGAAAAATTCATCTAAAATGACAAAAGTCCTCCTTTAATGCCACCTGGAGCCAAGGAGGTGACCCTGGGATCTCAAAGGCTATGCCAATGGAATGCAAGCCTTACTGGTCTTCCAAGACTTTGACTTTAGTGGTGGTAAAAGAGTAAGTGTCCTTGGACCAGCTTTGAGGACCAGCTTATCACAAAAAGTTCATTCTCCTCTAATAAATGCTTCTGGCTACAGCAGCAAATGAAGGCTATTCTCCTAAGGTGAAGAAACGGTATGACATGGGTTGGTAGAAGAAGTACTTATACTGTGACGAATTTATGGAGCTTTGAAAGTATTAAAATAAATGAGCTGGCAGGATTTATAGGATGAATTGGAAGGGAGAGAGACTAGAAGCAAGGAAAAAAGTTAGACACTGATTGCAGTTTTCTGGGGGAGTAGGAATGGGAATTTAGAGTAGGGTTGTAGTAGCTGGTGATGGGTTCTTTCCTAGATTTGGAGTAGGATCCATTATAAGGTCCCTGAGACCCCCCTTTGCTTAGTTTATTAGTCAAGCTGTAGAGGGGAACACAAGGCTAAAGGAACTAACACTTGAGCAAGATCAGCCTGTGGCAAGAATGGGAAGCAAAATTTAGACTGTAATTTAGATATTCCTGCTGATACCAGTTCTGTTCTTTTTCTGCGGGTTGCCTCTTATTGCTGATCTTTAGGGTTGTCATGACTATGACCTTAAAGAGAATGGAAAGTAACTGATAAGATGTTTGGAAGGTGGTAGCTTTTCTGTATTGCTCCCCAGTTTGGGGGAGAATGTAAGCTCTTTGAGGGGAGGGAATGTTTTTCATTTTTCTCTTCATACCCTAGCACAGTGTCTTATATTTTTGTTGTTGTTCAGTTGTGTCTGATTCTTCATGACCCCATTTGGGATTTTCTTGGAAAAGATGCTGGAGTATTTTGCCATTTCCTTCTCCAGTTCTTTTTTTACAGATAAGAGAACTGAGGCAAATAGGGTTAAGTGACTTCCCCAGGGTCACGTAGCGAGTAAGTGTCTGAGGCCAGATTTGAACTCAGGAAGATGAGTCTTTCTGATTCCAAGCTCCATACTCTATGTGCTGCACTGTCTAGCTCCTTATATTTGGTAAGTACCTAATAAATGTTTGTCAGATTGGGACAAATCAAGGTAAGCAAATTTCAGCAAGTGTTGTTGATTGCCAGTGACTGGACTGGAAATTTATTATTTTTTTAGTAAAAAAAATTTGAACAAGTGTTTAGCAAGCAACTACTATGTGCCAGGCACTATGCTAAGCAGTTTACAAATATTATGTCATTTGATCCTCACAGCAATCCTGGAAGGTAGGCGCTATTATTGTCCCCACTTTTACAGATAGGGAAATTGAGGCAGGCAGAGAGGTCACACAGCTAGTAAGTGTTTGAGGCCAGATTTGGACTCAGAACTTCCTGACTTCAAGTCCAGAGATTTATCTACTGTGCCACCTAGCTACTTCTATTACTGTATTTGTTTATTTATAAAATTTGTTGACATTTTAAAAAGTGGTATCTTCTATTTTCATGTCACCATCATACCAAAATACATCCCCCCCTACCTAAAAAGCCCTCCCTTGTAGCGATGATTAAAAAAGAAACATGTAATTCCATAAAATAAACCAACATGACAGCTGAGTCTGATAGTTATGTACAACATTCCACATCCACAGTCCTCAAGCTGACCAGTGAAGTGAAGTACATTTTCTTATCTCCTTCAGGCTAAGTTTGGTCATTTATTACAGATTTTTCAATTTCTTATTAAAAAATTAGTGTACTTTCATTCTTATTGTTTTAATCACCATGTATATTATTTCCCTCCTTCTGCTTACTTCATTCTGCATCAGTTCATTTAAGCCTTTTCAGGCTTCGCTGAATTTTTCAGCTGTCATTTCTTATAGTCCAGTAGTATTCTATTATGTCCATGTACCACAATTTGCTCATCCATCCTCAGTCAACAGGTATCTACTTTTATCCTGTTTTTAAGGCATTGTTGGTACTTGGAAAGAAATGTCCTCACCTAGATGGTTCGAACTTTGGTACAAGATTCAACCAGATGAGGTTGTGGGTTTTATTTTTTATTGGGGAGTGAAATGTGTGTGTTGGTGGGGTAAGATGTTTTTTAACTCGGGTCCCAGGAAATCACAACAGTGAGATTGGTGACTTTACCATATTTTCCATAGCACCAGCTGCACAGTTCAGTGGTCTCCAAGTTAAGTTAGCTAATTGGAGCAGAGAGTAGCTTAACTGTGAGCCTGTGTGGGAAGAACAGATCTTAGGCCAACTTAGACCAACTGCTCCTGTTAATGAGAAATAACTTACCCTAGTGCAGAACAGGTGTGCTAGGGCCTTCAGAGCCCCAAAGACCTTGTGGTATTCTCAGCAACCTAACACTCTCATTAGGTTTTTAAAATTTCAGGTGAGTAGAGGGAGTTTTCTAAAATTTACTAAAGTCATAACAACATGAAAAAGATAACCCATTTACCCTAGGTGAAATGCTATGGGAAGAGCCGGAGGTCAAGGTTTCATCCTTTTTATCTAGTACATATAGATTCTTTATTAAAACATGTTTACTTTCATATCATTGCCTTTTATATCCTGTACACAGTGTTCATTTAATGTCTCAAGCTGCACAAATCCATCTGTTCATCAGGTCTAGCTAGGCCTTACTGGTTTTTTCTGGAATTGGCCCAACCTGAGAAAACAACTGATTGGGCTGAGTTCTCAAATGCCCTGTATCAGCTCAAGATCCAACAGGGATAAGAATATTGGGCAAAAAGCAAACAAGGTAACCAAGGGATCAAAGGTTGCCCATATCTTAGAAAAATACCTTCCCTTGGCCCTTTTCTCTTCCCTCCTCCCAAACCCCCCCCATTTCTCCCTCTCCTTTCTTTGATAAACTTACAGAATGAGTCATAGGCTCACACCTGCTACCATTACTTCATTGCAACATTTAATCCTCTGGAATCAGTCCTGTGCTCCTACTTCTCCCCTGAAACTGCTTTCTCGAAGGTCACCAACGTATAGAATGGTCAAAGACATAAAGTTTTCCAAAGGTTTGAACACTATAAAAAACCTCATGAAAACCTGTTCCAAATCACTAATAGTAAGAGAAAATCACAACAACTCATCTCATCTCATGCAAATTGGCAAATATGCCTTCTGGAACCCACCTACCTTTTGACTTTATGTTCTCCTTCTTCTCTTCCCTGTCTCTCATGACAGTCGAGCCTCTTTTCTTCCTGGCTCCTGTTTTTGGTCTGTTCTGCTGCATGGTATGTCCTTTCTTCTTCCCCATTATGGCATAAACATTTACCACATACCAATCTCCTGATGGAACCCCTGTCTCCCTCAGTCCCCAGGCCTTGCTACTGACCTCAAGCTCTCATTTCTGCCTTACAGAGGGGCTTGAATAGTTAATTGACCTTGAATGTTTCTAGATATTGACTCCCTAACTAGAGTCTAACCTCCCTGAGAAACCACATTTAATACCATTTTTTATCTTTCACTCAGTGTCTAGCACAGAGGATAGTGGGTACTTACTATATATTGTATAGTGGATCATAGGAATGTAGGTTGGAAGGGACCTTAGAGTGTAAAGCTGGATGGGATCTTAGAAGTCTTTTAGTCTGATCTCTTCATTTTAAAGATGAAGAAGCAGGTCACACACAGAGTAAGCATCAAAAGTGGGATCTGAATCCAGAATCTCTGACTATAAGACCAAGGCCTTTTCTATTCAACCAAGATGCTTCTGTTGATTGGTTTAAAATTCCTGAACCCAGTTCCACTGGGATATAAAAAGGGGTATTATGATAAATATTTACCAACCAGCTCTCTGAAAAAATGTACCCATGGAGCTCGATGTTTGCTGATTTCCAAGGTGTAAGTGCCCACACTTAATATTTAAAAACAGATTCTCAACAGCTGGTGAACAGGTTCCAGCATACCCCTGGAGATGTCACAAATTTTAGGCACCAGACATTCTAGACAGAGGTGCCTCTGGAAGGACCCCCACAAATCTTTCTTCAGCACATGTTGCCAAGAATAATAGCTCCATGTTAGTATAAAAAGAGGGGCAGGTAGGTGGTGGGGTAGATAGAATGCTAGGCCTGAAGTCCCAAAGATTCATCTTCCTGAATTCAACTTTGGTCTCAGAGTTACTAGCTGTGGGACCCTGGGCAAGTCACTTAACACTATTTGCCTCAGTTTCCTCAGACTGGAGAAGGAAATGGCATACTGCTGCCGTATCTTTGTCAAGAAAACCCCAAATGGGGTCACAAAGAGTCAGACATGACTGAAACAACTGAACCACAAAAGTATAAAAACAAAAGATTATAAATTTGGAACTAGAAGGGACTTTTGAAATGATTGAATATAATTCCCTCATTTTTACAGACGAGGAAACTGGGATCAGAGAAGTAAATTGATTTTCCCAGATAGAAGGGATCTGAGGCAGGATGTAAACTCAGGTCTTGCTGACTTTGAGTACAACCCTCCATCCTCTTTACCTCCCAGCAGCACGTAAATGACCCTGCCAGGCAAAAGAAAAAGGACTGGTATTCTAATATAGTCCCTACTACTTATTATTGATGGTTACATTAGCCAATCCCTTCTCTTTTCTGAACTTCAGTTTCCTCATTTGTAAATTGTGAGACTTGGATTAGATATCTTAGGTCCTTTCCAATGCTAAAACCCGTCATTTATCCAACTCTGTTCTCTCTTCTAGAGTAGAATGTAAAAAGCTCCATCTTCCTTAACCTTGTCACATCCCAGTAAGCTGGGTAGGTGGTGATGTCTTCATATTACATACATGTGGGCAGACCACAGCTGGTCATCATGCTTCCTAGTTGAAGAAAAGTTATTTTGCCTACTAGCTAACACAGTAACCAACTTATTTTGGGTGTAGTGACTGCAGGGATCACGAGGGAACTTGAATCCACCTGCCACGGGTGAATAAAACCCTTCCTGAAACTTAGCTGAGCCTGGACACCTACATATCTCCACATGTGGTGAAGATTTGTGAGCTAAATGTAGTTTTTGTTTTGTTTTGTTTTTGCTTAAAGGCACAGGAAAAAAAGAACAATTCTGAATTCTGGGAGCCTGGTTTCAAGCCTTGGACACATATTTATTGTGTGACCTTAGATACCTTCTGGATGTGTTGACCAAGTCACTTATCCTCTCAGGGTCTTGGACAGTTGACCATAATATGTTACCAACAGATGAATGTGTGCATTGGTAGAGTGGTCTTAGGCTCATAAATTTAGTGAAGAAGGGGCTTCAGCCTAGAGTTCTTTAGTCACCTAGTTGAACTCCAACGTTTTGCAGATGAGGAAAACAAGAGCCAGAAAAGTTGTCAGGAGGCCTTAATGTGTGTGTGTGTGTGTGTGTGTGTGTGTGTGTGTGTGTGTGTGTGTGTGTGTGTGTGTGTGTGTGTGTGTGTGTGTGTGTGAAAGAGAGAAACAGAGAATGAGAGACAAAGAGAGATAGAGAGAAATAGAGAGAGACAGACAGAAACAGAGAGACAGAGAGACAGAGAGAGACACAGAGAGAGAGACAGAGAGAGACAGAGAGAGAGAGAGAGAGACAGAGAGAGAGAGAGAAAGAGAGAGATGGACTCTCTTGACAATCTGTTGAAGCCTATGGACTCCTCAGAATAATGTTTTAACATGCATAAGATAAAATATGTAGGATCAAAGAGGAAACCAATTATATTTAAATACAGTTATCAGAATACTTAAAAAATCAATTGACTGACTAAGGGGTCTGTGGACCCCAGGTTAAGAAGCCCTGGGTTAATGAGTCACCCACGGTCACACGGATAGTAGATAGCAGAGCCAAGTCTTGACTCCAGCCCTCTGACCCTAGATCCAGTACTCATTCTATGGTACCACAGAGTTTTCACTCCAGGAATGTCCCCACTGGTAAAATCACAGATATGGACCAAAATAAAGTTGGATGTTTCAGATCACGACACTTTCAATAACCTGTGTCTTAAAATGGAGACTTTGAGTTTCACTTAGGGAGCTTTTTGCAAAAAATTGTGTTTGTAAACAAGAGAACTAATGTATAGCAGGCAGAGGAGAAGACTCTGGTTGCAAAACAGAGGGGCACGAAAGTGTCCCTGGGATCTTAGAACAGGAACGGTCATGTCCAGAAATTCTTGGCAAAAGTCCTTCTGACAGGAACATACTTCAATTTAAATTCTTGAGTTAGGAGGAGAAATCGCCCTGGGATATGCATCCTTGTGGATTGTTCCATAACAAACACAGAGAGATGAGTTCACTTTAGCTTTGGGATCCCTGCTAGTATCCTCATTTGGATCTGTTCTCTTGCTGTACTTCTCAGGGAGGGAGGCAAAAAGGGGCCCAAGGGATAAGGTAGGAAAAAGAAACATCCACCTCTGTTTTTCTGGCTTATTTCGTTTTCTTAGAATCTCCTCTTGGTTTCTGGTTTTATTATCATTTTTAAAAAATGCTACATTTTTGGTAGGACTGGAAAAACAACCTATTACTGTTGCTATGGAGATGCATCTCCAAACTTTGGGTAGGGCATTAAGGCATGCCAAGTGTTCTGGTGCAGCCAGTACTGCTGTGGAAGGAATTGCCAGACCTCTCAGAGAATACCATCCAGCTTCTAATTGAGCTCCTCTTGCTAAGTGTGTGAGTTATGTGAGATTGGATAAAGTGACCTTGTGGGTTCACTGAATGTCCCATTGCCAAAGTATGCACTAGTCTAGTTGCTGCTATTCACATTCACATGGGAGAAAAGAGAACTCCTAGTGGGAAGGAAAGGAAAGAAAATGGTGGGCTATCTCACCAAAGCTGTCCTGAACATGTATGTATGTGAAGACAGTGGCTCAGTAGCCCAGATAGAATAGCCAGCTGCATCACAGGCCTCCAAAGAACAGTTCCACGTTGCTCCACATTGCTTTGGCTGGAAAGCCCTGCCCATCTTGTATGTCCAGGCTCTTAATGGGAGCATGTTTTGTCATGCTTTCCACTTCCCACACAGCCTCTACTGATCTTCCAGCTGACATCCACCCATCTCTCACTTCATCTGGGAGGGAACTTCCCCCCCCCCCCCACATTTCCTCTTTATGGGGCCAGTAAATTTTATAACTGGTCCCTCCTACATTCTCACACCATGTCATAGCCAAGGCAGCCTGCTCTTTCCATAGGTTCCTGGATGAATGGCACATGGTCAAACCAAGGCCCAAAGGAATTACCTTAAAAAATATTCAAGCCAAAGGATGCCAATCTATGCAGAGGAAGTTAGAGTCATAGGGTCTGAGACAAGAAAGGACCTCAGAGGTCAACCAGACCAACACCATCATTTCATAGATGAGGAAACTGAAGGCCAAAGAAATTAGATCACTTTACCAGTGTCACTAAGATAGTATCAAAGGTAGGATTTGATTTCAGACTCTCTGACTCCAGAGTCAATGTTCTTTTTGCTATCCAAGCTGCCTCCTACTTATGGTGCATTAGAGTTGAGAACTTAAAGACCATCTATACAACCCCCTAATTGGACAGGTGAGGAAACTGAGGCCCATGCAGATGAAATGATTTGTTCAAAGTCACAGAGTTAGTTCCTTTTAGAGCTGGAACTAGAACTCAGGATTGACTCATTTCTCCTTTCTTTGTTGTTGGGTTTTTTTAAAACCACAAAATGGTGATCTATTATTTTTTTTAACTTCTAAAATCCTGAGACATGTTAAATCAGTGGTAATCACAGTGTAGCAGAACACAATGGTTTACGATGGGAACCTGTTACCTGCAGGCTTGATCCATCTTCAATATCTGGTTAGGCAAGGCATTTATTTGTCATTGAGGAATTTCTAGGGATGCAGAGCCAGTGGATTCTCCATCTGTTTCAGGGCATTGAGGATGCTGCTGAACCATTCTTCAAGTGCCAAAATGAAGACTGATATTCCTGGGGCACCTTTATGTTCATCCTTCAATTATCATAACCTTCTGGTTCTTTGAAAAGCAGCAGATGGCCATTTAAAGGAATCTAGAGGTGGCCAGGCATAGTCACGACAAGCCTGATGAGAGTGCTTCAGTTGAGTGACAAATACTTCCTTCATTGACCCTAACAAATTTCCCTCTCACCCTTCTATTACAGGCTCAGAATTTAGGGTCTGATCCTTTGGTTTATTGGTAAAATTTCCACCAAGGAAAACTCATGTGATATTGTCACGGTCCATTATTATCATTAATTGCTATTACCACTCTCCTCCCCAAACCCACCTCTTCCATGAAACTGCCTTTAAGTATAACCAAGACTTGAAGCTTTAATTGAAGACTTTAAACATACCTCTGGGCTGATCTTCCCATGCAGACCCCCTTTTCCCCTTGAACTGCCCTTGGATACCAAGCATGTGAGTTTGGTTGAGTCCTGATTTACCCTGTAGCAGACTCACCCTCTAGGGTGGCATGAATCATTGAGTCTCCTAGAAGGTTGCAGTGGTCTTGTCTCAGCTAAGGAAATCCAACCTTTGTGCCAATAACCTCAGCAGCCATGACATGGTCTCAGACATCTCATCCCATACTGGAGAGTGGTGTACAGGAAAGTAGCATATCTTTTTTGCCTCTGGACAGTGAGCGTCAGTGGAAAGAGCACTGAATTTGGAGTCAGAGAATACAACCTCAAATCATGGCTTTGCAATTTAAAACTTATCTCTGTGAGGTAGCTAGGTGGTTCCAGGTAAACAGAGAATTGGGACCGGAGTCAGTCAGACTTGAGTTCAAATTTGGCCTCACTAGCTGTGTGACCCCAGGCAAGCCACTTACGTTTTATTTGCCTCAGTTTTCTCAGATGTAAAACGATGACAAATAATAGCACCTACTTCCCAGGGATTGAGGATCAAATGAAATAATACTCATAAAGCACTTAGCACAGTGCCTGGCACATAGTAAATACTTAATAAACTCTTACTTCTTACCTTCTCTAGGCCATATTTTCTTATTTTTAAAATAGGGGGCAGGGGTGAAACCAGATGACCTCTAAGGTTCCTACCAAATCTAAATAACTTATTTTATGATCACATAATCTTTCAGTTTGTCTGGAACCTGGTTCAAAACAAGAAACTGAGCATAAATTTCCTTGGTTCTCCTGCTTGGCAATAACCACAGATGTCTACGCCCTAGTTATCTCAAGAATAATTAAAGACAGGGCCTAACTTTAGGCTCTTCCATCTTTTGAAGAATCATGTGGTTATAGGTTGTCAAGTTATTTCTGGCCATCAATCCTTCTCTAACACCAAGAAAATGAGTTTGTTCTTGGCTTGGGTAATATGTGTTAACCAGGATATACATGTTCCAAATTAGAGGGGCTAGGAAAGAGCAATGAAAATGGAAATGAGGATTTTTGGAAAAATAGGAATGTTGAATGAGGAGCACAGGAACTGGGGTCATTTTGTTTGGAAAAAGGAGGTGGAGAGATGCCATAATGAATCTTGATGTCTGTAAGGAGAATGAGATTGGCCGTCCTTTAGAATAACATTAATAAATCATGTTTACCTAATGTTTTTTCTTACAACAACCCTCCATCCATCTAGGGTGGGCCTAATGCTACTACATAAGCATTCCTTTGGTATGGACAGGATGTTGTCTTTTTGGTGTATCTATGTTAAATGCTTTAGTGATGGATCACAGGAAGGCCTCTGAGAACAGGACCGACTTCTAGTTCATAGAGATCAAAGGGACGTGGGAACCCAGGTGGGAAATAGAGGACAGGTAGTAGAAAGAAAGAAGGAAAGAATGAAGGAAGGAAGGAAGGAAGAAAGAAAGAAAGAAAGAAAGAAAGGAAGGAAGGAAGGAAGGAAGGAAGGAAGAAAGAAAGAAAGAAAGAAAGAAAGAAAGAAAGAAAGAAAGAAAGAAAAAGAAAGAAGGAAGAAAGAAAGGAAGGAAGGAAGAAAGAGCTTAATGGGAAAGCATCCTGAGAAGTGCAGAATCAGGGGGAACTTTTGTCCCAGAGAGTTAGAGTCACCAGGCCAGGGGTCTAATTCAGCCTGATCTAGAAAAAAAGGAGAGACCGAATGAAATGTCTGAGTGTTTGTTGGATGAATGAACTAATGAACACTGGGTGAGCGAGGTGGTTTGAGGAAAACAGTTTAGATGGAGATTAGATAAAAGGTGAAACTAGAAAGAGGCATTTTAGGTGCATGCTTTTCATGGGAACATAAGGGCTTGAGCTAGATATAGGCTAAACTCAGATGACTACCCAGGAATATCAAATCCAAGACCCCTGTAAATAGTGCTCTCAGCATGTGTAAAGCTCACCTTTGTGTCGAGTGCACTCGTGATTTTCTACTTAAGAGTGTTCTTAGCTTTATAAACACCTCCTGGCTATTGTTTCTGAGATAAATGAAGTTTTAAGAGTGTGGTAAAATTGGGAAGGAGATACGGGAGATCAAAGGAGGGCTAAATCTCCTAAATCAGAGCCCATTTAATTCAATTCAACAAATTTTTATCAAACATCTACAAAAAGGAATCCCAAGCCTCTCTGGTAGTGCCAACTAAGGCAGGAATCTGCTTCTGTCCATATCCATCAAAGCACAAACAATGTAAGTTAGACTGGGAAGAATTTTCTGGCAAGTTGGTTGATAATTTCTCAGATCAAATACTAGCCCATCATTCCCCTTCTGCTAGAATTCAAGGGTAGGGGACCTGTAAAAAGGGCTGCACTGGAAGACCTAGAGGGCCACATGTGGCCTTGAGGTCACAGGTTCCCCACCCCTGTGTGAAATGGCATTTCTTTGCCCTTCATATTTCTTAGTCAATCCTTAATCCCCACCAAAGGTACTTGTTCTGAGAGCCTTTGAAGCTGCAACCAATTCACGATTCCTGGACTAATAAGGGTAAGGGAAGACAACAGGGCCCACTCCACTTTCTTCTGGGGAATTGTGAGGCCAAACCACTAGATTATATTAACTTTGCAGGGAGAGCAGACCGTATTTGCTCATTCCTTCCATCTTCTGCTCTCTCCTTTCCCTTCCCATTCTTAACTAATGGCCCCAAAATGTGAGTGGTGCAGAATTTTGAAAGATAAAATAGATATATTTGTCTGGGATGTAGCTTTGAAGAGAGGGTTTTTGCAAACTGAATATTAGTGGGGCTGAGTGGGAGAGTAGTGTGGGGGAGACTGATACTGAATAGGAGGCTCCTGGAGGACGGTGGAACCTGGAAAGGGATGAGTTGACATTTACACGTTTACAGAGGCTCATATTACCTGCCAATATAAAAGAACATAAGGCTGTTGAGTTGCTGGAGAACCACTTATTTGGACCTTAGGAAATACAGCAGGATAACATAGTAGAAAGATTATGAACTTAGCATCCAAAGGGAAGCTGGATTCATATTCTTTCTTAGATACTCAGTTTCCTTAGACTCAGTTTCCTTATCTGCCAAATCAAAACAATGATATTTGTACCACCAGAGTTGCTGGGTAGAAAGTGCTTTGCAAACTTATGAAGGCACAGTAAAAATGTGAGTTACTAGTATTGTTTTTATGCATATAAGTCTTGTCTCTATAATTAGAGTGAAACTTGCTTCTTGTGAGGGTGAGGTGGGAGAATCAGACTCATCTGTACGATGGGGAATAATAATAGCACTTACCTCCCAGGGTTGTTGTGAGTATCAAATAAGATAATATATGTAAAGAGTTGTGTAAATGCCAGTTATTATTATTATTTTTTTGGTGGTGGTGGTGGTGGTGGTAATAGTAGTAGTGGTAGTAATGGTAGTAGTAGTAGTAGTAGTAGTGCAGTAGTATCCCTCCCTAGCTCCCGGCACGGTGTATTGCACAAGAAATATTTATTATTGATCACTTACTTAGAAATCTGTGTGTGTGTGTATGTGTGTGTGTGTATGTGTGTGTGTGTATGTGTATGTGTAGGTGTAGCCACCATTAACTGCGGTGCCTTTGAATTTAGATGATGCTCTTCTGTTCTTAAGTAAATTTCTGTTCAATTCATTTAGGCAGGATTTTAACAGAAGTGGAAAGATTGATGCACTTGGGGGTTGAAGTTCCAAACCACTTCCCCTGGCTCTGTTCCCTGAAAAGAATAAGAAACCAGACTGCTGTTCACTCTTCTTTGGTCCCAGACGCAGCTGGGGCTTCACTGGAGGTAGGCAGCAGCAACGGCATCTCAATCATCAGTTTTATCTTGTGCATGCTTGTCATTTGTATGCAGGGGAAAATCTGGCAATTTCTTCTTGGCCAGCCTCTTTGGTACCACACCCCAAGCTTGGTGTGACTTGGTATAACTTGGATTCAAAACAAATAACAGGAGATGAGGTTGAACATGTGGCCAGGTGTGAAGTGAGAGAAGTTTGCCTTTGGTCCCCTCTCGCCTCCACTATTCCCTCACTTTTCCAGATCCCTATCCAGCTTCCTTTCAGCTTTTAGCTCATCTTGAATTTCTCTTCACTTCTCTCTGTCCCAATGGTTTCAGTGGAAAGTTCATTCAGTGCTTTACAACTTGGACTCTCCACCACTCCCACCCCCATGTCTTCATTCCATCTGGCCCTCCTTGGAGCTTCTCTCCCTTGTTCAACACATCCCCTTATTATTAAACAGGCATATATGGACATTTAATATACAGAGAGATGTGTATATACACCATATATATGCATGTGTGTCTGTGTGTATATATGTATATACACACACCTATATGTACACAATACATATATAGTACATATATACACACACATACACACACACACACACACACTCATTAGAGCAGAGACTAACGGCAGTGCATAGGATCATAGAGCTGGAGCTGACAGGGTCCTCCCCACACTATTGTTAAGTAACCTTCCTTTTGTAAAATACTAAAGTACCTACAAGTACCTTATTTCGTTCCAGTCCCAAGCTTGAATCACTGGACTAGCTTGACTCAAGCCTAAAGAAGAACACCATCCTTCACACTCTTCTGAGGTAACCTCCTGCCATACTGTCCTTTACATTTCCAGAGAGTGATAAATTAAAAAGGTGGCAGACTCACTCTAATAGGTTGCTGACCCAGTGTCTTTCAACTATTTCCAGCAGTATCAGCTTCACTGGCCATCATTTCCAGCACTGGCTGTACCTTCACTCATTCACCTCTGTTCACTGGTTGAGGTGAAGAAGTTCCCCCATGAAAACTTCCAGGTTTACTTCCAGGTCACTCCTCTTCCTCCCTCTGTGAGTTCAGTACCTAGATCACAATTTTTCTCTACTCCTTAATTCCTGCCTTTAGACCAGGAGATTTCAAGGTAGATACTGACTCTTTCTCAAACACTATAACCATTCAGTACCTCAATTTATTCAATTCCCATGACCTAGTCCTCTACCCCACTTCAGCCACACACTTAACCTTGCCGTTATCCACAGAGGCACTACTTTCTTGTCCAAGAACTTTGAAATCCCCTTATCTGACCATAATCTATTGGCTTTCCACCTCTCCCTCTGCCTCCCTTACCAAGCCCTACTCTCTCAATCTACATCATGACCTCCAATCTTTCAACTCCTCACTTCTCTTCCAGGCCAGCATCCCTGCACTCTCTCCTATTTTCCCCATCTTTACCACTTGGAGAAGCAGTTCATCTCTATACTGTCCTCTTCTCTTGAGTCCCTGCTCCCCTTATCATCTCAATGATGCCAAACCTCAGCCTTGGATGATTCCCACCATTCGCTCCTACCCACTTGAGGCTGAATGAAAGTGGAAAAGATCATATAGCCATTTTTACTGAGTCCACTACAATTTTAGGCTACACGATTTCAGCTAGGCCCTAATTGTTACTAGGCAATCCTACTATATCTCTCTTATCAACTGACTGTCCCACTCTCCACAACAACTCTTCCAAACCTTTTTATCCTTCCTCAAACTTCCCATGTCTCCTCCTCTTCCTACCCTATTAGCTAAGAAACTTGCCTCACATTTGTGGAAAAAATTTAGGTCATTCACTATGAGCTCCCTCTTTTCCCTTCTTCTCCATCTCATGTCACTCAGATGCTTTCTGCCACTATCTCCTCCTTCACTCTTGTCACTTATGAAAGAGTGAACTAGTTCACCAAGACAAACCCTTCTACCTGCACAAGTGATCTCATTTTATCTTGTCTCTTCTAACAAATGGCCCCCTCTGTCATCTCTATCCTCTCATTTATCTTCATATTTCCCAGTCTTTTGGCTAATTTCCTACTGACTAGAAACATGTTCTTGTCTCTCCTACCCTCAAAACCCCCTTAACTGATGGTTCTATCATCACTATCATCTTGTATGTCTTCTATCTTGCTAAAATCCTTGAGAAAGTCATCACTTTGAGTGCCTCCACTTCTCTCACTCTCTCCTTAATCTTTTACAATCAAGTATCCAATCTTGTCATTTCACCAAAACTGTTCCAAAGTACCAATGATCTTTTTTTTTGAAAGTGAAAAAAAAAGGACACTTCAATCTGCACCTAGAATTCATCAGCTCACATTTTCTGTCTCTTTATCTCTCTGGAAGTAGATAGCATTTTTCACCATGGATCCTTTGAAATTGTTTTGGATCACTGTATTGATCAGAGTAGCTAAGTCTTTCACATTTGATCATCATTACAATATTGCTGTTACTGTGTACAATGTTCTCCTGGTTCTTCATTTTGCATCAGTTCACATAAATCTTCTCATATTTTTTTGATTATCATTTCTTATATTATTAAAGTATTCCATCACAATTATATACCACAACTTGTTTAGCCATTCTGTAGTTAATGGGTGTCTGGGGCTTTGGATAAGAATCTAGCAAAAGAGACTGAGAGAGCATGGTCTGTTAGGTAGAAGAAGAATCAGGAAAGAGTGGTATCCTGAAAACCTAGGGAGAAGAGAATATTAAGGAAGTGAAAGTGATCAGTTGTGCCAAAGTAGTCAATGGAATATTGGCAAAGCACTTAACATAATCCCTGGCATATAGTAGGTGCTTAATAAATGCATGTTTCCTTCCTTGTTTACCAGCTTCATTCTTCAAGTGAAGTAAGAGACTAGATCATCTACCATTAATGTGAAAGTTGGGTGTGTGGCTAAGGATGAGATGAGAGATGAAAAGTTGGGAGCAATACAGAAGGAAATATGGATTCAGCAATGGTCAGAAGAATTACTGAGCATCAATGAGGGCACACATGTATACTAAGAATGTATAGTGGGTGTAATCAGATGAATTTTGTAACTTTATACAATGACACTCAAAAACCAAAGCAGCAGTAGAGCCATTAAATGGTGAGGGTTACCCAAGGACAAAGATTTATAGATTGAGAATATTAAAAATATCAAAGGAAAAGATTTTTAGGGTATTAGAGAGGGATACATTAAAAAGGTTAAGGAACTGGATTTCACTGTAATGATGAAGAGAAGGTAAGTGTTAGTGAAAGAGTATAAGAGGTAGAAAAATAAAATATTGGTGAGTCAAATTTCAAAGTTCCAAGTCTTGGACTGTAGCGCAATTCTGAATGATCATGAGTTCAAAAGAAAAACTATATCAAAGTGTGCTCAAAGCAAAGTAGAGAGAGAGGTCATTGGAGTTAAGGAATGTAAGAAATTATATGGTCAGACTGTCAGACCTGTTGAAGTGGCAAGGATAATGGGGCAAAGGGGAAGATTGTGCATGATCCAGGTATGAATAGCATGAAAACAGTTGGCAGAACAAGTATAGGTTGGTAGATAACAGAAATAACCCTGGGGAGAGGACAGTTTAAGCAGATTTCAAAGCATCTCAAAAGAGAGAAGTTCATTATAAGATGGAAGTAGAAGAATGATCTGGAAGGGGGTGTAGGGAGCAAAGAGGTACCTAGTTCCTTTTCCTAGACCTGGGTAGAAGAAGGTGAAAATGAAGGTGGAAGGAATGATAAATGACAGAAATGATTGCAAGGAATATGGTAAGCTCTGGGGTGAGCCTTGTGTTCACTGTCTACAAAGTCTTATGAAAGATATTGAAGATAAGAGAGAGAACTCTTCAAGAGCGTCTTCCTCTGAAATACCATGAGAAACACCTTCAAGAGAAAAGTCATTTTCTGATCTCTAAGTGGGTAAAAGACAAATGGAGCCTTAAACAATATAGTCTTTGGTTCTTTCATGCCCTTGGCCGTCCTCCTTTGTCTTCTTTGAAAAACTGTGCTTAATTATGTGATTTGGTGGTTTGGTTTCATTGTTTTCCAAGAATATGCTTTGGGGCTAGGAATGGGGGTGGCTGTTTCTTGGGAAGTATGTGTTATGGCATCAATTTTTTAAAATGGCAACTGTGCCTAAGTCATCTCAGTCAAATGGAAGAGTGGATTCCCCAAAAGTTTCCAGGGAAAGGAATTTCCTAACTTCCTTGGTAATTTGTCCCACCATCTCATAAACCTTTCAATTGGGAAGTTGTTTTTTTTTCCTGATGGCTAGCCTCAAATTCCATGTATTGTGAATTAAACCCATTTTTATGTCCATTTGTTCTCCAAAGGAACCAAAACAGTTGGCTAGCAACTTTCATGTACTAACCCACAGATGAATTAAAGAGGCTATCTCCAATGAGACTTCACACACAAATATGAGCCCTTCCTAGAATTCTGCCCATGGAGCAGGGACATTTGCCTTCCTTTTGCCCTTTCCCTTGGTCACCCAGACCCCACCCAGACTGCTTGACTACTCAAATTACTGGGAGAATATGTTACTGTTGTTTGCCTTGTTTCAGTCACGTCCAACTCTTCATCACCAATTTTGTGGTTTTCTTTGCAAAGATACTGGAGAGGTTCATCATTTCCTTCTCCAGCTCATTTTACAGACGAAGAAACTGAGGCAAACAGGGTTAAGTGACTTGCCCAGTGTTATACAGCTAGTTAGTGTCTGGTGCCAGATTTGAACTCATGAAGATGAGCCTTCCTGACTTCAGACCTGGTTCTCTATTCACTGCACACCTAGCTGCCCACTCAGATGAGATGGAAATTGCCAACTCTGTTTCTTCCCATGAGATGGAAGATTATCAGGTCTTATTGTCTTGTCCTGCCATTGAATAATAAGGCACTCTAGGTCTTACCATCTGCTCTTCCACTACACCATATTCTCTAACATTGGTGCTGTCATCACCCTTACTGATGCACCTAAGGACTCCCTCTGCACTTTGCCATCAGCCAGGAGATGAACTTTCTTTTATGTGTTGTCTCTTCCTCAATTAGAGTCTGAGTTTCTTGAGTGTGTGAACTATCTTAGTTTTTCTATTTGTACCCTGAGTGTTTAACACAGAACATGGCACATAGCAGATGTGAGGGATAATTTATAGTGAAGTTTCCCCATTCTGAAAAATCAAATCTAGAATGGCTTCAGTATTCACTAGGCCTAGGGTTAGGTCACCTGACCTTCAAGCAATCTGGGGCTTAGAGCAATGGAGACCCTCCCCCAGAGCCAACACAGCAGAAGATATGCCAAATTAGGTTAAGACTGCTTTCATTGGACACCCACGTGTTTCTGGGTCCTTTGTCTCGTACTTAGGTTGTGGGACAGCCCCCCTATCAATAAGAGTTAAGGCCAGTCGGAGGGGTTGGGTTTCTGCATTGGAAGATTATATAACCATGGGCTACCTTCTATCTGTTGCTCTCTCCCTGCAGACGCCATGTTGGGTGGCAGGGGGTAGAGTCCTTTCTCATGAGAAAGAATAAAGACCTTTTCTGACCTTAGATTCAGACTCTGAACTCTTTCATCTCACACACAGACACTTAGTAAATGCTCTTTCCTTTTTGTCTTCTTTTGAGTTCTTTTTCTCCCTTTATTCCTTCCTTCCTTCTTTCCTTCCTTTCCATTAGACTGTAAGTTGCTTGAGAACAGGCACTATTGTTTTTGGGTTTTTTTTGCCTATTTTTGTATTCCTAACACCTAAAACAGTTCCAGGCACATAGTAGGTTCTCAATAAATGTTTGTTGATTGATTGTTGATTATATTGATTAATTGATTGTATATCAGGAAGGGTCTAATTAGTCTCCTTACTATAATAACCAGATATATCCCAGAATCTATTCTACTAACCCCATTTTCAAGACATGAATCATAGATTTAGAGCTAGAAAGGGTCTCTAGTCCAATCTGCTTATTTTACAAATGAAGAGACTGAGATTCAGGGAAATGAACGTCACAGAGGTAGTGAGGATTAGAGAAGGAATTTGAACCCAGGTCCTCTGACTCACCTGTATTACACAAGAGCAGCTGAAGGTGACCAGAAACACCCTGTAGGTCAATCCAGAGTTATACCTAACAGCACTCAAATGTTTTTAGTCTGTGCTTTTGAGGCACTGAGCCCATTTGCCCACTGTCCCTTCTACTAATTACTAGATTAAAGACAAAAAAGTCTGACTCTCTGGCTTTCAGGGACAGTCCGGGGGTCCTGAAAGAACTTCTCTTTTTCCCCCTCCCTAGCAACTTCACTGCCGTCTTGGGAACTGCCTCTGGGAGAAAAGATAATGATAGGTTTGGGGTATCTACTGAATGTCTCACACTCTTCCATCAGTCTATCTGAAAGCACCCGCCTGAGTCACTCTCATTATCTCCATTTTTCTAAGGGAGGAAACCTCTATGAAGAGGTACGCGAAGTCACCCAGTGAGTCAGTGATGAAGCGCAGATTAATACTCCCCCCCTGGCTTCTGGTTCCCAGGCCCACGCTCCTTTCTCCTAGATCAGTTTTCCAGTGTTAAGTCAAAAGGGATCTGGAGGGTCATGCTCAAAGAGTGATCCAATTCAATTCAACAAGCATTTAGGATGCTTCTAGAATGGTGGTTCTCAACCTTCCTAATGCCTCGTTTGTGGGTGTATGTGCATGTGGGCGGACCCACCTGGAGACAGATAGAGGAGTGGTGTCTCAGTTCCTAAGACCATCGGAAAAATGTGTTTTCTGATGCTCTTAGGCGACCCCTGGGCAAAGGTCATTCAACTCCCAAAGAGGTCACGACCCACAGGTTGAGAACTGCTGGTCTAGATCACAGATTTAGAACTGGAAGGAGCCTTAGAGACTATCAGTTCCCAACCCCCTCATTTTACAAGTGAGAAAATGGAGGCCATAGAGTGACTTGTGACTTGCCACGGGTTATATTAGTGATCTTCACTTCAGAAATTCACCAATTAAGGAATTTCAAAGGCAGGATTCAAACTCATGTCTTCCTGACTCTAATTTTGGTGCAGTAATCACTTTACCATTCTGATTTCCCACGTGCCAGTCTGTACTGGGATATGACAGTCACTGGGGATACAGAGACAAAAGCAATACAGACCATGCCCGCCAGAAGCTTGACTTCAACTAAGGAGAAAACATATAGGCAATTAATTAAGTCCAAACAAAATGTTTTCACAGGAATTCCAAGAGGGGCTGGAGAGTTGAGTAATAAGAGGGAGAATAAGTAAAAGTCCCATTGGATGGTCCTTGAGCTGGGATTGAAAGGTGGCTAAAGGCCAGTATAAGAAAAGCCAGGGGTACCTGGATTGGGTAAACAGGAGGACCAGGAAGTAGGATGAGGAAGGGACAGACAAAAGCAAACATGGGTGAATATGGAAAAAAGAAAACTGGAGTGGAAGAGTAGAAGAAGGATGAGACCCTCTGGCCAGCAGGCACAGGGTGAAGTAATTTGGGAGGGGAAAAAGGAGGCACATCTCCCAAAGTGGAATCAGAGGACAATGACTTTTCAGGGTCCATTTTGGGGGTTGGGGAGAGCCCGGCTTTGCAAGCATCACAAAGCATACCATGTGCTATAAGACTCAAGGACTCTTTTATCCACTACCCCATTATTTGCATATATTATTTGCATACAATGATATATATATAAATATATATAATCTACCCCATTATATATATAGATGAAAATATGCATATTTTTTCCTCAGTAGATTCAGATTTCAAGAAATTATTCTGTAATTGGACACTACAATAATTATAATGACCAAAATTGGTCCCAGTGAAGAGTTGAAAAAGATTAATCTTTCTTCCTTCTAGAGGCAGCTAGGTGGTATAGTAGATAGAACCCTGGGCTGGGAGTCAGGAAGACCTGAGTTCAATCTGGCCTCAGACTCTGGAGAGCTGAATGACTGTTGGCAGGTCATATATACTCTCTCTGACTCAGTTTCCTCAAGTGCAGAATGGGGATAATAATGGCACCTACCTCTCAGGGTTATTTGTATGGATCAGATGAGCTAATATTTATAATATATTTAGCCTGGTACTTAATAAATGCCTCTTTCTCTCCTTCTTTACAGAGTGTGGAAGATTTGTTGTCAGCCATGGTCAATTGGTTGGTTTTACTAAAATGCTTTTTTTTCCTTTCTTTTTAAAAATCATTCATTAGAAAAGTTTTCTCTCTGAGTAAGAGAAAAGAAAGAGAATATTTAGAAATAAAGTTGATATAAATTACTAAATAAATTATTCTGTTATTTTTAAAGGGACCATGAGGGACACATCATATACTAATGATTATATATGTGTATATGCATATATATGTATATATACACATATATGTATACATATATGGAGAGAGGAGAGAGAGAGAGAGAGAGAGAGAGAGAGAGAGAGAGAGAGCTATTGGATCTCTATCTCATTCAGATTGGAAGTACTACAGCCAGTTACAAGCCTAGTCCCACTAATGGTCATCATGTAAACTTTGACCTTCTCCATTCCCAACCTGGAACCTTTCTCCCTTACTTAGTGTTCCAGTGGCAGGTATGTGGCCCCCAGTTTCAGGGTCATACCACTGTAGTGCTGTACTAAGTGTGTCATTGGTTTGACCTAGCGCACTGCAGCTGGGAACTCCTGAGCACAAGTAACCACCAACCTTAGCTTCCTTTGTAGTAGGGGTTACAAGTATTTGCCACCACACCCAGTTAAATAGCTTATTTTTATATAATGCCTTGCCATTATAAAGAGTTTACACATATGTGACCTCATTCAATCCTCAAAACACTCCTTTGAGTGTTTTATGTAGTGAGAATTATTAGCCCCGTTTTACGGATGATAAAGCTGTGCCCCAGAGAGGTTGTCATTTGTCCAGTCACACAGCTAAGTTAGCAGATAGATGATTCTGATCATATTTTCTCTCCAGCTTACCATACTGTACTTTAAAGAATTTTAAAAATCATTGCTAGTGCAAATGTCTTAAAGTAGGCAATGCAGAATCAGAGAATACTACAGTCCCACAAGACCCCAAGGATTTGGGAGATGCTGAGTGAAATGCCTGACCCGACAGGTTTCCATGCTTCTGGGGGTGGAACTAAACTGGGGATGGGAGGAGAGGTAGAGAAAGAAAGAGAGACATAGAGACAGAGACAGAGTCAGAGAGAAAGACAGAGAGACAAACAAAGACAGACTGAGAAAAGGAGAGACAGAGAAAGAGAAACAGAGACAGAGATGGAGAGACAGAAGGAGACAGAGACAGAGGAAGACATAGAGACATAAAGACAGAGAAAGAGACAGAGTCAGAGTCAGAGAGAAACAGAGATAAAGAGACAGACAAAAGGGAGAGAGAGAGAGACAGACAGAGACAGAGAAAAACGGTCAGAGACAGAGAGATCAGAAAGAGAGAGAAGATATTGGGGGGGGGGGGGAAACGCATTGTGTGTGTCTGTATGAGATCCGAGGGAACATCTCGGTCTTACTTTTTCTTCTTGGTCTCACTTCCTCTTCTTGGTCTCATCTCCTCTTAGATTCACTGGAAGCTCAACTCATATGTCACTCATCTTTCGTTTATTAAGCACCTGCTGTACACCCAGAACAGTGCTAAGTGATGGGAATAGCGAAAAAAAAAAGGGAGGGAAGTGAAAAGTTCCTGCTCTCATGAGCTCCTTTCTGAATCCCCTTACTATTTAGTTCTCTTCTTCTCAAATTACTTTGCATTTATTCATTTGTTTTCAAGTTTTGCCCTCTGGTACACTATAAGCTCCAGGAGGGCAAGGGAAAGATACAAAGAATGCTTTTCACCTTTTGGCTACTCAGCACAGTACCTTGCACACAGTAGGTGTTTAATGAGTACTTATTAAATTTAATTGACAGCATTCTTCATTCAGTCACCTTCTGTTCTTGTTTAGCGATCCCTCTTCCAGATTCCTGTATTGGCCACCCTTAGGGCTGTCCTTCTATAGAGGCAGAACTGGTTGTATTTTATTGCATGCTCTGCCCTAAGCTGTCCTAGCATAGTGCTGGGCACATGTCAAACTCTCAGATAAATTTTATAAGTGCATTGTGTGACCTTGGGGCCAGGAGGTCCTGGACCTACATTACTCACCCAGCCAAGTATATGAGCAGTAGTCCTTCTATTGTCATTGCCTCTGGAAGTTAAAATAAATCACTGGCATCCAGAACATGTTAGTGACTCAGTTTTCTACTTGATATTCTGTAAGCAAGCATATGAATATATTTTAGTTGAGTTTAGGTTAAAATTCTGTCTCTAAGAAATGTTGCAAGAATGTCATTTTTTTTAAAGTCTTCACCAGCCAAACAATTTTTTTTCTGTTTCTTCATCTTTAAAATGAGAGATTGGATGAAACAGCTTCTAAAATCTTTTTCTAGCTCCAAAGCTATGATCCCATGATCCCTTCCTACAACGTTGTAGAACTGAAAAACATAACTGTGGGTACTACTTGTATGTAACTGTAACCTGAGAGAAAATAGATCCTGTTGGGCAGGCCGAGAATATATTTGCTCCCATTCCTTTGGCTATTGGGGATAAGAATCATCAATGTGATTTGCAAAAACAAAGATTACCTTAGTGAATTAGAATAATGTGATTTCTGTAGGTCTCTGTTGGTATTCTCTTCTTTCTCCAGCTTCTTTGGCTCACAGTCCATTTGTTTTCCAAAAGCCATTTGGCTTCAGAATGGAGATAGGTGACAAATACTAAAAGTAGGAGGTCTGATGACCTGTAGTCATGAATTGTATGAGGAAATCATGGAGGGAAATTGAAAGAGAAAGTGATGAAGAAAGGGAAAGGAAATAAGTTTTTGAAACCAGCTGAAAGAAAGATCATTGCTTTGACTTTTTCCTTTGACTAAACAAACAAACACCCCCACCCCCCAAAGTAGAGCTGCATAAGCAGGAAAAAGAAGGTCACTGGGGCCTAAAATGAATGACTAAGGGTAGCTCTAGAATCCGGCTCCTGCTTCTGCAGTGTTTTTTTTTTTTAATTTGCGATCAAGGCAAAGTGACTTCCTGTGTCTGAGATGGACTTGAACTCAGGTTCTTCTGACTCCAGGGCCACTGCTCTATCCACTGTACCATAGAGCTGCTGTCTTCTGTAGCTCTTTTAAGACAAGCATAGATTCTCCTCCAGGGATGATTTGTATGATGATCATCAGGCAGTAGATGGGATGATTTTCAAAGGCCCATTCAAAGCCCAGGCTTACACAATCTGTTTTCTATGATTCTGTATCCCAACAGTCAACCTGAAAAAACTTCCACCTCATCATCTTAATGGAAAGAGTTTAAAATGTATATCAAACATGACTGAGTCTAAGGAGTGAAAATACCAAGTTAACTGGCTCATCTTCCTCTCAGCTCAGGGAGGGACATGGAGAAGGAAGGCATTCATGTTGCTTCACAGTTATCTGAGTATGCCAAGAATGTGAACCATTTCCCATGGGTTCATCAACCAAGAAATAATCCCAGAGTCAGCCTCCCCAAACATCTGCTTTGTAAATAGATAAAATTGAGAAAGAATCCTGAAAATGTTATCTGGGGCCATCTAGCTTAACCATGCCTGCCAAAGCCTGTTTTTCATTTCAAAATCTGGTTTAAGTTGACAAGAGAACAAGGTTGGGAGGGTGGACGTAGAGTTATTTCCCCAGGAATTCCCCCAACAAGATGAAGGAGTTACACAAAATAAAGAGCGCCCTCTGCAGACCTTCTTTTCCATGGTCCTCAACATCATATCACAGAGCAGTCCAGCAAGTATAATGACCTAAACCATATTAGCCAATCCAACTGTAGAGAGGCAGTTATAGTGTAGTGACCAGAGATATGCTTCTGAAGGCAGAGGAGAAAGTGAAAGTGGGTGAGTATATGGTTGAGATCTAATCCTGGCTATTCTTCTCACCATTTATATGATTTTGGGCAAATCATATGCTCACTTGCCTGACCTTTAAAAATAAAGGGCAAAAGCTCCAGGAGCCAAGATGGCAGAGTAAGCATTAAATTGCTGTAACTCTACCATTTTTACCTCCAAAGAACCACAAAATCACACCCCCAAACAAATTCTGGAATAGCAGAACCAGCAAAAGGACAGGGTGAAGCAATCATTTAACCCAAGGAACTTGAAAGATTGGCAGGAAAAGTCTATCTCAGGTAAAAGGGGAACAGTCCAAAACAGGGAGCATCCTAGCAAGCCAGCAGCAAACCCCACCTCATCAAACCAGTGGGAGATCCCGAGCTCCAGCTCAGTGGAGTTAGCAAATTCCAACACCAGGATCCCCCACATGCCTCAGCAGAGCCAGGGGAATGAGCAGACTCTAGCTCTGAGAATTTCCATGTTCTTTCATGTAGGTTTGGCCAAAGAGGTAGATGCCAACCTTGATGGTGCCTAAGCAAACATGCAGCTGCCAGGGTCAGACTCCACCAACTGCTTCAGTGTAACCCTGGAGAAGTGCAGAAACACCCCACAGACCTAAGCACTTGCTAGATATCAGCAATAGGACCCTGGCTTAGCACCAGGTAAACTGCCAGACCTTTATGGCCTCCAGCAGTGCCAACCAATCCCTACCCCACCCACTCTGTGCAGCACCAGACACTAGGGTCTTGAGTGAGTCCCAGGACAACATCAGTGCAACATCAGGTAAACACTCAGAGCCTACAGACCCTGGCACAAGAAGCTTAAGACAGTGCCCCTTCCATCCTGGGAGGAGAGCTCTAATTTAAAAGAAAGGGAAAAAGGCCAAGAAAGATGAGCAAGAAAACAAACAAAAACAAAAACAAGACAGCAAAAAAAAAAAAAGAACTGGACCATAGAAATTTATTGTGGTGATGGGGAAGATCAAGATACAAACTCAGAAGGGGGCAGCAATGTTAAAACGCCTATGAGTAAAACCCAAAGAAAAATGGAATGTGGTCTCAAACCCAGAAAGAACTCATGAAAGAGCTCAAAAGAGAGCTTAAAAATTGTATGAGAGAGATAGAAGAAAAATTAGGAAAAGAAATAAAAGTGATACAGAAGAATTATGAAAAAAAGAGTCAACAGCTTGAAAAATAAAACAGCTGCCTAAAAAGTAAAACTGGCCAAATGGAAAAGGAGATAGAAAAATCTACTGAAGACAACTCCTTAAAAAGTGGAAACAGAAGCACAAAAGCTAAGTGAGGAAAGAAATTCCTTAAAAGTTAGAATTAGGCAAGTGAAAGCTAATGACTCTATGAGACATTAAGAATCAATCAAACAAATTCAAAAGAATGAAAATGTAAAATATTTCATAGGAAAAACAACTGATCTGGAAAATAAATCTAGAAGGGACAATATCAGAACCAGTAGATTACCTAAAAAGTATAATCAAAAGGAGGACCTGGACAGCATCTTTCAAGAAATTATGAAGGAAAACTGTCTTGATATCCTGGAACCAGAGGGCAAAATAGGCATTCAAAGAATCCACTGATGATCTCAGGAAAGAGATTTCAAAATAAAAACTCCAGGGAACATTATAACCAAATTACAGAATTACCAGGGCAAGGAAAAAATATTGCAAGTGTCCAGAAAGAAACAATTCAAATATTAGGGAGCCACAATCAGGATTATACAGGATTTAGCAGTTGCAACATTGAAGGTCATGGAACATGATATTCCAAAAGGTAAAGGAGCTAGGACTACAACCAAGAATTGCCTACCTGGTGAAATTAGGCATAATACTTCAAGGGAAAAATGGTCATTCAATGAAACAGAAGGATTTCAAGCCTTTCGTAAGGAGAAGACCAGAAATAAACAAAACATTTGATCTCTAAATATCAAGATCCAGGAGAAGTCTAAAAAGGGAAAAAAGAGAAAAGAAAATATAATAGCTTCAATGGAGCTAAACTGTTTATATCCCTACATGGGAAGATGATACTTGTTATTCTTAAAAATTATACAACTGATACTATAGCTAGAAGGAATATATATAGAGGGTATGAGTATAGGGTAAATTTGAGGGAATGACATAAAAATAATTAAGGGATGAAAAGGAGGAGTACACTGAGTGCAGAAGGAAGGGAAAGGTAGAATGGGGTAAATTATTTCACATGAAGAGGCACAAAAAGTCTATTACAGTGGAGGGAAAAATGGGAGGGTGGGTGAACCTTACTCTCATTAGTACTGGCTCAAAGAGGGAATAATATACACAATCAGTTGAATGCATAAATTTATCTCACCCGACAGGAAAACAGGAGGGTAGGAAATTTAGTATAGGAGAGGGGAAAGGGAAGGACTGACAAAAGAGGAAGAGACTGTCAACAGAAGCAAAACACTGTGGAGGAGGGAAAGGGTGAAAGGAGAGAGAAGGCAAACAGGAGGAAAAAATAGGATGCAGGTAAATACACAATAATTGTAATTGTGAATGTGAATGGGATGAACTGCCACATAAAATGGAAGTGGATAGCAGAGTAGGGAAAAATCCAGAATCCTACAATATGTTGTTTATAAGAAACATACTGGAAGGAGACACACACAGAGTAAAGGTAAGGGCCTGGAGCAGAATTTTTTGTGCTTCAGCTGAAGTAAAAAAAACCAAAAAGCAGGGGTATCAATCCTGATCTCAGACAAAGCAAAAGAAAAAATAGACCTAGTTAAAAGAGATAAGGAAGGAAACTGCATCTTGCTGAAAGGTAACACAGACAATGAAGTAATAGCAACACTAAACATATATGTACCAAGTGGTATAGCATCCAAATTCTTAAATGATCAGTAAATTGAATTACACGTTCATGACCAAACAAGAGATAGAGAGCATTATGAAATAAATGTAAAATAGATAATTTTGAGTATATTAAATTAAAAAGCTTTTGCACAAACAAAATCAATGAAACCAAGATAAGAAGAAAAGCAGAAAGCTGGGAAACAATCTTTACAGCAAGTGTCTCTGATAAAGGCTTCATTTCTCAAATATATTGAGACTTGAGTCAAATTTATAAGAATATAAACCATTCTCCAATTGACAAATGGTCAAAGGATATGGACAGGCAGTTTTCAGACAAAGAAATCAAAGTATCTATAGGTATGAGAAGAAGTGCTCTAAATCATTTTTATTAGAGAAATGCAAATTAAAATAACTCTGAGGTACTACCTCATACCTATCAAGTTGGCTAATATGGCAAAAAGGGGAAATGATAAATGTTAGAGAGAATGTGGTAAAATTGGGAAACTAAGGCATTGTTGGTGGAGTTATGAACCAATCCAACCATTCTGGAGAGCAATTTGGAACCATACCCAAAGGGCTATAAAACTGTACATACCTTTTGACCCAGCAATACCACTTCTAGGTCTGTATCCCAAAGAGATCATAAAAGTGGGAAAAGGACTCACATGTACAAAAATATTCATAGCAGCTCTTTTTATGGTGGCCAAGAATTGGAAATTGAGAGGATGTCCATCAAATGGGGAATGGTTGAACAAATTGTGGTATCTGAATGTAATGGAATAATATTATGTTATAAGCAATGATAAGCAGGTGGACTTCAGAAAAACCTGGAAAGACTTATATGAACTGAGGCTGAGTGAAATGAACACAACCAGGAGAACATTGTATATAGAAACAGCCATATTGAAATGAGCAGAACCAGGAGATCAGTGTATATAGTAATAGCCACATTGTGTAACAACTGATTTTGATAGACTTAGTTCTTCTCAGTAGTGCAAGGATCTAAGACAATTCCAAAAGACTCATGATGAAAAATACTATCCACATCTAAGAGAAAGAACTTTGGAGTCTTAATGCAGATGGAACATACTATTTGCTCTCTTTTTCTTTTGTGGTTTTGTTTCTTCTTTCTTGTGGTTCTTCCCATTGGTTCTACTTCTTCTTTACATCATGACTAATGTGAAAATATTTTTAACATGAAAGTATATGTAAAGCCTATATCAGATTGCACTCCATCTTGGGAAGTGGGGAGGAAAGGGAAGGGGAGAAAATTTAATATTCAAAATCTTATGGAAGTGAATGTTAAAAACTAGAGATAAATTATAAAAAAAAAAATTTGGGACACTAATGCACTGTTGGTAGAGTTGTGAACTGATCCAACCATTCTGGAGAGCAATTTGTAAATATGCCCAAAGGGTAACCAAACAGTGCATACCCTTTGATCCAGGAATACCACTACTAGGTCTGTATCCCAAAGAGATCATAAAAAAGGGAGAGAGACCTACATATGCAAAAATATTTATAGCAGTCCCTTTCGTGGTGACAAAATATTGGAAATTGAGGGGATGCCCATCAATTGGGAATGGTTGAACAAGTTGCAGTATATGAATGTAATGGAAGACTATTGTTTGATAAGAACTGAACTACAGGCAGATTTCAGAAAAACCTGGAAAGACCTGTACGAACTGACAGAAAGTAAAATGAGCAGAAACAGGAAAACATTGTACACAGTATCAGCAACATGGTATGATGATCAACTATAAATAACTCAGTTTTTCTCGGCAATACAGTGATCCAAGACAAATACAAAGGACTCACAAAGAAAAATACTAGAAAGAACTAAGGGACTCAATGCAGATTGAAGCATACTTTTTTCAATTTAATTCTTTTTGTGTTTTTTTTTCTATTTTGATCTGTTTCTTCTTTTGCAACTATAACTGTAATGGCAATTATGTTTTACATGATAGCACATGTATAACCTATATCAAATTGCCTACCATTTTAAGAAGAAAAGAGGGGAAGGAGAGAGAAAAATTTGGAACTCTAAACCTTGTAAAGATGAATGATAAAAATTGTCTTAGCATGTAATTGGGGGAAAAAATAAAATACTGTTAAAAAAAAGAATTAAACGATAACAGAATGCTTTTTATAAGAAGATGAACTCTAATGCAAAAATGAATTCAGGTAAAAGTTGCTAGATTCACTTCTATTGTAACAAAAGGTTTAAGGATTAAGTCATATATGAATATATTGAATAATCAGTTTTTAAAAAATGAGGGGCAGCTAGGTAGCACAGTGGATGGAGTGCTGAGCCTAGAGTCAGGAAGACTCATCAAATTCAACCTCAGACACTAGCTCTGTGACCCTGGGCAAGTCATTTAATCCTATTTGCCTCAGTTTCTTCATCTGTAAGATGAGCTGGAGAAGGAAATGGCAAGCCACTCCAGTATTTTTACCAAGAAAAACCCAAAGAGTTGGGCATGACTGAACAACAACAAAGAAAAGGTTAAACTAGATGATCTCTAACTTCTAAAACCTGTGATCATAGGAAGAAAAAATAAATAAATTTCAAGCTTATCATCAGTATAAGTCATGATATTTCAGTATTCATTGACATGGGTGCTTCTACTGACAGATACTACAGCCCTTCCAAGTGGTAGTAGATGGTCTTCATAAGTCTCTGTAGTTAGAAAAAATTGAGGCCCTGGGGGCCAGTTTTCTGGTGAGGAACCTTTCTGCATTTAGCTAAGCTGGTCCTCAACAATAGACACACAAGGCCAGTACTTGAAGTCTTTCCAGAATGATAGAGCCTGCCAAAACTTGTACTCTTCTGGCATCACCTATGAGAACCTATTCATGCATGATACTATCAAATAATAACAAGCCTGACACTGGAATGATGATTTACTGTGTGCTAATAGCCCATAGCAGAAAATGTGTAAGTCTATGTAGTCTTTAGCCAATATCCAAGAAGGCAGCAGAGATCAGAATTTGGGATGGGGAGTGCGGGTGGGAAGACAGTGGCATATTTTATATTATGAAATAAGAGCCTGAAGCTTGAGTAAGTGACTTATGGGAATGGTCCTGCAATGTTTGGTATGGTGTGACAGGGGCCTGTCATTGGTGATATTTCAATACTTTGAAAGAACCATGATTTCAATGCCAGTCTAGTTATTTTAGAGTAGGATCCTTGGGGCTAAATCATCTCTGGTTCTGACCAATCAGAGCATAAGAATGTGGGAGGGGAGGAGAAAAAGGGCATAACTTTCATAATTGGTCTCACCAGCTTTAAGGTGATTTCATAATGACTCTATGCCATGAGGAATGCATGATTAGGCTCCAAATGACCTATATAGCATCTCTCAAACATCTAGGGAGGAACGGCTGACTCATGCCTTAGGGGAACCAGAGGCTGGGAAAATACCTTTCCTCTCTTTGGATGCAAAGCAGGTAGAGCTTTAGTTAAAGAGAGCAAGAGAGTCTCTGCAGGATCCTGAAGAACAAAATAATAGACCTTCTTTCTGTATTCAGAATCTCAAATAAGTGCATCTCAGTTACAATGTCCCTACTCTTAGAAGGTGTACAGTCTCTAGAGCTAGTATCTGAGTCTGCCTTGACCCATGGGGTCCTTGGCTAATCAATTGTCTCAACGAATAGGATGTTGGATCCTTGTCACTTTTTTTCATGCTATTCCATGTTTCCTAAGTGAGTGGTCAGATAGGGCATAATTGTACTTCAGATGCAATTCATAATTGCATTGAACAGATGATGGAATCTTCAAATGATTCAAAAGAGACCAAGTGGTCATCTAACCTGGCATTTTACAGATTAAGAAACTAAGACCAAGAGAGGTCAAATGATATGTCCAAGGTCATGTGTCTAGAAAATTTAAGATCAGAACCTAGGTTTTCTGATTTTCTTCAGTGTACTTTCTACAACATCACTGAGATACAACTCAAAATTCTTCATTTCTTTGACTCCACAAAAGCCAAGAACTCGCAAATTCCTCTCATTGAAGGTAATTTTAATTGGATCATAATGGGACATAGTGATAACCATGCTGGCCTTGGAGTCAAAAGAGCTCAGTTCAAATCCTGTTTCTAACACTTAATAGCTGTGTGACCTTAGGGAAGTCATTTTGTCTCTATGACACTATTTACACATCCTTATAATTAGGATAATAATACTTGCACTACCTACCGTATAGGGCTATTGTGAGGAAAGCCCTCTATAAATCTGAAAATGCTATTTAAATGAGTTATTACATAACAGATAAGGTATGGTGAATCAGAACAACCATATCTTTTGACTGTGTTTGACTAAGCACTGATAGATATGGTTACAGTCTTTTGCAAACTTGTGGCCCAGACTCCAAAGTTAGACAAAAATGTATCCCATTATTAACCCTTTCTATACTGTACATAAGAATGGCTTAACCTGCAACTTTTACTTCTTACTATAGAAATCAAATTTTTGGATCTCCAAATCTTTCTGTGATGCCAAAGTAAATTACTGTCATTATCATTGCAGAAAAGCATCTCTGGCTTTACTTGGATTGGTAGTTTCACATACAATCTCTATGACCCCCTACCTTGTTTTTCTCTAGGAACATCACAGTTTGGTTTGTGTTTTACGTAGGATTTCCTCTAAGAACATCAGAATTTGGCTCATGATTGAGTCACCAAAATAAAAGGGAAAGGGCTTTTACTTCCCATGCAAGTACCCAGGCTAACAAAATAGTTCATACAAGACAGGCTTAATTAACCCATAACAACAAAAATGCAAAAAACTGTACAAAGCCCAAAAATAGTCAAATAAATCCTACTCTGAGGTTGATCTACTGCCTCATAGAGACCTGTATGGACTTTTTGTCTTGTATAATATTAATAATAGCTAATATTTATATAATACTTATCAAGTGTCAGGCACTGTGCTAAGTGCTTTACAATTATGATCTCATTTTGTCCTCACAATAACCATGGGAGGTAGGTGTACAGATAAGGAAACTGAGGCAGAGGTTAAGTGACTTGCTGAGAAAATCACATAGCTAGTAAATTTGAGACTGGATTTCTCAATGTGTAGGGTCCCCAAGATTTTTCAAAGAGTCTTGGAAGTAAAAACTATTGTTATAATAATACTATTTATAGCAGTGGTTCTCAACCTTCCTAATGTCGTGACCCTTTAATACAGTTCCTCATGTTGTAGTGACCCTCAACCATAAAATCATTTTCGTTGCTACTTCAAAACTGTAATTTTGCTACTGTTATGAATTGTAATGTAAATATCTGATATGCAGGATGTATTTTCATTGTTATAAACTGAACATAACCCACAGGTTGAGAACCACTGATTTATAGTATAAAACTTTAGTTTTAGTTTCTGATGTGGGAAATATCAATAGATATAACTTACATAAACAAACACTCTCTGGAAGGTTTTCAACAATTTTTTAAGAGTGCTAAAAGGTCCTAAGTCCAAAGTTTGAGAACTTTTGCTCTTGACCCATGGTGCAAAAAGAATGGAGGACCTTCTTTTGACCATCTGTAGACACACCTGTTATGTAACATTAGAAAACTCACCTTGATATCCTCAAGAAAATAATAAGTCACTCCCTGTCTGTACTGAGTGAGGTTATAGGGAGGGGCAGAATAGAGGTGACCTCTGGTGGGATTAGGGATTGGTATGTCTTCACAATCTAAGAATTCTACTATTATGTGAAGTCATTGGAGACAGGATTCTGAAGGACACAGCCCAAAAGAACACATACTATCGATTTGCAATAAACCTCTGTTGCTAACAGATGAAGTAATAGAGGGCAAAAGGAGTGGTATTGGGGAAAAGGACACTGGCTTTGGGATTGGAAGGGCAAATCTAGGCCCTGCTACTTACTACCTATGTTATTGTAAAGCATTAACCTCTCTGGGCTTTAGTTTCTTCATCTGTGAGATGAGAGAGTTAAATGAGATGATCCCTAAGATTCTCCCTGTTCCTCTGTGGATTCTATGTGTGTCACAGAGACGTTTGAGGGGAAATGGTGAGGGAGACAAGAGATATGCTGGCATAGTTATTCCAGAGACCATTCTCAATTAAATCAGCAGCAATGTACTTGGCATTGTAATAGATGTTAGGAAGGGATTCAAAAGTATGAGACCTGGGAACTAGCTGCCATTCTAATTGCTTACAGCCTGGGGGAGGAGACATGATTCATACTAATGAAACAGTAAAAGGGCTTCCAGTGGTGGCTGAACATGACTTTTGACTGCTTCTAATTCTAGAACCTTATGATTCCAGGAACAATATAACAAAGTATAGAGTGAATAGTTAGGAAAATACATGGTATGGTCCAGAAGGGCTTGATAGAGACAAAGAAAATGAGCTGGTATTTGTCCAATGGCTTTTTTTTAGGCTTGGAATAGGTGGAGCTTGGTCACCTAAAAGGGATATGAGAAACTCTATATTGAGCAGAAAGAAAAAAAAATAGTTGAGATGTTTTCCTCTGAGGGACAGGTAGAAAGAAGGATGGAAATAGAAGATGGGGGGATTTCTGATCATTCTGACATCATGCAAGTGGATTTCAAACCACATGCAAAATGACAGGTAGATCAGCAATGGTAAGTTTGAGTCCCAGCTGACTCCCTTCTCTAATGAAATGGTAACTGTGTATACTTCCTTGCCCACTTACAACACCATGGCAAAAGTTCAGCTTTCCAAGAAAGGAGCAGGTAAGAAGAGAGCCTAGGAATCTCTCTCTCTCTCTCTCTCTCTCTCTCTCTCACACACACACACACACACACACACACACACACACACACACTCAAATTCTGCATCCTACAGAAGATAATCAGTGTTGAAGCTTAGTTTTCCTGCTGGGGTCCTTATTCTGGTATTCTGAGAAGGGTCTTATTCATTGAGTTCCACTTTTTTTTTCTTTTTGGAGGGGGGAAGGCAGGGCAATTGGGGTTGAGTGACTTGCCCAAGGTCACACCACTAGTAAATGTTAAGTGTCCAAGGCTGGATTTGAACCTGAGTTGGACTCTTGTTACCATTACCTGTGTGACCTTGGGAAGGATCCATCACCTTTTTTGAGCCTTGATTTCTTCATTTGTAAAATGAGAGAACTAGACTAGTAGATCTCCAAGGTCTTGTTTAACTATAGATCCCATATGTTTCCTTGAAAAAAAGAATTACTGATGCTACTTTAAAGTATCACTGTCACTTCACTGTGATTATACTCCCCTACCCTCACCCCCTAATAGTACCTTCCCTTGTAACAAAGAAGTACAGTTAAACAAAATAAACCAATACATTGTCATGTCTAACAACATACATCTCATTCTGCACCTATAGTTTTCCAAGAAAAGGGAGTCATACTTTGTCATGTATCCTCCAAGAGTGGGGAACCTGTGGCCTGAAGACCACATGTGGCCCTCTAGGTCCTCAAGTGTGACTCTTTGAATCCAAACTTCACAGAACAAATCCCCAGCCTGAGACATAACTGGTCACTGAATTGATTAAACTTACGATGTCTTTCATTGTTGATTTCCTTTATGTTATTGGGGTTACTATGTAAATGGCTGTGGCTCTGCTTACTTTGCTTTGCATCAGTTCATTCAAATCTTCCCAAGTTTCTCTGAATTCCTCATAGTCACCCTGTCTTATTATACAGTTATATTTCATGAAAGTCATAAAACAACACTTACTCATCTGTTCAATTGGTGGCCTTTAAGTTTGTTTTCAATTTTTTTTATCACTTCATATCAAAAAATGCGGCTATAAAAGTTATATAGATTGAACCTTTCCCTTATATTTGATTTTCTTGCGTAGAAGGATGGTAGAGATATGGCTGGGTCAGGCAGTATGTAAAGTTTAGTGATTTTGTATAATTTCACATTATTTTCCAGAATGGTTGGACCAATTCATAGCTCCATTAACAGTTCAGCAAGGTGGCACAGTGGGTGAAGCACAGTGGATGGAATCAGCAATCAGGAAGACTCATTTTCCTGAGTTCATGTTCAGCTTCAGACACTTACTAGCTGTGTGACCTTAGGCAAGTCACTTACCTCTTTTTGCCTCAGTTTTCTCATCTGTAAAATGAGCTAGAGAAGGAAATGGTAAACCACTCCAGTATCTTTGCCAAGAAAACCTCAAATAGGGTCACAAAGAGTCAGACATGACTGAAAAATAACTAGCCAACAAAAAGTATGTCTGTTTGCTTACAGCCCCTCCAGCATTTGATATTTTTATCTTTTGTCATCTTTGTTAACCTGATAGGCTAAATTTACTTTTCAATTCCCTTGTTCTTGGTGATTTGGAACATGCTTTCATATGGTTACTGACAGATTGCATTTCTTCTTTTGAAAATTGTCTGTTCATAAATATATTTTGCTTACTTATTTATTGAGCAATGGTTCTTACTCATATTTATTTCATAGTATCATAGATTTAGAGCTAGAAGATACCTCAGAGGTTATCTAGTCTGACCCTCTAATTTTATAGATGAGGAAATGGACACCTAGGAGGCTTAGTGGTTTGTGCAAAGTTGCTAAATGTCTGACTTGAGATTTTAATGAAAGTTTTCTGACGCCAAATCCCACACTAATTCTATTGTACCATACTGCCTCTTGTTCAATTCTATGTATATCTTGCGTATCAGTCCTTTAAACGAGATAATTGCTGCAATGCCCTTTCCCTCCAGTTTATCAACTGGTGATAAATCAACAGTTTATCATGCTATTCTTATTCTGTCAATTTTGTTCATGCAAAAACTTTTAAGTTAAATTGTCTATTTCACATTTATTATCAGCTCCATCCCTTATTTGGTTAAGAATTCTTCTCCAGAAATAGTTGCACAAGTAACATCTTTTATTCTTCTTTCATTTTTTCTTTTTAATGATATGAGTTTTTATATTTAGGTTGTGTCTCCATTTGCAACTTATTGTGATATATTATGTAAGATGTTGGTCTACACCTAGTTTTTGCTATGGTGCTTTCCAGTTTTCCCAAAATTTCTTTTCAGATAGATAGAGAGTCCTTACCCCAGTAACCAGTGTTCTTGATATTATCTATCACTAAGTTTGATAAAATTATTTATATGTTTGAGATATAAGACCTTTATCTGAGAAACTGTCTATAAACACTGATAAACAGAAGTATATATAGAATTTTACACACACACACACACACACACACACACACACACACACACACACATGCCTATTCTAATGGTAGCCATGGTAGGGGAGGGAAAAAAAAGAAAAAAGAAAAAAGATAAAAGAAATGTACATGATAACTTTCTTATATATTTAAAAGGAATAGTAAGTTGTACATGATTTGTAGTTTCATGTACAATCACATTTTAAAATTTTTTTTATTATATTGTGTTATAGAAATGCTTGTTTTAGTCCATAAATTAAAAATAAAATAAATTTTTAAAAAATCAATCACTAGACTATTACATTCTATTGCTTCTGGTTCTTACTTACCCTAGGCCATTTCATTAACTAATGTTTCTATTTTTATATTCCTAGTGCTTTACATTCACAATTTCTGAGCCCAGTATCCAGAAACTCTAATCTACTCCTTTGGAAGGTTATTCATCTGCTTGCCCTCTGTAAGAAAGAATTTATACCAAGTGAATGGAAAAGTCTTTGAGCCTTCTTGAAGAACCAATGTCACCTCCATATAGGAGCAAAATATTTAATACATACTATGGGAAAAAGAGAAAGAAGATGGAGATGACAAGCAGGTAAAACTCAGGCAGACTTATTAGTGTTCTTTTCCCATTTACGAAGGTATTCTCATTTTTTTGTGAACCCTCCAGGCAGAAGGGCAAGGAAGGAAGGGCCAGGAACATGCTCACTTTCCAGAACTGGCTCTGTATACTCCCAGTGCAGGATTTCTTCTTTGTCCCCTGACATTAAAGATGCTCCCCTACTGTCAAGGAACATGGGGATCATTATTCACATGCTTCAGCTCAGACCCTAGCTGGCTGATGACTGGACAAGGGCTGACTCCTTTGGCCTGCCATTCAAGGTCACAGGGGTGGTGGGAAAAGCAAGAAAAGGGAGAAAAGAGTTGACTCAGAAACCACATGGAATTTCTGGCCTTTTCTGAATTCTGGGAATAGGAGAAAAAAATAACTGCACTTATTCCAAGTATGTCAGGACAATAAGGGACTATTTACTATTTACATGCAAAAATTTCAGGCAGCCAGCATAGCATCAGAGAGGGGTGAAGAGTTTCTCAAACTTACCCTAACACAAAAAAATGCGCTGGCTTATCCAACAAGCTCTGAAGAGGGGAAAAGGGAAGGGAAAACAAGTGGCCTTTGTTCTACCTGAGCTTTAGAAATGGTAAAATCCATTCAGTCCCTTACTTTACCCTTCCCTTCCTTCTTTCTGCACCTGGTCCCAGCAGGTATTCTGTATTCCATTATCTATAGTCATGTGAGCACTTGCAGAATTCTTCAGCTCCCTTGGAGAAAAGAGAAATGCAAGCTTCCACTCCCTCCTCGTTGCGTTTCTGACCATGCTATGACTTGGCTTACCAAGTATTTTGGAGGTGGGGAATGCTAGTCATTCTGGATCAATGTGGCTCTTGGAAAACTGGCCTGATTTTTTTTTTTAAGTCAGCCCACAACACATTATTATCTGGATCTTGTCACATTAGATGAGAAGAGGGCCAAGAGAGAATCCCAGATGTATTCCCTTATTTTCTACAGAATTCAGAGTTTCTTTAGGAATTCACCAAAGTTTTGTAGAAACACACTGGGTCACAGAGTATGTTTCATTTCTGAGTCACCCTAATTCTTAAAGGATAATAACTGGTTCTACTTCATAGCTGTTAAAGACAAGACTAGACTTAAGTCACAGCATGAAAGATGTAGGTCAGACTTAAGGAAGATTTTCCTGGGAGTTGTTAACCCCTTAAATTGTCATCTACTCTCTTTCCTTTCACTGTCAAACTTAAAAAAAAATGTGACCTCAACTTTGTTACTACCCTCTTACCTTTTTAAAAATTATATCTTTTTTATAATCACTTTGTGATTTGCACTCCTCCCCTTCCCTGAACCCCCTCTTGAAACAAACAAATTCAACCAAACTGACCAGCAAAGCAGCCACATCTAAGAGCATAAGTATTGTTTCATACCCATAAACCCACAGTCCTTGACCAATTAATTCTCTATTTGCAGCTAGATGCACAGTGGGTAGAGCACTTGTCCTGTAGTCAGAAAGACTCCTCTGAGTTAAAATCAGACCTCAGACACTCACTAGCTGTATGACCCTGGGCAAGTCACTTAGCCCTGTTTGCCTCAGTTTCCTCATCTGTAAAATGAGTTGGAGAAGGAAATGGCAAACTGCCCCAGTATCTTTGCCAAGAAAACTCCAAATGCAGTCATAAAGAGCCAGACATGACTGAAACAACTGAACGACAACAACAAAATTATATAATAGTATTTCCTTTCAGTCCTCCTCCATAGATAGTTCACCCATTCTTTAGTCAATAGGCACATTGTTTCCAGAGGGGTTTTTTTTTTGCTTGTTTCTTTATTAGTTTTTGTTTTGCTTTTTTTTCCAGGCAACTACAAAGAGTACTGCTGTGAATATTTTGGTATTTATAGGATCTTTTTTTTTTCTTCTTGTCACTGCTCTCCTTGGGACACATGCCTGATAGCAGGATTAATAAGTCAAAGTGTCTGAACAATTTAATGACTTTCCTCCATAATCACAAATTGTCTCCTGGAATGGTTGGACCAATTAATTCACAGTTTCATCAATGCTATATTAGTGTACCTATCTTCCAATCACTTTTATCATCTTGGCCAAACTCATTCACCACTCCCTACTTATGATGTTATCTGCTTCCATCACTCTTGTTGTTTTAAAACTTTTATTTATTTTATTTTTAATTGCTGGAATAAAATAAATATTTCTACAACATAGGATAATAAAAAAGATGATTGCACATGAAACAGTAAATCTATTATGTACAATTTGCTATTCCTTTTAAATATATAATTATCATGTAAATTTCTTTTTTTTCCTTTTTTTCTCCTCCCTCCCTGCCCTAGAGATGGCTAGCATTATACACAGACACACACACAGACACACACACAGACACACACACAGACACACACATACACAGACACACACACACGTATGTGTGTGTGTGTGTGTGTGTGTGTGTGTGTCTGTAAAATCATTCTATACATACTCCTATTTATCATTTCTTTCTCTGGATGCAGATAGTGTCCTCCTTCATATCTCCTTTGTAGTTAATTTCCAGGGATGTACATATTGATAATGAGGTTGACGTATGTATTGCCAGAGCTAGTTCAGTGTTTGGGAGGCCCCAAAGGAAAGTGTGGGAGAAAAGAGGTGTTAGACTGACTACCAGACTGAAGGTCTACAGAGCCATTGTGCTGACCTCATTGTTGTATGCCTAGACAGTATATCAGCACCATGCTGGGAAACAAAATTGATTCCATTTGTCTTAGGAAGATTCTGAAGATCATCTGGCAGGATAAGATACCCGACACTGAGGTCTTTTTTTTCCACTGAATTGCCAGGCCTTCAAATTCTACTGCAGAGAGCACAATTCTGATTGGCTGGTCATATTGTTCAAATGCCAAATGTATACTTGTCAAAAAGACTATTTTACGGAGAACTCACACAGGGCAAGGGTTCAAATGGTGGTTAGAAAAAAAACAATACAAGAAAACACTCAAGGTTTCTGTTAAGAACTTTGGAATTGATTGTGTGACATGGAAGACACTGGCACAGGACCACTCAGAATGGCATGTTCTTATCAGAAAAGGTGCTGTACTCTATGAGCAAAGCAGAACTGAAACAGCTCAAAGGAAATGCAGGATGTGCAAATTTAGAGACTCCATCCTAAATGTTCACACAGACTATTTGTGCCTGACCTGTGGTGGAACATTCTGAGTTTGTATTGGTCTGATCAACCACAATTGGACACACTGAAACTTGACTCTAGCAAAGTGATGTCATTTTGGTCCTCTTCAAGAACGAAAGACAACAACCATGCAACCAATGTTAAAACACCTACAAAAAGATGTCCAGAGCATTAGGTGACAGCTCTTTGAGTTATCTAAGGAAAAGGTAATGCTTCTGGAACAAGGTCATTCCCTCTAATAGTGATTTTCATTTCATCCTCCCCCCATCTTTTTTAGAGTTTTCTCCCTCAACCACACTCTCCCTTTTTCCCTCTCTATGTTTCCCAGTTCCCTCTCCCTTTCCTTTCCTTCTGTCCTTCAGTCCTTCTCTCTCTCTCTCTCTCTCTCTCTCTCTCTCTCTCTCTCTCTCACACACACACACACACACACACACACACACACACACCCCTATTTTTTTTCTTCTGTTTTTGACCTGCTTCTCTTCTTCCTTTCTACTTTCAGTTGCTGAATGGAACAGAGTCAAATTCAATCATTGGCATAGTTGACCAAGGAAAGTTATGGAATATCCTTCTCTGGAAAATTTTATGAGCACAGTATTGGCTATGTTTATCTGATGGAAAACATTTGGATTAGACTGGTAAATTCAGTCAATTAGCCAGATATTGAGAAGCAGCATGACATAGTAGAATAAACAACAGTTTTAGAATTAAAAGTTCCACATAACCATAAGCAATCCACTCAAACTCCCCGAGTTTAACTCTCCTCATTGGTAAAATTATGATAATGCTATTTATTTTACCTCTCATCTTCAGTCTCAATCTCACTAACTGCTGCTACTTTTTTTGTCTTTTCTCCTCTTCCTCCTCTTCCTCCTCCTTTTGCTCCTCCTTTTTCTCTCTCTCCCTCCATCTCATTTTCAGTCTCACTGACTCTCTTCCTACTGAGGGCAAACATGCTTAGGTCACCTCCATCTTAAAACAAAAACCAAACAGCTTCCTTTGAACTTGTCATCCACTCAAACCATTGTCCTAAAACTCTTTTCCCTTTCATAATCAAACTTCTAGAAGGAGTTGTTTATACTTAATGTGTTTGTTTCCTTGTCTCCCACTCATTTCTAAACTCTGCCTTCTAACTTCTGACTCCATCACTCTCCTGAAACATCTCTCCCCAAAGTTACCAGTGATCTCTGAACTTCTATACCCAATGGCTATTTCTTAGACCTCATCCTGCTTCACATCTCTGTCACCGTTGTGATTCAGTGGCCACTTACCCTGAATATTCTTTTCTCTCTTGGCTTTAGGGATGCTACTCTAGATTAAGTTTATTCCTACTTGTCTGTCCACTCCTGCTCAATCTCTTTTTACTGGATCCTAATTCCTCTCCCACTCACTATATGTGGGTGTACCCCAAGGTGCTGCCATGGGCCCTCTTCTCTTTCTATACTTCCTTAGTGATCAAATTAGCTGCCAATGTATTAATTATAATTATGAAGGTAACTCCTAAAGCTCTAATCTTTCTCCTGGTCTCCACTGGACACTTCCACATAGCCTACCCTAAACCTCAAACTCATCATGTCCAAAATGACTTATTGTCTTTTTTTCTTAGACTCCCTCCAAATTTCCCTATTTCTTTTGACATAACCACCATGTGATGCAATGACAGCATGGTAAAATGGAAGGAGTCAGATGACATGGATTCAAATCCCACCTCTGACACTTAATACCTGTGTAACCTTGGGCAAGTTGCTCAACCTCCTTGTTCCACAGTTTCCTCAATTCTAAAAAAGAGAGGGTTGGCCCAGATGGCTTCTGAGGTCCTTTCCAGTGCTAGATTCATGACACTGGGACATCCTTCCATTCACCCAGGTTCCCAACCTCAGAGTAATTTTTGCCTCATCCTTTCTCCCTTCTTCCCTTTTCCCTCACCCACTCCCCCGCCCCCAACCAACCAGTTATGAGGTTTTACAGATTCAACCTCTACCTCTACCTCTACAATTCAGTAGATTTATTTTGGATATCATGAGATTGTAGGTCTAGAACTAGAAGGGACCTCAGAAATGATGGAATCTAATCCCACCATTATATCCATGAGAAAACTGAGGCCCAAGGAAATTCAATGATTTGCTCAAGGTCATTCAAGTAGTAAACATCTTGGTAGATTTTGAATCCAGGTCCTCTAATTTGAGAGTCAATCCTTTTTCAGCTGCACCATGCTGCCTCTGTGTCTGTCCTTTTCTGTCCAATCACTTGGTCACCCCACCTATCTCAGGCCTTTAGCATATTTTGACTGAATTATGGAAATACCAAGGGACATAGGAGGGATTTGAACTCAGGTCCTGTGACTTCAATGTCAATGCTCTTTCCACTGTACCATGCTATCTTGCTTTATATATCTGCTTTAAAATTGTGTTCTACTGAACTGGTGGCCCGTGCTTATAATCCTTGCTACAAGAGGAAACTGAGTGTGGTAGATCACTTGAGTTTGGGAACTCTGAGCTACATAGGGCTAAAGTCAACTGGATGCCTACACTATATCTGATGCCAATATGGTGATAAACTAAGAGGAGAGGTCTCCCAGGTTGCCTAAGGTAGAGGTAAGGTAGAGGTGGCAAACTAGCACAGGTTGGAAAAAAATGGAGCAAATTAAAGCTTCTGTGCCAATCAATATTGGGATTCAGGTCCATGAGTGGCTTCTAGCCTGTACAAGCTAGAGAGACAAGTTTCAAAAAAAGTAAAATAAAATTGTATTCTGTCCTGTTTAAATGTGTTTGAGAAAGATACGTTGAAATAAGGTTGATCTCTTTAAAAGAAACCAGAGTCCAGATTGGGAGTTGGGAACCTGTGACTTCAAGGCCCCATGTGGCCCTCTAGGTCCTCAAGTGCAGTCCTTTGACTGAATCCAAACCTCACAGAATAAATCCCTTTAATAGAAGGATTTATTCTGTGAAGTTTGGTCAAAGGACTAGACTTGAGGATCTAGAGGGGCACATGTTACCTCAAAGCAACAGGTTTCTCACCCCTGGTCCAGATCATAAAAAGTTTCTGGGGAGCTTTAGCACCAATATTTAATGACTAAACATAACTAAAAGACAATGGGACTTTAGAGTTTGCAGGGACCTTGATTATCATTTACTAACAAAATCACACAATCATGTCAGCAGTCAACCAACCAATTCCTACCAGACTAGGAATGTCCTTGACAAGCTGCTGACCAGTGATTATCCACTCTGTACTTAACATCTCCATTTGGGAGGTGGGGCTGGGAAGCAACTTTTAAGTAATACTAATTGTTAGGAAATTTTCACTTTAATCAAGTTGGAATCTGCACCTTTACCACTTCCACCCATGATTCCTAGCTTTGTCCTCTGGCTAGGACCTCTGAGAACAAGTCTTATCCGTTTTGCACATAATATTTCTTCAAATACTTGAAGACACTATCATACCCCCACCCCATCACGAGACGTCTCTTCTCCTGGCTAAACATCCCTAGTTTCTTTAGCCAAATTCCCTAGCGTTGGACACGTATCAGCTTGTCTCTGCTAGTACTCTTCCCTAAATCAATACTCCAGATGGAATTTGACTAGGAAAGAGTACAGTGAAACTGTGGCCTCTCTCATTGTGGACATTATGTCTCTCAAGGCAGTCTAGGTTAGCATTGTGGTTTTTGGGGGGCACGGAGGGAACTTCAATGACATTTTGACTCATACTGAGTTTACCTGGCCAATAGCCTTACTTTCCTGATCTCACACTTGTAGAGTTGATTCTTTTGAATTCCCATGAAGACTTTTACATTTATCCCTATTTAATTGTGTTTTATTTATTTTGACCTATCATTCTAGCTTGTCAAATATTTTTTTTTCCAGATCCTTTCTCTATTATTAAATCCTTTTCTTTTGTAGATCAACAAGCTAAGGCCCAGAGATAACAGAACTGAGTCTTGGAGAGGTTGAGTGACCTAAGATCATTCCGGCAGTAAGTAGCTGAGGTAAGATTTTATTGTAGTTGGTATCTAGAAATCTGATGGAAGGAGAGAACCCACTGATTGAGATAAGGTCTCTACAAGGTTTTCACAGAGGCCAAATAATGTCTCTATTTTTTGTTTTCTCTCTGTTTCTTTCTCTCTGCTTCTCTCTTTCTGTGTCTGTCTATCTATCTGTCTGTCTCTTTTCTTGTTGATCTGTAAGGTTAGATAATGGGAACAGAAAAGGGCATGTTAGTGAATTTGCCCTTTGCCTTGAGATGTTGCAAGGATGTAGCTGAAAGTTTATCTTACTAAACAAAGATCATATCACTTTCAAGCTAGAATGGATCTTTGAGGCCAAGTCTAACCACTCATTATACAGATTAAGAAATGGAGGCACAGAGACATTAAATAACCTGCCCAAGGTTACACAGTCAGTAAGTGTCCAAGACAGGATTTCCATTCAGGTCTTCTTCCATCTTCAGATTCCAGCACTTTACAATACTCCTCAGTTCCTTAGAAGCAACTATATGGAAGCTCCCTGCAAGAACTTCTGATGCAAAGCTTCTCTGAAACCAAAAATGTACAAAACCTGTGGACTGGCCATAGGAGAAGCTATATTGCCCAAGTCAGGGGGTGCAAATTAGGAGATGCAGGCTGTCTTCTGCCCCAGAAATCTACTCAAGTCTGAAGAAAAACAGGGTAGAACAGAAAATACCCAAGAGTAGTAAAAGCTTATTAAGAATGGTAATGAATTCTACCTAGATATTTATGTTTCTTTAAATATTCCTTAAAAATGTACATAATCATATTAAATATGGAAAATAAGAGAAGAGAACAAGTATATTTTAAGCACCTACTATGTATATGCTAGGTACTTCACAGATATTATCTTATTCAATCCTCACAATAACTCTGGAAGGTCCTATTGGTATCCCAATTTGACAGCTAAGGAAACTGAGGCAGTGTTTAAGTGTCTTGCCCAGGGTCACACAGGCAGTAAGTGTCTGAGACTAGAGTTGAACGCAGTCTTTCTGACTCCAGGCCCAGTGCCCTGTCTGATACTCTACCTAGCTCTCCTATCTTGGACAAGGAATTGTCACAGGTCAAACTATATGCCAATGGAAATTACTTTTCCTTGGAATGTATATCATCCTGGTAGTGAGTAACTTCCTCCTTGAGTTTTTCACTCCAGCCTCTGCCTCAGTCTATGCTGTGCTGGGTCCCACTTCCTTTCCAACTTTTGTTTCCCCCATATTAGAATGTAAGCCTTATAAGATCAGGAGGTGGAATTTGTAATTTTATCCCTGATATTTAGCACCGTGTCTGATACACAGTAAATACTAAATAAGTCCTTTTTTCATATTCCTTCAGCACTCATTCACATAGGGAAGCCTTGAAAATTTTTGAAAAGTGGAATAGCATGTTCAGACCTGTGACCTAGGAATGCTATTTTGGCAATTATGGAATGAATGGATGGATGGATGGGAGAAGAATGAGCTTAGAGTTAGGAGGACCAACGTATAAGTTCAAAAGAGAGGTGAGGAAGTCTTGAATGAAGGTGGTAGTGCTGTCCGTGGAGAGACAGGGACAGATGTTGTGGATGTAGAATCAACAGGATTTGGTAACCTCTTAGTGTCATGACAAGGGAAAAGAAGAGTAGATGATGCCTTTGAGGTTGTAACCCTGCATTTCTAGAAAAATGGTGTGGGGAAATTTGATGGAGGCTCCAGTTTAAGGAGGAAAATGATACTTTCTCTGACTGCCACATCATACTGTTGACTCGTCTTGGGCTTGCAGTCCACTAAACTTCACAGGTCTTTTTTCTATGAACTAGTTTCTAAATTTGTACCCCTATCCTGTACTCAACACTGCTGATTGTTTTGCACTCAAGGATAAGACTTTAATTTGATCCCTATAAATTACTTTCTTATCAGATTCAACTCATTGTTCTGGCCCACTGAGCTCTTTTTGGATTCAAAATTTGTCCTGCAATGCATTAATTATTACTCTCAGCTTTGTGTCATCTGCAAAATTAATAATTGTGTCATTGATTCTTTTATCCAAATTACTGATAAAAATGATTAATAGAAGACAAGGACATTGAGGCATCCCACTCAGGGTCCATTGATCTCCTGTCTTTGGTTTATTGAGGTTGGAATCCTCCTAAATGAACTGTGATCTTTGCGACTTCAAATGCCATGAGAATCTTTGCAGAACATTTTGCTGGAATCAAGGCCTACAATGCTGCTGTCTCTTCTAGGATTTGTATTTTGGAGGATAAATACCCTTAGTTCCTTCAGCCATTACATGTCATTTCTTAATGCATTCTAAACATTACTAACTTTTGTACATATCACTCTCTTAGCTCACATTAAGCATTAAAACCTAGGTCTTTTTTCACATAAGTGTCTTTCAAATCATAGCTCCCTGTCAGGTATAATCAAATTTATTTTTTAAAGTTCAAGCACAGGATCTTATCATTATCCTCGTTGAATCACATCTTGTTGGTTTGGTTACCATGGAGCAGCCCCTTAAGATCATTTACAATTTTGTAGGATCATTGATTTAGAACTAGAAGGAACTTGAGAGGCAATTGAGTCCAAACTTCTTATTTTACAGATGAGGAGACTGAAAACCAGAGAAGAAGGAAAAATGTATATATTAAGCATTTGCTATATGCCATGCATTTTACAAATATCTTTGAATCTTCACAACTATGCAGGGAGGTTGGTGCTATTATTATCTCCACTTTATAGGTGAGGCAGACAGAGTTAAATGACTTTCCTAGAGTCACATATCTAGTAAGTATCTAAGGTCAAATTTGAACTCAGGTCTTCCTGACTCTAGGCCCAAAATTCTCTCCACTGAGCCACTAGCTGCCTCTAGGCAGATAAGTTAGGGTCGTACTTGTCCAGGGTCACATAGCTAGGACGTAGCCAAGATGGGATTTGAACCTGTGACTCCAAATGTTCTTCACTCCAATCTCGATTCTGTCTTCTGTAGTGTGAAACAACCCTCCTAGTTTTGTTTTACCTAAAGATGTGATAAGCTTTCTTTCTATACCTTCAAATCATAAAAAGAAAGTTTGAATAGGACAATATATATGAATTATATGAATAGTCATTCATGTAACCAGAGGTGTGCTAGTAAATGTTTAACAACTGACTCTCCAAAAAAAAATTACTGATGACACACTTATAAATTAAATCTGTTCTATTAACATTTTCTTCATCACTTTCTTAATTCTAGACTATCAGCAAAACAATAAATTAAGCCCTGATTAGTAGCCTTTGCTGATTTCTGTTGTGTAAACGCTCTTGCTGAAAATTTAACATTTGTCTTTCCAGAGCAAGTACCAGGTGTCTTCAGTATAACCACTTTATATAAAGCATATAAGTTACTGTATAACCCATGGCTGCTATTCCTGTTCATAAGATTTAGAGGGATGGGCAATCTAGTCCAATCCTCTAATTTTTCAGCTAAGGAAACTACAGAGAAACAAAGGATTTGCCTGAAGTCACACCTGTAGTATTAGCAAAGTTATTATGCTTTCTATGTGAATAACTATCACAGGAAATAATTAAAGGCACTCACAGTCCCAGGAATAATTGACATCGTCAGAGAAGGAAGAAGAAAGGAGAGACAACTTCTTGTAACAGCTTTGTGGCATTATCTGAGGGTCAGATGTTTCCCCTTCATCACAGATGATTGCTGACAAGGTTGGTATGAGTGATCTAAGTCAACAAAGTGGGGAAACCTTCAGGGGATTCTCCAGGTTTCTTCTAGGCAGTTTCTGAGAAGGATTGGTAAAACTTAGAGGAATTGAATACCTGGGAAGATTTAGGGCAGCAGTTCTCAACTTGTGGGGTATGTTCAATTTGTAACAATGAAAATACATCCTGCATATCAGATAGATTCATAACAGTAGCAAAATTACAGTTATGAAGTAGCAACAAAAATACTTTTATGGTTGGGGGTCACCACAACATGAGGAACTGTATTAAAGGGTTGCGGCATTAGGAAGGTTGAGAACCACTGATTTAGGGCAATTGGATTCCTGGGATGCATCAGACTCCAAAGGGACCTCTCTGGGTTGGCCAGTAGTTACGACAAAAATGCCAGGGGCATGATCAGTCAGAAAGCTCCTTGCTACCACCCAAGGAATGAATGAATGAGTATGGAGGGGGGAAGGAGGGTTGAAGAGGTTTCTCTTCTTCAAATTGTAACCCAGACTGTAGCTTTGACCTTTTCCAGCCTTTCTTTTCTACTGAATCACATAATTTATTCTACTGTCCTGGAATTCATGGAGTTATTCTCTATGGTGTGAGGCAACTTGGCATAAAAACCCTAGGCAGGTGGATGAATTCGAGGCATAGGAATTAGTTGCACAATCCAATTTGGTCCAGATTCACATAATCTGACTTCTTGGTTCTTCATTTAACTCTTTACCCAGCTTAGCCAGGATTTTCTGATCAGAATTGTCAGTTTTTGCATTACAAGTAACGAGTAAAAAATGGAAACTGAATGAAAGGAACAAATCATCTTAAGGCAAATTCATCTGAGAGGGACCCAGAAACCCCAGGACTTATAAGGGGCGCAGGAGGTTAGGAAGAAAGCACAACCACCTGATAGCTTTTGCTTATTCCTTCTAGATAGATGCTGAAAAATCAGTTGTTTCTGAAAGACTGTCAGTTCCTTCTAAATTCCAGAACCCTAGGAAAAAAAAGTCTCAGACTCACTCTCTCACTGACACTCACTGCCCTGCCCCCATCCAATCTCTTGCCAATCTTGCTATTTTTACCTTCACAATATCTTTCATATGGATCCCCTTCTCTCCTCTGATACTACCAATAACTCTGGTGCAGACCCCCATCACCTCACACCTGGATGATTCCAAGAACCTGCTGGTGGGTCTCTCTGCCTCTGGTCTCTTCCCACTCCAATCCATCCTCCATTAGCTGTCAAATTAATATTCCTAAATCAAAAGACTGACCATGTCATACACAGCCCTGTGTCTCTCCTCTCTTCCCTCCCTTCCCCCCTCCCAATGCAATAAGCTCTACATCCTATTACTGCCATGATCAAATATAAAGTCTTGTTTGGCATTTAAAACCCTTCATAATCTGGCTCTTTCCTAACTTTCCAGTCTTCTTATACTTTAGTCACTTCCCCCCAACCCACCCAGTGGGGTCCAAGTGACTCTGGCCTCCTTGCTCTTCCTAGTACAAGACACTCCCATCTTGTGACTGCATTTTCAGTGACAATCCTCCATGCCTGGAATTCTCTCCCTCCTCATCCCCACCTCCTGGCTTCCCTGGCTTCTTTCAAATTTCAGATAAAATTCCATCTTTTACGGTAAGGCTTTCCTAATCCCCCTCCATGGCACTGCCTTCCCTCTGTACTTATCTCTATTTTGTGCTGTACGGATCTCGTTACATGTTGTTGTCTCCTCCATTAAATCACGAGCTCCTTGAAAGCAGAGGCTGGCATTTTTTGTTGTTGTTGTTATTATTTTGTTTTGTTTTGTTTTACTTTCCTTTATATCCCTGAAAGTTAACACAGTGGCTGGCACATGATTGGGACTTAATAAATGCTTTCTTTCCTCTGCCATAGCTACTGTTTTCCCTCTGATCCTTGAGGAAACCTGCCCCTTGCATGAGGCAAAGGACACAACCAAGCACTGTTGTCCTCAGAGTCCTGACACCAGGAACTAATTCCTTTCTCTTTCCTGGATCTGACATGTACTTCCTCAAATTCCAGCCTCTTTCCCAGGCACCAAGCCTAGTTCGGGTTCCTTAAAACTGCTGCCCTAGTTCCTTCCTTCACCATTCAACTTCAGACTGTTGTACAATTTCATACCTCCTATCCCCAGATCATTGGCTCTAAATGATCCTCCCACTATTGTTCTGACTGTTCTCAGTAAAATTCCTGGCCCATCCCTACATTAACATTCTCAAAATCTGCATTTGCATCATACCTTTCTGCATAATATGTCTTTAATCTCTCTTTAAAAGGGTTACAATTATGATACATATATGTTTGGGATGAGTACGCCTCCCTCACCCTAGGCAGACAGGAACCAGATTTGGAGATGTCATGCCAAGTTACGTTGTTCATTCATTCATTCAAAAGCATTTAAGTGCCTTCTATGTTTCAGGGACTGTGCTAGGTGTTAAGGAAACAAAAAAAATAAAATAAACAAAAATAGAGCCTGCCCTCAAAGAACTTATACACTATGGGTGGGGTTGGAGAACCTATCATAGATAAGTAAATTCAAAATGTATACAAAATAATTTAAGGTGTAGAGGGGAGTTAGGATCTCATATGGGACAGGGACATGAGTTGAGCCTTGAGGAAACTGGAAAATTTGTAATGCAGAGATAAAGGAGATGCATTCTCCAGACACGGTAGACAGTTGCTTGTACATGGAGATGGAAAATGGAATGTTGTATCCAGGGATCAGGAAGTAGGCCAGTCTGTCTATTCAGAAGATGCCATTCAGGGTTGGGGATGGGAATGAGGAAAGGATTCCTAGGAGCTTACATTGGTTAAAACTCATCTTCTGGAAACAGCCAACACTACGGACACCATTGTTTAACCTCTGTGTGTCTCTAGGCCTAATCCTTGGCTGGGCAATATAATTAGATAACAGTTTGGGGTTTATGTGGAGCTACTGAGTAGTGGAAAGAGTGCTAGACTCTATCTGGAGTCAGAAGACCTGAATTGGGATCTTGCTTCTGTTATTTATTGCTTATGTCAGGAAGCTAATGCAGAGATATAAGTAGGGGGGATTTCTATCGAAATCCTTTCTAGGTTCGTCGTCCAAAAAGAATTA
>CM053582.1:222782612-222794963 GCA_028627135.1 Pseudochirops cupreus
CATTTTGTTTCTTTTTTTCCCAGTGTTCACACACTGGTTACAACCCTTCTATACAACCAGACTGTTGTACAATGTGAAAGTATCTGCAGATCCTATACTGGACTGCACGCCACCATGGGGGGGGGGGGGGGGGGGGGGGGGGAGAAAATCTGAAACTCAAGGGATTGTGGAACCGAATCTTATAAACTAAAAGTAAATAAACAAATTGATTTTTAAAAATGACTCAATCAACCATAAATATATGCTAAGCATCTACTACGAGCCCAGCACAATGCTAGACTCTCATTCCTCACCTGGCTGTGCCCCATCACTGCCCTCTGCCTCCTTCTGTCTCTCTGACTGGAGGGCAGGCTTATGAGCCCCAACTTCCATTTAAGGACAGAGCTCAGTTCAGGTATCTCCTTAGTTCTCCCTAAGGAATGAGTATTTGTGTCCTAATGCTTAGCACAGTGCCTGGCACATAGTAGGCATTTAATGTTTACTTATTATTGATTACCTGACATGTAATTGGTAACTTGATCCATTACTCTCTCCACTATTTCATGTTTTTTTTAAAAATATCAGTAGTCCAGACTGTGCTTTTGTTTTTTTCTATTAAGATGCCAAACCCATGATTGTTTCATTTTGCCACAGAACCTCTCTGACAATTCACATGCTTATTGGAACTGTGGTTCCTGAGCCATTTTGAACCTCTACTGATTGCTTACCCTATTCCTAACTGAATATGCATTTTGTATTTGGGGCTCTAGGAATCCTCTGCTTAGGTCTTAGGATATTCCTATCCCAATAGTCTTTTCTCTCTGGAGTGATCATTTGGTCTCCTATTTTCTTTCCAAACTCAAATCTTGATGTGCATATGTGAGCACACTTGGATGTCTAACTCCTAGCTCACCCTGCTGGTTTGTCTGGATTCCAGATCTTGGACTCCTGAAGTTTGGCCTGTTCTCCCACTGCCTGAATCCAGGTACTAACATCTATTCCTTTCCTCTTCAATTTTTTTTTTCTGAGAGGCCATTGTTCCCCACTATTTTTTTAAAATAAAAGATGTTAATAGATGATCTAAGCTTTACTATTTAACTTATAAAATACAGCTACTGATCACAAATAGATAGCACTTAGTGTTATAATAGAATAAAACACAATAAAATTAATCTGATTTATGTATTTAATTATGAATATTCATTATTGTGCTATGTACTATAAATTTTGCTTTCATACTTGATGGAGTCATGCTTTTATCTGTATGGATGCTTCTACCAACATTCATCATAATTTTTCCATACCTTCTCTATTTTTGTAGGTTTTATGTTCTCTGTAGTGGCCAAATTATCTATCTGGTGGTCAACCTTTTGCTATAGAGTAATTTGGCATAGATAGTATTTTACATAAGTGGTTATAAATAGTACTACTCTATACTGTAAAACCAAGTTTTTCTTTTTTCTTTCCTTTATTAAATCTTCATCTTCATTCATTTCTCTGGTATCATCAAAAAACCAGTATTTGCTGAGTGCATACTATATTGTGTTACGTGCTGGGTATTTCATACCTTGAAATACCAGGAATGAAACAACATCTACTCTTTTATACTTTGATCCTTATCACACACAACTATCAACATTCATATGTAATGGACATTGGCATATTCACAAAGCATCTCTAATGACCTCTCCTTATGTGGAAGAATGGGAGTTCACTTCTGGGAAAGTTATGATAGTATATAATGGAAATGATTTAGAAAAACATTGAAGCAAGTGTAAACAGTCTGTAACTGCTTTGGGTATGCTATGGTTTTGGAGCTGCAACTGAGGGGGTGTCTTCCCAAAGGCCTTACTTGGACTCAGCTACTATCTTTAACGATTCTCTCTTGGTGTGACTTTTTCACTGATGGTGTCTGGTGAGGAAGAATGGGAGGGAGGTCTTGGGTCTTCCCTTCCCTGAGGGTGACATGTGGTCCTCTGAAAATGGGCCTCAGTCCTTTGCTTCCCTGTTCTTTTTTGTTTTAGGAAAAGGAGATTAGTCTGGAGGCTCCAATATTGTGAGTTTTGAAAGATCAAGAGAACAAACTTCTAAAAATCTAGGAGCCTGAGTTTGTGCCAGGTTTTGGAGTCCTTAACAGTATCAACACCCCAAGAAACAATGAGTGACAATCAGAAGTGATATTCTAGATCTAGACCAATGGTAACTGAGATTAGAGAGTAACCAACAGGCCTCAAACCTGTTGGTGAGTTAGTGGGATGTCTATTCCAAGCACATGAAGATTTTCCCTGGCAGAATGAGTGGATGAGGACAATTTGTTCCAACAGTCATGAAGGTGGCTGAAGCAGGTACTATGGAGTGCTTAGAGCTTGGTCAAACATAATGCAGTGGATACTGCATCCTGGGCCAGTTGTTTTGACTTTTGTCTTGCCACTGGACTTCAATGACTCTAGAAAAGAGAATGAGGCTGAAAACTTTGGGCAACTCTACCTCTCTTAAATCCAGTTCATGGGTAAGTCAAGTCATCACACAATGATGCCATGGATCCTCTTCAAAGATAAAGGATGAACAATAACAGCTGTGATTAGAACTCAATCAATAGTCATACCACATCTGGACTTAAACTTGGTGGAAACAACATTGTATAGGAACTGAACTAAATCTGAGCCCACTCTTCTCACAGACTGAAATGATCTAGGGGAAAGGGTGATGTTAAGATGTAACTTACCAAGTATAGCTACTCATCACAAATGGATAATATTTAGTGTTACACTGGAATAAAACTTACAATAAAATTAATCTGATACGTATTTCATTATGAAGTAGTTATTGTACTAGGTACTATGGATTTTGCTTTTATACTTAAATGGAGTCATGATTTTCTTTCTGGATACTTCTACCTATGCATGTAATTTCTCCATGACTTCTCTATTTTTGTAGCTTTATGGTCTAACATCTCCTCTGAGATGTTAAGAGGAAATGTTTGTACTTTTGTTCTTGCTATATTTTGAAATAAATATCCCTTTGTAAAAGCTAATTCATAGGGAAATATAGTTGGTCTTTCACAATATGTCCATTGTGGAGATGTTTTACATAACTACACATATATAGCCTGTATTGATTTGCTTGTCTTTCCACCGAGGGTGGGTGACGAGGGAGGAAGGGAAAGAGTCTAGAATTTAAAGTTTTAAAATCAAATGCTTAAAAAAAATTATATATATATATATATAATAATACTTATTATTATTATTTACATGCAACTGGGAAATAACATATACAGCTACTGTGGTAGGGAGATCCATCTCGTCCAACCGGAAAGTCAGAGGGGTGATGGGGGAGAATATAGGAGAGAGCAGATTGGAGGAGAGGGTATGCAGTGCTGTTTTGGGGTGGCAGGTAGGGGAAAGACAGAGAGAAAATTTGTAACTCAAAATCTTGTGGAAATGAGTGATGTAAACTAAAAATAAACAAAAGTTAATTTAAATTAAAAGCTAATTCATATTAAATGGTTGAAGGGAACTGAGGCACTGGTCACTGGCACCTTAAGGAACAGAACGGGGGATCTCATGACATTGGAATTAGAGAACAGATATCCCAAACCCTCTAGAATCCTTAGAGGGAGTTTTAGCCCTCTGAGAGAGTAAGGCCAGAGCCTACTTACCACAGATCTCACTCTTCCAACAACCAGTGTCTTCTGTTCCATGTTCCCAGATCCTTTATGTACCCTACCCCAAGATACCATCATCTAAGGAATTCTTGGGCCCCATGTCTAACTGTTCCCTGTTTCCCTATTCCTAGACAAACAGAGCAGCCCCAAGTATTCTAAATAATAAGGTCTTCAAGAAGGAAAAATGCTGGGCTATAAGACTGTGGATGAGATCTTGGATATTATCTAATTCAATTTCCCCTTGGATAGATGAGAAACTGAAGCCTAAATAAGAGAAGTGACTAGTTGAAAACAGAATCATGGTAGTGACTAGCAGTGGAGGAGAGTGAGGAGATAAGGGTAGGAATATATGTGGAAAACCCAAACTTTAAGTTTAAAAGAAGAGACAAGCCTTGAGTTCAGAAAGGAGAGTGTGTAGGGCCTGTGGCTAAAAACCCCAACATACACACATTTAGTAGATCAGGGAAAATAAGCTGAAGTTCTTCCCCAAGCTTTGAAAGTCATTCATGCTTTTATCCCTTAGAATGTTAGCTGTTGTTAGGAGGGATGGTTTCATTCTTTGTATTTGCATATCTGACCCATTGGAGATACTCAATAAATATTTGTTGATTGATATGACCAACCTTTGACCAGACTGATAAGAGGAGGATTTAAAGGAGACAGACAGCCCAGGTTAGCCTAGATGACCTCTGGGAGTCATTTCTACCTATATTAAGTTAATGAATTGTAGAAACCCAGGGAATCAGAAAGGTGGGAGGAAAGAGAGGACTAGGGGAAAGGCTTCTTTCAGGGGGAAAAAGAGACTGGAGCTATTAAAAACTTTGAAGTCTTCACAATACTACTCATTGTACACAAAACTGGGCATAGACAAATGCAAGCTCTTTGAAAGGGACTTTTTTTTCAGGCAAAATAAAAAAAAGTTTATTAAAGATCTGGCATATTGGTCAGACTCTTAAGGAATCTGGTCATTTGTAACACTAATGTAAGCTGGCCAGATTGAATCTGAGCCTTGAAAGGGACTTTTTGAGGCCCCTGGCAGCTTCAGGCATGAACATCTCATGGGAAACACTATACAGATCCGGTTTATTAACTGTAATTATTCTAGGCAAAGGACCTTATTTACTTATCTTTGTTGAAGAGGAATAAGGGGCTCTACTCTCCTACATAATTAAGCATCCAAGTCACTGGTTTTATCTAAACATTTTCCTATTTAGAAAAAATTGAATAATATTTATCCCAGTGCCTTACTTTCAGAAAATTCACTAAAGTGAAATGCAAATGTACAGACCAAAAATGGAAAGAGGTTATCAGAAAGGTAGAAAGAGAAAGTACATCAGGATATGGTGGACATAGTATAACAGCCTTCCATGCTGCGTTCAGTTTTGAGTACTTCCTCCCTCCCCCAATATTCCTAGAGTTCTTTGTCTTTGCTTGCATCATACCCTGCCCTTGCATACAGGCAACTTTCTATTGAATTAAATTAAATCTGAAATTGAAATGTCTTTTTTGCTATCTTCCTGGGTCCCTTTCTAAACTTGTTCTCCCACTTTGGGGGAAGAAGGGCAAATGCGTTTTGTTCGACTGAATTATAGCCTCTTTGAGAGCAAGGACTAAATTTTTCACCTGTTTATTTCCCAGTCGTGCAAAGTTCTTTTGAGAAAAATCAACATATGTTTCAAGTGCATCCTAGATGAGATGAGATGAGAAAAGAACAGGTAGGTTTTCATAAATGGCACTCAATAGATGGCCACATCTTTACAATTACAAATTGACTGAAAGGTCTCTTTGCTTGTCATTTGTTGATTAGAAAAATGTTTGTGATAGAGTAAAATGTCTCCTTAAGGACACTTTGTTGGAGAAGAATCCTTGTGAATATATGTCCTTGTATGTCTTATATATGTCCTATATATCCCATGAATGTGTCAAAATCTTGGAAAGATAATAGCTAATAATAATAGTAGCTAACATTTATATAGTATATAGTGCCTATCTGTGCCAGGCACTGTGCTAAACACTTTATAAATAAATATTATCTCATTTGGTCCTTATGAAAACCTTTGGGTGTTATCCTCTGAGGAAAATGAGGTGAATAGAGGTTAAGTGACTTTTCCAAAATCACACACCTAGTAAGTGTTTGAGGCTGGATTTGAACTCAGGTCATCCTGATTCCAAGCTCAGTGCTCTACCCACTGCACAGAGAAAACCTTGTTAGACAGACATCTTATTATGAATATGAAACAAGGAATAAAACAGGCTCACCAAAGATCTTTTGTCACCATCATGGATGATTCTAGCACAGAGTCCAAATGGAAGAAAGATTCCCTATAGATGGCCAAATCTTTCAGGTGCCTCTGTTTTCAGATGACATTGTCCTTATCCTTACTTACTGCATCAAGCCTTGAAATGTTTGATGACTGCGTTAATAAAATCCACCATCATTCAAAAGCATGTAAACAAATTGTCCAAGACAAAGAAACCAAGTGATAAAAAATGACTATTATCCTAAATGATACATAGTTGGATGGCCATCCTACAGAACTGGTTTGTCAGTACATATATTGTAGACAGACACTGTACAAGAATAGTCCAGAACTGAAGAGGAGAAAGAGAGTAGTCTAGACTGCCCCTGGGAAATTATATAGTGCTTTTAATGATTCCAAACTTAGGCCTAGAACAAAGATCCATTTCTAAACAACCATATTCTTCTAGGATTGGTTGTAGTATATGCCTGTTTACCATGACATACCATAGTTTTCAAAGATTAAAGGTGAGGGTCACCCAAAGGGCAATGGAAAGACATATGGTGGGCGTGAGTTGGCTATAACATTTTACCAACAAAGAATTACACAAGAGAAGTGTGTAGACTATGTCATCAGAGACAGGTCTAACCAGAGAAGGTGAGCCAATCTCATAGAAAGAGGAAAATGTTTATGCAGTCTCCATAGAACTAGAGGAAGGCTTTCAGCATGCTGGGTGGGTCACCTGGGTAAAATTTGTGGGAGAACATGGACAAGTGTTGTATAGGATGAGAGGGAATGAATGAGTTGGGATCTGCATCTCTGTCGATGTACCCACATGGATAAGATCATAGATATATTAAAGTTTGAAAGCATCTGTTCTCCACAGTACCTTGCAGTACAAGTTTTAAGAAGTTTTTAAGCAGTAGTCATGTGTATAACACTTGTTGGGTCTGAAGGAGGCAAAAACTTTAGATAAACCATGATCTTACTCTCAAAGAGCTTACAGTCTAGAACAGCCTATGATAGAATATAAAATTGTTTTTAATGAAAGTATAATTTTATTTCTGAATCTTAAAAAAAATTTTCCACTTAATAATATTTTATTTTTTCTGATTACATGTAAAGACTATTTTCACCATTCATTTTTATAAGATTTTGAGTTCCAAAGTTTTTTTCTCCTTCCCTCTTCTTCCCCCTCCCCCAAGATGGCAAGTAATCTGATATAGGCTATACATGTATAGTCATATTAAACATATTTCCACATAGGATGTAAACTTCTTAACTATAGGGACTGTTTTTCATTTTGAGTGGGTGTTCCCAGTGCCTAGCAGGGTCTGGTGAACATAGGACCTAATCAATGCATTTGGAATCTAATTAAATTGTAGAGGGGATAAGGCATAAACACAACAATCTATAAAACTCTATTATGTAAATACCTTGCAAAGTAGCACAATTGAGTGCTGTGTGATGTCTAATGAGGTAATTCATTGTGGAGTAGGAGTAGCATTTGAATCTGTCTTTGAAGTTGGATAGGATTTCCATAGGCAAAGAGGGGGAGACCTGTGGGAGAGGGTATCATAGATAGGGGGAACATGGAAAACATCCAGGAAATAAGAGATGGAAGCTTGAATGTTTGGGGGAAGAGGCTTGTCCAATTAGTTATGTGTAGCATTGAGGAAAGATAATAATAATATGAGAGAAGGTTCTAAAGATAGGGTAGTACCAGGTTGAGAAGAGCCTTGGATGTCAGTTGAGCCTTGGATGTCAGTTATATGCACCAGGAACTTGATAAACATTTGTCAAATGGATGAACGTGAACAGTTTCCTTCCTTCTTTCAGATTAGGTTAGTGTGTAATTTAAAGACCTGAATCTCTTCTCTGACTGTGTGAGTGGCTAAGTCCCACTTCCTACTAAAGTCCTATGCTGATTTGGCATACAAGTTTCCCAGGTTGCCTGGGGCAAAGGTTATGTGGATGTAGAGCAAAACATTACCACAACAGTTCTGGGTACAACCTTGCCCTGCCCTGCTCCACCCCCTACCCCTACCCCCACCCCCACCGCCCACTATGGCACTTCCTGCCCCAGCACCAATTCTTCTTGTGAGTAGAGATACTCACGTAAGTTCCAGAAGTCTCTGAGAGGTATAGCAAGACACATAAACAAAGATTTTGTGATGCTTTTAATGAACATAATTGCGAATAGCTGAATATCCTGCTTTTTTATCTACCAGAGAGGAATAGAAGTATCCTAATTAGCTGACTACCTGGCCAACTCAGGGTTAGCCTCAAAGTTCTTTTTGTTTAGACCCTTTTCTTTTCTTTTCTTTTCTTTTAACAAATCTCCCTGTAATATATCTTCAGTTGGACACCCTGCCATCATCTCCAATGCACTGTGTCTGCTTTGCGTCCCTAACACCAAACATAGTGTTGTACACTTAATAGATACTTCATAAAAGTTTGTTTGATGATCCTGTCTCTAAACGAACTACTTCTCTTCCTTACTCTCCCTATCCCTCAAAGCAGCTCCTCTCTCCCCATTCTTTCTCACAGTGGCACCACTATTTTTCTCAAGTGCCAAGCTTGCAAATCTGTAGTCCTCTTTGATTCATCCCTTACTTTCATTCCTCCATAGCCCACTGGGCACCAAGTCTTGTTATTGCTTCTTTCAAAATGTCTGGCTTCTATGACCTTGTATATGGAATATTGCAACACTCTCCTAGTTGACCTCTCTTGATTCTAGCCTTTGCTCGTTCCAATCTATCCTGCCTCCCACAGCCAGACAATATTTGCTTTAACTCCAGTTTCATCCGGTTTTATGTCACAGGTCAGAAATCTTCAATGTGTTTCCATTTCTTGCTAAATGGTCTAAATCAATTAATTAAACCTAAATATCTATGACTTCCAAAACCTGGCCACCCCACATACATCTCGCACTGCAGATTCTCTGATTCCATGATACACAATCTCTACTCATCTAGTCAGGCTGCTGTTTGTGAATTTCCCATGTTCATTTTTACATTTGAGTTTTTGTTCATGTTATGTCTATACCCGAAAGAGTGAAAAGAGCACTGGATTTGGAGTCAGCAAGACCTGGGTTTGAACCATACCCCTGACAATTACTAGCTGTGTTACCCCAGGCAAGGCACTAAACCTCTTCAGATTTCAGTCTCTTCATCTTTAAAGTGGGAAGAATAATAGCACTTTGACTCAGAAGTCAGAAATATGTGGTGAGTTCAAGCCCTGTCTCGCACACATATTTACTGGCTGTGTGAGTGACTAGGGGCAAGTCAATTTGTTATTTCTTGTGCTTGGGAACCAAGCCAATAAATTACAGTGTAGATGGCATATTTGCATCAGTAGGGAAAATTTCCACACCAGGAATCCAGACACACACACCCTCCCAAAAAGAAAAAATAATGCACAAAAATGATCTCATTTGATCTTTACAAAAACCTCTTCAGGGTAGACAAGAAAAATCATGTTATTGCCACCTAGGAGAAACTGAGACTCCGAGAAGATAAGAAACTGGCAGAACTAGATACTGTACCATACAGCCTCAAACGGCATTGATAAGTAGAGGTTATTGAATTATCATATGATAGTAAATTAATATTGAGGTATTAAATATAAGGATGATAGAAATACATTATATGCTACTTTAAAATGAAAATTTTCTTTCTGTAAGCTGTATATGGTGACCAATATCATTTTGGAGCCCTTTGAGATCCTGAAAACCTGAGAGTGGATCTTTGCTTTTCCTCCTAGAAGCTGGTTTCCTGAATAGCCCAGGTGGTGGCTTGTACACTTCGAGCCACAAACACATTCCGGTTGGAGCCAAGGGCAGCATTCAGTTGGATTGTGCTGATAAAACTAGAATTGGAGATAAGACACTGAGGAAGGCGTGGTGCAGAAGGCTAAAGGAAGGAATTCCAGTCACACAAAGAATCTCACACTGGAGCCGACAGGCATCTGAAGCTCCTGCTTTGGACTCTTGTCATCTTCGGCCCTGAGTGGAAAGTTCCTGCAGCCGTGTTGTCTCCACAATGCCATTTTGTGAATGCATTTAAGTTAAATATGTCCTTGTTGGGCACGATCATTGAGGGCATTATCAAAACAAGGAGAGAACTATCTGTTCAAAGAGTGCTTTATAGCAGTATTGTACATAATTGCAAAAAAGTGGAAAGTACCTAAATGTCCCAAAGTAGGGGAATGATTAAGAAAATTACAGACCGTTAATGTAATTAATACTATGATGCAACTAAGGCCCAGCAAATAAAAGAAATATAAAGAAATCTAGAAAGATCTTTATGAAATGTGAAGAAGAAAGGAAGAGAGAATTATGAATGAAAGAAAGGAAGAAAGAAAAAAGAAAGGAAAAAGAGGGGGAGGAGAGAAAGAAAGAAGGGGAAGGAGAGAAAAGAAAGGGAGAAAGTGAGGAAGAAAGGGAATGAGGAAGAAAAAAGAAGAAAGGAAGGGAGAAACAAAGGAAAGAATGAAAGAAGGTAAGAAAGAAAGAGGGAGGGAGTGAAGGAGGAAAGAAGGAAGGAAGAAAAAAGAAAGGAAGGAAGGAAGGAAGGAAGAAAGAAAGAATGAAAGAAAGAAACAAAGAAAGAAAGAACTAGAAGAGTGACATGCACATTAACTACTATAATATGGGGAAAAATGGACTATCATGAAAGGACAAAGAATTCTGATTTGGATTTAGAGGGAGATACTGAAAATTTTTTATAATACTTTATGCATTAAAATGAATTTAAATGTAAATGGCAAACAAATTTAGTTGTTCATATTGATATTTAATGTTAAGTTTCTAATTAAAAATCTAATTCAGAAAGTCAAATATTGGGTTGGCTAGGCAGCACAGTGAATAGAGCACTGGCCCTGGAGTCAGGAGAACCTGAGTTCAAATTTGGCCTCAGACACTTAACACTTATTAGCTGTGGAACCTTGGGCAAATCACTTAGCCCCAGTTGCCCTGCCTTTACCCCTCCAAAAAGAAAAAAAAAGTCAAATATCTTTATTAGAACCCTGTCTTGAGAGGCAATGTGGTCTAGTGGATGGAGGGCTGGTGTTGGAGTCATGAAGACTTAGGTTTCAGAGCTGCCTCTGCTGTATATTAGCTGCGTGACCATGGGCAGGTTATATCTGGACACTTTCCAGTTTACTAATATCTTCTTAAAATGTGCTATCCAGGACTGGGTACGATAGTCAGTGAGCGAGCATTTATTAAGCTACCATGCTAGTGCCAGGCACTGTGCTAAGCACTGAGAATACAAAGGCAAAAGACAGGCCCTGCACTTAAGGAGTCAGTCAGTCAGTCACTAAACATTTATTAAGCACCAAATGTGTAGTATATATCATGCTAGACAATGGGGATCCAAAGAAAGGCAAAAGACAAGAAGATCGTGGTCTAATGGGGAGAAAACATGCAAACAATTATGTGCAAACAGTCTAAAGTCTTCAAATGCCTCACCACCAGAGAATACAGTAGACTAGCATTTCCTCTGTTTTATGAGGTTAGGGAACACCATTAAACACACAGAGAAAAGGCAGTAGCTCCATGGAAGGCACACACTCCGAACTAATTTCTCCTGCATAGTTCTACCGTTCTAATTTGACGGTGCTCATAAAGAGAGATAAAACAGGCTCCTTCCAGTCTGCAAGCAAAATCTAGCAGGGCAGTCTTCCTACCACAAACAAAAATATTCAGATTCTACCCTGAAAAAATGAGTGTAAGGGTCAGCTAGGTTTTTATATTAAATTCATGTATCATTTTTCTGATGAGAAGGGTCCAAGATCACCCAGGTTTTGTTAGCCTTATATCCAGAATTTCTTGAGTTTTTCCCTTCTCTTTTATTATGTGGTCATCCCTCTCTGCCAACAGAGGCAATGTTGCCCGATGGTTAGAGCACTGAACTCAAAGTCAGAAAGGCCTGGGTTCAGATACCTCCAACCCTAGGAAAGTCTGACCTTGGCCTCTATTCTTTTTATTTTTATTTTTTTAATTAAAACTTTTATTTATTTTAGTTTACATCATTCATTTCCATGAAATTTTGAGTTACAAATTTTCTCCCCATCTTTCCCCTGCCTACCGCCCCAAAACAGCCATCCCAGTGTAGTCTCCCTCCCCCAATCTATTCTCCCCTATGTCCTCCCCCCTCCCCCCTCTGACTTTCCAGTGGGACAGGATGGATCTCCCAACCACAGTGCCTGTGTATCTCAAGTTCCAGTTGGGTGTAGTTAATAATAATAATAATAATTGTGTGTATATATATATATATATATACACACACATATATATATTTTTAACATTTGATTATAGAACCTTAAATTCTAGATTCTTTCTCTTCCTCCCTCGTCACCCACTCCCACTGGAAGTACAAGCAATCAAATACAGGCTGAACATGTGTAATTACAAAGAACCTCTCCACAGTGAGCATGTTGTGAGAGTCTGATTACATGTCCCTT
>CM053582.1:222795463-222814743 GCA_028627135.1 Pseudochirops cupreus
AATCCTCAATTTACTTCAAGGCAGTTTTAAAGAGCCCTTTCCTGAGGGACAGCTATGTGGCATAGTGAATAGAGTGCTTGCTGGATTTGGAGTTTTCCTGGAGTCAGGAAAACTCCTCTTCCTTAGTTCAAATCTGGCCTCAGATACTTAATAGCTGTTTGAACCCAAGCAAGTCATTTAACCCTGTTCGCCTCAGTTTCCTCATCTGTACAACGAACTAGAGAAGAAAAAAAAAATTACCCTTGCCAGAGGCAGGAAATAGAACATTGAGAAGAAGGCACCTTGGAGTTAGGGTTTTTGTTTTGTTTTTTAAACTTCAAACTCTAAGTCTGAACATGAATTTTAGTTCCAACTTGTGCCATTAGTCATTCTCTGTGTGAGAGTTTAGGTGTCACTGCCCTTGGTAAGATTAGTCTTTAGAATTTCTACATTACATTTTTTTGTTTTACGTCAAACAAACAAAAGTTTCTCTGGAATGATGGGCAAGGCTTCCAGGGAGCCAGAGAGAGGCCAAGTTGATGCATGAAGGGGCAAAACAATTTAGGAAGATACTGATATTTGTTGCATAAGGAATCCCTGAAATGTGTCAACAAGCATGAGGCTATCTTTAATTGGCAATAATACATCCAAAAAGGAGAGTGGGAAGAGAGATGAGAGGCAAGGATGAAATTTTACTGAGGTCATCATAGCCAAAGATGTTTGTCTATGTTTCTCAGAACAGAATACAGAGACACAAGGGTCTCTTGTGATATAGAAATGAACATGTACTCAATTCCCAGGCAAGTGAAATTCTGTGGTCCCAGATATTATTATTCCTGTCTTGGGCTTAGCAAGAATCATAGAATTTTAGAAGGACCATGAAGACCATCTAATTTCATAGGATTTAGAATTAGAAGGAAACTTAGAAGTCACAGAATCCAACCCCTTCATTTTAAAAGTGAGAAAATGGAAGCCAAGAGAAGGGAAATAAATAACTTGCTCACAACCATACAGGGAATAAGTAGGAAAGTCAGGATTCAAATCTGAGTCCTCTTGCTCCAAATCCAGGGTTCTTCTATCTCCCCTACTACCCAACATGGTACACTCATTAATGGTATGCTGAAGAAATGTAATAAATGTGTAGAAGGAAGGAAGGGAGGAAGGAAGGAAGGAAGGAAGGAATGAAGGAAGGAAGGAGGGAAGGAAAAAAGGAAGGAAGGAAAGAGGGAGGGAAGAAGAGATGAAAGGAAGACATGGAAAGAAGAAAGGAAAGAAAGAAAGAGGGAGAGAATGAAGAGAAGGGAGAAGGAAGGAAAGAGGGACAGAGAAAGGAAGTTCATTTTATAGGTGAGAAAACTAAGATACAAAGTAGAGAAAGAGGGGAGTCAGAAGAGCTCTTGGTTTGCCTTTGACACATACTAGTTTTATGACCATGCGGTAGTCATTTTACTTCCAAACCCCAGTTTTCTTATCTATAAAATTAGATTAATAATCCTTTTACTATTTACCTAATGGGGTTTTGGGGGATCAAATATATATGTGTACTAAGTTCTCCTGACTCCCTAATCCAGTGTTCTTTCTACCATGCTAGTCTGCTCTAGCACCCTGCTTTGAACCAACTGGGATTTAGTTTTCTGACTCTGTGATGGGTTTGCTTAGTTAGCTAGAGAAGGATGCACATGAGGGTAGTTGAATGGGCTTAATTACCATATGGACTAATCAACTTTGTTCTCTTCCCTGCTTAAACTCTCTTGCCACCATCTTATAAATTCATGTTTGTAATGAGAAAGTGGATGCATTAGTTGAATCAGTCATCCCACTATGGCAAAACCACTTTGAAGTAATCATCTTCCTATGAAGATAAATAAACCATGTTACCCCACTGTTCAAATACTTTTGTTGGCTCTCTGTTGCCTCTAGTATAGAATATGAACTCCTCAGACTGTTATTTAAGATCTAGCTCCAACCTGCATTTCCAGCCTTATTTCATATTAGTCCTGTTCTCATGTTATTCTATGTTTCAGTCAAACTGGACTATTCATGGAGTTGGCATGTCATCTCCTACCCCTAATACCTTATAGTGAATTGTCATGCACAAAAAGAAGGTACTTTTTCCACATCTCTGCCTTGCAGGATCCTTGTCTTTCTCCAATGTTCAGTTCAGGTCCTTCCTCCCCTGTGAAGCCTTCTCTGATTCCTCCAAGATATCAGTGTTTGTTTCCACCAGAAATTCACATAGATTTACTTATCTGTAGATCCTCCTTGAAGTGGAGATGTTTTTGTCTTTGTATGCCCAACACCTACTACAGTGCCTTGAGCATATTGGAAGCTTAATAAATATTTGTTGAATTCCATTTGCTGAATTAACTTGCATACCTGACTGAGCATGGATGAGTAGCCTCATCTTTGCATAAAAAGAACACTTTACAACCTTTGTAAATAATAGATTTGTCTTTTAATGGGAAATCTGGCTGTCTTCCATGCTTGGAATGTACTCCCTCCCCCCTCTGCCTCTTAGAATCCCTGGCTCACTTCAAGTTCAGCTTGAGCCGTGCCTTCTACATGAAGCTCTTCTTTTACCCCTAAGCTATAGGTGCATACCCTTCCCAAACTAACTTGTGTTCATTTTGTATATATAGTCTACACTTATATATTTGCACACATATTCTATATATACACTAATATTTGTCCATAGGATCATAGATTTAAAGTTGTTCTCCTCCATTAGAATGTAAGCCCCTTGAAGGTAGGGAATGTTTCCCTTTTGTCTTTAAATCCTCAGTGCTTTACATAGTTCCTAGTGTACAATAAGTGCTTAATAAATTCATGTAGATTGACTGACTGATCTCTAGAGAAACTTTATGTTTAATACATTGTTGGATATACACGCCAGCACATGAACTTCAGGGATGAAAGCTGGGAATGCATACATAAAGAGAGAAGAATATGTGTGTGTGTGTGTGTGTGTGTCTATTTTAAATACAGCCTTTATTTTCAGTAGAATGGCTACTATATAAAGAAAGCCACCACATTTTTAAGTCAGAAGGCAATTTTACTTGTCTTTCTATCTCTTCTTTACCTTTTTCCCCTACTGTCTAACATAGAACATTCATTAATGACACATTGTAGGAATGTAATAAATATATGTTGAGTGAATAAATATGGAAAAGAAGGAAGGAAAATATTAATAAATGAAAATTCTTGAAGATGAAGTTATTAAACTCTAGTAGAATAAATGGCATGGTTTCAAATACAAATCCTCTCATTCCAAAGTCAATGCTTTTGTTGCCATGCCATATAGTTTGGTGTTTTGTTTTGTTTTTTAGAATCTTAAAAGAGATCTTAGACTTAGAGGCTGACCAGTTTAGTCTCCCATCTGAACTCCTCTCTGGGCCTCAATTTGAAGCAGCTACCAAATTCACAAAAATAGAAGAAATCAAGGAGAAAAATAACCATTTTAGGTGGACAATTGATCTAATTAAAAGTATTGTTGACAAAGATCTTGGTTACGGAGGTGGAGGGGGTGGGATAAAGCAGCATCAATGTAAAGCAAGAGATAATAGAGTGCTAAATTATTTGTCACTTTGGGAAGAGATGATTCTCTGCAAAGGATACCTTGAATTTGTCCAATACCAAACAAAATGGTGGAGGAAATTCCTTACTTCTTATCTATTCCCTATTTCTAAAAAAAAAAAATCTGACTTTTTTCTGGTGGCAAAGAATTGGAAACTCAGGGAGTGCCCATCATTTGGGGAATGACTGAACAAAGTGTGGTATATCTATGCAATAGAATACTATTGTGCCATAGGAAATGAAAAAGTGGTTGATTTTTTAAAACCATGAGATTTGTATGAACTGATGCAGAGTGAAGTGAGCAGAACCAGGAAAACAATTTATACTACAGAAAGAACATAATAAAAATTATAACTTGGAAAAACTTAAGAACTCTAATCATTGTAATGACTAATTATAATTTCAGAGGATTGATGGCAAAGCCAGCTACCCATTTCCTGACAGAGAGGTGGTAGACTCAGGGGGCAGAATGAGATTCATTTTTGGATATGGCCAATGTGGGATTTCATTTTGACTCTTTGTTAGAAGGATCTTCCTTCCTTCCTTCTTTCCTTCCTTCCTTCCTTCCTTCCTTCTTTCCTTCCTTCCTTCCTTCCTTCCTTCCTTCCTTCCTTCCTTCCTTCCTTTGCAGGAGGGAAGGTATAAAGGAGAGAAAATAAAAGCATGGTAATTTGAACATTAGTTTAATTTTTAATGTGGGACCCATGCTGTTGTGCATATTGGTAGCCTAATTTAGAAGTTCTTTATTTTGAGATTCAGCTTGTATACCACCTTCTTTAGAAAGATGTAATGGCAAGCAAAGAAGTACTTAATACCTTGTTTCAGCTATTGAATTAACACCTTGTTTCAACTACTTAATAAATACAGACGTAGTTAACACCTTGTTTCAGTTCATGATTGTATCAAGTATTGAGATCCAGAGCTAGTGAATCCCACAACTTGTGAACCCTAGAACTTGTGAACTCCTGAAACAGGAAGGGGAAGAGCTAATGCCTATATATAAGGAGCGGCCCAGGCTGGAGAGAGCAGAACTGAGAAGGGAGCTCTTGTGGTGGAGAAGGAGAAAACTTGTGGTATTCCAGCACTCTGTTTGTCTGTTCTGCCTGTGTTGATGTTTGTTTGTGATACTTTCTACAGAAGCCCTGGGACCTTACTGGAAGCCCTGAAAGAGGATTTTCTGGTTGCCTGTTTACAGAAGTTCTGGAGGAGGGTTTGGAGGTCCTGGGACTTTACTGATGATTTGTGTTGACCTCTTGGACCTTGTGTGTGGGTCTGTGTTGATTTCTATACCGATGATTTATGTTGAGTTCTCAGACCTTTTTGGTGGGTCTGAGTTGATTTCACAGGCAGACAGTGAATTGATGATGGTGCCAGCAATGTGCATGAATATTATTGTGGCTCTGTCAAGCTTTGTCTTCCCAGAAACAGGAACTGTGAAGGACTTGAGGTGGATTGGACACCGTGAGCTTCAATATGGAACAGGAACTGGACAAGGAACTGGATGAAGAATTGGGCAAGGAGCTGGACAGGAAACTGGGAGCTGCCTGCCCTTGAATCCAGGTGGCAGTTGTGTAGATTCAGGCAGAAGCTGGGACCATGGAAGCTGAGAGCCAGCCTTGAATCAAGATGAAAAGAGCTCTTCTTGGGTACCTGATGCTGACTGAGAAGATCACGATTTACTGTGACCTAGGGGTAGAGAACTTTGACTTTTGTACTTTGTGTCCCTTAAGGATGATTGAATTAAGGACTTAGTAAATGATTGTGTTACTAAATGAATGCTATCTTTTTCACTTTGGTGAAAACTATGTGACCACTTTAGTGATAAGTTGTTAAGTTATAACATTGTGAATGCTGTGCTTTGATTTCTGTCAATGTTTTGTCTTAGTTTGTTACTGAATAAATAGAAAGTTCACTATACTTTGTAATCAGAACCTTGAAGCTGTGCAAAGCAGCAGTCCTCTGGAAAGCTGCTTGTGCTAGGCTTTACAAAAGACTTTCTTGATTTCCCATGTTTGTTCTCCACTCCCTCAAGGCAAGTCAACAAGAATTTATTTTGTTCTGTGCCCAGTTCTTTGCTATGCTCTGAAGATACAAAGATGGGCAAATGAAAGGCCTTGCTTTCAAAGAGCTCACAATTTAACAAGGGAGGCAAAAATCCAAAGAACTATGTAAAAAAGGGTATATGCAGAATAAATTGGTGATAATCTCAGGGGGAAGGCACTAAGATTAAAAAAGAGTGAAAAAGGCTCCTTACAGGAGGTGGGACTTTAGTTGAGACTTGAAGGAAGCCAGGGAAGCTAGGAGGCAGAGACAAGGAGGAAGGAGAGAGTTCCATGCATAGGGGCAGACAGTGAAAATGCCTAGAGAGGAGGGAGCATCCTTTGTAAAGAACAGCAAAGAAGCCGGTGTCACTGGATCACTGGAAAAGTAGGAAGGGGCCAGGTCAGGGAAGACTTTAATAACCAAACAGAGAATTTTAGGGGGGGGGGAGTGTCAGGGAGGGTGACATGATCAAAGTTGTGCTTTAGGAAAATCAATATGACAGCTGAGCTGAGGATGGATTTTAGTGAGAAGAGACTTGAGACTTGAGCTATTACAGTGTCTAAACATGAGGTGATGAGGACCTTCATCAAGGTGGTTAAAGTGTCAGAAGAGAGAAGGGGGCATAAACAAGAGATAGATAAACAAGGTAGAAATGACAGGACCTGAAAAGTGTGGGAAGTGAGAGAGGGAGAGAGAGAGAAAGAGAGAGAGAGAGGGAGGGAGGGAAGGAGAAAGAGAGAGAATTAGAGGAATGTACCTTGAATGTGGGCCTGAGTGACTGGGAGTTTGGTGGCACCGTCAACAGTCATAGGGAAGTTATAAAGAGAAACAGTTTGGGAGAAAAAAATAATGATTTCAGTTTGGGACAGACAGGGTGATTATTATACTGTATTTATTTTTCTCTTTAAATGTTGCCTTGCCCTAGAACAGTGGTTCTCAACCTATGGGTCGTAACCCCTTTGGGGGTCAAATGACCCTTTCACAGGGGTCGCCTAAGACCATCAGAAAACACATATTTCCGATGGTGTTAGGAACTGAGACACTGCTCCTCTACGTCTCCAGGTGAGTCCGCCCACATGCAGATATGCCCACATACAAGGATGTAAGCTACTTGAAGGTAAGAATTGTTTTTGATCTTATCTTTGTTTTCCCTGCACCAAGTACAGCACCTTCCTTATGCATAGGAGGTCTTTAATGACTGCCTACTGGATTAGATCAAAAAACTGCTTCTGCTTCTTACTTTACCTGTATAATCTTGAGCAAGACACTTAATATTTGTCTCTCAGCCTCCATCTATCTCCTTGTCTGTAAAATGAGGGGATTGAATTAAATAGCCTTCCAACTCAAGGTCTGTGATACTAAGAACCTATGAATTGACAATGAGAATGCAGGCATGCTTTAACATAAAGCAGATGTTGTTCAAGACATAGGTAGAAATGCTGCATCTTAGTAACAAGGTATGTCATAGATTGAATGAAAATGTCTGCATGCTTACAATTTAGTACTGGAGTAAAAGAATGTGCCAGACGGCTAGAAATATTTTCAGACCAGATCATATTTTCTTATGGTATCAGATGTTCAACTGACGGTTCTTATTTTAAACAGGAAGCAAACCGGATGATCTGGGCTTTCATGTTGTCCATGTAGCCAAGTCTCTTTGTGAAGCTATTCACCTGTTTTAAATCTAGTAACAGTAAATTAGCAGAAGAGACAATTTGGAGGTTACATTCCTGGGACAAAGCTTGAAGGGAATCACATAAAAGTATGAATATTTTGTGGGTACTTCAGTAGCTGTCAAATATTCACCCTCACTGGGGGAAAATGGTGGCCATTGGAATTCATGGTAGCTATTCTTTGGAATGTAAGTCTCTTTGGGACATGTGAGGCCAATTGGCTAGTGACACTATAAGTAGTAGGACTTTATTAGGGATAAGGACCAGAGCTGTGATTTCATTGCTATAGGGAACTCCCGGATGAGAGAAATACCTCTACCAATGTAAGTTAGCACCTTCTCTGCAAGTTATAGCCTTAAAGAGTTGCCTAGAGCACTGAGTGGTTAAGTGAGTTGTTCAGGATTGCAGGGACAGTATGCATCAGAGAAAGGATTTGAACTCTGTCCTGCTGGTTCCAAGGCCTACTCTATATCCAATGCTCCTTAAGGGAACACTTACTGCTTGAAGAGAGACACCTGGGGGTGGTCAAGAGCAATCAAGGGCATATCCACAGGGGCAGGAGCCACCAAAGAAAGCTACAGTGGCTAGTGTTTAAAGATACAACTAAAGAGATTTTTGTAACCCCCAGAGGAATGATTTTCAAGCTACAGACAGAGAAAGGGGGTCAATGGTCCTTTAATCCTCTGAGAAATTGCCCTCCAGACTTGTCATGTGCCAGCCCTGTTAAATTCTCATGGCTCCTAGTTTTATGGATGACACCTGGGACTTTCATCCTTCACGTTTTAGGGCAATTCCAGACATTGATACAGAGGTTAAATGGGAATATTAGAGTTCGAAAGGGAGTGGTAGGTCTCTCTCTGATGTCACAGGCAAGAAGGTAACAAGGATTGACTATGAGGCTCTGCTATAGAAGGTTCTAGCACCGTGCATGAAAGATTCCAAACATGGAGAGTCTCAGAAACAAGACAGGGCAAAGAAAGGGTGCCAAGCAGGTGGAATAGGGGCACATCTAGAACAAGAAATGCTGACACACCTCGCCCCCTCCCAAAACAGAGGTTTTTCCAAAGTGTCACAGAAGACTAAAAAGGGAAGGAATACAGGAAAGATTTCTGTCCAACTTGGATTAGAAATAGTCCTATTTAGAGATAGGCGACCAGACTAAATGATCTTAGGGGAGTGGCCTTGGTGACCTGAGAAATTGGCAAAGCTATAGTTTGATATTTTTATGTATTGCCAGCTCCTCTATAGTACAGCCAACTTGCAGTTTATTGTGTGCTATTTGTCCAATAAATACTTGTTGACTGACTGACTTGCAGAATCCTGGTACATACCAGAGCAGAAGACAAAGTTAAACATTAATCAGAAATTCTGCATTTTGTTCTGGGACACTAATACTTCTCAGGAAGCAGAAAATGTTAATAAGCTTTCAAATGCCTGGTTAGTGAATAAAAGCTGTTTTGAATCTGGTTGGGGAGGGGAAAAAATGGGGAAGGGACAGCACTGAACTGGGCGGGGGGACTCCCCTGTTTCTGGCTGAATTTCTCTCATGTGCTGTCAGTGCCAGTGACAGGAGGGCAGAGAAACTAACCAGGAAGTTAACTATTGATAGGTGGGCATTCCCTCATTCTCTGTAGGTAAATAGAATGAGACTGTGGGGAGATGGGATCATTTTTCTAGAGTGGACTTCATAGACTACCATGTCCAATACCCTCATTTAACAGATGAGGAAACTGAATCCCAGGGAAGTCAAGTAGTTTCCCCCAAGTCACAGACTAAGTGTGAGAAGCAGATTTCAAACCTAGTTTCTCCATCTCTAGGCAGGGATTCTTTAACTTGAGGCCTATGAACTTGTTCTTGTTTTTAATATTTGGATAACTATGTTTCAATGTAACTGGTTTTCTTTGTGATCTTATTAATTTTGTTTTATTGAAAATGTATTTTACTTTATTTAAAAATATTCTTCTGAGAACGGGTTCATAAGCTCCACCAGATGACCAAAGGGTGAAGAATTCTGGCGCTAAAGTTCTACCCTACCAAACGATATGGCCTTCTTAGAATCTTTGCATTAGAAGAGATTTCAGAAGTTGGCCAGCCTAACCCCCATCTGAATTGTGGATCACCTCTACAGCATTTCCCTCTCCACCACACTCCCTGGTAAGCATCCCACCTTTGTTTGAACATTTCCAGTAAGTGTCACACCTATTAGGAAGTACTGTCTTGTGTTGGACTGAAAACTCCCTCTCTGTAACTTCAACAAGCATTTTTTAAGCACTTCATTCATACTGAACAGCTTGTAAAGAGCAGTACAGTTCCTGAAATCTAACAGGTGGAGGGCATGCCAGACATAACCCAGAAAGATCAGGTTCAGAGTACAGTGAGTAATCCAATTTGACCATATAGACTGCAGTGGTTCTCCACCTTCCTAATGCCACAACCCTGTAATACTCGTACATGGGAGTATCTGCATGTGGACAACCCTCCTGGAGATGGATAGAGAAGTGGTGTCTCGGTTCCTAAGACCATCAGAAACATGTGTTTTGTGATGGTCTTAGGTGACCCCTCTGACCCCTGTGAAAGGGTCTTTTGACCCCCAAAGGGGGCATGACCCACAGGTTGAGGATCACTGCTCTAGATAGTCATCCCTCTTCTTTGACAATGCTTTAGATGTTAAAAAAGACCTAAGAATTCTTTTTTCCAGGTAAAACATCCTCAGTCCTTCCAATTGTTCTTCAGGTACCAAGTCTTTCAAGTCTTCTGGGCCACCCTGGTTGCTGTCTTCTGGATGTGCCCCAGCTTGGCCTGTTCTGTCTTAAAAAGAGCCTGGAGAGGGCAGTCTCAGAAATTCTCTGGAGGTGGAGTAGAGGTGGTTTTGCTTGGAAAAACAGATGTACTTTGAATAGAGCCAAGAACTTAACAAAGTATGGGGATTTAATTAAATTCCAGCATTTAGTAAGTTCCTACTATGTGTAAGCCATTTTGCCAGGCTCTGGGGACACAAAGGTAGCTGTGAAATGGGCTTTGCTCTCAAGGACCCTACAGTGAATGCAGTGGTGGGGGTGGGGGCAGAAAATAAGAGAGAAGGGAATAAGCATTTATATAGAACTTAATATGTGCCAGGCATGGTGTTAAAAGTGCTTTTTAACAAATATCATGTCATTTAGCATACAACATTTGTTCACAAAAGATTCTGGATGTGGAAAGTTTCAAGAAAGAGACAGCGTAGGGGTGCTGAGCTGGGACAGTTGAGGGCACTTCTAGGATAAAGAGAGTAAGAAATGCTAAGACACCCCAAACAGAAGTTTTACTAAAGTCTCACAGCTGTCTAAGGAGGTAAGGGGAACAGGAGAGATGGCTATTCTGACCTTCATAACAACACTGTGAATTAGTGCTATTGTTAGTCCTAATTCAGAGTTGAAGAAACTGAGGCAGACAGAAGTTAAATTACTTGCCTAGAGCCACCTAGCTAGTGAGTGTCTGAGGCAGATTTCGAATTCAGGTTTCCTGACTCCAGGCCCAGTGTTCTATCCATTGTGCCACCAGATGCCTCTATGAATAGCACATACATAAAAAGCTATGACTTAAAGTGTCTTAAAATCCTGACATGCTTGGACTCTAGGCTAGATTTAATAAAATGGAATTTAGTAGTGATCAGTATTAATGCCTGGTTTTTGTTTTTTGGTCAATCAGACAAATACAGAATAAGAGAGGGGTGACTTTCTTGTGTGAAGAATATTCAGGTATTTATTTTATTGGACTCAAGGTTCAATATGAATCAACAGCGAGGCATAGTAGCCAAAAACTTCATTCTATCAGAATTAGTGAGCAGAATAATTGGGGTTATAATTGTGCCTTTCTTTGTTCTTGTCAGAACTCATCTGAAATATCGTGTTGAGTTTCAAGAAGCACATTTTAGGAAAGGCAGTGACAAATCATTCAGTGAAGCATTTTTGGGTTGGTGAAAAAATTCAAAACCATATCAGACAAGCATGGGTTAAAAGAGTTGGGAATATTTAGCCTAGAGAAAGAAGAAACCAGTCACTCAACAAGCATTTTTATTATTATTGGAGTTAAGTGACTTGCCTAGGGTCACACAGCTAATAAGCATCTGAGTCCAGATTTGAACTCAGGTCCTCCTGACTTCAAGACTGAAACTTTTTCCACTGTGCCATCTAGCTATCCTTTTAATTTTTTTTTGGCAAGGCTATTAGGGTTAAGTGACTTGCCCAAGGTCACACAGCTAATAAGTATGTCAAGTATCTGAGGTCACATTTGAACTCAGGTCCTCCTGACTTTAAGGCTGGTACTTTATCTACTGTGCCATCTAGTTATTCTCTTAAGTTTTTTTTCCCCTCCTTTTGGCAAAGCAATTGAGGTTAAGTGACTTGTCCAAGGTCACACAACTAGTATTAAGTGTCTGAGGACAGATTTGAACTCAGGTCCTCCTGACTCCAGGGCTGGTGCTCTATTCACTACATCACCTAGCTGCCCCTAGCTATCCTCTTAATAAGCATTTATTAAGTACTTAAAATGTACCAGGTACTGTGCCAAACACTGTGAGCATACCAAGAAAGGCAAAAGCAATCCTTGCCTTTTAAGGAGCTCACCTACTAATGGGGGAGAAAACAGGTAAACAAATCCATACCAGGTACAGTCAATCCTCAGCTTTCTGGCATTTAACTTTTGAGACTCCAAGCATTTGCCTGATTTTATGAATAACCTCATTTTCTACTTTCAACATTAGCAGCAGTGCACATTTGTGGCTACGGGCAGTAGAGAAAAAATGAGAGGCACAACACCCACAAATCTGGGGGGCAACTGGTGTCTCACAAGGCATTTCAATGGTCTTGTTCACCCCTCTGTCGTAAAGAGCTCCCCGTGTATTCAGTGTATGTTTTAGTTGTTTGCCTTGAAAACTCAAGTTTCGTGTTGCAGTTATGCCCCCAAAGTGTAGTATAAGTCTTCTGGGCTCTAAACTCAAGCATGCAAAGTCAGGGATATGACTTTGTGATAAAATAAAAGTGTTAGATAAGCCTCGTGCCAGAATGTCTGGAGCTTCTCTAAGCTGTGCTTTTCCATGTTAATGAATAAACGATTTATATCCTCAAAAAGGAGGAAAGCATTTATGGTACTGTAGATTTCATGTGTTATGAAAAGTGAATATTGGGGTGGGTGAGGAGGGAAGAAGGGAGAGAATCTGGAACTCAAAGTTTTAAAAACAAATGTTACATGCAACTGGGAAATAAGATATACAGGCAATGGGGTATAGAAATCCATCTTGCCCTACGAGAAAATAAGGGGATAAGGGGATAAGGGGAGGGAGAGGCAGGGACATAAGACAGGGCAGGATGGGGGAAGGGGTAATCAGTATGCTTCCATCTTGGGGTGGGGGTAAGGAAGAGATGGGGAGAAAATTTGCAACCCAAAATCTTGTGGAAATGAATGTTGAAAATTAAAAATAAAGAAATTCTGGAAAACAAAAAGAAAATCATGGAAAGAATAAATTGACAAAATGAAATAAGTAAAAAAAAGTGAATATTGTCTGAAATCAATGTTTTCTTTTTAAATTGAGACATTAGTTCAAAAGATCAGAGAATTATTTACAAGCAAAAATATTTTGCATATCATCAATTTTATTTTGTGTACTAATTTTATGGGTTATTTCATGGTTACTGTGTTAGGAATAGTGCATATCATGAGAATTAATGTTATAAAGAATTATCTGCATAAAAGTGTTTCAGCAGTCTCTGGAGAAAGATTTCAGTTTTTCTCGGTCGTGGAAACCTAACCCCCTATTTCCCACATGATCAAGGGAGCAACATTTGCATTTTGTACTTTCATGCCTTTTTTCTAGAATTGTTACCCCCCAAAAGTTGAAGATTGACTGTATATACAGAGGAAATGGAAGGTAATCCCAGAGGGGAAGGCACAGCTGGAGGGAACAGGAAAGACCTCCTGCTGAGGATGGAATTTGAACTAAATTGAAGGAAGCCAGAAGGTGGAGGTAAGGGGGGAGGGCACCATAGGCATAAGGCACAGAGACTACTGAGGCCTGGAGGTGACTGCTAAGAGCTTTCTGTGTGAGTAATGACAAGGAGTCCAGTGGAGCTATGTTAGAGAGTGTCTAGATCAGGAGTGGGGGACCTGTGGCCCTGAGACCACATGTGGCCTTCTAGGTCCTCGGGTGTAGCCTTTTGACTGAGTCCAAGTCTTACAGAACAAATCCTTTTATTAAGGGAATTTGTTCTCTGAAGTTTGGGACTAGGAGGTTAGTGTTACCCTCTACAGTAATAAGGAACATGGGAATAGGGGAGGGTTTAGGGGAAAAGATAATGAGTTCTGTTTTGGACATACCGAGATGTCAAATTGGACATCCAGTTTGAGATGCCTGAAAGGCAGACTGAAATGTAAGATTAGAAGTCAGCAAAGAATTTGAGGCAGGACAGGTAGATCTGAGAATCATCAGCATAGTGATGATAATTAAACATATGGGAGTCTATGAGATCACCAAGTGAAATAATACAGAGGTAGAAGACAACAGAAGCCTGAGGGACATTTATGGTCAGTGGGTGTGTTCTGGAGGAGGATCCAGCAAAGGAGACAGAGAGGGAGTGATCAGATGAGGAGGAGAACCAGGAGAGAGTGGAGTTTCAAGGAGGAAAGAGTGATTAATAGTGTCAAAGGCTGGAGAGAGATCAAAGAGAAAAAGGACTGGGAAAAGGCCATCGTATTTGGTAACTAAGACATCATTTAGTAACTTTGGAGAGAATAGTTTCAGTGGAATGATAAAGTCAGATGGTAAGGGGTAAAGAAGAGAGTTGAGAGGAGAGAAAGTGGAGGCACCTGTGCAGATGGCCTTTTTTGAGAAGTTTAACTAAAAAGGCAAGGAAAGATAAGCTGATAGCAGGAATGGAAGGACCAAATGAGAGGGGTTTTTTTTAGGATGGTGATGGGGTGGAACATGAGCATGTATATAGACAATATGAAATGAACCAGCAGAAAGTGAAAAATAGAAAATAAGGGAAAGTGTGGGGATGACAGAGGAAATATCTGTTGGAGGACATGAGTTAACCTTGATTAGGAGTTAGGCCACTTCATCATGTGAGACAGAGGTGTAGGAAGAGATAGTGGCAAGAAGGCATCTGAGTTCCAAGATGAGGAAGGAGTGAGAAAAGGGAGCTCATGGTGAATTGCCTCAATCAAGGTTCTTAGCTGAGAGAATGGGAGGAGAGAGATCCGTGGGAAGTTTGAGGAGGGATGAAAAGGTTTGGAAGAGCCACTGTGGAGAATGGAATAGTGAATAGATAAAGGAGGCATAATAGGATTGCCTAGCAGCAGAGAGGGCCTGGTTGAGGTTATACAACATAAATTTATACTGGATCCAATCAGAACAGTTGCATGATTTTCTTCACCCTTGTTCAGCAGCATGTATGTAGGAGATAAATGGTGGAAGTGATTCAAGGCTGAGACTTCGCAGGGTATAATCAGCAATATGATAAGGGGGACTGGGATTCAAGAGAGGAGAACAGTATAGAGTCGAATTGGTTTGCCAAGGGGTCAAGATGAGGAGAAGAAGAGAGGATGCCTCACAAAGGGGAAATAGTCTGGCAGATAATTAAGGGGTGAAGGGATTGAAGTTAATGATGTAGAAGAAGAGTAAGGTTTTGTAAGGGAAGGCAGAAGAGAAGGTGAAAAGCCAATAGTTTATGGTCAGATAAGGGAATTTTGGAATTCTTGAACATAATGGTGGTACATTTGTGGGTGATGGCAAGATCAAAGGTATGATCATCTTTGTGTGTGGCTAAAATTGGGGTAGAGGACTAGCTCATGGGAGAAGAGTAGGTTGAACAGGTGGAGGTATTTGATAGAGAGTCAATATGTGTGTTGAAGTCCCTTAGTATAAGAACAGGAGATGGGGAGGAGAGAAAAATCGTAAGCCAGGAATCTAACTTACTGAGGAATGAAGGAGAGTGACCTGGAGTTCTACAGATGACAGCTACCAGGATTTTATTTTATTTTATTTTTAATTTATGGAATAAAATGAGCTTTTCCATACAATAGTATAATAAAAATAGGTTGCACATGAAACTGCAGATCTATTATGTACAACTTACTATTCCTTTTAAATATATAACAGAGTTATTATGTAAATTTCTTTTTCCCCCTTTTTTCTTCTGTTTTTCTTCCTTCCACCCCCCGCCCCACTATAGCTAACTAACATTAGATGCAAAGATATAGATATAGATATAGATATAAAATTATTCTACACATACTTCTGTTTATCACTTCTTTCTCTGTATGCAAATAGTGTCTTTCTTCACAAGTCCTTTATTTATAATAGTCAAAATGACTTATTAGCTCAAAGTCATTATTAAAACCATACTGCTGTTACCATATACAATGTTCTCTTTGTGTTGCTCATTTCACTCTTCATTATTCCATGTTTTTCTAACATCACTGAGCTCATCATTTCTTATAGCACAATAGTATTCCATCACAATCATACACCACAACTTGTTTAGCTATTCCCCATTTGATGGGCATCCTTGCAATTTCCAGTTCTTTGCTACAACAAAGAGAACTGCTATAAATATTTTAGAACACATAGGTTCTTTTTCTTTTTCCCCAAGCATCTCTGGAGATTGACCTAGTAGAGGCATTGCAGGGTCAAAGCGTATAGGCAGTTTAATAACAATTTGGGCAGATCTGGATCGCATGATCCAGTTCCAGGCACTGTGCTAAGACAAGTGATACAAAGTAAAACAAAAGAAAGTCTAATGGGAGAAAAGGTGATGTCCTACAGAAAAAGAGGGAAATAATCTGAGTAGATGAGCATTTCAGAGTTGATTTCATCTTGCAGGATGATGAGTTTCCGGGGATCATGAAGTCTCGAAAAGTAACCAGGTGGGAAATGATGGGAATTCCCTGATAGCCCCTCTTAAATGGTGGAGGATGAAATTTGAAGAGATGATCATGAGTATTACTGAACAACGCGTGTTGATTACTTTGTTTTTAAATGTTTATTTATTTAACTTTTGGGGAATAGCTATCCTTTTGTTTTAAGCAATAATGATATTGTGCAATTTTAATTGTATACAAATATTTTCATCAACTTACAGTAAAACATTTTTATCATTAGAAAAGTGGTAGAGGATGAGGGAAGAAGTCTACAATGCATCACTGCATTATTTCTTTTCAGTGACTGAGGCCTCACTACCTCAAAAAGCTGCTTATTTCATCCCTGAAGAGCAGTTAGGGATGTAGTATGTTGTGGAAAGAGCACTAAATTTGGATTTAATGGACTTGGGCTCAAATCTCAGCTCTACTACTTAACTTCCTATGAGCAGACAAAACTTGTATGACTCCGTGCTTCTCAATGCCTCAGTTTCTCCTCTGTAAAATGGAGTTGGATTAGATAATCTCTAAAGCCCCTGCCGGCTCCTAAATCCATAGTTCTGTCAAAATGTCCTTTTCCTGAGCCAACATATGCTTCCTTGTAACTTGTGAGGAAAGGACTTTCTCAACTTTTACAATGCCACAAAAATGTGAGTTATTATGGTTGTGATTATTTTCATGACACCTCATTGTGCAATTCCTGCCAAGAAAGGGTTATTGGAGTGAGAGGAACATGTAAATAAGCTTTCACATTGCACCTTGAAGACTTACATGCTTTGGCCGTTTGGAATGTACTCAATCTCCCCATCTGCCCTAAGGAAAAACTGAAATGGTGCCTGATAAAAAAGAAAAATCCCAGCAATGCTCCCAGTGAATATATATGGAAAACTGCTATTAGTTTTGAGGCCAGCATTGGCAAGTATAGAAATTGGGTGTTTCATTTCTTTTTCACTGACCACAAAGGGTCCCAACTGTCTGTGTAGTCTCCATAAGGATCAGAGGTTCTCTAAAAAAGGGGAGCCCACTGTGAACATAAATGAGATTTCTGGATATGATGGATTTGAAGGTGGCTTATCTGCTTTTTCTTTTAACCTTGGGGACATAATCACTTAAAATCACACTACTTGACACCAATGTTTTGATTGAGAAACAGATTCCTATAGATCTAGCCTTGATTGGCAGCACAAGAAAGAAGAAATGACAGGAAGCTTCTGGGTGCCTACCTAGCAAAATCAGGGAAAAACTCCCACCTCATCCACAGTACATTAGGACTAAATCACAGACAGAAACTAAAATCTACCCACTAGCCATGATTCCACACACCCCTTCTCTCCATCCTCAGCAATCTATGCTGGGTAGGGCAAAGGTAGGTAATAAGTGAAATGATCTTAGAATTTGGAGCCAGAATGAGTCTTGGTCAAGACAATTCAAGAAGCTAGTGTTATGTGCTCACAATGAGCTAGGCCTTCCACTAGTCTAACCCCTTATTTTCCTACTTTTCCACTACTTTCCATTCTGCGTCTGCTGGTTGCTTCTCCACTGCCTACAAACACACCCAAACTCCCCATCCTCAAAAAACCCTCACTTGACCCATCCGTTGTCTCTGCTCTTGTCCCACATCTCTCCTTTTGTGGCTAAACTGCGGGAGAAGGCTATCTACAATAGGTATTTTCACTTTCTTTCTTCTCACTTTCTTCTTAACTCATTTTTACCTGCCTTCTGATATCATTGGTCTCTCCAGATTACTAATGATCTCTTAATTATCAAATCTAATAACCTTTTCTCAATCTTCATCACTATTGACTTGTCTACAACCTTTGGCACTGTCGACAATCCCTTTTTCCTTGATACTCTCTTCTCTCTCTTTTCTTAACACTATTCTCTCCTGGCTTTCCTCTCACCTCTCTGATCACAAGTCCTTCTATGACTCTACTCCTGGATCTTTGTCCACTTTACACTTGCTAACCATTATGGTCCCTCGAAACTCTCCTAGACCCTTTTTTCTCCTTTCTTTATACAAGTTCACTTGGTGATTTCATCAGCTATCATGGTTTCAATGATCATTTCTGTGAGTATGACTTTCAGATCTACTTGTCCAGTCCTAATGCCTCTCCAATCTCCATCCTTGGTTCTCCGATTGTTCAGGATGCATCTTGAACTGGAGGCTCTGTAGATATCTTAAACTCAGTATGTCCAAAACTGAGCTCTTATTTTTGACCCAGACCTCTCTCCCCACCTAACTTCCCTATTGCTGTTGCAGGTACTACCATCCCCTCAGTCACACAGGCTGGACACCTAGGTTTCATCCCCAACTCTTCACTCTCACTCCGTATCCAATTAGTTTGGATTTGTTTCTACCTTGTAACATTTGTTTCTATCTTGTAACATTTTTAATATATACCCCCTTCTCTCTTCTGACTCTGTCATCATCGTGAAGCAGGTCTTTATCACTTCACACCTGAACTACTGCAATAGCCAGCTGCTTGGGCTTTCAGCTCGTCTCTCCCTGCTACAATACATCTTCCATTCAGTTGTCAAAGTAATCTTCCTAATGTAGAGGTCTAATCATGTTACTCCTCTTTCCATTCAATCATCTCCAGTGGCTCTGCTGCCTCCAGGATAAAATACAAAATCTTCTATTTGTCTTTTAAAACTCTCCATAGCTGGGTCACCTCCTACTTCTCCAGTCTTCTATACACCTCCCAATATAGTCTGCAATCCAGTATCACTGGCCCTCCTTGCTTTTCCTTGAATTGGACACACCATCTCCTAAATCCACACATTTTCACTAGCTGATCACCATGCCTGGAACTCTCCTCATCTCACCCTCCTAACTTACAGTTTCCTTTAAATCTCAGCTAAAGTCCTACCTTCTGCAAAAAAAAAAAAAGCCTTTCTAAATCTTCCTTAATTTTAGTGTCTTCCCGGAGATGGACTTCATAATTACCTGGAGAGGCTTATACGGACTGATGCTAAGTGAGAAGAGCAGAACCAGGCAAAACCTGTACACAATCACAGACACATCATACATATGATGACCAACCTTGATAAACTGGACTATCCTCAACAACGCACAGCTAAAGACAACTCTACAAGCCTCAGGATGGAAGGAGATACCTA
>CM053582.1:222825068-222866259 GCA_028627135.1 Pseudochirops cupreus
CCTCTACCACCAAAACCTCCCCCAACAGAAGCTTCAACACACCTGTTCCTTAGTCTTTCCTCAATCCCTTCCTTCTCTTCAGTTTCAGAAGGTGGTTTTTCCTCTAGTCCTATTAAGCTAATAATGGCTCCACCTGAAAATCCACACGCACGCGCGCACCGCCCCCCCCCAGCCTCTTCCCTTCTACCTGCAGACATGCTCAGGTTGCATGCTGGGTGTTTCATAAATATTTGCTGTCTTCCCTCTAAACAAAATAAAAACCCAAACACTTCATTTGATCCTACCCATTCTCAATTCTCTACTACCTCATTTTTTTCCGTCCTTTCACGGCCAAACTTATTTCCTGCCACTTTCAAACTTCTTGAATGTGAAGGTTATAGCTGATGCTTCCATTTTTCATTTAGGGACTTTATCCTCACCATTCTCCTAAAACTAATTGATCAATGATACCAATGGCCTATTCTCTCATACTTGTCCCTTTTGACTTGTCTTCAATATTTGATGCCCATAACCAACAACTATTTCTTAAAACTCTTTCCTGACTTGGTTTCTTTGATATAGTACTTTGCTGTTCTTTCTCCCTCACATCCCTTTTTTTGGCATCATTTTTACTGTCTCAGATCCAGAGCTGGAAGGACCCTCAGAGGCCACCTAGCCCAAGATCACAGATACTAAATATCAAGGTGGGATTTGAACCCAGACCCTCACTCCTTTGCTGGTTCTTCTTTCTTCCCTATCTTCAAAATCAACACTTTATTTTCCCAAGCAGCCTAAACTAATCTTCAAATGCAGAATCCCCCTCCCAATTTTACCATTTCTGCAAATAGTAAAATGAATATTCCATTCAGTTAGATTGAAAATTTTAGTTGTCTTTTTCCTTTCCTTCCTCTGCTAGGACTAATCTGCTCTGAAGCCCATGGTTTCTTCCTCCAAAGTTCTTCTCACTCTCTCATACTTTACTTTTCAACCCTACCACCACCACCTTACCCTCATGACCTCATTCATGTCTGTCTCTACAATACCCTCCTCCCCTCTGAGGGCATAATTGGGTTTTTTGTTTGTTTATCTCTCATAGTAGCTAGCACAAGGCTGTATCTTTAGGCAGAAAGTGTCACCTCAGCCAGCCAACCCCCACCAACACATCACAAAACAGGCCAGAAAGGAGTACTGGGTACTTACTCTGAGCAAGAAGCTTGGCCACCATGCCCTGGTTGCCCTCCTGGGCCTCCTGCGTCTTGCTGGCTAGTTGTCTGTTTGCAGATTCTAACCTCTCTGTTCAGATTTTAAAAGGAGGAGGAAAAAAAGTTTTTCTTCAGTCTAGTAAAGCTGTAACCGAAATTTTTCCCAAGTAATAATACATTAGGAAAAAAAAATTCACTTGAACTGAGCCTAGCTGAAATGGCAATTAAGAAACACTTAAACTTAGAGCTGGAATATTCCTCAGAGAAAACCTAATCTAAATCCTCTCATTTTACAGATGAGGAAATGAAGCCCATATAGAGGAAATTACTTCCCCAAGGTCACACAAGTTAAGGGCACAACCAGGACTAGAATCAGGGTCTTTTTACTCCCACACAACTGCTTTTTGATTCAAATCAAGAGAAGAAGAGCTCACCCACAAACCAAGAGCTTTGTGTTTATCCAGGGACCAGATAGCTGGTCAATACTTTCCAATGGCAGTAACTTCAAGGAAAACGTGTTAAAGTTTTAAGAAGGCATCTGGGACATTGATCTGGATGAATCCCACCGCCAGGAGGAGACTGCCTAGGACATACAGTGTGGCAGGTATCTAAGATAGAGGAGGAAGTTCCACAAGCTGGGATGCCAAAAAATGTCTGGAATACCATTTATGATTTTAGAGTGATGAGACATTTTTATGTTGTCTTCCCCCATTAGACTGTGAGTTCTTCGAAAGCAGAAACTGTTTTTCTTTCCTTGTATCTCCACACTTAGTATAGGGCTGGTAGTGCATGGTAGGTGCTTAATACATTCTTGCTGACTTGACTTAACACAGAGATTCTGAGACTTTTCCCAAGACAGAGAAGGCACACGAAGACATCTTTGGAAAACAGAACATTTTCCCTCCCTTTGAGTATATGGGGTCATGGATAACAATTGTTTCTACACAGCTTTCTTTTTACCATTTTGACTTTTTCTCACCTCTTAGATCACGGTTAAAATCTTGCAGCCGCCTCATCTCCCCACTCATCTTGTTCCTCATGGTCTTCTCCAAGGTCTCTCTCTTGGTAGAAGCTTTCATCAGGTTTTCATAAGCCTCAGAGATGCACTGGATTTCTGTTTCCAGCTGGGCAGGGGGCAAAAAGAGACATAAGGGATCAGTCTTTCCTCAGGAAAGCAGAGAAGACCAATAACTAAGGTTATCATGAGTAGCATTGGTTTCTTTTCATCCTTTTCTAACACTATTGAAAGCTTCTGTGTCTAACTGGATTCACCAGTTAGTTCTTTTGGGGACTGTTCTGCCCTGAGAAGCTTAAGGAGGGAGCCAGAGAAGGAGAGACAGAGGAAGCTGCATAAGCTCAATGCATTCTCATTCCTGTCTACAACACAATGGTTGTTTGATAGAGGCATAAAAACTGAAGGTGTAAATCAGTGGAATTAACTGTTTCCAGTGGCAGTAAAGACATATCTTGCTTGAGGAATCAAAAGAAAAATCACCTTTGATGGTTTTTACCATCCCATCAATTCCAATCAAGCACAGCTTTTAGACTAAAAACCAGCTTTACAGGATCATGAGATCACTGGACTACATGACCTTAATGCATTAGGTACTCCAAAATTTCATGGAGTACCTTTTAGAAAGACCCCTATTTGCCATCCCTTCCTCTGATGGTTTTCTAAAAAAAATGCCATCCAACAACTCTCTGAAGGTTCATGTGGTGGTGGGGTGATTTATTTCTAACTACTACATTGTTCCTTTGGACATGAATCACTATGAACTTCTGCCTTTAATAATGCAAAATTTCCAGAGAGAAACATTCATTTTCACGCCAGCCTATCCTATGGAGCACAGGGGAGGATGTGGACAGAGAGGCTCCTTCCCACTAAGGGCTCTTTTTGTCAAGGATCTGGTCTCCTGCTCTTATTTTAGGCCTCATGGGAAAAAAATCTCCTGTGTCTTTAACACCCTCTGAAGTCATCTTCCCTGGGATTTCCCCATCTGTGTCTTGAACTTCAGAGTTGCCAATTGCAGAATTTAAGCCATGGAAAAAAAGAGAGAGGAAACACTATCAAATAAGATTTTCTTAAGGATATAACCAGCCAATTCAGTTTCCACCTCTGTCTATACTTTCCTCCTCCTTGGCCATACTCATCCATCATCAGGAAACTACAGATTGGTTGGGTCTAGATCAAGGGTTCTTAACTTGGGGTCTGGGAACTTAAAAAAACTATGATAACTATTTCAGTATAATTGCTTTTCTTTGAAATCCTGTTTTATCTTATGCATTTAAAAACATTATTCTGAAAAAGGGTCCATAGGCTTCACCAGACTGCCAAAAAGGGTTATGAGACAAAAGGGATTAAGAACCTCTAGTCTAGTGAGATCTCACTTCATTTTCCATTTTTATTCGGGTTACTATGGGTTCTGCACGTGCTCCCTCGAGTCTCCAGAATTCCTATAAGTCACCCATCTGTTCCAGTATGGAGGGGGGAAAGGAGGGCTCTCTCTTTGGCTGAAGCTGGCCTGAAACAGACTTCCCGTTGTGTACCTTAACACAAAGGGCTCTCTGTGGGAGGCCCTGCGGAGGGAGGGACAGAAAGAAATTGCAAATGTGAAGGGAGATGGTGAATGGTCTCTTTCTAATCGGCCCAACAACTGTGTCTGCTCCAGACTTCTCATATTGTATGTAGCTGCTTCACAGTTGTTTGAAGTGTGAGTGTGAGTGTGAGTGTGTGTGTGTGTGTGTGTGTGTGTGTGTGTGTGTGTGTGTGTGTATGTGTATGGAGGGGTTAATGGAAGGAGGCCCTGGGAGATCAACTATTAAAAGGCAATAGAGACCACCATTTTCTGCTCCTTTTTCCTACTCTATCCAATCCCATTCACTTGAACCTTCCCACTAATCTCTTTGTTTTATCTCATGGAAATCCTTTAGTGCTCCATGGCTCCCCTGTCTGTGTTAGATTTGCCTGCCCTTACTGGCCAGCTAAAGAAAGCCAAAGGAGGCTCTGGAAAGGGACACCCCTGACCTCAGTCTAAGGAAAAACACCAAATGCGCCATGCACAAATCTGGCACCCTACCCAATACCACACATCTACTATGACCTTTTGTACCTTCTGAATCCGGCCTGCCTTCTCGTTGTAAGTCTGAAATTCCCTCAGCAACTTCTCATTCTCTCTCTGTAGTTTCTCATTGTCTCTCAGGATGGCCTCCATCTGGGCCAGGTGGCTGTTGGTGGAAGCAGCCTGTGTTGACATCAGTGCTTCAACGCCAGCTGGGGTAAGGGAGCCCATTGGGCTGTGGCACAGGGTAGCAGGGTGGGGATGGGCAGGCTGTGGTGGTGGGAGCTGCTGCTGTTGCTGCTGCTGCTGTAGGAAAGGCTGGGGCATCTGAGCCTGCAAGATCCTACAAGAGATTCGGAAACAATTGGAGAAGCCATTAGTCATTACCTCATTAGCCGCCTTACCTGCTCTTTTGAAGGGCTGGGGAAATCTTGTGTGGGTTTCCACTTTCACCTGCTATCATTATTTTGGGGAATTTCAGTTGGGAATGAAGCATCAATATAAAGGACAGAATGCTGGACTTGGAATCAGGAGATCCAAGTCTGAATACTGCCTCTGACATTCACTAATTGTCCTAGGAAAGTTTCCTTTTTCTGAGTCTCAGTTTGCTTGTGTCTGCAAAAGGGGGCCATTTGCACTACCATAACTGACTGGGCGAGGGAATTATTTGGAAGCTTTGAAGAACAACGCACATATGAGTTTTCACAAATATCCTTTTAGTATCAGACTTTAGGAAGCAAAGAAGTTATGTACTCCAACTTCCTCATCTCCAAAAGTATAATTTCCTTAAAGTAACACCAGTATGTTGGGAGAGACCGAGAGTCAAGCCCAAGTTTTCTGACTTTTCTCTACATCACAATGGGATGATGAAACCTGTGAGAATTTTGTTTCTTAAATGACAAAACCATTTTAGCTTCTCAAGGGCCATTTGTGTATGCCCAGGTGCATTCTATAAGGATACATGGGTTAACGCTATGAAGGAGAGATTCTTATTCCTGGTCAGGTGTGGTCCTTATGTCAAGACTTGACTCCCATTTCCAACATTTGTGTTGGCTGTCCCCTATACAAGGATCTCTCTCTCTCTCTGCTCCCTCCTCCTCCTGCCCTTTCCAGAACATATTTCACAAATAAGGTAACATTATTAATATAACACCAAATACTCACTGAGAAGGAACTTTCTCACTTTACAGATGAGGTAACAGGCCAGGGATGCCAAATGAATGTAGAATCACCAAGGTAAAGTGTCAGGGAAGGATCTGAATCTAGATCCTCTCTCTCCAAGAATCAAAGTTTTTTTCATTGTACTCCATTGCCTGCTCCTAAATTCTTGGAGTAAGAGAACATCTGCCTGCAAAAAACTCTAATCCATACTGCCCTTTTCCCTCCCTTAGATACCTATGAAAAATTTTCTAAAAATACATTACAAAAGATAGTCCATGTGACTTTTACACCATGACCTGTGGGCCAATGGTTATGGTCCTGCCTAGGATTGTGAAGAAAGGCTGGGAATGTTAGAGAAATAGGTAATCGAACTTCTTCAAAGTAAAACAATTCCCCCTTTACTGTTAAACTGATGGACACACCCCAATGAATTCAACATGGTTGCTCTCCCGGAACTTGGCTACCAGACACTTCCTTAGGGACTCACACCTCCAGTTGGCCCTGGTCTGGCTCTAAGACAATTAGTTAAACATAGCCTGCATTCTTCTGTGATGACTTGGCTCCAAGAAAGAATAAAGAAGTCTCCTTTCTGCCCCATACCTCCCTTCCCTTCTCCTTTTCTTCCCCTCCCCCTTCCCTTACTTTTTGTTCTCCACAAAACAGTCCACTTCCTTTCTGTGATATTATCTTTTCCTGTCAGAGTTCAATAAGGCTGGTCCAAAAGGAGAAACCACTACTTAGTTTCCAAAATTCTTCCCAGACAGTTCCCTGAGAAACCAAAGATAGTGTGGGTAGTTTTTTTGGTTAGGGGTGGGGATGGCGGAAGGTGGATAGGAGTGGGAGGGTTAAGAAGAGACTAGCAAAAAGCAAGACAAAACCCACAAAAAAGGGGCAACTGGGCTTTCTTCCTCCTTCCACTCCAATTACATTAAGTCATTAATTTCATGAAAGTATATGACTTAAAGCAGAAATAAGCAAACAGAATGAAAATCAGGCAGAGAATTAAAAGTGAGCTGGGCCTACCTCCTTTTTCCTCCCTATTTAACTCTTTGTTGAGCATTGATGGAAATCCTTGGGATTCATGGGGAAGAGAGGATGATAGGCTTCTGTGTGTATTTACATCACAGAATCTGGAAGGCACCTCTGAAGAATCTGGAAGTCCAACCCTCTGATTTTATTTTATTTTATTTTTTTTCAACCCTCTGATTTTAAACTGAGAAACTTGCTCAGTTTTGCTTCCTTTGGTGATAAGTGGAGCGGAAGGAAGGTGGGACCCAAGTGGGAGCAAAGGACAGAAAATAGAGATGAGGTCAATGCCTCCCTGGTGGTCAGATCATTTCTGGGAGTCAAGTGATTTCTGAAAACCCTTTTCTGGGCAGGTACAACACTTGATTTTAAAAAAGTCATTCGAACATGGCTTTGAACCCTAGTTCTCTGCCACTACTAGTATAACCCTGGACAAGTCACTTAACCTTAATTTCGTTTTCTGTAAAATAAGACAGTTGAATCAGACGTAGCCTTTCTAACTGTAAACCTATGGGCCCAAGGCAGAGGCCAAGGTTGCCAAGATGGAACAATAGGGTCCTATAATAAGTAACATGGACTGTTGTGCTCAGCAAGAGGTTCCTATCCTGAGGAAGCATCTCTGCTGAAATGACAGAAAACAATCTTCTTTTCCCTTGACCTTGGGCCCTGGCCAGCCCTGGAATGAAGCCTGGAAAGCAGATTCCTAGAATCACAAATCTAGCACTAAAATGAAATCTCAAAGGCTGCCTAATGTAGCCCCCTCGACTTACAGATGGGAAAACTGAGGTGAGAGAGGTTAATGGGTGGCCAAGGATTCCAAATCAAAGCATTCCTTCTGTACCTAGTTGAGGAGAATGTAATGCTTCCTCTTGGAGAAGAAGCCAGTAAGTAATCAATTAGTAGATCAATCAATAAAAATTTATTAGGCACTTACTGTATGCTAGGCACCAAGCTAAGCACTGGGGATACAAACAAAGGCGACAGATAGTCCCTGCCCTCAAGGAGCTGGAAGTCCAGTGTATAGGAAAGGAGCATCAACCTCCAGGTCTGGGTGAGCCTGGATAAGTCCACTCCAAACTCTGAGGGTTTCTTTCCTCTTCTTTCAAATAAAAGGTCTGGATCAAGTTATCTCTAAAGTCCCTTGCAGTTCAAGCTCTGTTACCTTTGGACTTTTAATCTCCCTTCAACACATATTCTTCAGGGGGACTTTCTAAGCCAGTACAACCTCCTTTGCTCTCCTATATCTTTGTTTTGCCTTAGGTGGTAGAGATGTTAGCATGCTGGACCTGGAATCAAGAAGACCTGAATTTGAATCCTGTCTCAAGACATTAGCTGTGTGACCTTGGGCAAAGCACTTAACCTTTCTCTTGACCTCATCTGTGAAATGGGATAATAACACCACTTACCTCATAGAGCGGTTGTGAGAATCAAATGAGATAATATACATAAAGAGCTTGGCTAACATATAAATGTTAACCATCATTAGTCTGTATAATTTTTGTAAAAGGTTGGGAAAAGAAGGAGCTGAAGCTGCCAAATTAAAAGGGGCATCTAGGTCAAGTGACCAGATACGCTATGTGGTCTAGCCTACTATTCCACTCCACTGTCAAAACAAGAAATATTCATTGAGGCCACTATGTTTAGCAGAGTGCTGAGTACTGACAGGCTACAAAACAAACACTTAGCTGCCCCCAGAGAACTTCTGGGGGGCCCAAGTACAGTCAGAAGTTTTATCTCCTCCCGGAAGCAGTGTAAGAAAAGAGAAGACTAGAAGCTTATGGAATTAGGCAAATTGAAAAAAGCTTAGTACAGGTGACTATGCCATGAGCTGGTCACCCAGGGTAGGGATTCCAGGTGGGTTCTGACTAAGAGTTAACCAGTCAATCTTCAAGATCTAGGGATTGAAGGCTGAAGAGCAGGAGCACCTCAAGGACTGAAAAGATTGGGGACCACTGGACAGCTAGGTCTTGGAAATAAGGTAGGTATGTGTGTTGGGAGGAGGTATCTTTTTTCCCTCCTTTACTCTTTTTTCCTTAGTCCCCCTTTTGTTTTATACCCTAACCCCTTCACTCCCCCACCCCTAACACTCTCTCCTTTTTCCTTCAATCTGCAATGGCTAATATGCAAGAGGATGACTGTGGCTTTGGGGCCCATCTGTAAATGCCTATTTCTTAAGATTGTCAAACACCCTGTAAATTGGAGACAGTCCTACATACACACATATGAGATGGATCCTTTTTATCAGTGCCTTGTTCCATAGTCTACTTTGTTCTGACATAAGGCATCTGTGTTTAAACCCAAGCAGATATTGCTGAAGACTTTTCTTATCAAATAACTCCTTGACTTATTTATTTAGACTTGGTCCTATTTCTCCAAATTAAAACCAGGCAGCTTTACCACTGTTACACCTGTTCCCCTCCCCCCACCCCCACCCGGCTATGAATAGCAGTAAGGAGTTAAGAATAGTATAATTAATAGAAAGAAAAATGTGCCACTTGAGTGAGTAGTCTAGGAATCAGGAGGTTGGGAGTTTAGTCCCTAGCTTTGTATTTCAATACAATTGGTTTCCTTTTTGGAATTCTGTGTGTTTTATACATTTAAAAACTTTATTATGATAAGGTAGGCTTGACCAGACTGCCAAAGGGGTTCAGACCTCAAAAGGTTAAGAACCCCTGGGCTGGGTAATCTCTAAGGTTCTTCTCCGATCCAATGGCTACATCGTGAGAGTTGATGCATTGGCTTCATAGCTCTGGAAAAATCTATCAATGATTTAGAATTAAGAGTTCACAGATTCTTTAGGTGGGAGGGCTGTTAGGAAAAGAAGCAAACTCTGGGCCTCCCCTTTCCCAATTCTTCACTACAGACAATAGTCCCTTTTCCTGATCTTACAAAGATGACACACAGATCAAAAAGATAAAAGGAGGTATACAACATTACTATAAAATGTAAGTCAGACATGTCACTGCTGTTCTTAACAGGGGCGGGGCTCCTTCTCTACCTACTATGTACATTCTCTAAGCCTAGTTTCTAATAATTACCTTTAGTTCATTAAAATAAGACAGACAGAAGAGGTTTGCAAGGTAATAGACAAAGTCACAAGATTCAAATATGAAAAAGAAATGCAACCTCAAAGAAGGCAAATATGAAATGGAAATGATACACATTGGTCCTACCCCCCAGGGCTCTCACTGCCTCCTTAACAAGGAAGGAAGCAGCCAAAGCAGAAAGGGAAAGGCCTCATTTCTAAAGTAGAAACTGTGGCTCCAGACAGGAGCATTCTCAACACAAGATGATTGTTCACAGACTCATCAGACAGACAGCTGGTTCAGTGGATAAAGTACTAAGCCTGGAGTCAAGAAGACCTAAATCTAAATCTTTCCTCAGACACTTACTAGCTGTGTAACCTTGGGTAAGTCCCTAACCCTTGCAGCCTCAGTTTCCTCAAAATGAGGATAATAGATAGCACTTACCTCTCAAGGCTGTTGTGAGGATCAAATGAGATAATATTTGCTAGCACCGTGTTTGACACACCGTAGGTTCTACATAAATGCCATCATTATTATCTTTGCTTGGTATTAGGACTCAATGAGGGAACTACAGGCATCCTGATCTCGAGTAGGTGGCCGGGGAGTCGTTGGTCTTGCTGAACTTTTTTCTCCCCTTTTATAATTTTAGTTATTGGTGTAGGTTAGAGAAGATATTCAGAAATAAATGTGATCCGAAAACAAATGGAACCATTTCTAAATATTTATATTTCCAACATGCAATAGCCCCTGGTTGTTGGAAGCTTTTGCTAATATCTAAGCTCAAATGACCCCTTCTGCTTCTACTTTGATTTTCTTGAAGCTTTAAATTTGGAGTCAGAGGGTCCTAGGTTTGAGATTTGGCTTGGTTACCTCCTACTTGTGTGACCTCGAACATGTGAATACAAAATATCATTAACGATGATGATGATGATGATAAAGCATATTATTTCTACTACCTTCACAGGTTGTTATGAAGATATGTATGTGGGACACATAGAAATATCAGCCACTATTACTACTGCTTTTGGCTTGTTCAGACAGACTTGTCACTTGTATGCTACACATACCAGGCTGACAGGAGAGCAGATGGTTTTCTGATTACAAGTTAAAGGACTCTGGAGTCAGAAAACTTGTGGCCAAATCCTTCTTCTGATACATATCACCTATATGATCCTGAGCAAGTCACTTAACCCTAGACTCAGTTTCTCATTGGTAACATCAATGGAGTTGGACGAGACAGACTCTAAGATCCCTTTCATATCTAGATCTGAAGGAAAGGAAAGCTTAGAAAACCCTAAATGTGGGGATGGGGGTAGAGAAACAAACTCCTCCCGCCCCCCAAGAGGTCTCAGAATCAAGAGAGGAGGGTTGTTGTGAGTTACCTGACTTCAGGATGCTGGAAATCTGGGCTGCCCCTGGAATAGTGCCTGGGGTCACTGCCTGCAAAGGGCTCCTGTGGTGGAATGATATAGGGGTACTCTGGTGGGGGACCCCGGGGCTCCAGGCCCTCAGTGTGATGCCCCCTGGGGGTAGACAGCTGATGGTGGCGAGAAAGCTGAGGAAAGCTGTGGGAGGAGCTCATGTGGTTGTATGCCTTGGCACCATTCCTCTCTAGGGATAGCTGGAGGAGGCGCTCACTCAGCGACCTCACGTGCCCATGTTTCAGCTCCTTCAGAGAATCATCCTGCCTCTTGCTGCTTGCTACATTGCCCCGGCGGAGTTCCTTGTCCACAGGGGCCCCTAGGCAAGGCAAGCCTGCCTGCTGTCCTCTCTGCGAGGCATAATACTGAGAGTGGACTTTTGCTTCTTCATAAGTGGGCAGCTCCTCGCCTTTGCTCTGGGGCTGGTAGAATCGGTAGAGGGCATTCTCCAAGTAGGCATGGTCGCCATGGTGCTCCTGGCCCTGGGGCTCCTGCCTGGTGGATTGCTGTACCATCTGACTCTCTTCTTGAGTCAGGCTCTCCAGGGAAGAGCGGGGGCTGCCCCCATTTCCCCCACCTCCTCCTCGAAGAGCCTGCTGTTGGATAGCCAGCAGGGTTCGGTTCTCTGTCAGGTTACCATAGCGCAGCTGCTCTTGGATGAGCCTGTGCAAGACGGTCCCTGAAGAATCTTCCACAGTTCTCATTCTTTGCTCTTCTGTAAACAACCAGAGGTCTCACAATCTCCTGAAGTTCTAACAAGTGGCCAGGGGCGAACACCTGCAAAAGGAAGCACAGAGTCATCAAGGGTGGAGCTCCTTCCACTGGCCCAGGAGAATGGGGAAAAGCACTTTCCATAAACCACTATTTAATGGGATTTCATTTTCATGGAACCTCACTGTTCGGTTCTATCCTGAAAAAGGTATCATTTAGCCCTAAACCCCAAATAATAGCCAATAACTCTACTGTAGGTTTTGCCATCTCTGTAGTTCAAAGGAGTTCAGTGACTACAAAAGAAAATGCTCCATTACCACTCCCTGGTGAAGGTGAATCAATTCAAATCATGAAAAGACCATAACTCACATCTATGTGACATGGGGATATCTGCCTAGGTATGTGTTCACCCAAAACAGAACTGGCACAAGCTAGCTGACATGTTTGAACCAATGTCATGGGATGACCTTGGGAATCATTCTGAGACAGTGAATATTAGAAATAAGGAAGGAAGAAATGAATATGTAGTGCCAGATAATGAAGGAAGAAAAGACTGGATATGAATTATGGTATTGTGAACAGAGGATTTATTTAACAAGCCATCGGAGCAAGAATGCCCTGCCAACAAGCACTGGTTAAATCACATGGTCCCTGTAAGCTGAAAATTATCACCCTTTTACCTGGTCCAACTCATAGTGTCTTAATGTATCAGACAAGTCCAACATGACAAAGAGGTAATTTCCCTAGATATTTTTTTCCACACTATTTGGACAGAGTCTAACTGGCTCTCCTCTTCAGTCTGCTGATAGCAATTCATAATAGCTGTAGTCATAATTAACAGTAATAGCACATTCCCTACAGTGGCAGTACTATGGGTGAGGAAATTCCATGGTTTCAACATGGCACAGAACTGAGTTTAGTAGGAGCTCAATGGTTTGGTTACACTTAAGGGGTTCTAGGGAAGAAGACCTTTCCGAGTTAGCATATTTGGAAGCTACTCACTCCTAAGGCAGCATCATCACCACAACATTCCCCAACTCTATAGCCATCAAAACCCCAATCAATTTGTACATTAAACTCATTTTTTAAAAGAGAAGTCTATGATAGTGATTCTGAATAGGGGCCATATTTCCCAAGTCATAATGAAGTGAACATCTCACAGTGCTGGGTGAATTTGTGGGTGCTCCTGAGTCTCTACCCCAACGTGATACCTAGAAATCACCAGGTTAGTCTGATGATGATAATATAATAAGAATAGCTAGCGTTTATATAGAGCTTTAAGACTTGTACAGCACTTGATGAATATTTTCTCATTTTCACAGAAATCCTGGGAGGTAGGTGCTATTATTATCCCTGTTCACATGAGGATACTGAGGCAGACAGATGTTGAGTGACTTGCTCAGGGTCACACTGTAGTAAATTAGTAAGTGTATGACACAGGATTTGAATTGAGGTTTTCCTGACTCCAGGCTCCATCCACCGTGTCACCTAAGAGGCTACCATTCTCCCTCCCTTCCCCCTCATTCCATGCCTAATTCCACAACGTAATTATGACATTAGAAGAATCTTTGGCTAAGTTAGAAATTGCATAAGTAGTATAACTTTCCACCCAGTCTTTTCATCATACCAGCATACCACTCTCCTAGACCAGGATTGGAGAGATTCTGAAATCCACAACTTACCAAAACCAACAAAAATCCTTAGGAGTCAAACCACCCTTATGTTTCATAATTACTAGGGCATCTTCTACAGTAATCAAGTCTAATAAATAGTGGGCTCACTAATGAAGACTGTCAGGATAGAATAATATCACAACAATCCAGAATCTACCTCAGACACACCATCACTTGAGCTCTGGAGGTCTACCATGCACATTGTCCCATCTTGGGAACAAGCTAATAATTTATTTGTAATGTTGGACCTGATGAAAAAACATTAATCTCAAATATCAAATAACTAAACCATAAGACAATCATAAACAAATTCTTTTTTTTTTTAGGTTAAGGAGCGGTCTGGAGCTATAAATTATCGTAAAAATAATCATCTACCCCTAAAGTATTTGTTTTCTGGCTTTTTATAACATTTAAAGTTCCACTAAATAAGACGGGGTGGGGGTGGGAGAAGAAAGTGACTGAAAATCCTCTTCAAAATACTGAGATTCCTACGTGCCTTAATGAAAGCAGGCTTTCTAACAACTTCTGCAACAGAGTTCCAAAACTGTAACTGAATACCCCCGTACGAATAACTTCTGAGTCAATATCTCCGAACGCCTTAGTTTTAGACCCAATGTGAACATTAATTCACCTCAAAAGTGTGCGACCGATCGCCATCTGAAAAGTATTTATGTTTCCTTTGCTGCTCGGGTCCCTCTTTGTTTTCCAAATATTTCTGCCCTGACATCATCAGGGTTTGGACTGCAATTAACATTCTTTCTAAGTGAGAGCCAGCCTTATGGCTCCGGAAAGCATTTTTCCAAACAAGACAAAGAGGATTTCTTTAACTAGTTGAGGGGCAAAAGCACCTGTAACTCAAAACTAACCAAATAATTCTTGGATTGCCCCCCCTTTCTTTAATCAATTCAAGCCCTCTCCCTCTCCTCCCTGCTTCTTCCGTTTCTAAATACCAGAAGACTTGGAAATCCACAGGCTTCAGGGGCATTGCAAGTGCCAGGGTCAAGAGCTAAGGTATCCTTCCTCTGTCCCCCAAGTATCCCCAGGCTGGAATGATCCAGCCTGCGGGAAGATTTCGCTAATCTAAACAGCAGAAAAGTCTTCAAGAGTCGCGCAAAGGAGAAACCCAGTCTAGCCGAAGCACTGGGATCGCTACGGAGAACAGACTAATAGGGATCTTTCTCAGCTTCCAATCACCCCCTGTAGCCTCCCCTAGGTTCTCTTTGCATTGCCCCGGGTGCTTGCTCCCTCTCTCCCGCCGGTGCGCTACGAGCTACGAGCTTCCAAAAAGAACGCGTTAATTTCCCTTGTGAAACTTACCAACCCATAGCCTGAAAGCCTCAGTCCTAGAACTTCAGACCCAGACACACAGAAGTTGCCGGGAAGCTAGTCGTACAGAACTCTTTCGGAGGAAAAAAATGCAGAATGAGTGCGTGTCTTGGCTTATCTGCTGCCCCTTCCTACCCCCACTGCCGGAAGTACCAAAACAAAACTTTAATAATAAAAAAGAAAACAAAAAGAATTGGAAAAATCAGAGGAGCGCAAGGAAAAGTCCGCACGCAGCTCTGAGCTCCAGTGCACGGAGATCCTGCCTCTGTGACTGCTGGAAGCGAGACTGCGCTCCTCCAGCTGTACCGCGAGCCACAGAGGTTGGACTGTGCAAGAGGCGGCAAGCTATGCCAGGAATGTGAGAGTTTCAGGTTCCCCCTTGGGATCAAAGCTAACCACAAATAACCTCTTAGCGCTCTGCCCATCCAGCGGCAGCAGTAAGAGGCTGCGCACTGCAGGGGCTACTAACTGGACTCCCCCGCCCCCTTCACCACATGGCTCCATAGCCCAAGGAGAGATTCTTCCCCTAATTTTTCTTTTTCTTCTGATTTCTTCTTTCTACTTGGCTCAGGCTTCTAGTTGCCATTAACTCATTCACTCCCAAATGAGTATTTGTGCCTGAGGAGTCTCCAATGGATGTTTTTTTTTTGAACCCTAACATCTAGGTATTTAAAATTTTAATTTCCAATTAGTGCAGACCCCCTAAATAAGGAATTCTTAACTTGGGGTCTGTGAACAATTTTTAAAATTTTGATAACTATATTTCAACATAATCGTTTTCTTTTTTATCCTATATAATCTTATGCATTTTAAGTATTTAAAACTTTATTCTGACAGAGGGTCGATAGGGCTTCACTAGATTGCCATTAGGGGTCCATGACAAATAAAAAAGGTTAAGAACTCCAACTCCAAGGAAAATTGTCTATTTTTTTAAACTTTGGGTTCAAGCTGCAAATCTTTTACAAGGATAACATTTGCAAAAACTCCTTACACATAGTATTTGATCCTTAAAACAACTCTTTGAGATAGATGCTATTATTATTCTCATTTTACAGATAAAGAAATTGAGACAAAGAGTTTAGTGACTTGCCTAGGGTCACACAGCTATTAATAAATTGTCTAGGACAGAAGTTAAATTTAGATCTTGGTGACTCCAAATCCAGGGTTCTAAACTGTTAAGCCCAGCAAAAGAATTCAATCCATTTCCAAATTCTGTAGGCTGTCACAGATCAAAATGTATTTGGGAAACATTCAACAAAATGAATAAAAATATGATTGAACATGGTAAATGTTAACATATGGTTTCTTCTATACAATTTAGTGGCCCCAGTTTCTGTCTGAGTTTGACCCAACTGTGTTTTGAGTATAGCTACAGAGGCAGGTATGAATAGAAAATCAGGCAGTTATTTGGATAATTTTCTTCAAGTTTAAAGTGGGGCAGCAAAACAAACCCAAATCTAAACACTTTTCTTTCAAACAGACTGACAAAATCCATTTGTCACCTAATTGCTTCATTTCCCTATCTGTAATTCACAGAGCTTCTGGATGGTCTCTGTGATGGAGTCATCAATACAGGGCTTTGCAAGAGGTATTTAATGGCCAAGAAGCCATTAACAAAGTCCAGTGTGTGTGTGTGTGTGTGTGTGTGTGTGTGTGTGTGTGTGTGTGTGTGTGTGTGTGTGTGTGTGTGTGTTGTTCTTGGAAAGTGAATGCTACAATACCACTTCTCTGTCTGTATCTGAAAGAGATCATAAAAAAGGGAAAAGGACCCACGTGTAAAAAAATATTTCTAGAAGCCCTTTTTGTGGTAGCAAAGGGCTGGGAATGGAAGGATGCCCATCAATTGAGGAATGGATGAACAAGCTCTGGTATATGAACATAATGGAATACTACTGAGCTATAAGAAATGATGAGCAGGCAGATTTCAGAAAAACTTGGAAAGATTTACATGAACGGATGCTGAGTGAAGTGAGCAGAACCAGGAGAATATTGTACACAGTAACAGCAACATTGTTCAACAACCAGTTTTGATAGAATTAGCTCTTCTCAGCAATATAATGATGACAGTTCCAAAAAACTCGTGATAAAAAGTGCTATCCACATCCAGAGAAAGAACTGATGGAGTCTGAATGCAGATAGAAACATTCTATTTTCACTTTACTTCTTTTGGTGGTTTTCTTTTTACCCCCTTTCATTCTGTTTTTTTCTAATACAACATGACTAATAAGGAAATGTTTTACATGATTGCACATATATAACCCATATCAAATTACTTACTGTTGTGAAGAGGGAAGAGGGGAGGAAGAAAATTTGGGACTCAAAATTTTATTAAAATACAAATGTTAAAAATTGCCTTTACAGGTAATTGGAAAAAAATAAAGTACTATTTAAAAGAGGGGGAGGGGGGGGAAAGAAAATGAATGCTACAATTCCAGGAGGGAGTTTGGTCTGGTGGAATTGAAATCTGGACATTCGAGGATCAGTCCAGGGTCTGACACTTAAGAGCAGTGAGGGCCATGAAGGATAAGTCCCTACTTCTCCAAGCCTCTATGTCTTCATCTGTAAAAAACAGGAGAAAGAATTTCTAAGATAATTTCTAAGATCATTTTCTCTCTCCTATTCTGTGGAAAATAAACAGGGTGAAATTTATTTTTTTTTCTTTCTTTTTTTTTTGGAGGAGGGAAGGTAGAGCAATTGGGGTCAAGTGACTTGCCCAAGGTCACACAGCTAGTAAGTGTTAAGTGTCTGAGGCCCCATTTGAATTCAGGCCCTCTTAACTCCAGGGCTGGTGCTCTATTCACTGCACCACCTAGCTGCCCCAAGTTTTTTGTTTTGTTTTTTTTTTAAAGAAAGGAAAGAACAATCTCTGAATTTGTGCAGAGCTACATACAGGTACTTACTACCTGTGCATCCATGGGTAAGTCACTTTATATCCCTGGGCCTCAGTTTCCTCATTTATAAAATAAGCACCCTCACAAACACACACACACACACACACACACACACACACACACACACACACACACACACACACACACACACACACACACACAAGGTCAAGGTCCCATCCAACTCTAGATCTGTGAATTTTGTTTAAAATGAAGGGAGAGACTCATAAGCTTATCTAGAAGAAGGCAAGTTAGACAAGGTCTCAATAAAGGGAACAGGGCACAAAAAATAGGGCACTTTATTATTATTTTGCTATTTCATATTTCCTATCTCAGGGGTGGGGAACCTGTGTCCTCGAGGTCACAAGTGGCCCTCTAGGCCCTTGGGTTCAGCCTTTTGACTGAGTCCAAGTTTTATAGAAGGAATCTTTTTTATTAAGGGGAATTGTTCTGTGAAGCTTGGATTCAGTCAAAGGGCTGCACCTGAGGACCTAAAGGGTCACATGGGGCTTAGAGGCCACAGGTTCCCTACCCCTGTCATAGATGCATCTATTTATAGGCGTAAAAAAATGAATTCCCATCCTCTGTAGGCCTTTAATTTGTGAAAAGTCAAATGTGATATTTATAGGAAAGCCCCTGGTGCAGGGTAACACAAAAAGGAACCCCCAATGTCCAAATGTTGCCCTAGGGCATATAACTACCTGGTCAGCCCAGCTTTGGAGTTGGGGAGATGGGGATGGGGAGGGAGGAATGAGACTTGAGAGGATCTGGCAGAAATTTTCTTCCTTTCTTGTAGTCACCACTTGAACATATTGCTTCCTGAATTATTCTTACTGGATAAAAAAATATGTTAATAAAAAAAAACCCTTAAAAATCAACATACTCAAGAGAAAAGGGTCCTTGGATTCCTTGTCCCCATAGCCCCTGAGTGTAGGTGTGTTTCTCAACCTCTCCTTCCTCAGCTAAACCAGACATTGGGTCTGTCTTCCTGTAACATTCTGCTGAATAATAAACACCATACATATTTGTACCTGTGCCTGTGTACACATGTGCATGTTCAGCATTTCTCTTCTCTATTGTGCTATAGGTTCACGTGGCTACCTAGCAAACAAAAACAAAGAAACATATCACAGTCCGAAGGCAGCAAAAGGAATTCTTCTAGTTTGAGAATGATTAGTGGGCCTGGCAGGGACAGAATCCAGAGGCCACCATTTTGAAATCTTTAGCTTTCTTTTTCAGGGTCTCCATGAGTCTTGGTTATTAGGAGAAACATAGCTGGTGGTCTTTGTGTTGATTTTCTATGCTCCCAAATTGAACAGCCAGATTCCAGCATAAGAAATACAAAGGAGGGATTCACAGTCCAGATTCTACTCTCCTAGCTTTGTGGTGCCCTAAAATAAAACCAAAGATACCTGAGGTACCAGAGTAGTAATCCCTAGAGAGACAAAGAAATCAAAATAGGTCAATAGATTGAATGGTTGATCAGCAAAAGGAGATTATGCTGAAGTCAACTGACTGTTGATTCACAGTTAATATTAACTGGAGATAGAGAGAGAGAGAGAGAGAGAGAGAAAGAGAGAGAGAGAAAGAGAGATGTTAGAGATCTAGATATAGATAGAAAGATGATAGATAGATAGATAGATAGATAGAAGATAGATGATGGATAGATGGATGGATGGATAGATACATAGAAAGAAGATAGATGATGGATGGATGGATAGATGGATAGAGAAATAGATAGATGATGGATAGATGGATGGATAGATAGATAGATAGATAGATAGATGCTGTGTGCATAGTTCATAGCTGACTATGCAGTCTGCCCCGTGCCCATGTGCTGCAAGGCAAGTTAACTACGTGTATGTTTTTGACAACTGTCTAGACACTAGCTTTGCTTGGAAATGGTGAATTGTAACCTATGCATCTGTGTAAGCTAGAGTGATTCATATTTTTGAGGAAAAAGAAGACATAGCATATAGTATTGTCATTCAGAAGTGTTTTGGGGAGACACGCCCCAAAAGTCCTTAAAATATGAGATACTATTGTCCAAAGTGTCCATCTAGACTCAGCAGATACTTTGTCAGGAAAGTTTGAATTAGAATAGGCATTGGAAAAAATGCAAAACCTTTTTAAAAAATTCTAAAGGGATAAACTAGTGGAATTATTACTGTTTTAGAATCTGAAGACCTGGGTTCAATCCCTGGTGATGGAGCTCATATGATCTTAGAAAGGTCACTTAAATCTGTTTCCTCATCTATTAAAGAAGGGAATTACCTAAATTATGTTAGAGATCCCTTCCATCTCTAAGTCCATGATCTGGCAAAACACAATAAAGGTTCTGCATTTCCAGCTTTGAATAAATCCCAACAAAATATCTTCCAGACACCCTGTGCTGCCAGTCACAAGCTAGTCTAGTATCACACAGAATTTTAAGACTGGGAAGGACCTCAGGGGGTCATCTTGAACAAATTCCTCATTTTACATATGAGGAAACTGAGGCGCAGAGGAGTTGAAGTAACTTGTTTGAGGTCACAGTTAAGCGGCAGAGCCGTGATTCAAATTCAAGTCTTTTGCCTCCAAGTCCAAAGTTTTTCTGCTATTTCACTTTTTCCTGTTCTTATCTCTCTATTTAAGAAATGGTGACAAACTCCTTGGGCCTCTTTTGTGGAGGATGAGAACTTTTAAAGGAGACATCACATTTGGATCTAATTCATTTTTATAATAACAATAGCCAACTTTTATATAGCACTTACCACATGCCAGGCACCGTACTAAACAATTTACAGTTGTTGCCTAGATTGATCCTCACAACAACCTTGGGGAGGTAGGTGCAATTATTACGCCATTTTACTGATGAGGAAACTGAGGTAGAGATAAATGATTTGCTCAGGGTCACAGAGCTAGTAAGTGTCTGAGGTAGAATTTGAACTCAAGGCTTCCGGATTCCAAGCCCGGCCCCGTATCCATTGCGCCTAGCTGACACTTTAGGAAGTAACTTGATATTATGGATTAGCAGGCACTTAAATGTGATTGTTGATGTGAAATTAACAATAAAATTAGATTGATTTCATACGTAAGAGCATTCTAAGGTGTGCAAAATGTTTTCTCCATCACTACCCTGTGAGATAATCAGGGCGAGTATTCTTAGCCTTGTTTCATAAAATGGAGAAACTGAAATGCAGAGACATCAAGTGAGGTATCCAGGCTCAGGCAGTCAGCAAGGGCCAATGTCTGTGCTCAACATTTCAACTCCAAGAGGAAAGAAATGTTTTCATGACACCACACAGGGCTCCACATGCACAGAAGTACAGAATTTTGTCCCCAAAGCCCTGGGCGTAAAGAGAGGAAGAGCGGGGGGAGGGGACTTGAGAGGATTGTGCTAGCCAGCTGTCCAGGGAATAAATCTTTTCTAATCAAAGCTGGGAAAGACTCTGCACTGTTTTTAATCCCAAATAAGCCAGTCTGTTCCATCCCACATTGACCATCTGCCGCTCTCCCCCGCCCCGCCCCTGTTCCTGCCCCTCCCTCTGTGGAGCTTCTTTTCCTTGCAGGTAATGAATGATTACTAAGAAACAGCAAAGTGGCTTGGCCCTTATGGGCCACCTGCCTGGAAAAGATGTACTTATTAACTGATTTACTTTATAGAATGAGCTATTCTCCAAACCACTCACTTTTAGGCCCGACTCCTTTTGCCTCCAGCGAACAAGTGGGGGTCAGGAACTGTGGGTTCCAGACTTGGTTTAGCAGCTGCTCTGTTTTTACCATTTTATGGCTAACATGTCCCCTGGGCCTCTGTTTACCCCCTTAGGGGAAGAGAAAGAGATGCCCTTTCCTAGCTCATGGGATGTGAATATAAACGAGAGAGAGAGCTTTGATTAAAAGAGATTTATTCTTTCTTTTCCTCTAGTTTGTGTTTCTACTTGCATTTTTTCTCTATTCTGTATTTGTGTTCTGGTGTTTGAGTCCAAAATAAAATTTTGGAAAAAAAATTTATTCCCTAGAAATAATAATGACAACTCTGGTGTGTTTTGTAACATTATAAACTTAACAAGTACCTTTTCCACTACCATCAGGGGAGGAAGAGGTCCAGTGGTAATGGAAAGAGCCAGGGGTGGAGTCAGAAGATGTGGTTTTGAATTCCATCTCAATTTTACCCAGTGTTTGTCAGGTGCCCACCATGTGCCCCTCCCTCATCATCTCCACCTCACGGTTTTCCTGACTTTCTTCAAGACACACCTTCTGCAAGAGGCCTTTCCAGTGACACCCCCTTCTTCCCTCCTTGCTTGGAGGCTCCCCTCTCCTCAACAACTGCAAGTGCATAACCCTCTGAGGTAATCTCCCATTTACACCATATATATCTTATAATCAGCTATTTGAAGTTGTCTCCCCATTAAAGCAGAGACCCTTGGTTTTGCTTCTTTAATTTTAATTTTTTATACCATGCATAGTGCTTTTGAATATTTAATAACTGCTTATTGGCTGACTGACTGCCAGGTACTGTTCTGGTGGTGAAGATAGTTAAAACATAGATGCAAGAGTCCCTGCCCTCAAGGGGCTTACATTCTACTAGAGGGGAATGAAATACAGAAATAACTCCCTGTGTGACCCTCAAATAAGTCACTTGCTCCTATTTGAGCCGTAGTTTCCTCATTAACAAAATGAGGTGGTTGGATGATCTCTGAATTTCTTCCTAGAAGAAATCAGGTATTATTAGCCTGATGTCACAGATGAAGAAATTGAGAAACTGAGAGCTTAAGTTGATACTCTAGACCTGTTGTTGTTCAGTCATGTCCAACTCTTTGTGACCCTGTTTGGGGTTTTCTTGCAAAGATTGGAGTAATTTGCCATTTCCTTCTCCAGCTCATTTTACAGATGAGGAAACTGAGGCAAACACAGGTTCTAGTAAGTGTCTAAGGCTGGATTTGAACTTGTGAACATGAGCCTTCCAGATTCCAAGTCCAGGCTCTCTATCTACTGCACTACCTAGCTGCCCCCACTACTAGGCCTACACAGGATGATTTCCCACTCTCTTTTCCCAGGACTGGCAGAATGAGAAGAGAGAAAGGATTGGAGGGGGAGGGGGAAAATGGCTGTATTTTTGACACTTGGGTCCCATCTCCTACTTTCTGCTGGCCACTCCCTTCAACCAACCAGTGAAAGCACCCCCAGGTGCTACGACCCCAGCTTGATTCCTTGAACAACAGCTGGGCAGGAATGTGCTTCTTTGTGGATGAGGAGACTTCAAAGGGCTAGGTGGCGACATCAAAGGAAGCCTCCTACACTTGTGAAATTCCCATTTCCAACCTCCACCTCTCCCAGAACTTCCCGTCTGCAGGTTAGCATCTCATTAGCAATTAGTATACCGGAACCTGAGAGTCACAAATTAGCATTCAAAGGCTAGGAATTTGATCAAAAGACTGGGGGGAAATTCCGTCTAGTGGGGTCTCCTGCCCAAGAAAATAAAGTTAGAACTGTGTAAAGAAATGAGAGAGGATGAGAATTAAAACCAGGTCCCCCTTTGTAGAGCATGTAGAGGTCCCAAAGGGGGCATTTTCCTATGCCCAGGTTTAGACCCTGTGTGATTCTGAAAAAGTCATTTCCCCTCCTCTAATCCTCACTTTGTGCCATAGTAAAATGAGAGATTTGGACCGGGTGGTCTTTTTCAGTACTAACTCATCATCCCCCCCCAGCCTGGAGCCTAGTTCATTAACCGTCTCTCAATGAGCTATTTATCTCTTTGCCAGATTTTCCCTGAGTTAATGCTATCTCTCTGCCCCACTCCAGGCTCTTGGGGATCTAGCCCCCAGGACACTGGATGTTAGAAAGCTTGATTCCACTTGCTATTTAAAAAGGAGAGTCGAAGATGATGAACAGCCCACTTAAATGAAGTGAGGAACGCAGCCCCATCTTGCCCCCGGATTTTAGGAAACTCATTTTGATTTTCTTTGCAACTTTCCACCTCAGTAGCTCACGTAGGCAGAGCCGTTAGTTGCATTTTAGCCAAGCATGGTAAATTGTCAGGTCATAATACAAGTCTCTCATCCGTGAGGCTCCCTGATCCCGATCGTGTGAGGACTAGTTAAAATTCCTGGTTAAAAGGCCTTCAAGTTTCTGTTCTCTAAAGTTCCCTTCTCTTATTTATCCTCTTCTTGTTTACTTAAATCATAAGTTCTTATCCTGGAGTCCATGAACCTTTTAAAAAATTTTAATAACTAAAGATAATTATTTTCCTTTTTAATCCTATGTATTTTTCCTGAGAAGAAATCCATAGGCTTCACCAGGATGCCCAAAGTGTCTATTACGCAACACAGGGTAAGAAGGCTTTCCCCTGTAGGCTTTCCAGTGGTTCTTTTCCTGTCACAAAGATACCAGTACATCACTTGGACTAACTCCTCTTTCCTGTTCTCAATCCATGGCCAACCTACTTCCTTTTCCCCTATGGCATGTCCTTAATGAATGACTTTTACTTCTGTTTTCATTTATATAGTGAATGTGACAATAGAGATGAAGTCCATTTCTTTGGGTTGTGGTCATTTGACAAAGATTACATACTTGCTGCCTACCCTAACCCCATCCCTTTCCAATTTCCTTACTCTGACACCCTACCATGTATTCCATGCAGTGACACTGGCACTGCTGTTTCTGGAACAAGACACTCCATCTCCTAACTCTGGGCATCTTCACTGGCTCTCCCTCATACCTGGAATTCTCTCCCTCCTCATCTTTGCCTCCTGGCTGCCTTCAAGTCCCAGCTAAAATCCTATCTTCCACAGGGAGCCTTTCCAGATCCTCCTCAACTCTAGTGCCTTCTGTCTGTTGATTTATCCCAATTTGTACTGTACGTAGTTCATTTATACATTTATAGTTGTTTGCATATTGTCTCCCTTATTAGACTGTGAGCTCCTTGAGAGCAGGGACTATCTTTTACCTTTCTTTATATCCCTGGAAATTAAGTGTCTGGCACATAGTAGGTACTAGCAACTGCTTATGGATGTGCTGGCTAAAAGCCCCTAAATTCATATTGAATTAATCAATTATACATTACATATTGCACACTGCTCCTTAGGGTTGAGCCATACTAACCTTTTTGCTGTCCCTGGCCCAGAGTAGCCCTTCCAACTCTCTCTGGCTGTCCCCCTTTCCCTGTAACGTATTTCCTTTTTACTTTGGCCTCTTAGAAACCATTGTTTTTGAAGACAAAGTTCATACCCTGCTTCTATATGAAGCCATTCCTGACCTCCACAGCTCTGAGTGCCCTCACCCCTTCTAAAATGATCTTGTGTTTATTCTGTACAGATTCTCTCTCTCTCTCTCTCTCTCTCTCTCTCTCTCTCTCTCTCTCTCTCTCTCTCTTTTGTCTTTTTGGAGGAGGGAAGGCAGGGCAATTGGGGTTAAGTGACTTGCCCAAGGTCAGTAGTTAAGTGTTTAAGTGTCTGAGGCCCAATTATTCTGCATAGATTCTACATACAATTATTTACATACATATTGCTTCCTCAGTACAATATAGGCTCCTTGAGAGGAGGGACTTTTCTTTATATTATCACAACCTAAAACTGTACCTGTACATGGGCGTTTAATGCTGATTGATTGTCTCTGGAAGATGTGAGAACTTGGTGTTTCCCCAGCTTAAGGCTATTTGGTATTCTTCTTCACTTCCTTGGTCACTGTGACAATAAACCTACTTAGCCTAACCACCAACCTTCTGGTGAGGAGCCTTTCCATTCTTATCTAAGTTTCTTCCATGACAACAAACATGCAATACATGTTGCAGGCCATCCCATCCTCGAGAACCTTTCCAATTTGACCTAATCTGCCAGACTATTGCTCTTCAATAGCATTCTAGAACCCAAGGAGAGCCCCACTTTGCTAAAATGATACCCTAGCCTATGGCATTTGTGGTCCAAGAACAGTACACTATTTATTTTATGCCCTCTCTTATTGGAAATGTGGGCTGATGTTTGCGAATGTTTTGGATGGTAAGTAGGAAATAATTTTCTGAAACACTTTCTTAATCCAAATTGTCCTGGCTGTCAAGACTTCCTAGTTATCAATTTTCTGGTTTGCATTTCTATTCAAGGCTTCATTGAGTAATACAAATACCACCTTGGGGTTTAAATCTTTTCTTAGTGGGAATCCCCATTGATTTCAAAGCCATGAACTGCCTGGAAAATACACCTACCCACCTCAGGCTAAGAACCAACACTGGGCTAGTCAGCTCTAAAAATTCTGGTGACACCAAAGCAAAGTATTATTTTTTAAAATACAAATCTTATTAACTTTTTTGTTTTTACATTACCTACATTTTCCACTGTCTCCTCCTCTCTTTCCCAGAAATACATCCATTATAACGAAGGGTTCTTTTAAAATATATTTTAAATTATTATTTTTTTTAATTTATGGAATAAAACGAGCATTTCCATAACACAGCATAATAAAGAAAGAAATTCCACATGAAACTGCAAATCTATTATGTACAACTTGTTATTCCTTTCAATATATATAATAAAATTATCATGTAAATTTCTCTTCCCCCCCCATTTTTTTAAAGGAAGAAAGAAAAAAGTTCTGCAAAACTAACAAGTGTGATTATTGAGTCTAATCCCCTCCTTTTTCAGAGGAAGAAACTAAAGCTCGAAAAGGTTAACTAATTTGCTGGAGATCACTGAAGTATTAAGTGGAAGAGCCCACATTTGTGAAACCAGGTCCTCTGATTACAAATCCATTACTTCTCCCACTGCACCAGACTAATAGGATGGTTTATTACCTGTTCCTACTTTCTCATTTTCTATGATTCTTGTCTGTATTTTTCCATAAGTCCTTTAGAAGATGTTCATTGGAAAGCCTCTAGCTAAGACCGATCATTCCTCCAGTAAGCTTTCCCAATGGCTTTGTAGCGATTTCAATTCTTTCACGTTCTACTTTGTAGCACAGTTATTTGTACACAATCTTACTTTCCCGGGCGGGACTATGAGCCCTTAAAGGGCAGCGATCTTGTTTTATTTTTGTTTCTCCAAAAGTGCCTAGCACCTAGTAGGTGCGCAATAAATGTCAGGAAAATTGAATTGCCAAGAAAAGCTGGAAAACTCAGCAGTCTTACGGTCCAGCCCCCTCATTTTAAAGAAGAGGAGGTTGGGATCCAAGGAGGTTAAGCGATTTGGCTCGGGGCACACAGTAGGGAAGCGTTACAGGTAGGATTTGAATCTAGGTCCTCTAATTCCACACCACTGCTTCTTCCACTGTGCCAAACAGATCAAAAGACTCAACATCATTTCTAGCCCCAGCTCTATTTGTTTCCTAGCCGGGCGACTTTGAATGTCAGTGAAGGATTCTGAACCTCCGTTTTGCTCATGTCTAAACCAGGACAGTAAGGCTTACTTCAAGGGCTTTTGTCAGGATAAAACTACGCGAAATCCCATCCACAGCCTGTGATAAAATGGGCAGATTGTTCGAATGAAAGTTCTTCTCTGGCTCTGAAGACCCTTTCAAAAAAAGAGCCCGGCAAAATCACTTTCTTTCTTGGTCACCGTTATCTTTCTCTGAAAAGTAAAGGGATTAGATGAGAGGATTTTCTGCTGAATTCACTTTAATCTGGTTCTAATTTTCAATTCTAGCAGTCCGACCCTGAATCCTGGGCTTGCTACTGCCTGGTAGGGGCAATGATAAAATGATAGAAGATCGCCCTCTAGTGGATCCTCATCTGTATACAACAGGGGCTAAATAGAGACTGACCGAAAAATTAGACTCAGAACTATTAGAGACCTCCCCATAAACCAGTTCAGTTTCCTCTGTTGTTGGTGTTCAGTCTTTTCAATAATGTCCCACTCTTTGCAAGCCCATTTGGGGTTTTCTTGGCAGAGATACTGGAGAGGTTTGCCATTTCCTTCTCCAGCTCATTTTACAGATGAGGAAACTGAGGCAAATAGGGTTACGTGACTTGCCCAGGGTCACACAGCTAGGAAGTACCTGAGGATGGACGTAAGCTTAGGAAGATGAGTCTTCCTGACTTACAGAGTAGGAAAATGAGAACCAGATAATAGTGACTTGACTGAGGGTACACAGACAGCAAGTGGCAATGTCATGATTTGAACTTAGATTTTCTCTCTTTAAATTTAGAGCTTTTCTACTATGCTATATATCAATTCCAGTGGCACAGTGGAAAGAGTGCCAGGCCTAGAGTCAGCAAGAGTCCTTTTCCTGAATTCAAACCTGACCTCAGATACTTACCGGCTGTGTGATCCTGGGCAAGTCACGTAACCTTGTTTGCCTCAGTTTCCTCATCTATAAAATGAGTTGGAGAAGGAAATGGCAAAGCACTCCAGTATCTTTGCCAAGAAAACCCCAAATGGGGTCACAAAGAGTAGGACATGACTGAACAAAACAACATAGTCAGTCCTACAACTATTTAGTCTCTAGAACATACTTGACAGAGGCTTTCCTTTAGGATAGTATTGGACTAGTATCTAGTTTTGGTCTCAGATTTTCCTCGTATTGGTGCTTCTTGAATCTGAGCTGGCTCCAGCACACTCTCATGACTATATCAATATAAAGGATAGTTAGCTCTTTGTTTGGACAGATTTGAGGACTGCAGGCAAGGGGAGAGATTCTCCAGTTCTAGGACTTGGTGAATTTTAATGAGCTCCATCCTAGTCTGAACAGGGACAAATCACCAGCATGCTCTAAGACCCCCTAAGAGCAGGCAGCCCAGTTGAATCTTAGACTTCTTTTGGTTGATCCTTCTGCACCAGACTCAGGAGTTGGCCTGTTATAAGCCTGAGAAGGTTGCTCATTGCCTTGAAGTACAATCTTTGTATAGTATGATGACCTCCCATAGTGACCCTGAGAACCACTGGGCAGAAGCAGGGAGATAACAGAGGAGGTGAATAGGGGAATGAAAGAACATTGGATTCAGACTGGAGAAGTGGCTTCAAATCCTGGCTGTGTCCCTACTTGTCTGAATATGGTCCACTCCTTTGATCAGTTTCTCTACGTTTTAAGTCAGATTTTTGTGTAGAAAGTGCAAAGGAGCTCCTTGTTTCAGGGTTTTTATTTTTTTTATTTTTTGGTTCATGTTTAAACATTTTGAAAGACTTGGTCTTATCTTTGTGGGGAAAGTCAATGAGTCTCACATGTATAGAAAGGCCCAAGTATAGTGTGTGTCCCACATATGCCCTTGTGGGAGGCAGAATAGACATCTCTAGTCTTCTCTAAAAGAGGCTTTCATTCCTGCCAGGAAAGGAAGCAGGATGCTGGGGTAGAGGTCATTCAACTCTCCTCAGAGAGAGGTGGTACAAGCTAGAGGGAGTATCAGGCTAGAAGTATGTCTATCCATTCTCTTAACTATTGCTAATCTAGAGGATGTGATCACATTCCATCTCACTTCTGATCGCTTTGTCCTTGGGAGAGGGAAGGAGGACCCCAAGATCTATCTATATCCAAGGCTTAGTGCCTTCCCTACCTAATACCAGTTCCATAATGAACGCACATAGAAAACAGCAAAGAAAACAATTTATCCAAATCAGTAACAAAACAGAAACAAGAGAAGGTCTGCCTAGGAGGATATATACCAGATAATTCAGAGTGAAGGAGTTCTCCCCTTGGGAGTAAGGTAACTCAGCTCAACCAAGAGAGAGATTCCTGAATCATGCCCAAGGGAAAACTCCCCAAAGTTCTGGGAATGGGGACATGGTGGAAGCTGCCTGCTCCTCTCATGTCTTCCCAGAATCTTTTCCTTGTGAAAAGTGGAGTTGCTTCCTTCTTGAAGCTGAAAGTGACTTGAAATTTGAAAAGTCCCGAAAAATTCTGGAGGTCCAAGAGTCCTAAAGGGTACTGGCCCGAAAAAATTCTAGAAAGAACTGACAAAGTCTGGATCTCTCTTGCCACTTGCCAGCTTTGCCCTATCTTTCATGTAGGGCAGGGCATTCATCTTTACTAATAAGGAATGTCATATATAACTTTATTGAATACCAATGGACTTTGGCATAGGGGTTACATTTTATTGATTCCTTTGTTTCTACATCACGTTCCTTCCCAATTATAGCTCTCTCTTTCCCCTACTTGACCAAGGGAACCCTCTCCAGGGCCCACCTGGCCAATGGTAATTCAGCTGAGGGAGCCCGCTACCTCAAGAAGCATCCCATTCCATTTTAGGGCAGCTCTATTTGTTAAAAAGTTCTCCCTTAAGTTGAGCTTAAATCTGTCTTTTTGCAGCTATCACTCATTACTCCCAATCCTGCCCTCAAGGACACAGCAGACTACATCCTTTTATATGGTGTGTGGCCTCCAAATAAGTGGACACAATGACCCTGTCCCCAGTCTTGAGTCTTTTCTTTTCCAGGTACCTACTGTATGGGGATGATCTCCAGGCCATTGTACATTCTGGTTGCCTTCCCTGCTCTGGTCACTCATCAGCTTGTTAATATCCTTCCTAAAATGTGGTATCCAGAAGTGAACACAGTATTTCAGAGGTGGTTGGGCCCTGACAGAACACAGAAGGAATATCACCTTCCTATTCCTAGATACTGGGCAGCTAGGTGGTACAGTGGATAGAGTACAGGGCCTGGAGTTAGGAAGACTCATCTTCCTGAGTTCAAATCTGGCCTCAGACACTTACTAGTTGTATGACGCTGGGCAAGTCACTTAAACTTGTTTACCTCAGTTTCCTCATCTGTAAAATGAGCTACAGAAGGAAATTATAAACCATTTTGGTATCTTTGCCAAGAAAACCCTCACAAAGAGGCTGAAATGATTGAACAAAAAGACCTAGATACAATATCTTAGGGCTACCATAGGTCATATTTGCTTTGGCCATCATATCACACTGTTAACTCAGATTGATCTTGCTCCCCACTAAAATTCCCACATTTTTTTCTTTTGGTCAACCAATTTCTAGCTACAACTTCCTCGTCTTATTCTTGTAAAGATTTTTTAAAAAACTCTCAGAAATAAGGTTTTACACTCACCTTTGTTTAATTTTTACCTTATTAGATTTGGTTTAATATTATCAATGTTAAGGTCTCTTTAAATCCTGATTGCCTTGCATTACCCAAAATTGACAAGCATGTCATATATAACTTTATTGAAGTTATCAATAAAGTTATTAAATAACCCAAAGTAAAGTATTGATTCCAGGGGCACTCCACTACAGACAGCCTTCCAAGTCGAAATCAAATCATTAAAAACTACTCTTTGGACCTATGCATTCAATCATTTAGGTGAGCTGGTAAATGTTTAACAGTCAGCTCATGTAGGGGAATGTAAGCAAGACATGTGATTTTAACCGAAAGTATTAACATTTTCTCTATCACTTTCTTAAGTCAAGACAATGGACAGAATGAGAAATCAAGCTGATTTCTGAGGTATAAATGTTTACACTGAAAAATTTCACAATCTGCTTTTCCTTAGGTTAAAACCATCTCTGGTATACCTCTGAATTTCTGAATCCATCCAGTTTTATGTTTAACCTGCCTCCATTTATCTTGTCCACAAGAGAAACATGAGAAAGTCTGTCAGATGCTTTGCTAAAATGCAGTGTCAGAGTAAAAGGGAGATAATAATACAGCAATCTATCTTATTTATCTTAGTGTTTACCTCAGAGAATTGTTGGGAGGATCAGCTGAGATAATGTTGGCAGAATATTTTGCAAGTATTAAGATATTAAATAAATCTCACGTATTATTGTTAGTTATCCTCTTATCTATAGCATCTTTCTGATCCACCGGTACCCTGTACTAGCAACCCTGTACAAAAAAGAAATGAGGTTAGGTTGGCACATTCAGTCTTTATTGACTTCATGTTTGCCCTTTCTAAATGTTAGTTACCATCTCTTTAATATGTTCCCAAATTTTGTCAGCAACAGGAATAAATTCACTGTCTTATCGTTTAGATGCTCAATTCGTCCCTTCCCCAACCTTTTCCTTAAAAGCCTGGAAAATATTTTTGTTTAATCCTGCCTTGGGATGTGCTTTTTGTGGGCCTGCTGACTTGGACCATTTAAAGAACACAAGGTGCTCTCCTACTATCTTCCTACTTTGGATAGGTTTTAACTCTACTTTAGCCCATTTTGTTTTGTCCTTTCTAGTTCAAAGACCATCTTTTTCAGCATAAAAAATAGAAGCCAGAAAAGAGTCAGGCATCCTCTGCTTTCTCTCAGTCATTTGTTGTCATCAACCCAGTTGCAGTGAGTAGCAGTCCTATTCCTTTTTTGATCTTTCTTCATTATAGCTTTAAAAGCCCTTTTCGCTGTCCTTTGCTATTATTATTAGCCTTATGTTTTCCCAGGCTTTGTGATTCCTAAGGCTATTCTTATAGGACCATACCTTTTTTATTTCTTCTTCTATTATGCCTTTCTATCTTCCATGTAGATCTTTTTAAAAAAAATCTAAGCTGGTCAATGATTCTTGCATTCATTTCTGTTTCTTAAGGTAGCAAACTACTTTGTGTTCTGATGAGATTTTCCCAGAAAATTGATAACGGTTGTTTTAAGTTGTTACTGAATCTGGTTTTAAATTGTTCTGCTAATGCAAACTGTAAGTCGTTTATGTTGCACATTTCTTTTGTTCATAGGACTAAATTACCTGAGGATGGCCCACTTCACTTTGTATCAGCTTCTAGAATCTTTCCTTGCTTTTCTGTATTCATCATGCTTGTGGTTTCTTACAGCATAACAATATTTCATTACATTCATGCAGCACAACATTTTTTTTTAGCTATTACATAATCACGGGGGCATCTTTTTTTTTTTTGAGGCAGTCAAGGTTAAGTGACTTGCCCACAGTCACACATCTAGTGTCTGAGATTGGCTTTGAACTCAGGTCCTCCTGACTCCTGGGCCAGTGCTGTATCCACTGTGCCACCTAGATGCCCCCTCCCCTTTTTGGGAGGCAATCAGAATTAAGTTGTTCATAGTTCTTTGCTATTACAAAAAGTGCTGCTAGAAATATTTTGTTATATGGGTCCCTTCTTTTTGTCAGTGAACTTCTTGGTGGGAAATGCCTGACAGTGAAATCTTTGGGTCAAAAGGTATGAACATACAACTAAAATTGGTCTCTTTGAAGTTCCCAGTAATCTTTTAATTGCCACATCTCATTGCTTTTTTCTCCATCCTCCTCTTTCTTGACCTTTCTTTAGCCTTTGACAATGTCAATTGTTCTCTTTTCCTTGTTACTATTTTCTCTCTAGGCTTTCATGATACTTCTCTTTCCTGATTCTTCTCTTACTATCTGACTGCTCTTCCTCTTCTTCTTTGCTCAATCTTCATCCAATGCAAGCACATTAACTGTAGATGCTCTCAAGGGCTGTGTCCTGGACCCTCTTCTCTCCTCCTTCTATACTACTTCACTTAGTGATCTCATTAACTCCCATGAATTCAACGATCATTTCTATCTGAAGATTCTCATGTCTATTTATCCATCCCTGACTTCTCTGCTGACCTCCAGTCTCACATCTTCAAATGCTTATTGGACTTCTCAGATTGGATATCCTATAGACATCATAAACTTAACAAGTTCAAAATAGAATTCGTTATGTTCCCCACACTCTTCCAAATTTCCCTGTTACTCTAGAGAACACAACCATCTTCCTAGTCACCCAGACTGAATTTCCTACTCTCCCTCCTCCCCCTCCCCCCATACCCAATTTGTTGCAGAGGTCTGTTAATTTTGCCTTCCTAAGATCTCTCAAATATCACCCCTTATTTCTGTTGCCGCCATCTTGGTGCAGGTCATCATCATCTCCTGCCTTTCCCAATTCCCTTCAATTCTAGTGACTTCTCTCTATTGATTACTTCAAATTTAACACATATGTGGCTTTACATGTTGTCTCCCTTATTAAACTGTGAGTTCTTTTGAGGGAAGGAACTGACTTTTGGCATTTTTGTATCCCCAGTGCTCGGAACAGTGACATGTTTATTGACAATCATGATCCCATAGCACCATGCTCTTCCCTTGCTCAGTCTGGGCCAGGGAATTCAAAGATGACTATAGCACAGTTCCTCCCCTCAAGGACATCACAGTAGTCTACAAATGCAAAACATGTACACAAATAACTAGAATTTAAAGCAGAACATGATAAATTCATAAAAGAGACAGGAACAAAAGACTCTGAGGGTTCAGAAAAGAGAGAGATCAGGTGTGGAAGTCTTCAAGGACGAGGTGGCATTCAATCTAGCTCTTTAAAAACGAGTAAGGTTAGGGGCAGCTAGGTGACATAGTGGAGTAAGGAGGACCTGAGTTGAAATCTGTCATTTGATACTTATTAGCTATGTGACCTTGGGTAAGTCACTTAACCTCAACTACCTCCAAAAATAACGAATAGGGTTTCTTTATTTAAAAATTTTAAAAAATTCTTAACAGATGCCAAATAAAACAAGCATTCCATTTACAAAGTAGAATAGAAAAAAATTTACATGAAACTATGAATCCTTATTATGTACAGCTCACTTTTCGTTTTAAGCACGTAATGAGTTAAATGCTTAACTTTCAAAGCTGTCCTGCTTATCTATTTTTCCTTCTAAACTCCTTTCTCTTAATTCCATTTAAAAATACTTCAATGATTGTTTTTTCTATTCTTCCTTTTCTTTTTTTTTTGCAACTCTCTTGCTAGTATTGGCCACTATAGGATTTCAATACACATTGGCATCATGGAGCTAGAGAAACCATTCCAAATGCAGGAAGTAGCATTATAAGGTAAGGAAAGTAATGCATAGTAGGGAAGGTAGTGAAGAATGGAAATAGAAAAAAATTCTCTTGTTTTGTACATAAGAGATTTCACAAGGCATTTGGAGAAAGGACACTGGAGCCAAAACCAGACCCTCGGAGGCAGAGATTGAAGACAAATGGGAGGGGGGTGACTGCTGGAGCAATATGATTACTGGAGGAAGCAGAAAGCAATGGGATCAAGAGCACAAATAGAGGGATTAGTTTAAATGAGCCTCCTGTGAATGAACCGGAAAGGAAGTAGTAGAAGATAAGGCTGCCAAGATAGGTTGGAACCAGATTATGAAAGATCTTGAATTTTATGTTAAGGATTGTGATAGAGACTGAATCTGGGATTTTATTGCTATAGAAAGTGCTCAGATGAAGAAACTGCCCTTTACCAGTGTTTCTTCTCTGCAATTTACAGATGAGGCACAAGGCCTGCCAGCCCCATGCAGCCCACAACACTCCCAAATGCCTCTGGAACCAGATTAAAATGTAATTGGGAAATATTTAACAAAATAAATAAAAATACAATAAAACGGAGATAACACAACATAATGTAAAATAAACAAAGTCAGTATGCAGGCACAGGGATCCTCATGTAGCTATTAGCGGCCCTTTTTCTATTTGAGTTTGTCACCATTGCCTTAGAGTACTGAGAGGTAAAGTAATTTTGCCTACGGTCTCCTAGCCAGTGTGTGTCAGAGGCTGCCAGCAATTGGATTTTATTCTGTAGGAAAGAATCAATCAGATGTTTTGTGGAGCAGGGTGGCACCATCAGGTCTATGCCAATCCAGGGTTCCATTGTATTAGGCAGATTGATCTGGCCATAGCATAGAGTTAGACTGGAGGAGCAGAGACTGGAAAGGAGACCAATTAGGAAGTCATGGCAATAGGCCAGGTGAGAAGATTAGAAGAGGGAGAGTACAGAACCAAAAGCTCAGTTTTCTCATCTGTGAAATAAGGAGGTTGCCCCGGGTAATCTCCTTAGATAGATAATCATTTGCAGGTCTAATGTCCAGAGTCGATCAGATATTGCAGAGGTAAAATCTTGGCAATCAACTGACTGTGGAGGTGAGGGAGAGGTCAGAGTGACAGCTCACATTAACCCAGGCAGGATCAAGGAAATAAATGCTTCCAATGGAGATCTGTAGATTGGGAACTTTTATCTTGTGCAATTCAGTTGGCCCTGGTCTTGTGTGAAATCTTCTGGCTTCCATCAGGTATGATATCTTAGACTTCCCTGAGGGGAAATACTATCCTTTACCCAACCTGGAGCTTTCAGTTTCTGGAATTAAAGGAAGAACCAAGACCTCCAGCTGGATTAGGGGCTCTGCCAGAGCGTCAATCGGACAATAAGCATTTTATTATTATTAAATAAGTTTTTTTATTTATTATTTTAGTAGTAGGTAATTATTATTAAACACCTACTATGTTTCAGGGTCTGTTCCAAGAGCTGGGGACACAATGAAAAGCAAAAAAAAAAAACAAAACAGTTCCTGCTATCAAGGAATTCACAGTCTAATGGTGGAGACAACATGTAAATAACTGTATACAAATGGGATCTAAGCAGGATAAATTGAAGATAATCAACAAAAGGGAAAACACTAACATTAAGTGGGGGTTGGGACAGACCTCTTGTAAAAGGCAGAGTTTTTGCTGGGACTTAAAGGAAACCAAGGAAGACAGGAAAGAGAGGAGGAGGGAGAGCATTCCAGGCATGGAGGAGAGTCAATGAAAATGTCTGGTGTCTAGAGAAGCAGTGTCTTAGAGGGACAGCAAGATACAGCTTAGGCTGATTCATAGTAGTCTCTCAGGAAATAGATGTTTGATAAATGAATGAGTAATGCCATTCAACCCCATTGCAAAGGGTCTGCATTCCTCACAGGTGGCTTCATCTTCTTTGGAATCTATCACAGTCTCTTGTAGCTACATTGGGACATACAGAATTTTCCATAAGAATCAAACTTATCTGTGCTGCCAAAAGCCAGAAGCCTTTATTATAGGTATATTTCCAGCACCGAAAAGTCTAAGAGTGGAGAGAATTTCTGAAAACACTAGGGAAGGGATGCCAGACAGGAAGAAAAGGCATATCTATAGTAGAAGCAGCCTATCAAAAGAAAAGTTAGCCCCCCCAAACCCAGTGTGTTTTTGTGACAGTGTCATATCCTCATCCTCTGTACCCTAATTGCCCTCTGAAATAAGATTAAGATTCCCCACAGAAAGAGCTTCTAGAAATATTTTGTACATATAGGTCCTTTTTTTTCCTCTTTAAAAAAAATTTCTTTGGGTAATAGAGTGGTATTGCTGGGTCAAAAAGGGTATGCAGCGTTTTATTGAAACCTTGAGCTTAGGTCCAAATTATTCTCCAGAATGGTTAGATCAGTTCACAACTCTACCAACAATGCATTAGTGTCCCATTTTCCCACATCTTTTTCAGCATTTGTCATTTTTCCTTTTCTGTCATGTTGGCCAATCTGCTAGGTATGAGGTAATAGCTCAGAGTTGTTTCAATTTGCATTTCCCTAGTCAGTAGTGATTCAGAGCATTTTTTCATATGACTAATAGATAGTTTTGATTTCTTTGTCTGAAAATTGCCTGTTGATATCCTTTGACCATTTATCAATTGGGGAATGACTTGTATTCTTATAAATTTGAATCAGTTCTCTATATATTTTAGAAATGAGGACTTCATCAGAGAAACTTGCTATACATCTTTCCCCCCAGTTTTTTGCTTTCTTTCTAATCTAGGCTGCAATTGGTTTTGTTTGTGCAAAACCTTTTTAAATTAATGCAACCAAAACTATCCACTTTATACTTTGTAATTCTCTCTATATCTTGTTTGGTAAATAAATTCTTCCCTTATCCATAAATCTGACAGGTAAACTCCCTAATTTGCTGATGGTATCCCCATTTAGGTCTAAATTATGTATGCATTTTGGCCTTATCTTGGTATATGGTGTGAGATGTTAGTCTATACTTAATTTCTGCTAGACTCCTTTCCAGTTTTCCCAGCAGTTAATTTTTGTTAAATCAATCAGTGAGTTCTTGTCCCAAAAGCTTAGATCTTTGGGTTCATCAAACACTAGATTACTGTGGTCATTTATTACTGTTTGCTGTTTACCTGATCTATTCCACTGATCCACCACTCTTATTTCTTCGCCAGTAGCAAATAGTTTTGATGATTACTTCTTTGCAATACAGTTTGAGACCTGGTACAGCTAAGCCATCTTCCTTCACATTTTTTTTTCACTGAGCTCTTTAATATTCTTGACGTTTTATCCTTCTAGATTAATTCTGTTATTTTTTATAGTTCTACAAAATAAATTTTTGGTAGTTTGATTGGTATGACACTGAAAAAGTAAATTAGACAGAATTGTCATTTTGGTTATATTAACTAGGCTACCCACTAGCAATGAATATTTTCCAAATAGTTTGGCTGTGACTTTACTCATGTGAAAAGTGTTTTGTAGTGGTGCTCAAATACTTCCTGGGTTTTTCTTGGCAGGTAGACTTCCAAGTATTTTATCTTGTCTATAATTATTTTAAATGAAATTTCTCTTTTTATCTCTTCCTGCTGGACTTTGTTAGTAATATATGGAAATGTGGATGATTTCTATGGGTTTATTTTATATCGTGCAACTTTGCTGAAGTTGTTCATAATTTTGAGTAGTTTTTTAGTTGATTCTCTAGTATTCTCCAAGTATATTGTCATGTTATCTCTAAAGAGTGATACTTTTCTCTCCTCATTGCCTATTCTAATTCCTTCAGTTTTTTTCTTCTATTGCTATTTGTAGTATTTTAGTACAATGTTGAATAATAAATGGTGACAATGGGCATCCTTGCTTTCATGCCTGATCTTATTGGGAAGATTCTGGTGTTTCCTTATTACACATAATGCTTGCTGTTGGTTTTAGATGGTACTTATCATTTTAAGGAAAGCTCCATTCATTCTTATGCTTTCTAGTGTTTTTTTTTTAAAGGAATAAGCATTATAGTTTGTTAAAAGTTTTTTCTGCATCTATTGTGATAATTATATGATTTTTGTTGTTTTTCTTATTGATACAGTCACCTGTGCTGATGGTTTTCCTAATATTAAATCACCTTGCCATAGTGTATGAAACTTGAAATATATTGCTTCAATCTTGCTGGTATTTTACTAAATTTTTTTAATATCAATATCTATTTGGAAAATAGGTCTATAGTTTTCTTCTCTGATTTTGCTCTTCCTGGTTTAGGTGTCAGCAGTATATTGTATTATAGAAGGAATTTGGTAGGACTCTTTCTTTGCCTATTTTCCCAAACAGTTTATATAATATTGGAATTAATTGTTTTTTAAATGTCTGGTAGAATTCACTTGTGATTCCTTCTGGTCCTGTTGATTTTTTTATCAGATAACTTATTGATGACTTGTTCAATTTCTTTTTCTAAAGTAGGGTTACTTAAGGATTCTATTTCCTCCTCTCTTAATCTGGGCAAATGATATTTTTGTAAATATTCATACATTTCTCTTAGATTATTAGATTTATTGGCATATAATTGGGCAAAATAGCTTCTAATAATTACTTTAATTTCATCTTCATTGGTGGTGAATTCACTCTTTTCATATTTGATATTGGTAATTTGATTTTCTTCTTTCTTTTTTTAAAAACCAAATTAACCCATGGTTTATCACATGGGTGAGGAACCTGCAGCCTCAAGGCCATGTGTGACCCTCAAGGTCCTCAAGTTTCTATGATTTGCTCTTTGACCCATTCATTGTTCAGTATTAGATTATTTAGTTTCCAATTAATTTTAATGTATTTTTCATAGTCTTCTATTTAATGTTATTTTTTTTATCACATTATTACCTGAAGAGGATGTGTATAAAATTTCTCCTTTTCTGCACTTGGTTTTGAGGTTTTTATGTCCTAATACTTGATTAATTTTTATGTAGGCATCATGTACCACTGAGGAAAAGGTATATTTCTTTCTCTTCCACTTAATTTTCCCTAGCAGTCTATCATATCTAACTTTTATAAAATTTTATTCATCTCCTTAAATTCTTTCTTATTTATATTTTGGTTAGATTTCTCTAGTTCTGAAAGAGGAAAGTTGAAGTCTCTTACTAGTATAGTTTTACTGTCTATTTCTTCCTATAGCTCATTTAACTTTTCATGGGATGCCAAATCTTTGCAATTTGCAGTGGTTCCCATCAGTGTAAAAAGGTGACCGTAAGCAGGAGCAGAACCAAGAAAATCAGGACCATAGCAAAGATGATGTCACTTTCTATATAGTCATCATCACTACGCTATACCCCTGGCTATAGTCAGTTGCCCTGTACTATCACCTATTTATTGTTCCTTGGCCTTCCAGACAGTATCTCCAACCCCCCTCCTTGAGGGAGTGAAGGATACAGTCTTTTTACCTTATGAGAGGCCTCTAAAGAATGTCTCCCCTTCTGTAGGGGCTGATTAGACACCTTCACCTCACCTTTACTGCTTTAAAGCTTCCTCCCTGTGATGCCACCACTTGGTGTTCCAAGCCCTCTCTGGGGAGAAGTTATATGATGATCACTGGGTATCTTACTGGCAGCAGTGGGCTGCAGTGGGTCTGCCTTTTGCCACTGCCCAAGTTAATGCCCACTCTTTTATGACGGGGCTGCTATTGCTGCTAGGAATTGATCCTTTGTCTGTAGTTGCTGGGGCCCACATCTCTGCCTTCTTATTTCCTGCTTCATGCTGTCACTGGGTCCCTTTCTTCTGCCCACTGGTTGCTCGGTCACAGTAAGATGCTATCCCCTCTGCTAGGATAACACTTGAGTACTATTTTGCTGCTACTCCTAGGACTTGACTTTGCCCCACGACATAGAAGGTGATGAGGATCTATCCAGCCACTGCCTGCCTGTGTTCCATAGGAGCGCTACGGGTGTTGATACTGCTGGGACATTTCAAGGGCCCCTCACTAGAAGAGGAGGGGGAGGAGGAGAGAGGGGGAAGGGAAGGAGACAGAGGGAGAGAGAGGGAGAGGGAGAGAGAGGGAGAAGGAGAAAGAGAAAGAGAGAGAGAGAGGGAGGGAGGTAGACGGAGGGAGGGAGGGAGAGAGAGGGAGAGAGAGGGAGAGAGAGAGAGGAAGAGAGGGAGAGAAAGAGAATTACAATTCACAGTTCACAGGTGATAGTAGAAACTTTTAAAACTGATATAACAGAGCTGCCTGTCCTCAGATATTTAGACAGGTACAAATGAAACATTTATCCATATCCCCAAATATAGAAATGTCTCTGGTTTGTGCCAAAGAATCACTATGAAATCCATGTGGCACAATTATGCTTGTTCTCTCAAATTCCAAATTAAAAAACAAATATACAAATGAAGCTTGAAGAGTTTCTTCAGAAGAATTCTTAGACAATCATACAGTTCCAGGGATCTGCTCTGGTTTATATTCTGTCACTTTGGTGATCCTTCATACCACTCATCAATGGTTAGCTATGTCCACATATAAATTATAGGGCTGAAAACTTCTGGTTTATCTCCATCTGTCATTTCCAAAAAAGCCACTCAAAACCAAACAGCTTAGACAAATATGATTCCCTTAAAGATGGGATGTGCCTTTTTTCTCCCCTGAGGCAGCTGGGTGATGATGATTGTTGGCAATAAAAAGTCATGCAGTCCCAGAAAGGTTTTGAGTAAAACTAGTTTCTCTGAAATTTTTTTAATAAGGGGAATGTTTCTTTCTCCATTCACCAAAGTTCAGTCCCTCTAGGTTGCTTTGAGAGTAAACTGAATTCTGGAGAAATCCCCTTGTAGAACTTGGAGGAGACTTAAAGCACTAGCCTGGAAGGTCCAACAAAGCTGGAAGGAATAAAACACATTTGAACATAATTATCTTCAAGATACAGTTCTTAAATATACAGAGGTCTGGCCTGAGTCACACTGTTCTCTTTTTACTGAACGGTCACAGACAATTTGTGCTTTAATTTCTCAGGAGTTGGTGTGTGTGTGTGTGTGTGTGTGTGTGTGTGTGTGTGTGTGTGTGTGTGTGTGTGT
>CM053582.1:222866759-222990211 GCA_028627135.1 Pseudochirops cupreus
CCCTACCAAAAAGTGACATGGGAGAGAATAGACTGGGGGAGGGGGGAAACACTGGGATGGCTGTTTTGGGGTGGTGGGCGGGGGAAAGACGGGGAGAAAATATGTAACTCAAAAAAAATTTAATAAAAAAAAAAAGAAATAGTCAGGATGAGAGTCGATGATGATCTGACCTAGAGTGGTGAGTACACGAGTAGAAAATAAGAGGATGGATAGGAGAGATGTTGTGGAAATAGAATCAACAAGACTTAGCAAATGATCAGATTTGGGGGGGGGGGTGGTAAGGTATTAAATGACCCAATTCCAAGATGGCTAAAAGAATAGTAGTATTGTCAACACACATAGGGGCAGCTAGGTGATATAGTGGATGGAGTGCTAGGTCTAGAGTTAGGAAGACCTGTGTTCAAATCTGGCCTCCGACACTACCTGTGTGACTTTGGGCAAGTCACTTAACCCTATTTGCCTCAGTTTCCTCATCTATAAAATTAGCTGGAAAAGAAAATGGCAAACCACTCCAGTATCTCTACCAAGAAAACCCCAAATGGGTCACAAACAGTCAGACCTGACTGAAAAATAACTGAACAACAACATATATTGGGAAGTTAGGAAGAGAGGTGAGTTTGAGGGAAAGGATTATGAGATTTAATTTAGATACTTTGAGTTTTAAATGCCTGTAGGACTGCCTGATTGAGATGTCTAGTTGGTGATAGGCAACTAGGGCTCCTATATGTGTATGTCTAGATTTGAAAGTCATTAACAGAGAGATGATAACTGAAAATCATTGGAGCTGATGAGATAACCAAGCAAAATGACATGAAGAGGTTCCAGGATAAAAGCCCTAAGGAAGACCCCTCTAGTGATGTGCTAGAACTGGCTCTGTCCCTCCCAAGAGCTGATTGTTAAATTTTCAGTGTTATTATTTATACCTCAGAAATCTTCAAAGACACAAATTAGTCTTTGATGAATTATTTTGTTGATTGTCTAAACTTAATAAAATGAAAACATAAATAATGCAGATTAAATTTTAAAGTGTGTTGTTTGGAATTTTTTTTTTTGAGAGCAGTTAAACATTTACCAGCATACCACTGCATTCATCCTAGAAGTATGTCACATGGATTCAAGGATGATGAGAAGGAGCCATCAGGTAGATAGAAGACCCAAAAGAGAGTAGTCATCAAAATCCAGGGAGAAGAAGCGTTTGACCACGTCAGAAGCTTCAGAAAGGTCAAGAAGGGTGAAACCTGAAAAAAAAAAGCTATTTGTTTTAGCAATTAAAAGATTTTTGGTAACCTCAAAGATGGAAGTTCTGACTTTGAGTGATGAAAAACCTGGGTTCAAGTCCCAGTTGGTGATAATCCCATCTCCTAGGAAAGTCATTTGCCCCTTCCTTAAAGCCTCAGTTTCCTCATCTGTAAAATGTGTGCAAAAATCCTCTGATACTACCCCATAGAGTCTTTAGGAGACCAGGATAGTGTGAAATACTTTGTAAATCTCAAAAACTTTGCATTCATTTGGAGCAGAGATACAAGATCCAAGAAGTACAGGTAATGATGCTTCCAAGTCTCAAAGGCAGTTTTCCTAGCTCAAACTGGACTGGAGTCTGGCAAAATGTGTAAATTAATTGCCTCAGCCACACCATAGCTCACACTACAGCTCTCAGCAGCTTAGGGAGTGGACACTGGGAGGCACAGGTGGAAAAAGCAACATGTGGGGAAAAGGAGGCACCCATTTGGTAAATTTATAGGTTTTTAAGAAGCAAGGAATTTGGGTAGTAATAGTTTGGCACAGTAATAAAAATGTGTTGGCATTTGGGTGTTGGGAAACTACTTTAAGAGCTAAAACAACTTGAGGCCCTCTGGAAAGCTATGAGTACCTTCAGAGCCTCTTGAATGCTGGTTTCTTAGGTTCAGGACAATAGTGAGGCTTTTTACACTCCAAAGGAAAGGAAGACAAGGGTCAGGTGACAAGAAGTCTGGGAGTTCAGCAGAGCTTAGGCTAGAGAAGATACCAGATAAGCAAGATCAGGAAGTAAGCTCCCTAATTCTCTAGGACCAATAGCTTTAAGCTTGATTTTAATAGAAATCAATATTTAAAAAAGGCAGAAGAGAGAGAAGGAAAGGGAGAGGGGGATGGGGAAAGAGAAACAGGTGAAAAGGGGGAGACAGAGAGAAGGAGGAGGAGGGGAAGGGGGAGAAAAGAAGGGGGAGGGGAGGAGGAAAGGAGGGACGGAGGGACGGATTGAGAGAGGGAGGGAGGGAGAGAGGAAGGGAGAGAGAGAGAGAACATTGAGGGTGGGGGTGTGTGGGACATACAGTGCTGTAAGTTAAAATAAGTTCCAGTTTATTACTGAAGAAAACAGGAAGCCAGAGCTTTGTTACTGAGAAGCTGTCTGGGGATTTATAAGGTTGAAATTCCAGCGTAGCTTCAAAGATAAGAGTCAGTTTAAGAGAACACAAGTTTTTCCTTATAGACTACAAACTGGGGAAACAAGGACTGTATGTGGAAGATACCTAATTGCCTTAGATTTTAGTTTCTTTACATAATTTTTCCAAAGAATATTAGATGCTCATAACATTATGAGCTGGTTACTGAGAGTTAGTTAATGAGAGTTTCATGTGGTTAAGGGAATTACTCTTTGGAGCTTTTCTTGTGTGACCATGCTTGTAGAGAAGAACAAAGGCTGCTGAGCCCTAAATTATGCAGGGCGCCATCTAGTGGCAAAATAAATCCAATCCAGTCTTAGGCGTTCCGGGTCTATTTGTATGGTCTATATTCTTTTCTGGCCATGATACAGATCCATGGAACACTAGAAATGGCTCTCCCTCACTGTCATTTCCATTCCTATCCAAAAAGCTAGATCATTGACTCATCCCATTGGATCATTGGCTCCTAGAACAGCAATGTATGGTGCATCATATCCAGTCTGTTAGTGAGGTGATCTAGCACTGATCATCATGTCCAATGTATTGTCACACAATAAAGTTCCAATACAACTGCATCCCTGAATTTCTGCAGAGCCCTTCTTATGTAATATGCCTCCATGAAGAGATTTAGATAATCATTCTTTCCATTTGTATATTGGGTGACTTCATGTTTCTCTTCTTACCAGAAGTATGAATCCATCTACAGTATTAAATCACAGCTCTTCATACTACCCATGCTCAAGTCGCTAAACCTTCCTGGGTGTCAGTTTTCTTATCTATAAAATGAAGGGTTGGACTAGAAGATGCCTAAGGTCTTTTCCAGCTTTAAATTCTACAATCCTATCACAACCAGGTGGTCATATAGCCTTTGCTCAAAAATATACAATGTCAGGGAACTCACTACTTCCCAAGGCAACCCATTTTGCTTTTGGATAGATCTTATTGTTAGGAAATTCTTCCTTATCTTTAGCTAAATTTTGCCTTTTTGCAACTTCTGTCCTTTGAGGTCAAGTGGTACAAATAAAACTTCCTTTCCATATGATAATTTTTCAAATATTTGAAGACAGCTGTCACATATTCCCTAAATTTTCACTTTTTTTCTAGGCTACACATGCCCCCTTCTTTCAGCTTGCACGATATAGCTTCAAGTGCTCTCATCATCTTTGTCAGCCTGCTCTGAACACACTCGGATATGTTAATGCCTCTCTAAAATGTGGGCCCAGAAATAAACACAGAATTCCAGATGCAGAGTAAAATGGGACAATCACCTTCCACCTGAACGTTATTCTTCTAAAAATTCATCCTAAGACCATTTTAGCTTTTTAATAATAGCTAGGATTAAATGATACTTTTAAGATTTGCAAAGAACTTTCCAGATATCATCTCATTGATCCTCACACCATAACCCAAGAGGTAAGTGCTATTATTATCTTCATTTTACAGATAAGGAAACTGAGGCAGACAGAGGTTAAGTGATTTGTCCAAGATCACAGATGTACTAAATGTCCAAGGCTGGTTTTGAAATCAAGTCTTCCCGAGTCCAAATTGGCTGTCAGGTCACATGATTCATATTGAATTTGTGGTCCAGTAAAATCACCAGTTATTCTTTACGAGAGTTAAGGTCTTCCTCATCCTCTATTGATGCACTTAAAATTTTGAAATCTATCGCTGTATTTTATAATTATCCATTTAAATATTATTAGTTTAGTGTCCACAGCTGCTAAACACAGCTGTATCTTACTTGAAAGAGGGAGGCATAAGCACCTGCAGTTATGGATGCACGCCCATAGGGGAAATGAGGGAGGCCAAGATTGCTCCATGTGCCCCAGCTTAGAAACCAGAAAATGCTCTCAATTCACTCAGTGCAACAAATTGCCTGCGAGACTCTCTGCTGATGCTGCAGAGCCCATTTTCCTACCCCACTTTTTTTTTCTATTTTGCTAATTTCTTACTCTGCCCCCCACAATTCTGATTTTTATCTCCATTGCCAGATCTTATTGTTGGCTTTCCAACCCACTTTGATACACTTCTTGGCCTTCCTGCTTTGTGTCTGCCCTCCCTCCCTCCCCCAAACCCTCCTTATAACTTTTGCCAGACTAACCTTTCTCACAAAGAAATGTGCTCTTATCTCTTCTCTGTTCAGAACTGTTCAGTGGCTCCCTATTGCGGATGAAATAAAGTTCACATTTATTTTTCTGGTGTAGCCCAATGTTGAAATCTTTTCCTGACCTTTGGGGATTGGTCCAATATAAAACTATGTAGCTCCAGCCAAATCATCCTCCACAATGACACCTCTTGGTTACACTGGCCTTCAAGGACCTCCATAATCAGGCTTTCCTGGCTTTTGGTTGTTGTTATTGTTGCTTCTTTCTATTGCTGCTCCATAAAAGACAATGTCACATAGGGGAGAGAAAGCCAGCCTCAGAACTAGAAGATCTGAGTTTAAGTATTGCCTCTGACCCATACTGACTGTGCTCTGGGCAAATTACTTATCTGGGCAATTCTCTAAGATTATAAATTGTGGAGGTGAATTGGTAGAGGAATATTCCTCATTTAGGAAATACCCCATACTAATGAAATTGCGGGTCTAGTCCCTATCATGAGCCTTCTCTCCTTAGATACTATGTACCAACTTGCTAGACTAATCTTTGTCCCCTGAACTCATCCTACATGAGTAGAACCATCAGTTAGAGCAAACAGAAAATATTAAATGTTGTGAATATGTTCACTTACCTTGGCTGTATACTTTCCAGGAAGGTACACATAGATTATGAGGTTGACGCATGAATGCCAGAGCTAGCTCAATGTTGGGGAGGCTCTGAAAGAAAGTGTGGTAGAGAAGAGGTATGAGGCTGCCTACCTACCCAACTGAAGATCTACAGAGCCATTGTGCTGACCTCATTGTCATATGCCTGTGAAACCTGGATAGTATACCAGTGCCATGTCAGGAAATTGAATCGCTTCTGTTTGAATTGTCTTAAGGAGATTCTGAAGATTATGTGGCAAGATAAGGTACTGGATACTGAGATCCTTTCTCCAGCTGAACTGCTAAGCAATCAGACTCTACTCCAGAGAGCACATTCCAATGGGCTGGCCAAGTTGTTTGGATGCCAAATGTGTGTTTACCTAAAAGACCATTTAACAGAGAAACTACACAAAGGCAAGCACTCACAAGAAGGTCAGAAGAAGTGGTACAAGGACACTCTCAAGATCTCTCTGAAGAACTTTGGTATCAACTGTGAGATCTGAGAGGCACTGGCACAAGATTACCCAGTATGGCATGCTCACATCAAAGAAGACTGTGCTTGTTTCGTTCCTTCTTTCTCTTTGTTCACTCCATATATATACGACTTGACTAATGTTTAATGTGAAGGTATTAGTAGAACCTATATCAGATTGCATGCCACCATGGGGGCAGGGGGAGAAAGTTTGGAACTCAAGGGATTGTGGAACTGAATGTTGTAAACTAAAAGTAAATAAATAAATTTTTTAAAAAAAGAAGGCCCTGTGCTCTATGAACAAAGCAGAATCACAGTAGCACAAAGGAAACATAAGATGCACAAATCTAGAGACATCTCCATCCCAAATGTTCAAATGGATTATTTGTGCCTGACCTTTGGTAGAGCCTTTCGAGCTCATATTGGACTGATCAGCCACAGTCGAACACACAGTGCATTGACCCCAACGTAGTGATGTCATTAGAGTCCTCCTCAAGTATGAAGGATGAGCAGCAATACCTTATTACCTCAAGAATCTTATTCACATCTGCCTGTGATGATAATGAACTCTTTGCCTATTCAATTTTGACTTTCAGAAGGACTGGAACTTAAGAATACCTGGAAAGAAAAAGTTTCATTGATTGATGCTGTTCATGATTTTATACTTAAGGCAAAGAAAATAGAGATAACAGGATAATTTTTTTACTTCAGGGTAAAATTATGATATCTGCTTATAATTATTTCTACTTAACATGCATTTGCACAGATAGAAAAATAATAAAGTTATTCTTAGAAATTTTCCATCAATTGACATGCCTTGTTCTTCAAATGTTAAAGGCAAACTCATATCACCCAGGAAACCTTCCTTGATACCTCTGATGATAAAGGCTTTTCCCTTTGGAATTCATAGAGCACTTTGTTTTATAACTCTAATTCACTTATCACGTACTATAATGTACCATACTCATTTCTATTTATGCTTTTTCCCACTACTACTAGCCATCATTTAAATAACATTTTTAAGATTTGCGGTGCTTTTATATCCTCATAATCACTCTGGGGAGTAGGTGCTATTATTATCACCCCCATTTTATAGATAAGGAAACTGAGGCTGTGAGACTAACTTATCAAGATCACATAGCTAGTGTCAAAGGCCGGGATTTGACTTTGTTCAGTCCTTGGGTCTTCCCAACTTCCAAGTCTAAAATCATCTGCTGCTCCACCTAAGCAAGACCTATACTTACTTCTCAGGAGCAAATACTGCTTCTTATCCAGACCTATCTCTCCGACAGTGCGTAGACAATGTCCTGTGTATGCTAGGTGCTTAATAAATGTTTATTTTGTGAATGTCTTTGAACAAAGGCTTCATAACCAGTTGTTGGGAATATTTCAGTAGGATGGATTTGAGTAGGTTTTGGTTTAGGACAGGAGTGGGGAACCTATGGCCTTGAAACCACATGCAGCCTTCTAGGTCTTTGGGTACAGCCTTTTGACTGAGTGCAAGTTTTATAGAACAAATTCTTTTGTTATGGGGACTTGTTCTGTGAAGTTTGGATTTAATCAAAAGGCCTCACTTAAGGACCTAGAGGGCCTCATGTGATTTTGAGGCTACAGGTTCCCCACACCTAGGCTAGGAGTTTCCTTACAGCTCTAAAATACTGTGATCTTTCAATCAATGGGCTATTATTAAGGACATGTTATATACGGACACTGAGCTAGGCTCTGGGCATTACGAAGACAAATGATTACAGGGCCTTCCAGGTAAGGAAAACAACTGTTCAGTCTTTTCTTTGACCTCCCAACTATTCTACTTATCCTTCTTCCAAAGGTCTTTTCTAGACTTTTGTGCATTCTCATTATGATGACTACATTCTCTGTGGAATTAAAACTACTCCTTGGGTGATTGCAGTCATTCTCATCACCTTAATTCGGAGGACTCGCACCATCACCTTTCTATATGTGAATCTTCAGTTATTTAGTCTCTTTTCTTCTTTCTGTCTCTGTCTCTGTCTCTCTTTGTCCATCTGTCTACATCTCCATACATATACTTATCTACTTACAGATATCATCTCTCTGTCTCTCTGTCTCTGTCTCTCTTTCTCTCTCTGTCTGTCTCTCTCTCTGTCTCTCTGTCTCTGTCTCTCCCTCTCCCTCTCCCTCTCCCTCCCTCCCTCTCTCTGTAGGTAGACAGGGAGATAGATAGTTAGAGGAAGTTAGACAGCTATCTGTCATATCTGTCCTTGCCTTATTAGGAGGAGTCACCTGCAGACCTTTAACCCTCATTTTTGATCAAATCAACACCTCTGATTCAGAGCCACCCATACCTACCTAGCAGGCACAATGAGTTATGGTAGACAACAACCATCTTCCCCCTTGTTCTGTTTACCACTCATTCCCTAATATTGCTGTTGTCAGCATCTAGGTGGTATAGCGACAAGAGCCCTGAGCTTAGGGTCAAGAAGACCCGAGTTTGAATCCTTTTTCAGACATTTAATACTTGTGTGACCCTGGGCAAGTTGGTCAGCCTTGCTCGACCTCAGTTTCCTCATCTGTAAAATGAGGTAGATAACCTCTAAAGTCCCTTTTTGTTATAACCTGATGACCTTCTGACCTTAAGACATTATCTCGTGTTTGTCTACCCATCCTCGACTTCTCTGGATTTCTCCCTGTGCCTATCTAGCCCTGGTGTGTCTATGAAATCCCTTCTGGGAAAGTGGACTTCTGGTGCTGGTCTGGGTCTGTCCTGATCACCCTGGCCTCACTGTGACGTCAGGCAATGTGGACAATCTATATGTCTTTGCTGAAAAGTTTATGTGAGGTCTAGGGCTGGGAATGAGGAGCCAAAATTTTGGATTCATACTTTTAAAAACCATGACCTTATTTCCTCTAATGAGTCCAAACCAGAATTGGTTTTGTAGCAGGAAAAGTGCTTACCATGGAATCATAGCACCTGGGTTTGAATTCTAACCTTGCCACTTCATCATTTTCTTCCTGTGTAGCCTTGGGCAAGTTACTTCACTTTCCTGTAGCTCTGTTTTCTCATCTTTAATAATATTAATAACACACTTATCTATAATATTTTAAGGTTTCAAAGCATTTTGCACATTATTAGACCATTTGACTCCTACAATAATCCTTTGAAGAAGGTCTTGGGGGAGGCTAGGTGGCACAGTGATAGAGCATCAGCCCTGGAGTCAGGAGGACCTGAGTTCAAATACGACCTCAGACACTTAACATTCACTAGCCTTGTGACCTTGGGCAAGTCACTTAACCCCAATTGCCCTGCCTTCCCCCTTCCAAAAAAAAAAAAAGAAGGTCCTTTTATTATCCCCACTTATAGCTAAGAAAACTGAGACTGAGGAAAGTTAAGTGACTTTTCACAGCTACATAGTGTCTGGGGCAGATTTCAAACTCAGATCTTCCTGACTCTAAGTCAGCAGAATTATTTGTTCAAGTAATCTATTAATTAGTAAGTATTTATTAAGGACCAACTCTGAGCTAAGTGTTGTTATAGGCACTGGGATACAAGTACAAAGGATGAAACAACAGCTCTCAAAGAGCTCTCCTTCAAAAGGTGAACAAAAAAGCCAGAACAGTGGACCTTAAAGGTTTCTTTCTACTTTGAGCCTCTGAACCTATAGACCTAGTTAGTTTGCTAATTATGCAAGAGTTATACAGTTTTCTAGCTTCTGGACAAAATTAAATGTGCAATCCATTTGGAAAACAAAATTATAGTTCATTCTGGAATAACCAAATTAAATTACTTTAATGACTGAGAACACTATGCACCCAAGAGTCAAACCAGGCTCAAAAGTTGATCAATAAAAGATGCAAGAGCTTCCGCTCCATAAAAGTAACATGATTTTAAATGCAGGCAATTCTATTTAACTATAAAAACAAAAAAGAACACAAATCTTGACTAATTTCACATTTCTTTGTCTGGCATTCAAGGCCCTCTGCAGTCTGGTGCCACCCAATCTTTCATTAATTCTCCCATGAGATATGGGGAAAAGTTCACATAGTAGCTTTAGGCTATAACCACAGTAGGGACCAATGTGCAAGCCAGAAATCAATTGCACCAAAAAGGGATGGCAAAAATCATTGTTTTTCTCAGAACTTCAGGGGGAAAATAGGAGGCTTATGGTGGTGGGATCTGGTGTTTGGAAAGGAGAGGGGAAAATGAGGTGGAAGGCAGAAATAAGCTCTCCTTAGCTCAATCAGTGTTGCTGATCTTGGCATTTGGGGCTTTCCCAGAAGATGAAATATTTTTCCCCCTTAAATTCACATATGCTGCCCAGAAGTCCTTGGACTGCCTGGAATTTTTATTAAGAATTCCAGATATGGCCATAATAAATTTCATATGCTGCAGCTTTAGCTCGCTAATCTTGTTGCCATCTCAGAATTAATGTAGTGAGGACCAAAATTCTCCAATTTCTCTCAGAATTTCCCTCTCTATCCAGCTTGGTCACTATGGAGAGCCCTAATATCACCTTGGTCTGCCAGAGTTATCTTGAATTTGACTTTTACCTTACTTAGAAGTTCTCTCCAAACCACCTCTCCCTGAATTGCCTTTTACTCTGCCAGTATGGCCAAAACTCTAGTTCACATAATGGTCATCTTAAACCCAAATGACCCAAACTATCACTTCACTGGATTCCCCACCTCTGTTCTTTTTTCTCTTTTGTTTATCCAAAATAGACCTGCAAAAGTGATTATCCTTGCTGGTCCCTTAAGCAAAGCATACCCCTGGTCACAGCAACCCGTGGCCAGTCACACAAAGTCATACTATTTTCAGAGCTCTCTTTTAACATTATCCCTTGTATATTATACTTTTTGTCTCGAATAGTGCCCCATATTGAAGAGCTGGTTTGATCAGTGATTCACAGGAAGAAGGAGGAGTTGGTTCAGTCTCTCATCACCTCTCACCTGGACTATTTCAATATTCTATTGGTCTCCCTGCCTTCAGTCTCACCTCTTTCTAATTCGTGTTCTACATAGCTGCCAAATTGATATTCCAAAAGCATGCGTGACCATGTCATTCCCCTGGAATCTTATTGATTCTAGGAGAAGATACAAACTTCTCCCTGGTGTTTGGATCCCTTAATAATATGCCTCCAGTCTACCTTCCAAGACTTATTATATAACTGTCCTCTTAACACTGTGTAGTCCAGCCAAATTGGTCTACTTGTTGTCCCCCCTGCATGATACCTTTATATACTGAACTCCATCCTCATGCCTGGTTCTTAGAATGCTTAGCTTCCTTCGAGATTGAGTTCAAGTGCCGGCTTCTGTAGAGCACTCATCCCAATTCCATCCAGTTGCTTATGCCTTCTTAATCTTGAAATCTGTATTTGTCTTTTATACGTTTTGTAAGGGCAGCTAGGAGGTGCAGTGGATAGAGCACCAGCTCTAATGTCAGGAGGACCCGAGTTCAAATCTGGTGTCAGACACTACCTGTGTGACCCTGGGCAAGTCACTTAACCATGTTCTCCTCAGTTTACTCACCTGTAAAATGAGCTGGTGAAGGAAATGGCAAACCACTCCAGTATCTCTGCCAAGAAAACTCCAAATGGGGTCACGAAGAGTTGGACATGACTGAACAACAACAACAAAAAATTGTGTTTATGTGCATGGATATATATGAATAGGAGAGCAGGTGGAAGTGTGGAGTGGATGATAGATAGATAAGCCTTGGACTCAGGATTGAATTGGGTTAGCTTGGTGTCTACCAAATACATAAGTATTTGTTTACTGACTCCGTTCATATACTGCCTTGACACGTATTGACAAGGTGACATAATACCTCAACGTCCCAGCAACTCTCTAAGACCCTAAGTTGAAGATCCATCTTGATAGAGTTAGAAGTTCTCTCCAGAGATGAAATCAGAAGTCCGGATCACCCCCCACTCAAGAAAATGACTTATCTATATGAATGTTGTTTCCCCCAACAAAATAGAAGTTCTTTCGAGGATGTTGTCTGTTTTGTTTTTTGTCTTTCTGTTTCTAGTGCCCAGCACAGGCCCTTGGCATACAGCAGGTATTTAATAAGTGATTGTTGAATGAATGAATCAAGAGTGAAGCATGATGTAGAAAAGACACTGGGCTAGGAAGCAGGTGACTCAAATTCTCACCTAAGCTCCCTCACCAGACTTGATCAAGGCGCTCAACTTCTCAGGACATCAGTTTCTTCATTTGTAAAATAAAAGAATTGATTAGTAATCTGTAAGGTCTGTTATGGCCTTAAGTCCTCCCAACAGGAAGAAGGCATTGCTGAGCAAACTAAATGGGAGTTAGGAGAGTGGGAAAATAGGGTTGTGAACCAAGACTCAGGGGAAAATTGGGTGCAGGCCCCAGGATGGTCTGAGAGAAATATTTTATTGCCTTGCTGTAAAATAGATGAACCAAACAGCTGGTATCAATCAGAGGGTTCAGAAGTTTCAAGACCAAACCATCAGATGCTTTTGAAATAGGCCACTGACTGGCTACTCATCCAAAGTTCCAGAGTTTCCTGCAAAAATGCAGATTCTAAATTTCCTATGACAATAAGGAAAGTGGCCAGTTTTTGTCAAGGTCTGCTAAGTGTAAAAAGTTCAGGTTGAGAAGAGGTGGGCCTTGCTTTCTCAGAGTGTTTCAACAAGGATAAAAATAGGAGAGTGTTACCCAGTGAAGATGGGGGGAGGGGAGGGAGCGCCCCTCCAATCCCCCTAAGACTATGATTTCCTCAAGGTCAAGTATAAATGTATTTGAAATAAGCCCCTTCTTGTCTTCTTTTGGCCTAGTCTGGCCCTTGTGTTCCCTGGGGCCCCATCCAGAATTGTAGTCGTTGCTGTTAAGAATGGGGCTCAGACGACAGATGGTCAGAAGCAGAGAGAATTAGGAGGAAGGGGGAGCGGTGGGGTGTGGTGAGGGCAGGTGCATGAAGTGCTAAATCAGTGTGGAACATGAAGTTGTTTTTTGAATAGACTCGGCATCCCATCAAGCTGGAGGCAGGCTTTGGAGCTCAAAGGGTGATGTAACAATAACTGAATTCTCCCCCCACCAGATTGGAATTCTCCAGCCTAGGCCATGTGCCAGCTGGGCGAGGGCTTTGAAAAGACACAGACATTCCTCATTGTACTACTCTGTGTCTCTTTGTGTATGTGCATGCGTATCTTACTAAGACTCTGGTCTTGAAAATAGTCACAGGTGTAACAAACAGAGCTCCCACTTCATAGACCTTGGGCTAGCAAACAAAATGCACTCCCAGAGATGAACACAGTTTTGCCTTGAGTGCTTACCTCTTTTTCAGAAACCTTTGGGTTCCAGAAAACTTAAAGGATATTGAAAATTCCTGAGGGTCACATATAGAATCATAGAGCGAGAGAATGTTAGAGCTGGAGGCAACCTTTGAGCTCTTCTAGTTCAATGCTGTCCTTGTCTAGGGGAGGAAAGCTGAGGCTTTGTGAACTAGCATGGCTTGTCCATAGACATACAGCTAGGAAATGGTAGAATGAAGTGGTAGAATCAAGACTCAAGTCCAGGCCTTCTGCCGCTAGTGACAGAGCTCTTTGAGAGATGTTGAGACTCATTTCTTGGTAACATAGTTGCTCGGAATGTTTTCATCTTCTTCTAAGACAACCAAGTTGAATTAAGTGAATAGGCAAATGAAGCTAAAATAATACTTAGCTCCAGGACTGCAGCCTTTGTGACACCGACTTGTAAGTGCCTGGAGAGCAAGCAGGCCAGTCTGTCTTAGTCATTATTTTCTCCTCAGTGTCCCACATGAGTAGGGACTTTCCATCTAATTCAAGAGTTTTTAACCCAGAGTCCACGGAACAAATTTAAAATGATCTGTAAACGTGAATGGGAAAAAATACGTCTTTATTTCAATCTACTTGGTTTCCTTTGTAATCCTACGTATTCTATTTTATGGATTTAAAATAATTATTCTGTTGAAGGGTCCATAGGCTTCACAAGACTGAAAATGGTATCCACAACCCAAAAAGGTTAAGAAGGCTTGCTTTTTCAGTAGTCAGTGTATAATTAGTAGTTGAATGAGTATCACCCATATTCATCATCTCCAAGGAGAATCTCCATTTTCCTTTGAATGCCTCTGGATACCTTTGAATTCTATCCAATGAATACAAATATAATACTTATGATTTAGATAATTATATGTAGTTATTAGTGGCCAAAGTGATTGATAGGAACCAATTAATCAATAAATATTTATTAAGACTCACTATAAGCTGCTTATATAACATTTCCCATTGCAGTTGGTCATTCCTGACTCTGGCTGGTTCTGGCTCAAGAGTAAAAGGAATGAAATGAGATACTTGTAGTTCATCTAATACTTAACAAAAAGTGGTTTCCATGCGGTAAGCTTGGAAAGTATATCACATCCTTTTTGGCAGATGGGACCATCTCCTTGCTCCCATACAGAAATGCATGTGTTCAGCATTGCATTGTGTGGCAACTTGCATAGTCAGTAGGAAATTTACCAAATCTTAGAGGCATTTACTTGATCCCCATGGGCTGGCCTTTCTTAAATCCTTAGACAAAACCCCATCAATGATTCACCTTTTGGGTACAGCTTCCTTGCCTTTCAATGTGGCAGGACCTGATATCTATTGCTCCCATCATACTCACTCATTCATTCATTCTGGGGACACAAACTAATAGGCCACACACTGGGCTCTCAGGGGGTTTACAAACGAATAGGAAATGTACAAACCAATTCTCCTTGCCTTAGCCTTCTCTTCTGTAAAATGAGAGGGTTTGATTAAATGATCTCTGAGGTCCATTCCTGCTCCATGATATGATTCTAGCATCCTTTGAACAAAGAAGCCTTGCATCCTTTGGACACAAGGGAAAAAGGTTAAGTGCAAAGGAAAGATCACAGCAGCATTCTCTGACAAGTTTGAAGAAAAATCACTTTTACCTGAGTGAAGGAGTTAGGACAGGCTTCACATGTAATTTGGGAATTCCTATGACATAACAAAAGTGAACTAATAACAAAGCATCTTTCTGGCTTATGTCTTTCTGTGCCAAATGCAAGTTCGTGTTGTGATATATGATGCTCTATCACCTCAGGCTTAGTAAAAAACCCTAAAAGGTAAAATTTCAGTGTATACTAAATTGATAGTAAAATAAAGCAAAGATAATAAAATAAAATAACAAATAAAAAAATACAATAAAAAATAAAGCAATGGTAAAAAAAAAAGCAACATTTGCTCACAGCAATATTTTCAAAATATGTAGGTTCCTCCTCTTTCATTAAAAAAAAATCTGAACTAAGATGCCTCCTTCATCCCGGGAAGCATTTCCACCTGCAAGGATCATAAACAAGGATTGTACATGAAACTGTGAATCTCCAATTTGTGAAGCTTGTGGTTTTTTTAAGTACATGATACATTCCACAAATTATTGTCAAAACTTTTTTTTTGCTTCTCTGTGCTTCCTTTTGAACTTTCTTTTGTGCTTTTCTACACATTAAATAAAAGTTTTAATGGCTCTCTTTTCTTGACATCACTGTTGTGTGATCCTGATTGTGATTCCTGGTGCTTGAACTTTTTTCCTAGTTGCCTGAAATACTTTTTCTCTGATATAGAAACTCTTCATTTTAGTTATTACATTCTTGGGGCTTTTCCTTTTATTTTTCTTCAGGAGGTGATCAATGGATTCTTTCTATCTTGACTTTGTCCTTTGGTTCCAGTAGGTCTGAACAGTTTTTATAATTTCTTGAAATATAATGTCTAGGTTTTTTTAAGCACCCTTTTCCCACAGAGTTCAATGATTCTTAAATTGTTTCTTCTTGACCTCTTTTCCAGGTTAGTTATGACCCTAGACAATGATTTAACTTCTGTCTGCCTTATTTTTTTTTGATAAGGATAATAAAATGGAGATACTAATAGCGCCTGCCTCCTAAGGCTGTTTTGAGGACAGGATGATGGAATACTGGTATAGTGCTTAGCAAACCTGGAAGCTCTATATAAATCTTAGCTATTATTGTTACCGCTTTTCAGTCGTTTCTCAGTCATGTCCAACTCTTCCTGACCCCATCTGGGGTTTTCTTGGCAGAGACACTGGAGTGCTTGGCCATTTCCTTCTCCAGCTCCTTTTACAGATGAGCAAACGGAGGCAAGCAGGGTGAAGTGACTTGCCCAGGGTCACACAACTACTAAGTATCTGGGACCAGACTTGAACTCAGGAAGGTGAGTGACTCTTCCTGCCTTTAAGCCTGGCGCTCTCCCCGCTGTATCATTGGCTGCTTTGTTGCTATTACTGCTGTTATTATTACTATTATATCAGATTTCTTGCTTTTGATTTCCCCCCCCAACTTTTTGATATATTCCACTATTTCTTACTGTTTCGTAGAATCACTGATTTCTATTTGACCTATTTTAGTTTTCAGGGAGTCTTGTGAAAGGTTTATCCCTTTCTGTTCTAAGCTACTCATTCTCTTTGTGTTTCTTTCCTCCAGAGCTTTTTGTCTAATTTTTTAATCTCTTCCTTCATTCCTACTAGATAGTTATCTAGTCCTTGTGGGAAATCCATTTTGTCCATTAAATCTGTGTTTTCAATCGTTTGGCTTCTTGATCTACAATGATTTTTTTTTTGGAGAGGGAAAGGTAGGGCAATTGGGGTTAAGCGACTTGCCCAAGGTCACACAGATAGTTTTTCGTGTTAGGCGTCTGAGGTCAGATTTGAACTCAGGTCCTCCTGACTCCAGGGCCGGTGCTCTGTTCATTGTGCCATCTAGCCACCTCTACAATAATTTTTTATATCGACCGGGGTCTTCTTTAATTTCCTCATCTTACCAGCTTTAGTAGCTTAATTGAGGCTTTGTGCCAGAGGCAGCCTCTGTTCCCTGCTGTACTTTTGGGTAGGGTGGTTGGCTTGCTGGCTCTCTCCCTGGGATTCTTGCTCTGACTTTCACCTCCTGAGATTAGCCCTCCTTTGATCTTTGAAGTGTAGAGTGTTGCCTCTTCAGGCTCTTTTCTGGCATCTCAGGACAGAGCATTAGGGACATTGGAGTCCCTGGACACCTGGATGGTCCCCATACCGAATGCTGCCATACCTTGCCTCCTGTTTCTAAGGTACCCACTATGAGTTTCTGACAACACTGGGAGTTTCTAACCACCCAGAGGCTTTCATAGGGGGGTCCTTCACTCTTGCTTCTTCTGGATACAGAGCCTTGCAGGCTACATGTTTATGGCTTGTCTCTGATCACACTGGGAGGTTTCTGGCCTTTTTGGTTATGCTGGTTCAGGCTGTACTGACAGACAGCTACCTTTCCTGTTGCCCATGGGTAACTTGTAGTGCATTTCTGGGGAGGAAGAAGTCACGGTGGTTTCTCTCTGGAATTTTTTTTTGGGGGAGGGGGAAGGCAAGGCATTTGGAGTTAAGTGACTTGCCCAAGGTCACACAGCTAGTAAGTGTCAAGTGTCTGAGGCCGAATTTGAACTCAGGTCCTCCTGACTTCAAGGCTGGTTCTCCATTCACTGTACCACCTAGCTACCCCTCTCTCTGGATTTTCAAAAAATTATTTGGTTTGGTATGAATTTCAGAGTGATCATTATTGTTGCCTTTGTTGTTCTGTAGTAGGTGTGTCGGAGCTGGGTAGTCAGCCTCTATTTAGTCAGCTACCTTGGCCAAAGGCCTGGGCTCTTTCTATGAAGAACAAAAAACAATCACTCTTCTCTGAACGAATATCAGGGGTTGACGGCTTCTTACCAAAGAAGTGCTATCCTTGAAATCAATCAATAGACATGTATTAGGCACCTACTACATGCTAGGCACTGGCCAAGCTAATCTATCAATGGCTTGGTTTATTTATACATTTTCTGAGGAAACATAATGTTTTAGATCTGACAGGGGTTTCAGAGATTTGTCAACGAAGAACTGTGACTAACTTGCCTACAGTGTCACTAGTAGAGAGGGGCAGAGGTGGAACGAGGGCTCCAACCTCTTGACCCACAATCCATCATATGCTTTCTTCTATGCCATCCTTGATTCAATTTGTGATTCTGGCTTGCTTCTGACCCTAAACTATATACATTGCCTTTCTTATTCCAAAGAATATTAACTCTTTGAGGACAAGGCTTCTTGTTTTCATCTTTGTATTCCCAGTGCTCAGCACCTTGCTGGTCACAAACTAGGTACTCAGTAAACATGAAATAAACACGTTGAATTTCTCCTTAGATAGATAAACAGCACAGTATAGCACCAAACTTGGAGTGTGAATATTTGGCTTTGAGTTCTAGCCCTAGCACCATTTATGTTTCTTCATCTATAAAATCCAGGTAACAGTATCTTCCTTATTTGCCTCAGAAGAGTGTTGTGAGGATCAAATGAGATAATTTGCATTAGATGCTTTGTAATTATGATTTTATATAAATGCAAATTATTTATATTAGCTTTCTCCCTTTTTAGTTAAATGAAGCAGAGTGCAGCTCTATGATTTTGTGGCTTCTACATGTCTATTCTGCTGTAACATGACTGAATTATTACAAAATTGATCTCTTTGCATTTCATCCCTTTCTTTGATTTGCATAATTATCTTTATTTCTACGTATGTAGCTTTCCTTTTCCTGACTGTGGAGGAGTTCCTATCACTAGCTCAATCACAATTGCCAGAATCTTTTCTTTAACAAAGTATCTGAGACTTTATTAGAACTGTAGCACCCTCTCTGTGGCAACTCTCTCAGCTCACAAGTCTTGCCCTATAGAGTGGCTGCTGGGCCATCAACAGTTGTCTTGATCTGTATCTGACCCCTGGACCCAGATGACTCTGGGGGAGAAAGTGAGACTGGTCACTTTGCCCAGCCCTCCCCTGCTTAAATCCAATTTACTTGCAAGTCATGGCATCATCTTCCTGATGTCATGGTCCTCTTTAAGAATGAAGGACAAACAATTTCACATGTTCAGCCTGTATTTGATTGCCTGTCCTTCCACTGGGGATGGGTGGTGAGGGAGGAGGAGAAAGAATCTGGAATCTGGAGTTCCATAATCAAATGTTATGAATTTGTATCTATCTATCTATGCAATTATTATTATTATTATTGACTACATCCAACTGGAACTCTAGATACGCAGGCACTGCAGTTGGGAGATCCATCCTGCCCTACCAAAAACTGACATAGGAGAGAATAGACTGGGGGAGGGGGGACACACTGGGATGGCTGTTTTGGGGTGGTGGGCGGGGGAAAGACGGGGAAAAATATGTAACTCAAAATCTTGTGGAAATGAATGATGCAAACTATAATAAAATTAAAAAAAAAAAGAATGAAGGACATACCACATATAGAGTAGCTAGCTTTCTTCTCCCCTCAGGGTTTTGTCGGTATCCCTGAGGGGCTTGAATTTCTACTTCTGTAGTTTAAGCTCCCATCAGTGTTCTCCCCTTTATCAATTAACAATTAAATCCCTTTAATTTTTGCAAATATAACTTACTGTGAAGGTACAGTGAGAACAGTTGGTATAAAACAATCTCTCCAAAATGGGGTGTATGCACCTTGTGCACACAAAGTCCCTAGGGAGAGTGGGCACAAACTTCAAGAAAAAGGTAGCTATTAGGTACATAGCAAAGAGACACCTTAAGACTCTTGGTCCTGAGGAGACATTTTCTCCTTTGATGGAGTCCTCATATAGTTCCTCTTAAGTGTAACTTTCTCTTGGACTCTGAAAATGAGGCCTTTTGTGTAGCCCATAGCCAGTACTTCTCTCATTCAGGAGGGTCATGATCCCTGTAGCATCTGCCACTCTCAGGTGATTGTTTTCCAATGTCCATCTGCAGGTAGAAAATATCTATTAAGGAGCATAGTTCTGACAACTACTTGTCAACACAGAAAAGACTAACAAATCCAGAACACTTACTTTAAAAAAAAGGTATATAACTCATCTTTGAGTTTGTATGGTACCTCCTATATGACTGCATGCAATTTGTGTTAAATCGTTCTTTTTTTTTACCTCATAATATGAGTGATGAAGGACTCATACAAGAGTCCTCAGTTTTATGCATGCTATCTGTGATTTCTTTGTGGAAATCTCTTTATACTACTCAATTTTGTGAAGGATGTTTTAGTTAAAACTAGACTATAAAACCAGTAAACCCATTTAAACCTATATTAGGGAACTTCCATTTTTCCTTTAGGATGCCTTATGTACAAGTGACGCGTGACTATTGTACATGTGGACCCCTGGCATTGAGGGTGCTATGGTTAATCTGCATATTAAATATTAGTAAAGATTATTTTATTTTTTATTTTAGCTGATAATAAATATAACTAAAAGCTCTAATGTTTCTTCCAGCATCTCCATGTATCTTCTTGTGCACACTCCTTCAAAAGCCATGAGAAGATGGTCTTTAAGACTTGCTCTGTAGTTGGTCCCTTGTGGTAATCGCACCCACACATTTCAGCCTTGGTTTTTTAAAATAAGCACCTTTTAATGAGAGAGAGGAGAGGAGTGGAGGGGAGAAGAGAGGAGAGGACAGGTGATGGGAGGGGGGAAGGGAGGTAAGAGGAGGGGATGGAATGGAGGGGGGAGGGAAGAGAAGAGAAAAAGAGAGAGAGAGAGAGAGAGAGAGAGAGAGAGAGAGAGAGAGAGAGAGAGAGAGAGAGAGACAGCAAAACAAAGCATCACTTGGTGGCTAGAAATTTTGTGTAAATTGCTTAGCATTTTGCTAAGCTTGTCTTCAGAAGATACACAACCATTCTCCAAGCAAGGTATTCAAAACCTTTCCAGTTTCATGGAAACTGCCTTTGTCTGAGCTTTATTGCAATATTCCATATGAACCCACAATCACCTCCATGCCATAATGAGACATCAGAGTATGATTTTAATGGAAACATCAGGATCATAGAGATAAGCAGCCAAAGAATATTAGCAAAGAGTTTTTAAAAAATGAAGGAACACAAACTATCAATACCCACTCAGAAAAGAAAGTTCAAAATCATTAATAATCAGAGAAATTTAAATTAAAACAACTCTGAGGTATCATCTCATACTCATAAAACTAGCGGAGATGGAAAAACTACTTTTTGGAGAGGATGTGGGAAGTCTGGCATGCTAATTCATTGCTGGCTGAACTGTTAATGGGCTTAATCATTTTGGAAAACAATTGGAATTATGCAAGAAGAGTTTTTAAAATGTCCTGTCCCTTTGACCCAGAGATTCCACTACTGGAAATATATCACGAGGATGTTACTGACATCAAGAAAAAAACCCATTTGCACAAAAATGTTCCTAGTAGCATTATTTGTGATAGTAGAAAGCTAAGGGTGTGCTCCACGATTAGGGAATGACTGAACAAATTATGCCATGTGCATACATACATACATACATACATACATACATATGTGTGTGAGTATATATTATATATTATGTATATTTCTCTATCTCTATTTACCTATCACACATATAATATATGAAAGGCAATATAGTGGGGTAGAGAGCAAGTCTTACATTTCCTTCATACTGGCTATGTAATTCTAAGTAAATTATTTAAATTCTCAGGTCGCTCTCTAAGACTATAAACTGTAGTCAAAGTGCCAACCTGCGTTGGTAAAGGGAGGTTTCTTGGAAGTTTCTGATACCAATGAAATCACAAGTCCAATATATAACTCTATACTGCATATCAATGTGGAAGCATAGAAGGACGGAAAGAAGTATTTATTAAAAACTTGTTATGTTCTAAGTACTGTGCTAAACACTTTACAAATACTATTTCATTTGATGCTCAGAACACCCTAGAAGATAGGTTCTAGTTGTCTCCATTTTACAGTTGAGGAAACTAAAGAAGGCAGAGGCTAAGTGACATGTCCAGGGTCACACAGCTAGTAAGTTCCTGAGGATATATTTGAACTCAGGTTTTCTGCATTTTCTCTGTTCCCAGAGCTCTATCCTCTAGCTGCCTCCAAGTTGGTGTGTGTGTGTGTGTGTGTGTGTGTGTGTGTGTGTGTGTGTGTGTAATATTACAGAAGCACCATAAGGAATGACAAATATGAAGAAATTGGACAAGTATAGGAAAACTCTCATGAAGTAAATCAGAATAAAGAGCACAAATCCAAAATAACATATACAGCAACTACAACAATATAAATAAAATTAGTACTGAGAAGCAGAAAATACCCCCACTTCTGGTCAATTATAATGGTCACCTTGAATACCATAATCTCACAGTTAAGGGACACATACCTTCTTTTTATTAATAATTGACAAGCTTTTGGGGGGGAAATGTACTTTGAACTTTTGCTTTTTGCTTTTTGGAGGGGGAAGGGCAGGGCAATTGGGGTTAAGTGACTTGCCCAAGGTCACACAGCTAGTAAGTGTTAAGTGTCTGAGGCTGGATTTGAACTCAGGTCCTCCTGACTCCAGGGCCAATACTCTATTCACTGCACCACCTAGCCATCCCAGGAAATGTGCTTTGTAAAAGAATACTCTCTGAATATTTGTTGCAAAGAGTTTTGTCAATTTCTTGTTTTTTTAAATAAAATGCATCGACATTTTAAAAATTAAGGATATTTATTTGTAAAGATACTAGCCATAAAGAAATTGAATTTTCTCCAAACCTTCATAGAAAATTCTAATTTCTAAATCAATTTTCATCAGCATCTCACTTTTCTTGATTATTGTAATATATAATCATGATTCACATTTTTTGTACCTCTTTATGGTTTTTCATACAGATTTCATGAATGACAACTTCCTATTTCTCCTTACTTTTCATCTATTTTAGAAAAATAATCTGGTTTGCACATAATGAGGACCTGGCCAACAGAGACCTTGGTCTGAGGGAATGTACAATAAACTCTGTCTGCTTCCAACTCATATCAGGGTGAGGTTGACTTGCTTCTGGAGTTAGGTGATGATGTGGATTGGAGTGATCCTGCTCCTTGATTCAGAGCACATACAGGTATTTTTCCTATTTGTTTAGTGTCTGTTTCCTATCTGCTTAGTGAGTGGTAAAATAAAATCTTTTGAAAGGTTGCTAAGTCAGAATTGTGCAAAGAAATATTCCTAATCAGTCACATCAATCTCTCTCTCTCTCTCTCCTAGGGTCTGGAGAGAGAAGTACTTTGAACCTCAGTATAGATAGAGAGCTCAAGTGCCTATCTCCCCACCTGGACCTACATGTGGCCTTGAACACATGGTACCTCTTTCTTTTCCTTGTTGTGTTTGTACCATCTACTCTTAGGTGAATGAGTATGATCTTGTGAACTTAGAAAGTTGGAAGAGCCACCAAAGGTCCAGGCAACGAATTCATACTAAAGTTTTCCAGCAGGTGAGTGTTAGCAAGCTCAGTCCTAAGGAAGTAACTTAATTAATCCAGCCCCACAAGGGATAGACCAGGCAGGGATAGACATTGTATCTGACAAGCAAAAGTGACTCTGATCAACAGTTATATAGCATCAATGGGTTAAATGATGTTAGGACAGTAAACTGGCCTATTGGGAAGACTTATTTGGGATAGAGGCTTAAGCCAATATCAGTAAAGAAACGTCCATAACTCCTTAGGATATTACCAGAAACCTGAAGGAGAGTTATAGAAGGGCGTGATGTACTGGTGTATTTGTGGCTTGGAAAAGTAAGTCTAGAGTCTTGCTATGTGTATTTTAAGTAAAAATAAATTATTCCAGGTATAATGTATTTTAGAAAAGTGAATCATGAAATTACTTAAAGGTTTATGATTTTGTTCCTTAAGGAGGCAGTCAGCTTAAGAATAGCACATACTGAAGAAAGTATTCTAAATAGAAAAGCATTTCAGTGGCTGGATAATTATGAGTTATGTGGTTTTCTAGGAAGTACCTAAAATACATAACAAATGCCTCTTCTATAGTGCTTCCTCCCTTGGAAAAAATATTCTTGGCCTTTTTTATCCCAGAGAAAGGACCTAACTCCAAAGTTTCTTCTTTTCTTGACTAGCTTGCCATTTTGTATTTGTATTTTTAGTTTGGACACATGAGCACAACATGCATGCACTTATTCCCACACCAGGCTAAGCCTTAACAAAGACAATATTGTTTCTGTGCCTCTTGGATGTCCCCTTTCCTTCCTCCATCCCCTCACAAAAGATTCAGATATTCTTTTGATTATCATCTTTGACTTAGGGGATTTCACAACCTCTCATTGATGAAATTCTTCTAGGATCTGGCAAGATAATTCACCTTTCTTCTCACCTCTCCAGAACTGATAAAACGGTGAGAAAGTCCTCCTCTGTGAGCTCATGGGAGACTCTCAGGGCTGTGAAATCATGGATTCGCTTTCTCTCTCTCTCTTTCCTCCGCACAAAGGTAATCTTTCATTTGGAATAAGGGCCGATTCTTAGCAAAGGGAACTCAACACCTGTCTGTGTTCAGACATGGGCATCCCCTGCATTACTTTCTAAAATTGAATCAAAAATCCCGAAGTAGAACTTTGTCTTAGCTACTTTTTCATCCTCTTTTCAATGGATATTCTGCCTAATTTTTCGCATTTGCCTTTTCTTTGCCTTACAACAGATCCTCTCTGGGGGGCAGACCCAAGATTGCTCCCTTGGTCCCCTTGCTTCAGATTTCTTCAATTTCCTGCCAGCCTGCCTTCTCTTCTCTACCTCTCCCTATCAAAATTTACCTGCCCTTCATCTCATTCCTTCTGGGAATGCCAAGACTAAAGTGGAGGGAGTGTTGGTGCATGATTTTTTTGTTTGCAAATTATTGTAAGTTCAATGCAGCCTCTGAAGCTGAGATACAGCAAAGCGTGGATTGATTCTCTGCTGCTTGTGCTAATTTTGACCTAAAAATTAACACCAAGAAAACGCAGGTGCTGCATCAACTAGCACCACACCATCCATTTGTGGAACCACTGGTCGCAAGAAATGGAGAAGTTTTGATTTCTGTGGATAAATTCACTTACCTTGGCAGTATACTTTCCAAGGTTGTACACATTGATAATGAGGTTAAGGCACACATTGCCAGAGCTAGCTCAGTGTTTAGGAAGCTCAGAAGGAAAGTATGGGAGAGAAGAGGTATTAGACTGACTACCAAACCAAAGGTCTACAAAGACATTATGCTGACCACATTTGTTGTATGCCCGTGAAACCTGGACAATCTGCCAGCGCCATGCCAGGAAACCAAAGTGATTCCATTTGAATTGTCTTAGGAAGATTCTGAAGATCATCTGGCAGGATAAGATGCTGGACACTGAGGTCTTTTTTCCAACTAAACTGCCAAGCATTCAAACTCTACTACTACAGAAAGCACAACTATGATTTGCTGGTCATATTGTTGAAATGCCAAAGGTAAGCTTGCCAAAAAGACTACTTTATGGAGAGCTCACACAGGGCAAGCACTCACATGGTGGTCAGAAAAAGCAATACAAGGATACTCTCAAGGTCTCTGTTACTTTGGAATTGATTGTGTGACATGGGAGACACTGGCACAGGACTGCCCAGCATGGCGTGCCTACATCAGAGAAGGAAAGCAGAGTTGAAATAGCTCAAAAGAAATGCAAGATGCGCAGATTTAGAGAATCCACCCCAAATGTTCACGTGGACCATTTTGTGCCCGGCCTGTGGCAGAGCATTCTGAGCTTTTATTGGTCTGATCAGTGGGATGAACTGCAACTTGACTCCATCATAGCAATGTCATTTTGGTCCTCTTCAAGAACCAAGCAATCTGGGAATGCTAGAAAACTAACCTACTTCAGGCACGTTCTGCCTGCGTGGGTTTGCCGACATACTGTAGTTTCATGATGTCATTGTCATCATCATCATTATCACCGCTAATATTCATAGAGTGTTTTGATGAGAGATGATAGGTTTTTCAGGGACCCCAATGACCAGAGTCCCTTGGTGAGCAGTCTGGAATGAATTCATAGGCTCAAGCATTCTGAGTCAAGTTGGTAAAAGTTTATTGTTACACTTTGCAGTGGGCAGGAGGTCTTAGGGAACCTGCAACCTTAAAGGGGTTGTTCTTAAAGGAGCATGCACTTTTGTTGTTCTTAAAGTTCTTAAAGGAACATGCACTTTTAATATCTATTGCACAAGTGTATTGCCCATAATTCACTGGGAAATAGCCAAAGAGGGGCTGCATGGAGGTGTGGTTTTAGGCTTGAAGCATCACTAAGTCAACTAGCTGTCAGGGATGACTGAGAAGTGCCCAGTCTGCTACCCATCAATGTCCTGTTTGACAAGATGGATGTTGGGAGTATACATATGTCCCAAGCTAACAAGGGATCCAGGATGTGTATAATGTGTATGATGAGTTACTTATAGATATCCAGTGAAGGATTCATAGATGCAGGTGGTTACTATACTAAGGGGAGACAAACATTTGTCTGAGGCCTGATCATGAATGGTTACTAGGCAAAGTACTGGCAGGGGAGGAAGGGGCAGAGATAGTGTTCTGAGGCTGGGGAGATTTGAGGCTAGGGAGAAATGTGATTCTGCAAACTGATGTGATTTTACAAACTGTGGTTCAAGTACAGACACCCAAGCACCCCATCATTTTCAAGTTTTTCAAAGTGCATCATATATTTCATTCCCTTTCAGGTAGGTGTCATTGTAATTCCCATTTCACAGATGAGGAAACTGAGATTGTGAGAAGTTATGTGTCTTGGCCAGGATCACACAGTAGCAAATTTCTGGGGCCGGATTCAAACCCACTCCTTCCTAACTGCAAATCCAGACCTCCCTCCACTGTGCCATACAGCTGCCTTTGATTATGATCTTATCAATACATTATAATCAAATCCCAGTGTAAAGTCATGAAACCCCATTGTAGCATTGGTTCTACAGAGCTGATATTCAGCAATGTTATTTCTCTAAATTCCTGATTTTTGCAGTACCAATTAAAGAAATTAGGTGGGTTATTAGTGGCTGGTGAGGAGTTAACGCGTTACTCTTCCCAGGTAGCATATTTGCATTTTAATAGATTTATTCTAGAGGCAATGGCTCAATTCCCTAGTGACTAATGGTGGGAGCATCAGGTGCCTTGGCAGATGAGTAGGGGAGATAAGTGGTGTAGGCAGGTATTTGGCATCCTTTAAGGCCCACTCCCCTGGGAAGAGTTTTGCTACCTATCTGGCCTCCGTGAAGGGATTAGTACTGCCTTAAAGGCAAGTTTTGCAAACTCTTAATATATCTCTTCCTTTTTTCCCTTTCTTCCTCCCCATCTTTTGTTGAAGTCTCTCCCTTCTTTCAAGGTTCAATGCTTGATCCCCTGTTAGAAGAGGCCTTTCAGCAAAATTTCTGACTTGACTGAATTCTGACTTATGCTACATATTATGGATTTATGACATCTGCATGCCTCTCCATTCCATACTAACTGATTCCCCACATCCAAAACGAAGACCTCTTGTCTGTAACTCAGTGTTTACCACATTTCACTGACCAGCTCCCAGTCTTGGGAACTCCTAGTCCATACTGCTCTGCTCTCCTCACACTCATACTCTCTCACATGCCCTTTAGTCGATTCAATCATCTCACCTATTTCAGACTCAGTTTCTTCATCTGTAAAATAGGGATAATGATACCATTAACCTTCCAGGGTTGTTATGAGAATCAAATGAAATAATAATGGTAAAGCACTTAACACAGCTCCTGGCTCATTGTAGGCTCTATATGTTGTTGTTGTTGTTGAGTCATTTCATTTGTGTCTGACTCTTTGTGATCCCATTCGAGGGTTTTCCTACCTGGAAATCCACTCCATTATTCAAGATCAAGGTTAATTTTACCTCCTCCATGAAGTCTTCCCTAAATGTTCCATGCCCCATTGCTTTTTCTCCTGCCAATCAAACAGTATGGTCAGGACTGATTGCTGTAGAGTTGCCTAACATCTCAATAGGGAATGCAGGCTCTTTGATTCTGACATTCATTGGCTCATCACCCCTATTTCTGTTACCCCAGAAAGAGTTTCTAATTACAAGAAGTGCCACACATTCATGACCACATAGCAAACTAGATGAGGGGAGCTAACAATTCTTGTCTTTCTAACTACCAGAAAAAAGATTTCATCTGTTTGAACCTTTTGCAGACCTACTTAGCTCTGATCCAATAGCCAACTCAAAGGCCTTTAAAATTTTTTTAATCACCGGCAGTAAGCTGACAGGAAACAGTAAGAGTACGGTACCTTTTCTTGTCATTGTTATCGTTTGTCCTTTGTTCTCCAAGAGGACAATGACATCAGGAAGGTGACACCATGACATGCAAATGAATTGGATTTAAGTGAGGTAGGACTGCGCAAAGTCACCAGCTTCACTTTCTCCTGAGGCATCAGGTCCAGGGGCGAGATATGCATCAGGATGACTGGAGAAGACCCCCACCTTTTCTGGAATGTGGAGAGAAAGACCTTCATCTTACATTTCTAGAAGTTCTAGCCTCCACATGGCTTGGTTTCAGACAGAGTACATTGTACATGCTTTAAAGATGGGATACTCATTGGTTAGTTTCCCTTTTATGCATTATTGTAGTCATTGTGTGTATTCTTTTCCTAGTTCTGTTCTCAGGATTAATTTGAATAAAATACATGGATAAGTGCAGAACTGAAGTGGAGAGGACTGAGAGAGAAAAAGAAGGATACTTTCAATAGTTACTCCTTGCTTAGAGATAAAAGCCAAACTTCTTGGGTTGGAATTCAATCCTTCTATACTCTGGCTTGAACCTCTCTTGTTTTCCCAATTTTTCTTCTATCATTCTAATCTCTTTCTTTAGGAATTCTTGTTGGGTTTGTGTTCAATTTGCAATTTTTTTTCTATCAGGATTTGTAGCTGTTTTCACATTGTTGTTGTGTTCTGAGTTTGTGTCTTGATCTTCCCTGCCACCACAGTAGCTTTTTTTTGGTCAGGTCCTTTTTTGTTGTTGTTCATTTTTCCAGCCTATTTCCTGATTTTGAACTTTATATTAAAATTGGGCTCTGTTCCCAGAATGATGTGGGACACTTTCCCAAGCTTTAGGCCTTTTTGTGCAGCTGTTTGTAATGTTAATGGGACATAAGATTTTCCCTGCCCATTAATACATCTCACATGGAGACCATTAAGGGAAGTTTTCTTAGGGGAGGCTTATTTGTGGGAAGGATTTCACACCTTTTGCTAATTTCTAATTAGGCACTGAGTCATGAGGGTTGCGTTGCCTTCTGGCTCTGAGAAGTGCATATACTTTGAGTTGGTATTCTGCCAGGGGGCTTGCTTATGAGAAAGATCTTGTGATTCCCTGGTTGAGATTCTGAATGGCCATATATTCAGAGCTCCCCAACTGCTCAGATGTAAAGGCTCTCTCAATCCAGGGATGTATGTAAAGCCTATAGCAATATTGCTTTGATTCAGGCAGGCAGAGCCCTGTCTGTTGGTCTTTATTTCTCTGCTTGCATTTTTTCTGAAGCTCAGGGTGCTGACTTTTCCCCTGAACTAGTGAACATAATTTAAAAATATTGTTGACCCCTCAAACAGCTATCTTTCCTAGTAAAGGAGATCTAAGAACCTGTGATAGCAGCCATCCTGGGTATGCCAGTGTGGTTGCTGCTACACTGTTCTCAGAGTTAATTCTGGGGGCCTGTAGGTTTTTCGGGTGTTTCCAAGGTGATATGATCTGAGGAGAGATGTGATCACTGCTCTCCTCATCTGTACTCTGGTCTTTACCCAGGCAGGGTCCCCATTCTGTGTAGTCTCAAGCACTATTGCTCCTTTTTTCTCTGGAACTGAAATCCAGAACTGCATATGGTCAAAGCAACAGGGTCTTATGCACAGTGCCAGCAAAGGTCCCCTTAATCTCTCTGTGGCCAGTTCTCCCACCCCATCACCATCTGTGAGCTGAGAGCTCCCAAAGTTGGTACAGCCACCTCCAAGGCCTGCTGCTGGTGTGCTCCAGGTAGTCCACACCCTGGTGTCATAGACCTCTCCTACCAACCTCCTAAGTTGTCTTGGGCTGGAAAAATGTCTTGCCCTGACCTTTTGTTGATTCTGCCATTTCAAAATTGGATTTGAGGTATAATTTTAAAGTAGCTTGGAGGGGAATGTTAGGAGAGTTCTGCTAGGTTGCTACCTCTGTGCTGACATCTTGGCTGCCAGGCTTCTCAAAAAGCTCCAGCCTCCCTTCTTGATCACATGGCTCTCACCGTCTTCCTTTTTGACCCTCCATTCCAACCAAACTGCTTTATTCATTGTCTCCTGAACAAGCTTTTTCTAAGAAAGGTGTGCCTCACTTAGCACTGTCTTGTAACTTTCTGATGTGCTTATGTAATAAAATGCATTATATTGCTGACTTATTGACCTATAAACTTTCTGAAGGCCTTTTTTTTTGAAGTCTAATCAAACTTTGTGTATCCATCACTGCTTTGCAATGCTCCCTTTGCACACAGCAGGTGCTGAGAGAATGTTTGCTGGATCACTTTATTGAATATGTGAGGCAGCATTGCACAGTGGTTAGTGCCCTGTACATTTAGTCAAGAACACCTGGGCTTAAATCATGCCTCAGACGCTTGTTAGCAGCATGACCCAGGCAAGTCACCTAACTTTTCTGAGCCTCAGTTTCATCATATCTAAAATGGGAATAATAATAATAATAGTACCTACCTCAAAGCTGTTGTGAGAATCAAATAGGGATAATGCAAGTAAACGCATTTTGCAAACCTTAAATGTCATTATTATTGTGTATACACACACACACACATAATTAAGGTAACAGTTCATGAAGGAAAAACTCTGTTTTTCAGGCTTTCATTTGTCTTGTGTATACATACATACACATATACATATGTGTGTATACATATAGATATATTCACATATATGCTTGTATATATACGTACATATATAAATATATAATATTTATGTATATTGTTCATACGTGTATATGTATCTGCCACTATATGGAGGCAACATTTAACTAAGGTATCTAAAGAGAAGAGGTGATCACTATTATTGGCAGATAGACTGGTCACCAAATCTTATTGTTTTGAGGCACCTGAAAGAGTTAAAGGCAGGTGAGACTCAGTCAAGGGGTTGGGTGTGTGGTCATGGTTGTTTCAATGATATGGGTTTTTTTCCCTTTCAGTCTTTGTTCTGTTTTTCACCAAAGTACTGGGATACTGTGGCAAGGGAGGCAGGTATGATTGTGGTTCACTGGGTTTCTTTGTATGCCAGGATGTTCTATACCAGGACTTGGCAAGTAGCGTCTGGCTGTGGGTTAAGCACATTGGAAGGGCAAGTTGGTATAGACACTCTAATTCAGGGTTAGCTCCCAGAGGCATGGCCGAATTTGTGCTTTGAGACTCTCCCCCATCTTGGAGGGGCTCAGATGGAATACTTTTGTTTTCCTATCTCTGCAGCTACTCCTGTCCTTCTTCCCTTCTGAAATGCCTTCTCTGCTTCTTCACTTATCAAAGCATACCCACCCCCAGTCCCACCTCCTCTCTCTCCTTCCCTGCCTAGCGCAGTCTACACTGATCTCTTCCTTCTTTGAAGTTTTATGACACTTAGTGTCTGTACAATTCTTCTAATAATAGATTGGATTCTTCCTAGGGATATTTCTTCCATTGTTGGTAATTAATCCATCAACAGGCATTTTTTAAAGTACCTATTAGGCATGAGAGATACAAGTACAAAAACAAGACAATTTTTGCTCTCAGAAATCTTACATTTTTACCAGCAAAGCACAAAATCTGAGTGAATAGAGACCATATGTACAATTTCTGTGTATATATATGGGATACATGCATATGTGTTGCACATATACACATATGTCCATGTATGTCCATGTTCCTATATCCATGTACATATATATATGTGTATGTGTATATATATATATATATACACACACACACACACACACACATATGTGTATATGAACCACACACAAAATACAAAGTGATTTCAGTGACAAGGGGAACAGGAACTGGATCAATGAGAAATGGTCTCTTGCAGGAAGTGACACTGGAGGTGAGCCTTGAGGAGAGCTAGGAATTCCAAGAGGAGACAGTAAGGAGGGAGATCATTCCAGGCACTGGGAGACTGTCTATGCACAGGCACAACAGGAAGGAGACGGAATCTTGAGTACAGGGACCAGTAAGTGATCCAGTTTGGCCAGAGCTAATTAGGAGTATATGAAATACAGTCAGCCTGGATGGACCAGTTGGAGTCAATTTGTTAACTGCTTTAAATATCAAAGAGATGATTTGTATATTATTCTAGAGGCAATAGGGAGCCACTTGAACTTTTTGAGTGGGAGAGTGACATGATAAGACCTCTCTACCAGGAAGATCTCTTTGTTAGCTATGTGGAGAATGGAGAGGAGAAAGAATGAAGGCAGGGAGATCACTTAGGAGGCTATTGTTCTGAATTGTTACTTGATCTTGTATTATTATTTAACTTAATAGGAGTTTTTGCTATCTTTCTAATCCAATTATAAGCAGTTTAGGGGCAGGAAACAGACCTCATAGGTCTTCCTATCTTCCTCAGCAACTTTAGCAAAGAGTGGGCTGATGCATATTTATTGCTTTGAAATTAATGATCTATGTGACTCCTGTTCTCGGTTTTAATTTTTTTTTTCTGAAATAGAAGTCCATCTGTTTGGCTGAGTATTTGCTCTAATGGAGCATGCATTATGTAGCAAGACAGATGATGGATTTCAAGGCACAATTCCCTAAGCCTCGCATCTGCCCCATGGTGGGTATCATGTTACCAGCGTCTCTGCAGCAGATGTCAGCAACTCTGGCTTTTCTCTTTCTTTATGTAACCTCAGGGCCTCTCCTGAGCAGCCAGATTTCACCTAATCCTAAATCTTTCCTGGAAACACACACACACACACGCACACACACACGCACACACACACACACACACACACACACACACACACACACGACAAGGGAGAAATAAATGAGGGGCCAAATGAGTATGCTTTTTTCCTTCATGAGCAGAAGATCCCAGAGTGGGTCTAGGAAAAAAAAAAGGCTGCTTCTCTCCAGACCAAACAAAATCCATCATTGGACTAAAATCTCCAGAGGACAGAGTGCTTTTTATGCAAGTGTGCCAGGACTGGGTTAGAAATATCAGAGACTATAAACATGGTAGATCAGGGATGTGGACAACTTTTTTTCATAAAGAGAGCATAGCGTCATGGATTTAGAGCTAAAAGGACTTCAGAGGTCATTCTAGTCCAACCCTCCCCTCTCCCCATTTTACAGCTGAAAAGGCTGAGGCCCAAAGAGGTCGAATAACATGACCAGGGTCACAGAGAAGTAGAAGAGACACCATTTGGAACTGGGCTGCATAACTCCACACCTAGTGCTCCTTCCAGTACTCTGTGCTGATTTTTATGGGGAAAAATCCTGCAGGCCCATGTTAGGGAAAAAGGAATTCAGCTTAAGATTGATTTTTATCGTCTGCTGATTGTTTAGATTTAAGAAAGTGATGGAGACAATGTCAGTAATGCAGATTAAATTAAAAAGCATCCAGTGTACCCCTACATTAGCCTTACATCATGCTCGAGAGCAGAGACAGCAATGGCACAGAGGAGGTAAAGAACAAAGGAGATGGGAGAGGGCAAGTAGGTAGGGAAGGGTATGAAAAAGACAACAAAAAACCCAGAAAGCTTGTGGGAGTGGGGAAAGGCTAGCGCTTCTGAGCCACAGAGATTCTTCTAAGAACCTCACCCTGCCCAGTCCTCTGCTCCTCTCCTTTAGTCCCAATTCTCATTGCTGACCCAATTTACACCTCTATGGGTCTCCGATCCTTACCCCCTTCCCCTACCTTCCAGTTACTCCTCCCTGCCCTCCACTCTCCCACCAGTCCTCCATCTGACCTTATCTTGAAATAATGAGATTCAGCAGTGGACTCAGAGTCAGGAAACCTGAGTTCTCTTCTTGGCTCTACAGATATATGACCTTGGGTAATCATTTTGTCACCAGTATCCTCATATACAAAATAATAGTTGGACTAGTCCATAGATTTAACTTAGAAGTGACCTAGAGGTGATCTAGTCTAATCTCCTTGTTCTACATTTGAGGAAACCAAGGCTAGGGCTATCACACAACTTATCTAGAGTCACACTGGTGTTAAGGAGCCAAGATCGTATTCAAACACGAATCCACTGTGCAGAGTACAGTGAGTGTTGTCAAAAGAAATGACGAGGTATTTGCCCTCAAAGACTTGCCCTATATTTGAGGAAATACAACATACATATGTCAGAGACGTGAGTACGTTTATGAAGCTATACACAGGTGAAGAGTGCTCGGTGATCCCTCAATAAACAGCAGCCACCCATGCATTCTCAGCCTGGCATATTCTCATGCATGCCTTTCTGTAAAGTTTCCACAGGCATTAGGGGCAGTGCTGACACCTGTACCCTATTAGTTTAGAGTTGATGTTGGGATGAAATGAGGCACTATGAGTCATGGCGCAATTAAGAAAAGGAGGTTTACTTAGTTCTAACATAGCAAGAACATACAATAAGCATACAGAGGCAATTAGTTTCTATAAATAACCCATCTCCTCTCCATATGGAAATACATCTGGTCAGTAGGCAAGGTGTGATGAGTCACATAACCTTCAGACATCCACCGACTTGTAAAGGACCCTGACCCCACATGGATGGGCCTTTTTATGCCTCTAGGTGACCAGGAAGCCACCAAGAAACTTCATCAAAGTAAACAAAGCTTGAGCCTTCTCTCACCCTCAGGCAGACCAATAAATTCCTTGTCATCTTTTCCTAACCTGCGTTGGAAAGGCAGAAAGGCGAGTGCCTGTAGTAGCAGTGTGCTGCTAAATGTTTAATAGCAGGCTCTCTGAAGAAAAAGAAGTGTACTCAGAGCACACTTTAAGATTCATCTGCATTATTATTATTTCCATTACTTTCTTGAGTCTAGACAACCAAGAAAACAATAAATCAAGCCCTGATTTGTAGCAGTTTGCTAATTTCTGAGGTATAAATGCCCACACTCAAAATTTAACAATTTTCTCTCCTAAGCTGGTTTAATCCGACTTTAGCATTCTTCTGCTTGGAAGGTACTGACCCTCTTCCAACAAGTATCCAAAGTACTCTAAGACCATAGTTATGGATTCTAAGCAAAGATCCTTTATCTACCTTTAAACTGGAAATACCAGTGGAACACTCAGGCTGCCCACCAATTGTTCCTCACACTTACTGTATAACCAGCTCATTTCCTTTCCCAGGCATATACCTATTTTATGATTTTTTTGAACGCATCTATTCCATGCAATTCAGCATCAGTAACACATTATAGTTAACTCACCCCTACTACGTGCCTTTACATTACCTTGGAAACCGTGGAATTCCACGATTCATAGACAAGCAGTAACACTGGAAGATTATTTAATTTTAAAAGATGAATCTTTGTTTCAGAGGAAAACTTTGGGACATTAAAAACCCTGCACGGTTTCCCAGAGGTCACCAAGTTCATTCTTCTCTTGTTACATTCTGGGTCTGTGTCCACCTACAGCGTCTGTCTACAACACAGGTAATAATGATGAATCAGCTTTATAAGTAACCTTTCTGGCTACATCTTATAATACAGAGAACAGCCATTCTTCATCTACATTAATAGTTAGGTACTAGCTTTTGGTTCAGTATGTCAATTTAGTCAGTTAACAAGCATTTATTCTGGAGGTACTATTTGCCAGTCTCCAAGCTAAGTATCATGATTATGAGTCTCATATAGGAGTCTCTGCAGTGTTCTGGAGCTTGATGTGATCAGCCCAATGTCATCTGCAAATGGGGCACTTCTGTAATAGTCATCATGTCTATATTTTCCCTGTTCTTCCTACTTCACTTTGCATCAATTTATGCTTCCATTGTCATATTCATTTTTATTATGGTGCAATAATATTCTATTATATTCATGTACCACATTTCATATAGCCAATCCCAAGTGGATTCAGGTCTTCATGATACCATATACATAATATCTCTTGAATCTTTCTCCCTTTCATTATTTCCATTAGTAGCACACTAGTACAAGAATTCATTACCACCTCTTGAAGTATTGCAATAGCCTCTGCTCTTATATCTACTTACCTCTACTCTTTCTCCCATTTCTTCTTCTTCTCTTGTTCTTGTTTTTGTTCTTGTTCTTGTTCTTGTTCTTCTTGTTCTTGTTCTTGTTCTTGTTCTTGTTCTTCTTCTTCTTCTTCTTCTTCTTCTTCTTCCGTTTTTGGAGGGGGGAGCTAGGGCAATTGGGGTTAAGTGACTTGCCCAAGGTCACATGGCTAGTTTTGTGTTAAGTGTATGAGGCCGGATTTGAACTCAGGTTCTCCTGACTTCAGGGCCAGTGCTCTATTCACTGTGCCACATAGCCACTACCTCTTCATTTTTTTATGTTACTGTCATTAAAAGGATGTAGTGAAGATAAGGTGAAAATGAAGCTAAGATGAGTGTTTAAGATGGCATTTAAATCCCTTCACACCCTGGTTTGAACCTACTTTTCCACTCTCCTCAATGCACTCTAAAGTCCAGAAAAACTGACCCTCTTGCTGTGCCTCACATATGACATGCTCTCATCTACATGCCTTTGAACAAACTGATCCTCGTCCTCCATCGCCTTTGCTTGTTGGAATTCCTGGTTTCCTTCAAAGCCCAACTCATTTTTGTCTTTTGAATATAACAGATGTTTCATAAATGGTTGTTGATTGATTGCCAAAATAATTTTTATTATGAATAGATCTGGTTATGTTATGTGTCACCTTAGGAATCTGTGGTGGTGTCCTATTGCCTACTAAATTCAACCTTTCCATCTCAGTATTCAAAATCTTTCACAAGCTGGTACCCCCATATTTCCCCAACTTTATGTTAAATTATTCTTTCCCATGTACTCTGTATGCCAGACAAACTAGGCTATTCTTTGTATATGAAAATATATGGCAATATCATTTTCATGTTTTTCACAATGCCCTCCATTTAGAGCCTAACGCAAATGCCACCTCCTTCAGGAAGTCTTCCTCTATTATTGACCAGTCCTCCCTTAGTAAAGCCCTTCCTTCTCAGATCTCACATAGTGCTTTGTCTTGTAGGTCTTTACTTCACTTATCCTTTGGAATTATGTATTATAGCTGCCTATATTGATACATTTCCCTATTATTTCTCTATTAAACTGATTATTCCTTGAGACAAGTAATTGCGTCATAACTTAATATGTTCTGAGCACAGACATATTCACACAGTGGGCAGTTAATAAATACAGTAGTAGTAGTAGTAGTAGTAGTAGTAGTAGTAGTAGTAGTAGTAGTAGTAGTAGTAGGCAATTCATAAATGCAGCAGCAACAGTTGGAGTAGTAGGCAATTAATAAGTGCGTTAGTGATTGTTTAATCATTTCTCAGTCATATCTGACTCTTCATGACCCAATTTGGGGTTTTCTTGGCAAAGATACTACAGTGGTTTGCCATTACTTCTGCAGTTCATTGTGTAGATAAGGAAACTGAGGCAAACAGGGTTAAGCGAGGTTCCCAGAATCACACAGCTAGTTAAGTATCTGAGGCCAGTTTTGAACTCATGAAGATGAATCTTCCTGATTCCAAGCCTGGTATTCCATCCACTGAACCACCTAGCTGGCTGGTAGTAATAGTAACAGTAGTAACATTACTAGGCAATTAATAAATGCATTAGTACTAGTTGTTGTATTAATAGTATTGCATAGCTACAAGAATTCAAAGAGGAAATTGAGAAAATGGTGGAACTATTAGCACCGATGAGGGTATAATGAAGAATTTGTTTGTTGACATATTATTTCAGATGTGGGTGAAGCAACTGGTGAAGATGTCCTTTAGATAACTGGAGTCATGGGTCTTGAGGCAGGGTATGAGGTCAGGGTTGGAGACATATATCTGGAAGTGTTCCACTACTGAAATCATGGTAGCTGGATCAATATGAGTGAATAAACTGCTTGAGAAAGTAAATAACCTTGGACATATTTGTAAAATGAGGCATAAGCCCCCAGAGTAAAGATCTTATATTATCCCTATTTCCCCCCACCTTCTATATGCCTAAAAAGGAATAATGACTTTTTGAGACATATTTCTATATTGCAATGAACTATTCTTCTTTAGGTTTCTGAAGGTATCAACTTCAGAACTAAATCTTGGTTTCGTTTCATATACAAGAGACAAATAGCTCCCAGATTCTCAATGTCTCAGTTTAGTTGGCTATCTTGAAATCCAGCATTCAAAAGGGTTGGGTTTTTAAAATTCAGACTAAAAGTCAGTTAGATATATATAATTAATGAAGTGTATTTCACTAAGCAGTGACAAAGAGTGACAAGATAAACTTGGTTGTTGACACATTTAGCTTCAGATGTTAATGGAACAACTAAGCTGAGATGTCCATTAGATAATTACAGTTGTGGGATTACAGACAGGGAATGAGGTCAGGGCTGGAGATGTATATCTGGAAGTGCTTCACTAATGAAATCATGGTAACTAGAGTCATGAGAGTGGATGAACAGCTTGAGGGAGTATAAAGCCACTGACATTTGTAAAATGAGGCATAGACCCCCAGAGTAGAAAAGGCATACAATTTAGAAAAGTAAGAGTATATGTCCCTAGACTCTGGAGATCTGGGTTCCAGTCCTGGTTCTGCCCTTGACTGATCATGTGTGCCTTCAGATAACTGATTTAATTAGATTTTAGAATTTAATTAGATGTCATTTAATTTAATTTATTTCAGTTTCTCAATTTGTAAAATGGAGATAATTTTCATTATGGTTAACCATATTGTGGGATTTGGGGAGGATAAATAAAAATGGGTAAGACAGAATTTTATAATCTTTAGGAGAGATGCACGATGAAAATTAATGTACTGCAATATGAGTCAGTATTGCGGCATGGTGACCAATCAGACTAAGACTACTTTAAGCTTCAGTGGGTGTCCAGAATAACTAAGTTATAGTTCCATTATAGTCTACTCTAGACAGTCCACATCTAAACTATTGTGTTCATTTAGAGGTAACATGTTCTAAGAAGCACATAGACAAACTGGAACACATCTAAGAGTGAGAGGACAGTAGAATGTAAAATACGAAAATCATTTGAAGGAACTGGGCATGTTTAGCCTGGAAAAGAGAAGACTTAAAAAGACATGATAATGGTCTATATGTATTTGAAGGGCAAGCACATGGAAGTTGTCCTACACAGGCAGAACTTTAAGAGGGCACACTTAGAGTTGAGATTGCAGAACAGCAGATTTAGGCTTGATGTAAGGAACAACTTTTTAATAATTAGAATCCCATAAAGGTGACTGTTTTCCCAGGAAGGCAGGAAGAGCTTGCTTTTGGTGATTTTGATGGGTTTGCTTGCTTTGGATGGTGATTTTCTCTTGTAATTTTAAAAAATTTTTATTTAAAGTTTTGAGTTCCAAATTCTACCCCTCTTTCCCCCTTCCTGAGATGATAAGCAATCAGATATAGATTATACATGTGCAATTATGTAAAACACTTCCATATTAGTCATTTTGTACAAGAATTCTCAAATAGAAGAAGAAGAATGAATGAAAGAAAGTGAAAATAGCATGCTTCAGTCTGTATACAATCAACATCCGCTCTTTCTCTGGAGGTGGACAATCGCCTTCATCATTAAGCCTCTGGGATTGTCTTGGATCATAGTATTGCTGAGAATACCTAAGTCATTACAGTTCTTCACTGAACAGTATTGCTGTCACTGTGTATGACATTATAGTGATTCTGTTCACCCCACTATGTATCAGTTCATGGAAGTCTTTCCAAGTTTTTCTGAAATCATCCTGTTGGTCATTTCTTACAGTACAATAACGTTCCATTTACGATCACATACCAGTCTGTTTAGCTGTTCCTCAATTGATGGGCATGCTGTTGATTTTCAGTTCTTAGTCAGCAAAAAAAAGAGCTATTATAAATATTTTTGTACAAATGGATCTTTTTCCATTTTTTTCAGATATCTTTAGGATATAGACCTAGCAGCAGTATTGCTGGATCAAAGGGTATACAAAGCTTTATAGCCCTTTAAGCAGAGTTCCAAATTGCTCTCCAGAGTGGTTGGATCAGTTCACAAATCTGCCAACAGTGCAGGAGCAAACTAGTTTTCCCATAACATTCAATACTTTCCTTTTTTGTCATAGTAGCCAATCTGATAGGTGTGAGATGGTACCTCAGAGTTGTTTTAATTTGCCTTTCTCTAGTCAATAGTAATTTAGAGCATTTTTTTCATATGATTATGGATAGCTCTGATTTCTTTGTCTGAACGCTGCCTGTTCATATCATTTGGCCATTTATAAATTGGGGAATGACTTATATTTTTATAAATTTGACTCAGTTCTCCATATATTTGAGAAATGAGGCCTTTGTCAAAGATACTTGTAAAATTTTCCCCAGTTTTCTGCTTTCTTTATAATTTTGGTAGCACTGGGTTTTTTTATACAAAAACTTTATAATTTTATGTGCTCAAAAGTATCTATTTTATATTTTGTAAAGCTATCTATATTTTCTTTGGTCTGACAGATATGCTATTTCCTGCTCTCTTAATTGACTCATAGTATCACCCTTTAGGTGTGAATCATGTACCCATTTTGACCTTATCTTGGGCATATGGTGTGAGATATTGGTCTATATCCAGTTTCTGCCATGCTATTCCCCGGTTTTCCCAGCAGTTTTTGTCAAATAATGAGTTTCTGTTCCAAAAACTTGGATGTTTGGGTTTATCATAGAATGGATAATTATGATCATTTACTCTAATGTAATTCGTGCATAATCTGTTCCACTGATCCACCACTCTATTTCTTAACCAGTACCAGGTTGTTTTGATAATTACCGCTTTATAATACAGTTTGAAATCTGCTATGGATACACTACCTTCTTTCAAATTTTTTTCATTGATTCCATTGATATCCTTGAGCTTTTGTTCTTCTAGATGAATTGTTATTATTTTTTCTACCTCTATAAAATAATTTCTGATGGTTTGATTGCTATGACACTGAACAAATAGAGATTCTTTTTGGGCCTGAGACATTTTTTGTTGAGGCTTCACATGTAGCTCTTTTGACACTTTTGCCCTTTTCTAAGTTGATGCCTCAATCCTCCCCATCACCACAGTAACTATCTATAGTCAAGATTTTGTTTGTTTGTTTGTTTTCTGCTCATTTCTCACCCCACCCCCTTTTTTTGTGACTTGGTAGTTTTATGTCAGAGTTGGACTCTGGTCCTGCACTATTCCAAGCTTTTTGTGCTAGGGCTCTGGGTCTTACTGCTGGCTTTCACTGCACTTCAGGACTTAGCTGCTTGATTTCTCGGGAGGGTAGGCTTCTCTTCTGGCTTGTATTGGGGCGTGGGGTCTCCCTCTTGGTCTTCCCTGGGTATGGGGTTTAGCTTCTGGCTTTCTCCAGGGATGGGACCTTGCTTCTGTGATGCTATGGTAATAGTCTTTCTGGTGGCTGCATCTGAAAGAGAGATCCTGTTGCTGGTCTGCCCCCTGGGTGGGGCCTGGCTGTTGGTCAGCCATTGGGTGGGGCTTCACTACTGGTCAGCAATGGGGTCTAGGCCTGGCTTGTGGCTTGTGCTGGGGCTAGGGTCTCTGGGGTGGGGCCTTGCTATGCTGCACAGACTGCTAATTTGCCTACAGGTCTGCTGGTTTGAAGGAGAATGGAGCCTCTCTGGTGGATTGCTCCAGGCTTGGAGCCTCACTGCAGGCCCCCTGCTGTGAGGCTGGTGACTACTGCTCTTGGACCCAGCTCCCCTCCCACCCCAGTGAGACAGGCCTTTCCTGCCAGGCTAGTAAGCTGCTTCTCTACTCCTAGACCAATTCTGAGGCAGTTTTCTAGTTGTTTGGAGGGGAATCTGGGAGGTCTTCAGAGGGTTCCTTCCTCACTCCACCACCTTGGCACCAAAAACTTCCCTGATTAGTAATTTCAAGCAGAGGCTGTATGAACAGTTGCTGGCTCTGTCATAGAAGGGAATTTTGGTCAGACGCCCATTGGACGAGATTTCCTTCAGCCAGACCTTTCCAACTCTTAGATTCTGTAAAATCCATAATAAAGCCAATCTAAGATAGAGATTAGTGCCAGACCACAATAAATTAACCTCCTTGGTGTCATGGAAACACAACACATTCTTGGTTGCAAAATAACATTAGCCAGTAAATTGGGAAAATTCCAAAGAAATAACATGAGAGAAGGCGTCCTTGGAATCAAGCAATCCTGAAGGGACTTCCAGAAGTCATCTGGATCATCACCCTGCCTACATATTGGATAGTACCCAAACCATATGAGAAAGATGGAAGTTAGTCTGAGCTCAAAGGCCTCTGGACAAGAAGACACTTAACCTTAACCTTTACTAGCAATTTACTACAGTATTTATCATGCAGTCTTAATTGAAGAGACATTCTTATGCCCAGAAACAGCTTAAATCTCTTTTCTTTTGGTCTCTCCTAAGCGAGAATGGACACCTAGTTATCATTCTTTCTATCAATTGCCTGAACACTTTGGTCTTCAGGCCACCCTAGTGGGACTGAAGATCACTGGCCCAATTACAACATCAATTTGTTACTTTGGATGACGGCTACATCATAAGCAAAATATTAGCTCATGCCAGAAACACAAGAAGAAACATTTTCAAGGACTACCTTGAATGACCATTGCTCCTGTAACCACATTTTTGAGATCATTGCTGTCCCTATTTGCAATGTGAGTAAAGGCAAAGAGGCAAGAAATCATTTGTCATTTACAAGGGACATTAAATTACAGAGAAAGGAGGAGAATGAGATAAGACCGGAAAGGCAGGACAGCCTCACATGCCAAGTTAAAGAGTTTAAAATGTTGGAATTTCACTTGGTAGTCAATTAAAACCAAATATCTAAGGAAGACTCACTAGTCATTTCCAAGAGTACCAGGCTGTGTTATAAGCTTATTTTTGGTCCACATAGGAGTCAGTGAATTATTGGAGAGTGAAAAGAGCAGAGAGTCACATATAAAATAAGACTTTAAGGGCAAATAAACACATCTGTGCCTCTACCCCATCAGTCTGACAGAACTGAACTTAACATTCATGAGCATAAAGATAAGAACCTCCAGGCTTTCTAGAGGTGGTCATCACATCGATGAGAGACCGAGAAGTAAATTTCTGTTCAAGATTATTAGCTTACAGAAGACAGGAATCGTCTCAATTTTATGGCAAATTTCAAAGACAAATGTAAAACTGGTGCAGGAAGAGAATAGTAATAATAGCTCACATTTATGTACAGGACTTCTAGCTTTATAAAGTGTTTATTTGTGTTTTCTTATTTGGTTCTTAAAACGACCAGGTCTCTGTGTTATTATTATCATCCTCATTTTAGAGATGAAGAAAGTGAGCTTTAGTGAGTTGTTGAGGGTTACTCAACTAGTAAATATCTTAGGTAGAATTCTGGATCTACCTGATTTTAACCCCCCCCCCCCCTCCACTTTGCTTAATTATGGTCTAGGACTTCAGGGAATTGTAAGTTCCCTGAGGGCAGGATCTGTTTTTTTTTAATTTTCTTGGTGTCTCCAGTAATTAGCATCATATCTGGCACACAGCTAGGTGGTGCAGTGGATAGAGTGCCAGGCTTGGAGTCAAGAGGACTTTCTTCAAATCTGGCCTCAGATGCTTACTAGCTGTGTGACCTTGGGCAAGTTACCTAACCCTGTTTGCCTCAGTTTCCTCATCTGTAAAAATGAGCTGGAGAAGGAAATAGCAAACCACTCCAGTGTCTTTGTTGAGAAAACCCCAAATGGGGTCACGAAGAGTCAGACGTGACTGAATGACTAACAACAACAACAGCAATTCTGCACGTTGCCCACCTGTCGTACCAGGTGTACTGTGAGAAGGAAGGGGCTCATTTAGTTTCTGAATCGCTTCGGGCCTCTCTGCAGAAAAGCACCGTGTAAGTTCAAGGTACCATCATACAGTGCTCCTTTATTGAACACTCTTGATTTCTTTGGTTTTGTACGAAGTTAAGCAGACATGGTTCGCCCTGAATATCTCTAATGGGCAACCAGTATATAAGTGTTAGCAAGGAGTTAGATACCATCTGTAGTTTATAGAGGAGGAAACTGATGGTCAGAGAGCTTAGGAGACTTGCCCACAGTCACGCAGCTATACAGTTGAGACTGGTGACTGCCTTTCTGAGACCGCTGTTTCAGGAAAATTACTAGCCAAATTCTTCATATCCTCACCAGCCCCCTTCTCTCTACATTCCCCCTCCAACTACCAGTTCTGGAGCCATGAATTATGATCAAATCAACTCTGCCATTGTTCCTGGATGGAGTATGTCAATCTACCATGGCTCCACTCAGCGTGCTTGTAACTTTCTAAACCAACATGTCCTTCTCTGGTCACTAATCCTCTTTGTTGTGTCCCCTATTAAAATGTAAGCTCTTTGAAGGTAGGAACTGTCTTTGCATTTTTGTAGTTGTATCCACAGCACATAGCACTATGCTTAGTATTTAGTAAGCTCTTCAAAGGCAGAGTCAGACTTTATAAAATACTACCTTAAGCCAAATTTGTTTTTGGAACCCTGCAGAATACCCACACCTGCACTCAAACATCATAACATGACGTCTATGCCATCTTACCTTTTGCCCTAGATGCCATTGATTCAGGATGACAGAGTAGGAGAGCTGATCTGGGGTGATAATGGTTAGAAGAAGGTCAAAGCTAAAATTAGGAATTTCTCCCATTGGAGTAAAAGTAATTGGGGAGTAGGGGTGGTAGTAATATATAGGATAGTTCAACCATGGATACAGTCATTATGGGAGTGGGGGAAGTCTACTTTCCCAGAAACTCTGGATGGAGGGATGCAAAGTGAAGTATGGGAACAGTGGTAACCAAGGTTACCTCCCCCACATCAGGATTGTAAGTATACTAAGCTGGATGTCAGCACCCTGGGCCAAAGTCTCTTTAACCCAGTGCTAGCTATAAATCTAAAGAAGATAAAAACATGAAAGCCAGTAGGGAGAAACAACTAAGAGAAGAAGAAGGATCGAGATAAAGAACGATAAGGAGATAATAAATATTTGGCACAGAGTGGGACTTTTCATCACAACTGAAAGAAAGAGAACATATAGGAAAGGTGGGAAAAGAGAAGAAACATGGAAAGAGAAAGGGGAAAGGAAGACAGAGGAAAAGGAAAGTGAAAAAGGATAATATAATTAAGCATTTTACATGCAATTGCCAACTTGAACTTTAGCCCATCTTGACTTTGTAGGAGTTAGAAACAAATTTATGCCTACTCACCTATGGGACATTACTCACTCCATTCATTCCTTCTCTTCCACCTGCAAAGTCATCCCCTCCTCCCACCTCTATCCGCCAAAACCCAATCCCAGTACAAATGCTTCTGCTTTGCTTAAGCCACCTATATGGTCTGGCATTGCAGTTATGGTCACGCATCTTTATTTTCATTAAGCTCTTAGAGTAGAAGTTCTTAACTTGTTTTCTGTTATGGACTTCTTGGGCAGTCTTATGAAGCCCTTTCTCAGAATCATGTTTTTAAATGCATAAAACAAAATAAAAAAAGATTACAAAGGAAATCATGTATATTGAAATACAGTTATCAATATATTTTTGAAACAAAGTCAAGAACCCCTTAAAGACTTGCTTAACTATTTATTACTCAAATTACCTAATAAAATTTTTTGCAAATAGTAGGTGCTAAATCAGTTATGTGCTAAATGATGCTTATATATTTGGCAATCCTCTGGCAAATTTTGAGCAATACAGAGATCACAGGACCTCCAGGGCAAGTAACTCTGGGCGATAAGTATCTCTACTAAATAGTTTTGTCTGCATATTGATTGCATGATTTCTTTAGGAGCTAATATGGGAAAGCTCCTCTGCTCTGGTTCACACCAAACGATGAATTTATTTGTCAAGCATTTCTGAGGTCTGAGTGTTTCTGAAATGACACAAAATATGATGAAGTAGATGGGAGTCAGAAAACCCTAGACTGAAGCTTTTGAAATGTTTTGCTTATTTCAATCTATATCAGTTCATAAAAATCTTCCCATGCTTTTCTGACTTCTTCATATTCATTGTTTCTTACAATGTAGAAATTATTTCATGGTTAAGTCAATTAACCCCTCTAAGTTTCAATTTCCTCATCTATAAAATGGAAATGTTACACCCAGAGTCTAATTAATGGGTTATTGTAAAACTCGAATTAGATAATGTGTGCAGTATTTTGTAAACTTTAAAACATTATATAAAAACACTATATAAAAGTCAAATGCTATTAATTGATGTAACAATTGTTTCTAATGACTCCAAGAATTTGATACGGGAAAATAGATTAGTAAAAAACAAGGAAGTAAGAAAATGTATGGAGGCATATATTTCCCAGAATGCTTTTCTTATTTTCTTTGCCTTGAAGAGATTTCTACTCTTTTTCTTTCCTCTTGTGTGGCAAGGATTGGAGAGGTTTCTGAAATTGGAAGATCTAGTTGAAGAAGGGGTACCAGCCCTTGTTGCTTATGACTACACCTTTATTCCTACTCTTCCTGGGGCAGGGTATGGAGCAACCAAACCAGTTCTGGAGAACTACTATGGCAAAGGTAGACATTTTAAACAGCGTTGACCAACGGGAAAGGAAGAGATGGTGCAGTAGAGACTAGATTGGAGTAAGACTGAACTGAAGTGGCAGCTACAATGAAATGCTTAATCTCTGGTGAGATTGGATAAGAGGTCAATCCCAATCTCTGGAATTCTTGAGGTATTTTCTCAAGATCAAGGATGGAAGTTTTCCCATTTTGATGATTTTTGAGCATATTGTATATATTACTCTTTTTTAAAAAAATTGATTTGTTTATTTACTTATAGTTTATAAGATTCAGTTCCACAGTCCTTTGAGTTTCAAATTTCCTCCCCTTCTCCCCCCTCCCCCCCAGGCAGATTGCAATCAAGGTATATACTACTCCTAAGTCTATATTGAACCTGGAGTCAATGACACAAACTGAATTCAAGATGATGTGAAGGAGGGGAGTAGTCTTAGTTGGAAGACCAAGTCACTCTCTGGTGATCACAGGTGATAGATACCATGCACTTGAAGAAAGCTAATGCATGCACATTGTATACCTACTGATGGAGCCAGTTGAATCCTAACCTGAAGGTACTGCCACCTGGTGGCCAAATTACATACTACACTACCAAGCTAATGAATTAAAAAGGTATTTACAGCTATATGTAGGTTACATTAAGTAGCCATCAAACCAGGTATGGATTGTCATTGCTACTGCAGCACCACCAATATATATTCAGCCCACAGTCACATTCGTTTGTTTGATTGAAGCACGTGTACCCTGACAATTAAAGTATGAAGAGTACAAAGCAGGGAGAGATTGAAAGCTTCTAAACCCCTTTGCCCCACTAATAAAGTGTCCTTTCAATATCTCTAAGAAGGTGCCTGTGCCCCAGGTGGTGCCTACTGCTAAACCCGTTCTGGAGACAGCCAAATTTCTATCATTAAATCCAGGGATGCACTGTAGGTAAATGTTTAATCACTGACTGTCTGGGGAAAAAAACGTATCAAGACACATTTTTATGTTTAATTCTGCACTATTTACATTTTCTCCATCACTTTCTTAAGTGAAGACTATCACCAAAACAATAAACTATGTCCAGATTTGTAGCAATTTGCGAATTTCCTAGTTGTAAATACTAACCTTGAAAATTTAATAATTGTGGGCCATAAGGGCTGTCTCCAACGTATCGCTGATTAACTCTAACTGGATGAAGCAATGGCATGGACATTCCCAAATAATGTATTACTGCTTAGATTTGATTTTCCATACACATATGCACACACACACACACACACACACACACACACACACACACAATTCAAACACAGAATGGCCTCAGGCTTTGCCCCAAAAAAGTAAGGATAATAAAAACAGTTTTTGGTTTTTTTCTTTCAAAAAACTAAATCTTACTTTTATTGAATTGTTTTTATGTTACCTTCATTCCTGAATATATTCCCCTCCTCATTCCCTTGTGACAAAGATCAAAATAGACAGATTTTTAAAAATGCTTCTCCAAAACCACCTAACAGATCACCTATGTCTGACAGTATATGCAATATTCCACATACCCAGGGTCTCACTTCTGCAGAGAGAAGGAAGTTGTATTATTCACTCTCCTCTCGGGTGAGGTCATTATAATTACAGATTTCAGCTGTGTTCTTTTGTTCTTTCTATTCACATTTTTATAGTTATTATGGATATTACTTGCATCAGATCTGGGAAGGATCCACATTGGGGAAAATCCCTGCAAAGACTTCATATAAAGGACATCCCTAACCTTTACTTTTCCACAGTCCTTTCAGGGAAAGAACCCTTTCAAGGGTGGCAGTAAGTATGAGAAAGAATTTATTTGGGATTCACATTTTTAAAGACATCAAAAAATGCCTCTGCTTATTTTACTCTACCTCAGTTCACATACATCTTTCTATGCTTCTCTGAAATTTTTGGATTCATGATTTCTTATTCCAGTAATATTCCATTGCATTCATATACCATAATTTGCTCATCTGTTTCCCAATCAATTGTTTCAGGTGATTTGCTACCACAAAGAATGATGCTATTAGAATTTTGGTGTATGTTGGGACTTTCTTTCTGTCATTGATCTCCTTGGGCTATAAGGCTAGCTGTGGTGACTCTGGATCAAAAAGTATGAACATTTTAGCACTTTTCAAACGTCATTCCAAATTGCTTTCCAGAATATTTGGGCCAACTCACAGCTCCACAGATATCATAATAGTCTACCTGTATTTCTGGAGTATTCCTAGCAGCTAGATGGCAGAGCAGCTAGAGTGCTGGGCCTCGAGTAAGGAAGACATGTGATCCTGTGCAAGTCACTTAACCTTGTTTGCCTTAGTTTCCTCATCTGTGAAATGAGTTGGAGAGGAAAGTGGCAAATTACTCCAGTATCTTTGCCAAGAAAATCCCAAATAGGGTCATGAAAAGTCAGACATGATTGAACAGCAACAATATCAAATTTCTGGAGCCTCTCTAGCATGACATATTTCTCTCTTTTATCATCTTTATCAATTTGCTGGGTGTGACGTGAAACCTAAAGGTTGTTTTGATTTTTTTTTCCCTTATTAGTGATTCAGAAAGATCTTTCACATAGCTGTTTACAATTTACAAGTCATATTGTGAGAATTGTTTGTTCCTATCCTTAGACCACTTATTGATGGCTCTTGGCCTTACATAGTTGTATTGATTCCAAATATATTTTGACTATTGGGCACTGCTAGTCCCTGGGCTTGTGGGGCCAGGGTCCTCTGTAGAGTCCATAGAATCTGGGGAATGGAAGTGCTTAAGGACATGGTAGCGATCTGACTTGCCTGGCACATGCCACCTCCTGTCTTCCAAGTGCTATGCTGCTTCTGCAGACCCCAGTTCAGATCCCCCTTCTGGCACCAAGTACGTGTGTGGAATTAGGTGCTGTCCCTAAAGTCCTTTCAGTCTCTAATGTACATAGCAAAATAGATTTAAAACTATAAAGGACCTTAGAGATCATTTACTCTAGAGATTCCATGATCTGTGAGCTAAGAATGGGTTTTATGGTTTTTAATACTATAAAACTTTATTTAAAAATGTAAAAAAAAAAAAGTCCAAGCTTTCCTGGTCACACAAAAACAGGCCATAGGATAGATTTGACCTTCGGGTATAGTTTGCCAACACCCTTAGTTTGCATATGAGGGAATTGAGTCCTGATAGATAAAAGATTTGCTCAAACTCACATACCCCCAGGATTTGAATCCAAGTTCTCTGAATCTCAGTCCAGGATACTTTCCATTTTACTGCACAGAATCTAAATTGATTGGAACTTTTTCATTCTAATAAAATTAAGTTTAAGGGGAAAACATTAAAAATAGGGCTTGAAAAGGAGAAGTCAAATTATTTGCTTTGCCTTAATGATAGTTGACATTGGGGAACTTGAATGTTTATAAGCTTATCAACTTTAGGTCTTTTTTAAGTACCAGTAGAAAAATATACTTCCTTTCCCCCCTACAACAGCTCCCCTCATTTCAAGAGCCTGGTTGAAGTACAAGGTTGCTGCCCTGACAGGGGTAGTCTTTGGCATTTCTCCTTATTTCTAGTATTGCCTATATGAGATTGGCTTTAGTAACATTTCCTTTGTTGAGTCTGAGGGGGAGAAAGGACAGAGGGAGAAGGATTTTGTTGCAACATAGTAGTACTGGGGCTTTGACGACTTGTTTGTGATTATATTTTCCTTGTGTATCATTCCTGAGTGAATTCTGACCATCTGCCCAGCATCTGAGGTACAGTGGTCAGTCTGTACCAGAAGGTAACTGACAGTTATATCCTTGATCCCACCTTCTGAACCACTCTCCTATCTTGGGCATGCCAGCTTCAAACATGGGACACTCAGAAAGCCAGAGATTGCAGAATCTTGACAGAGGACCTTGGAAGGAACCAAAATAATGTTTCAAGACAGAATCAAGTTTGTCATGGAGAAAAACAAACTCTTTTTGTGTAACTTGTATTTTGTACCAACTTGGGAACATGTACAAGTCGCTTAAGGTATCTGTATGTTGTAGTAGATAGAATACTGGACCTGGAGTCAGCAAGACCTGAGTTCAAATTAGACCTCAGACATTTACTGATTGTGTGACTCTGGGAAAGTCTCAACCTCTGTTTGCCTCAGTTTCCTAATCTGTAAAAAAATGATAGTAAGAACACCTACTGCCCAGGGTTATTATGGGATCAGATGAAATATTTGTAAAATGCGTGGCATAAGGCCTGGCAAATAATAGATGCTTAATAAACTCTTGTTTCCTTCATTCGTTCTTTTATAAAGGACCACTCAGAGAAATTTTAGAATTACGTCATAAGTTGTATCATAAAACCTTCTTGATAACCACAGGACTCTGGGATTAGTAGGTCGAAGCCAGTAGAGGGTATGTGGGCATTAGGACCAGCTCCTTGCCATGTGAAAGATGGAGCTGAGCATCAGAACCAAGAGTAGAAATAAAAAATGGAAGTCACAAACCAAATACAAAATAACTTGGAGTCTCAGGAAAAGGTCAACTGAAGTGGAAATAGTGTAAATGACAAGTTGAACATTGGAGTAAATAGATAAGATGCAAAAAAGAAATGGATGAGCTGAGGTTACAAATGGGTGTTAGACTATAGGACTGTCAGAGGAAGGATGGTTTGCTCCAATAATTTAAATACCAGTATAGTACCTTTTTAACAATTGGTGGTAAAATGCCAGTTTAGCGAATATGATCTGGTCCCACCGTACGAGGGCCAGGCAGTATACATAGGTGCCTTAAGAGATTCGAGATGTCCCTCTTCTCTACTGCCATCAGCTTGAGCCCCCTTTTGTTACATTTTCCCCACTATTAGGTGCCAGTAAGTAGAACCCCAGTTCCATTTATCCACTTAATATCAATTATCTTTTACAAATGGATATTTACTTCAAAGTTATAGCAAGAACAAATGTACAAACATTTTTTCCTAACTTCTCAGGGATACCCTCTCCCTAATACACCTCAGTCTCTGGGGAGAGTGGGTTCATTCGCTCTTAGCAGTTTCTACTTAACATTTGTTACCCCAAATTCATATCTAGATGCTGCTAAAGGAGCCTCTGCTTCAGCTACCCTGGATTAGGTCCTGGAAGCTACTTCTAAGGGACATTCCTAAAAGTCACTCCTTGATCTTCAGCGCATAAAGGCTGAGATGGCTATAAAAAAACCTGAACACTGCTCTCTTATCACCTAAAACAAAAGAACAAACACCAAGGAGAGCAAAGAATCCAGACCTCTATTCAGGTGGCCACATGGTGGCCCTTGGTGGGGAGGACTAAAAGTACCCTCTCCCACCCCTTCCTACATTGTTTTTCTCTCAACACCATTAGCAAAATGCAAAAGACTCACCAAGAATGAAGGGTAGGTGGGCGCTGACTTTGGTGTTTTTGTTTTCTGTTTTGTTTTTTAATTGAACTTAATTTTTTGGCTCATATTCCATGTTCCAGCCTGTCTGTCTCCCTCACCCCACACTAGAAAAGGCCACCATTTGACACAGGTTTATTAATATATATAAAATCATACCATGTGTGTACTTCTCTTTATCAGTTCTTTCTCTGGAGGTGCATAGTATCTTCCTTCATAGGACCTTTTATAGTTGCTTTGAGTATTTATAGTACTCAGAATAACTGTGGTTGTTCACAATTATTCTTCAAACAATATTGTTATTACTGTACACAACATTATCTTGGTTCTACTCACTTCACTCTTCATTATTTTGTGCATGTCTTTCCATGGGGGTTTTTTTGTTCTTTTTTTTGGCAATACAATTGGGGTTATGACTTGCCAGGGTCACACAGCTAGTAAGTGTCAAATGCCTGAAGTCAGATTTGAACTCAGGTCCTCCTGACTCCATGGCCAGTGCTCTATCCACTGAACCACCTAGCTACCCGCTTTAAACGTTTTTCTACAATCAACCAGTTCCACATTTTTCACAATGCAGTAGTATTCCATGATCATATAATGGTTAGCCATTCCCAAAAGTGTTTTTGAAGACTATCAGTTGCAGCTTTGTAACCATTCAAAAAGGGTTTTTCCTAACCTGGGTTATTGAACCACAACCAATTAAAGAGTGTCTATGCATCCAGGAGTCCCTCCAAGATACTTCCATTACATGCCACCATACCGTGAGAAGGCTCCTTAGCCTCGCCAGGTGAGAAATTTGCCTCAGTCTAGCACATGGATACACCCACCCCCCCCAAGTGCTCATCCCCATTTCATCAGCTGTTTCTTCTTTTGCTCCTTAAAGGGGTAGATCCTTCAAAAAGCCGAATTTCAAACACAAGGGAGTTAAATTCAGCCTGGATGGGAAACTTTTCTCCAAAGCTCTGATGGTCTTTGCTGATTTATCTCACCCACTCCATCTGTGACAGAAAGGGGAAATTTTAAACAACTCTTACAGGAAGAAGTAAGGGCCATTATTAAATCACTCAGGTATTATTCCAGATACAGGAAGAAAAAAAACCCTAAGAAATGCAGGAAACATACTGTTCATGGAGTTGTGCCAAATTATGTTTGGAATGTCAAACAGACATACAAGAAATGATTTTGAGAAAATTCCATAATTTCTTATTCCCTGAGGTTGGAGCAGACCCAATCTGGGCTGGACTAGGAGGATACAAACCTTTCTCCCGTTCTCTTTTCTTTGTCCGACTCTTCTGACTGTGGACTTCACAGACCCCCATCTATTTCAGTTCAGCTCAATAAACCTCTATTAAGCATCTAATTTGTGCTAGGTTGTCGGACTGCTCCCATGGCCTGGATAATGGAAATCAGGGGCTCTATCCCTTCTGGTGAGATGGAGGACCACCAGGCCTCCGCTGTTTGCCCAGCCACTGCATGCTGAAGTCCTCCAGACCCTATTGCCCTACAACCCAGACCACCCTCATATAACTTACTGCTTCAGCCTAAGGACCCCCAAGGACTCATTATCAGCCCCAATACTGAACCTTCCTAGTCTTTGCCATCAACCCTATGGTTGAACTTTCTTTTATGCATTGTCTCCTCTAATCAGAGTGAAGGCCCCTTGTAAGCAGAAACTCTTTCAATTTTTCTCTTTGTATGTCCAGCACCTAACATAGCACATAGTAAATGAACACATGATAAATGTTTCTTTCTTTCATTCATTCATCCGTGGACTCCTTGGGCACCCTCAGAGCTGGGAATTAGATAACAGCTTAAGGTCTGCTCATTTACTGTGATCTTTAGGGTCCCATAGCATAAATAACTCCATTTGGTCACACGCACCATTTTTATTTCAATTATTATAATAGCCCTGTATATTCTTCTGGTTCTGCTTTCTTTGCTCCTCCCCAGTCACACGAATCTTCCAAAGTTCCTCTGAATTGTTTCTATTTGTTGTGATATAAAAGCATTCTATTATGTTAACATACTTTAGTCTGGTCATTTCCCATTTGAGGGGCACCCACACCCACTTTGTTCCCAGTTCTTTTTCCTACCCACAAAGGTCAATGCTATTATATTTGTGCTGTTGCTGACTCCATGAGAAACCTGGTTTCATTGTTTTGTCAACAGCAAAATATCACAGGCATTTGAGTCTCAACCGAGGTCGGTTTGTTTTGGCAATAGCTCTTCCCCATCTCTGTTTCAATACTAAACTAGAATAACTTCTTTCAGAAAAGCCAAATGAGTTCTCCACATGCTTCCCATATTTCCATATTTGTGGTTATACAAGCAACATGGCTTTCCATCAGTCTATTTGGCTCTCTCCAAAAAGAATTCTTATTCCCGTCATTTAATCTCCACAAGGTTTCCTTATGAGAGAAAGGTCCTGAAAGACCAAGTCAAGTATTGATAGGAAGATTGGGAATTAAAATTAGATCCACCTTGAGTTACATTTACAACTTGGTTTGGGACTTTGCAGTCATGGTAGGAAAAGCCAGATCAGTATTTGAGCCCTCACTAAGGGAAAGGACAGGATGCACCATTCCTGTAGAACAGAACAGAACAGAACAGAAGTCATAGGATTATGGCATTATAGTTAGGGCAGGGAAATACCAAACATATCACCTTATTCGTTGAGGAGCAACTGAATTCCCACTAGAATTGAATCAGAATGGCAGCACTAACAGAGACCAGAGGCATCATCTTCCTTTTTCACAGCTGAGGACACTGAAGCCCAGAAAAGATAAATGACTTGGCCCAAGGGCACAGAGCAGGGTCAGGACTAGTACACAGGTCTCCTGATTTGTAATCTAGCATCCAAGTAGCGAAGTGGATAGAGAGCTGGGCCTGGAGTCAGGAAGACTCATCTTCCTGAGTTCAACCCTGGCCCCAGATGCAAGTGTGCATAAAATCCTGTTTGCCTCAGTTTCCATATCTGCAGAATGAGCTACAGAAGGAAGCAGCAAACCGCTCTAGTATCTTTGCCAAGAAAACCCCAAATGAGGGGGAAGTCATGAGGAGTTGGACATGACTGAACAAGAACAACAATTCTTTAAACACGTAGTTGGCTGGCTGAGGGCCAGAACCAGATTAAATGTAATTGGGAGTATGTCCAATTCTATCTGAGTTTGACACCACTGTTTTATACTGTGCTTTTAGTTAGCATCATGGAAGGAATACTTAGGGAATAGGAAGAAAACACTAAAAGAGTTTGAGGACTTTTTTAGTGACTGACATCCTCAGATTTGGTCTTGGGGGCAAGACGAGTTGCTCAGAATGCAAAACTTTGGTAAGGCAAAAGACTCTGTAGACCACTTATTCTCACTCTTAATGAAAAAGAAAACTTTTGTAGAGCTTTTGCCTAGATAAACAACCACAACTATAGCTACAGGTAAGATATCTAACTTTTTAAATGCAGATTCAATTTTGCAGTAGAAAAAAAAGGTTTGTGTGTCTTATATTTTGAGCCAGATTGCTATCTATCCTTTGGTGGGCTTTGAATAAATCATAAGGTTTCCTATCTTATCATTCAATATTGATAATCATTGCACCACAGGATTGGAAGTGCCATCCAGAAGTCACCTAGTGAAATCTCAAATTTGCTGCTGGCAAAATTCAGCTTTTTCTGAAAGATCCTTAGAGAAAACAGATCAAAACAAAAACTAGAACCTACTTAGTTAATTCATTCTAATCTTTAGTAACTCTTATAACCAGGAAATTCTTCCTCGTGTCTGTCTTCCTTTTCTTTTGCCACAATTTAAGCCTATTTTAACTGCTCTTAAGGCAATGCAGATGGTGAACAGATGGCCGTTCTTCTTAATGCTTGGCTTATATACTTTGGAACTGCTACCTAATCATCCCTTAGTCAGTTTCTTTCTTCGTTTTATATCCCTTGCTATTTTTTGTTACTTGAATCATTTTTGTGATTATTGTAGATGGATGAACATGGTTCGGTGTCACCTACAGTCTTGTGTTTTGATATCTATTCCTGATCAAGTGATAGAATTGGTTATTTTTGAAAAATTACTCTGAACTTCACAAACACATACACACACCAATGAACATATACAGACAGAGCCGCAAGAGACGGCCATATGTGAATTTGGGTACCTCTAACACATATAGCTTGCTTTCTAACAAAGTATGTAGTTAATTCAACATGTCACTTTCAGAGCTGTAATGATAATCCGTGTTACGTTCTGAATCTCAGTACTGTTCTGTGCATCTAGATATCTCTTCTTAAGAGGACCATTTTTGAAAGAGGGGTTGAGTAAAACTCAGCAAGGGTTCATTAAAAGCAATCATAACAGACTATAAATTCATTTTTGGCAGAGTTATTAAACTAAAATAGGGCAACAGAGGAACATGGGAAATCTAGATTTTTGTCTAGGTATTTGACAAAGTTCTTCATGATATCCTAGTGAACAAGACAGATAGGAAATAAATGAGAGGTAGTTTGGTAGGAAAGTTTGGAAATGGGCAAATAAAGGACCTGAAGAGTGTTAGCTAATGGAACAATGTCAATATGATTGGTTAATGGGACAATCTCTAGTAGAGTGCCTCATAAATCTTTATTTATTTATTATTTATTCTAGTTTATTCTATTTATTTATTTATTTATAAATGCTTTATTTAACAATTTAGGGGGCAGCTGAGTGGTGCAGTGGATAGAGTACTGAACCTGAAGTCAGGAAGACTCATCTTCCTGAGTTCAACTCTGGCCTCAGACATTTACTCACCAGGTGACCTTAGCCAAGTCACTTAACCTTGTTTGCTTCAGTTTCCTCTTCTGTAAAATGAGAGAAGAAAATGGCAAACCACTCCAGTATCTTGGCTAAGAAATCCCCAAATGGGGTCACAAAGAGTCAGACACAACTGAAAAACACCTGAACAGAAACACTGTCATAGCACTGTGCTAGGTGCTGAGAAAAATAAGAAAAGCACAAGCAATCTCTGAATTACAAACACCCAACTCCTTGCCTTACTAAAATTCCATTTATGAACGACCTATACACATGAATGAATGAGCAATGCAACACTGCTGCAGAAGTCCTCCATTTTCAACCCATAAATCTCCAGCTCTTGAAACACTTCATACAGTTGATAGTTTACATTTATTCTTTTAGGGAGAACAAGGTTACTTCGACCAGCCTTCATCTGTCACCTACTCAGAACCCATTACCATCGTGCTTGTCCTCCTTTGGACACCTCGCAGCAGATCAGTCTTCTTCTTAATCATCAGGGCCTTGACTACAGTTGTGGATGGCTGCAGACACTTTCAGTCACAGTAGCTGAGTCAGTTTGTTTTATTTAACAGCAGAGAAGCCAACTTAGCTATTTCCATTTTTAAAATGCCCTTTTCCTGTGCTTTAAAGTGAGGAAGCATGGATCTCAGGAAGCTTGTTCTTTCCCCCTTTTTTTCGTAAATCTTATGTTTCTGTGTCCAGGAAGACGTTCCCTGGCTATTAAAGCCAGCCTAATCTAACTGACCCTTAGATAACCCTACATTTCATGACCTTTCCCCAGTAACTGTCTGCATTTTATGCAGGATGTCTCACAGTCAACGTGGAAAATTCTTGACACAACAGATATTCTGACCCCTCTTACACATAATGTTTTCTCTTGCTCTTTGTTGATACCTATGTGTGTATATACACATAGTATATAAGTGCCTAAATATGTATATGATGCTTTGATCGATCGATCAGTAAATATTAAGCACAAACTATGTGCCAAGCACTATGATAAGTGCTAGGGATACAAAAAGAGACAAAAGGCAGTCTTTGCCCAAAAGGAGCTCCCAATCTAATGGGAAATACAGCATGCAAACAAATGTACATAATCAAACTGCATACAACATAAATTGGAAATAATAGAAGGCACTAGAATTAACAAGGGTTGGAAGAGACTTCCGGTAGAGGTGGGATTTTAGTTGGGACTTTAAGGAAGCCAAGGAAGGGTGTCATTGAACAGGAAGTGTTCTAGGCATAAGGGAGAGTCAGAGAAAATGCCTGGAGCTGAGATAGAGACTATCTTGTTCATGAAACATACAGGAGGTCAACGTCACTGGATCAAAGAGGCCTTAGAAATCACTCCATAAGGAACATTTTTCCCCTGTTGGCCACCTTCTTAATAAAAGCTTTGAGTAAGCTAAAACAAAAAAGGCAGTTTTAAATTCTACTATGAATATTTTCCTTTGATATGAGAGAGTTCTATGGGGGTGGGGTTTTAGAAAGAGATTTGTGGGTTGCTGAGTGTCTGACTCTGTGGTCCCATAGGGTCTTCTTTGCAGAGATACCAGAATAGTTTGCCATTTTCTCCTCCAGTTCATTTTATAGATGAGGAACTGAGGCAAACACAGGGTTGAGTAATTTGCCCAGGGTCACACAGCTAATAGTCTCTTATTTTTTTTTAAAAGCAATAAACATTAAAAATAAGTTTTAGAAGTTGTGCTCTGGTCGGTTTGGATTTATTACTAAAAAGGGATGTGGTCCCTTTATTTATTTTAAACATTTGATTGATGTTGATATGATCTCTTTATAAGGAGTCTAGATGTGAGGAAAAAGATATTGAGAGGATAACATGCAAACATCTCTTTCAGCAAGATTTTGTACAAGTTTTCCCTTTTGTTTGGGGAAAAACAATCTTACATATTATTTGTAAAGATACAGTATACAACTATAAATCTATTTTTTCTGTTTTTGCTCTGTGGAAAAAAAAATAAAAGAGGTGCTTTAAAACTGAAGAAAGCTTGATAAGGCATTAATTCTTTAGCTGGTTTTTAGAAAAGGGCAGTTAAAAGAATGGTTCTTCTGATCCAACCATTCTGGAGAACAATTTAGAACTACGCCCAAAGGGCTATAAAGCTGTGCATAACCTTTGACCCAGCAATACCACTTCTAAGTCTCCATCCTAAAGAGATCATGAAAAGGGAAAAGGACCTGTATGTACAAAAATATTTATAGCAGCTCTTCTTGTGGTGGCCAGGAATTGGCCACAGATGAGGGAATGCCCATCAATTGGGGAATGGCTGAACAAGTTGTGGTATATGAATGTAATGGAATACTATTGTGCTATAAGAAATGCTATAAGACTTCAGAAAAAACCTGGACTTACGTGAACTGATGCTGAGTAAAGTGAGCAGAACACTTCACACAGTAACAACTACATTATGCGATGACTAACTTTGATTAGTTAGTTCTTCTCAGCAATGTAAGCATCAAAGACAATTCTAAAAGGCTCATGATGGAAAATGCTATCCACATCCAGAAAATGTTTGAATACAGATCAAAGTATACTATTTGCTCTCTTTTTTTTGTTTGTTTCTTCTTTCTCGTGGTTTCTCCCATTGGTTCTAATCTTTTTTTTTTACACATGAATAATATGAAAATATGTTTAATATGAATGTATATGTACAGCCTATATCAGATTGCACACCATCTTGGGGGGGGGGAGAGACAGGGAGAAAATTTAGAACTCAAAATCTTATAGAAATGAGTGTTGAAAACTAAAAATTAATTAACTAATTAAAAAAATAACATATAGTAAGTGACAGAAAAAAGTGGTGCTTTAATTTATGATGTTTTTATTCAGATTTTCAAGGAGTAGCAAAATCATTTGACATTAAAATTGTTTTAATTACAGCGACAACTATAAGATGTATTTTAAAGTATAAGTGAATAGAAAAGTAATGAGTCACAAAATAATAGTTTAATCAAGCCTATGCATAAAGTTAGTTTAGAATAGTTATCCATAATAGCTGATGCATAATGAAAGGTGCCAAGTTGTACTTAGATTTTTTTGTTTATATCTTGCTCTTTTTATGATGCCTTTTAAAATACAACATTGTAAACTGTCATTATGCTTTGTTTTTAAAGTACGGAATTTGATTTTTTGTTTTAATATGGTGGAAAATTCATAGTTGTAAGTCTTTAAAAAATGAATAGATATTATTGTTCAGACTATGGACCAGATAACCAAAGTATCACTATTTATCTGGTAACAGTTTGCCTCAACTGTAGATAAAATTTCTAGGAGAATACAATCAGTCCTTTGAATGTTATATTTACACCATATCTTAGCCTTAATCAAACGTAAACACTGCTGACAATACACATCCTACAGCACAAGGTACCTTAAGTAGGATAGGTAACGTAGGGCCACCAGGAGGCAAAGTAGTAAAATGTCCTGCATTCATAGAAACCATGCCTTAAAGAGGATCATCATAAAATGGAACGTGTTTTCCCACTGGAATTATTGAGTGTTGTATTCCTGTCCAAGGATTTGACTCAAATAAATCATAGATATGACCCAGGAAGCAATATGTCTGCAAAACAAAGATACCACAACTATAAAACTCTATAATAATTTAATATAGTAAAATCATGTTCCAAGTCCAATAAAATAGGCATAAATTTATTATGCACATTGATCGTGTAGGGGGCCTCATTTGATATACATGCAGCCCATAAAATACAGTTCTACGGTATTGTTAATTTGACACAAAATTATTATACTAACCATAAAAACATAGATTAAGCATTTAATTAGCAATAATTTTGCTTGCCTTTAATTTAAAATTTAAAAGGGCACTGAGAATGGGGCAAGATTATTTGAATGGCCTAGGGCTTTTTAAAGACTCTCCAAGGAAGTATGAGCTAATCCTTTTTTTTCCCTCCTAATATAGTTCTCTTTAATAATAATAACTATCATTTATGTAGCACTTATGATATGGCTGGTGCTATGCTAAGCAAGACTTTACAATTATTATCTCATTTGACCTTTTCTACAACCCTGAGAGGTTAGAAGCTGTTATCATTCCCATTTTACAGATGGGGAAACGGAGGCAAACAGAAGTTAAGGTGATTTGCTTTGGGGCACACAATAGTATCTAAAGTTGGATTTGAACTCAGGTCTTCCTGACTTCAGATCTGGTACTGTATTCAACACATCACCTAGCTGGCCAGATCTTTAGCAGAATCAGAGAATGTTAAGGATGAAAGACATCTTGTTGTTATTATTGTTGTTGAGTCTTGTCAGACTCTTCATGACCCCATTTGGGGTTTTCTTGGCAAAGATTCTGGAGTGGTTTGCCACTTTCTTCTCCAGCTCATTTGGCAGATGAGGAAACTGAGGCAGTGTTAAGTGACTTGCCCAGGGTCACATGATAAATGTCTGAGGTGATGTTTGATCTCAGGAAGATGAGTCTTCCTGACTCCAGGCCCAGCACTCTATTGACTACAAAGAAAGAAACAGAAAGAAGGAATAAAGAAAAATGAAGACAGAAAAGAAAAGGAAGAAAGAAAAAAGGAAAGAAAGAGAGAAGGAAAGAGAAAAAGGAAGGAAGAAGGAAAAGAAAAGAAAAAAGCAAAGAGAAAGGAAGGAAGAGAAGAGAGAAAGACAGATGGAAAGAAACAAAGAAGTCTTGGAAATTATCTAATCTTGGGCTACATGAAAACCCATGAATTTCAGTGAACTCATGATCTTAGATGGGAAGAAAACAAACGCATCTTTATTTTGACTAATCTCTAACTGAAAATTTGCATTTTTAAAAATTATTGAGCAAGGTTCTTCTCAAGAGTCCATAGGCTTCACTGGACTGCCAGAGGGGTCTAGGACAGTCAGAAAGCTAACCCTGAGTGGATCCAACTGCTTCACCTTACAGATAGGAAAGAAAAACTCAGAGAGAGGGAGTTCTTACCCAAGGTCACAGAGTTAGTAAGTGATAGGGCCTGGAAATTGAGCCTAGCACTCAAGTCTTTGCTTTGTTTGCTACAAAGAACCAACCATTCCACTGACCTTAACACTGGCCTCATCTGACTGTTTGCCTATCCTGTCTTGTGATGTCTCCTGAATTAAAAAAAACCAACGCTAAAAACAATAAGCCTTAGACTGTTGTTTGAAACTTTCCATGGAGGAACTGGAATATAAGCTACTTAATTGTACAAACGTTACTTTTTTTGTATTTCCCACAATATAAGGCAGCTACATGGCACAGTAGATAGAGTGTTGGGCTTGGACTCAGGAAGACTCGTCTTCTTGAGTTCAAATCTGACCTCAGACACTTACTATTTACCGGACTCTAGGCTAGTCATTTAACTCAGCTTGCCTTAGTTTCCTCATCTGTCAAATGAGCTGGAGAAGGAAATGGCAAACCACTTTAACATCTTTGCCAAGAAAATCCCAAATTGGGTCATAAAGAGTCTCTCATAAAGAGTCAGACACGACTGAACACCAACTGAGCAACAACAATCTCCCACAATACTTAGCACACTGCTAGTCACATAGTAGCCGTCCAGGGCATGTTTGTTCAGAGAATGAGTGAGCACAAGATCAGCTGGTGATTGAAAACACAGTGAGGAAAGAGGAGAAATCTAGCCAGACTCTAAGAATGGAGGAAGCAGTAGACTTTTTAAAATAAAAATCGATAATTAAGTACCTCTTCTAGAATTTAGTGAATCAAACTGCTGAGAAAGTCTGCTTCAGATATCGATGTTTAGGGAAAGGAGCCAAATAGGAGAGATTTGTAATAGCTGCTTTAGATTTGGAATCTTATTTTATTGTCGAAGGCCCTTGGCAAATTCCTTAGCCAGTTGTCTCATCACATCAGAAATTAAAATGATATGTAGGCCACTATAACATAAAATGATTGTTGGGACAGGATACCATAGAACAGAGGCAGGGAATCTGTTTTCCTTTTAAGGGCCAGTGGCCCACAGGAAAAATAAACTGAATGTCACATAAGAAACAGCAATGAAAAAAATTACTTATTTTCATGTTTGGGATTTTTTAAAGATAAATATAGTGTCTTATTCATACAATTTTAAACTCAAGAACAGGGACATGAAACTATTAATTTGATTTTACTAAACAAATGCATTAAACATCTGGGCAGATGAAAATGAAAATGGCACAACTCTTGCTCTCAACCTTACAATCTAATAAGGGAATGAGATCACGGGATAATAGATCTCTAGCTGGAAGGGATCTTAGAGGCCTTCATCCAATCCCCTCATTTTGATGAGAAAACTGAGGGAGGTCCAGAGAAGTTAATGTGACTTGACCAAGACAGTAGTAAGTGACTAACTCGGGATTCAGAATCAGGTCACACGACTCCAAATTCGGTATTCTTTCCCCTGAGCCATCTTGTCCTCTCTGACATACACAAATATCTATGATTAAAATGAAGCTGAAAGTGGTCCGTAGGAGAGCTGAAGTAGAGGGATGAGAAACTGGGGATGAAAGAATTATTTTTAGCTGATGGAATCAGTGAAGGCTTCATGGAGGAGGCAACACCTGATTGATTTTTTTTTTGGAGGGGGGAGGGCAGGGCAATTGGGGTTAAGTTACTCTCCCAAGGTCACATGGCTAGTAAGTATTAAGTGTCTGAGGCTGAATTTGAACTCAGGTCCTCCTGACTCCAGGGCTGGTGTTCTATTCCCTGCTCCATCTACTGCCCTCTGATAGATTTTTTTAAAAGACTTTTCAATGGTGGAAATGTGAAAATTACTTTCAAGAAGTGCCTTGGATCACATATATTTCTAAATCTTATTGTGCTATCTATGCAACCCCAGAAAAAGTTGGTGGGCTCTCGGTTTTTCAACACTGACTTCTGTCACTCTTGAAGCAGAGTATGAAAACCTAGAGGGGATTCCCCAGAGCCCCCCAAACAGTGAGGGTGCACTTAGCCTAGAGAGGGGATCACACAGGAACTGTAAAGGAAATACGAACTGTGGCCCCCACCCTTTTAGAACTTATAAGGGACTGAAGACAGATGTAAATAACAAGTTACAGGAACATGAATATGTGTGTCTAGATACTCATGAGTAAATATATAGTATATACTCATGTATATATGTACATAGATGTTTATATACTTATAAGTACAAATATATATTTGCACATGACTATATGTACAGGTGCATATCTTAAATATTCATATAAACACTCACACCCATGTTCCTGTGACTTATTATTTATGTCTCTGCCTTTTCCTCCTCCATCAACTTTTCCTAAAGGAGAGGGACCCTGTTTTATGCTTTGTTTCAGCTATGTATATGTATATACACTCACATACACATGTATGCATCTCTATCTATCTATTTATCTATCTATCCACACACACACACACACGTGTGTGTATTATACACATATAGGCACCCAAGTCTAGCCACAAAACAAAATGGTGCTAAGTCCAGAGGGTATACTAGAAGGTATACGTTGTCTGAACTCAAGTGAATTCAGTTAAACAAAGGTTTTGTGTAAACATTGAGTATGGAGTAGTGAAAAGGTTAGATTTATTATCCACCTGGAATCAATGAAATGTCCATCTTGTGACAATTTCTCTTAGTGTAAAAGCAAAACCCTAGATGGGTGGCTTGGAAGTGAACTTTTTCCATATTTTCTCAGAGTTTTCTCATGAGTCCAAACTGATCTTTTAAAAGAAAGCTAAGTGAGAGGTCCTCAGACTATTAGAGCCCATCATAATTCTTTAAAGGAGCAGTCCTCAAAACTTTTGGCCTCAGGGTCCCTTTACACTCTTAAAAATGACTGAGAACCCCTCAAAGAGTTTTTGTTTATGTGGGTTATATCTATCTATATTTACCACATTAGAGATGAAAACATCTGAGTATTATTATGAACACAGATTCCTTGAAAAGGTTTCAGGAAACCCTGCTTGTCTCTGACCACATTTTGAGGACCTCTGTTTTAAAGAATAAAGCCAATTTGAATAAGTGGAGAATCATAATTCTCTCATTACAGAATGTTTGTTATAAATATCAAAAGGGATCCTTTTGAGGAGATTAGTGGCTTTTGAAGAAAAGAAGGTTTGCTTTGGTGCAGGTGTGCAGTGGTTAAGGTTGAAAGGTGACAGATGGCTTGATTATATCAAGATAAATTATAGAGCACACATAGGATGATATACAAGCAGCAGATGTCTGGTAGATGTGAGTGGAGTTCAACCAGGTGAAATAGAGGTGTTTCTGTTTAGACGTTGGCAGAGCTCAGGGATTTCTTCACCATTTATTAGTGACCTTTAAAATTGCATTTACTAACGTGCTGAAAATTCTGTTTATGAAGGCTTAGTTTGGAAAATAATTTTAGAGGATGAGTGCCTGGCAGGATGCGGGCAATTTCGTGTGAATACTATTAGAAGGCTTTGATTCATTCAAACCCCAAGCTTTCATTAAATGTTTACTAGGTGCATTACACGGTGCTAGATACTGAAAATACTAAGTTAAGATGAAATCAATCCAACCTTAAGGAGCTTATATGATAAAGGAGAGTAGGGGTGGGGGGAATGCAATATTTAAATTGATATGCAAATAAAACATCATTTGAGAAGTGGAAGAACACTTGAAAGTTAAGAGGATTGGCACAAGTTTTCTGAAGGGAAAAGACACCTGAATTGAACCTTTGAAGGAAGCTGAGGATTCTAAGGGATAGCTAGGTGGCACAGTGGATGATCTCAGGCCTTGGAGGCAGGAAGACCTGAGTTCAAATGTGACCTCAGACACTAGTAGCAGTGTGACCCTAGGCAAGTCACTTCACCCTGTTTGCCTCAGTTTCCTCATCTGTAAAATGAGCTGGAGAAGAAAATACCATTCTAATATCTTCGTCAAGAAAACCCCAAATGGGGTCACGAAAAGTCAGACATGCCTGAAATGACTGAAGAACACATGTGTACATGTGCTGACAGATGAAAAACTGGACACAATGGAAACAAATGAACAACAAAAAGAAAAAAAAAGTGTGACAGGCAAGGCTTAGGGAATCAGTCAGTGAACAAGCTTTTATTAAGCTCTCACCATGTGCCAAGCTCTGTGCTAAGTGTTGGGAACAGGCATGAGCAGAAAGAAAGTCTCTGGCCTCAAGGGGCTTGCATTCTAATGAATTAAGACAAATCAGAAAAAGAAACTTAAAATGGGTAGGGAGGGGTAGGAACTAAAGTCCTGGGCCCTTAGTAGGGCAGGAGAGGAGAGAGTCTGGACTGTAGCCAGGAAAGGAATAGGCCTTGGCCGGTCTGGGCATCCTCCTTAAAAGGAGATTCTGAGAGGAGTCATCCCAGCAGAAGGAGGGATCCCAGAAGCAGAGGTCCTCCCAAAGGCAGTGCTCCCAATGTGTGAATTCCAGGGCTGGAGTAAGCTCCCAGGATGAAGAGGTTTGTGAGGCACAAGGTAGAGAAGATTGGGAGTAAGGCTTGGAGAACAATGAGGAGAAGAAAGAAGAGAAGATAGTAAAGAAAGGGGGTGGGGGTGTGAACTGAACTCATATTTTAAGGGAGGCAAAGCCTCATATCTAAAATTATATATATATATATATACACACACACACACACACACACATACACACACAACATACACACACATACATATATGCATATATTTGTGTATATATATATATACATATATATATTTATATACACACACACATATAAAATTTAGAAGGGACTTTACAGATCATAGATGTTAGCCCAATCTTTCACCCCAAGCAAGAATTCCTTTTTAATAATGGATTGCAATATCCCTGAGAGAGACTCATCTAATTCTGTTTTAATGCTTGAATCATGAGGAGATTAATACTTTTTTTTTCAGAGAAAACCTTCCATTTTTGAATCTCTCTAATTGTTAGGAAGTTGTTCCTCATACTGAATTGAAATCCGTCTTTCTGAAATTTCCACCAATTGTTCTTGCTCTGCCCTCTTGTGCCATACAAAATAAATCCTCACACAACAGACCTTCAGATATTTGAAGACAGCTCTAGGCCTCTTCCTCCCATTCAGCATTTCTGTTTCCTTCAACTGGATCTTATGTGTCATGATTCTATAGGGCAACATGGCTGCCCCAGATAGATTACAGAATGTAAATGCAATACTTCCAAGTACGATCCATCCAAGATTTCATTCAACTCTTGTAGCCCAAGAGGCCACTAGCTTTTTCACTGGCCATCAGACTAGACTTTTGGTTCCAACCCAAAATAATAAAGATGGTGAAATATTTATTTAGTTTCCCTCTGTACTTATGCAAATAATTCTTTCTTGGCCAGGTGCTGAGTCCCTTCTTGCTGGTTGATCTCTGATTCCCAAGACACCATTGCAGTCAGTGCCCCCATGGGACTGGCCCTCTTTGGATACCAAATGAATGGAGGCTGATTGTATCAGGGCCACTACTAGATCATTTAGGGGAGCCAGACAATGAGAATGAAGTTGACTCATCAATAATGAGAGTAACCTACATATGGTGAATGTGGATCAGAGGGAGAGGGGAACAATCATTCAGTCTATGAGGTGTGATGTGGGTGCCCTGCTAGAGAAAGTGAGCCCAGTGGCATGTATTTTAAGCCTGGGAGTAGTAAAGTACCAAAGACATGACACAAATTCAATCCCCATTTCGTAACAGCACTAATGTTCAACTTTATAATGTGAGGTTCCATTTGCACAGATTCAGGGTCTTTGCTTTTCCTTAAAGCAGGATCAATTGTGGCTGTTGGTATGTATGGTCTTTGACATAAGGAGAGATTCTAGATTTAAACTAGAATGAGGAGAGCAGGGACAAGGTAGTAGGGACTTTGGGAGGTTTGGGAGAGGGGAAGGAATGTACACTGTGGAGAACAAGGATAGAAAAGAAGGCAGAGAAAGGGAAGGAAGAGAGGAATGGTTTAGAGGAGTCATGCCATCAAGCTATGCTACCAATTAAAAAAAGGGTGCTTGGGACAAAGGGGTTGGCATATGGGAGACAGAAGGAAAGAGGGGAATTGTTACAATGAATGAAAAGAGAGCTCTTGAAATTTAGTTAAAACTTAAGATTTAGTTAGAGAAAAATCATGGTGAAATTACCACAAGGGCTTTCTGGTAGAGATTTCATTAGACTCTCTCCAACCCATAACTGAAAAATGATTCCTCTCTATAACAAAGTGAGAGAAATTATTATTGTATTATTATATCAATAACCAATTTGTTAAACTGGAATTCAGGCTTTTCTCTTTACTGTTTCCTCATGAAAGCCTAGCTCTTGTTGAAGTTAGTCTCATAAGGATAAGACTGATTGATGGGATTACTCTTAATTCTCAAGGACTAAGAGGACTTCACTTGTGTTTAGAGCATAAACAGAATCCAGTTTAAGCAAGTTTTTAGACGAGCAGAGAACCCCTTTTCTTGTACCCTGAAGTTAGAGTTTAGAGTCACTCAGCTCATGAGGGACAAAATCAATCAGAGTGGTCTAGATGGAGATGGATCCCCCTCTCTAGATTGCTGGAGGTTGCTGAATCCCATGATCAAACCACATTCTTGGCAGGAAGAGCTGAGGACCTTTAGCCCATCTCATTAAAGGTCTACCAATCAGGGTTAATTTTCAGTTGTCAAGAGAATTATCTTACAAAAGAGTTATTTAAAGCTTTCAGAGTCTCCATTGGTGTCTTTGTTTACTGAGAAGAAACCACTGACCATAAATACATTTATGAATATTAGCTAGCCTAATTAATAAATTATTACTAATTATTATAGATAATAATATAATAATTAATACAGATAATAATAGATTATTAATTGTCCAGAAACTTTCTCTGGGGTTTTTATTTGTAACAAAAGGAGTCCACCTGTTAAATCAACTTTAATTTACTTTCATCTGAAACTATTAGGAGCTATAGGAACCACCACAACACGTGTGTGTTTAGGTAGGGTCACCAAGTAGCCCTTTTCCTTTATGGCATAATGACACCATCTCTACAGCCCTCTTTTATGTCTCATCACAGCAAACAGATGATCCTAGACTTTCTAGGTGCCAGTAGCATACATCTCCATTCCTTCCAAAATGGAAAGGCTTCTAGTTCCAGCTTGATAATTGTATCAGGAGTCATCTTCTAAGTATTGGGCTAGCTGAGGTCATCAAAAGGTTGACTACTGAATTATTATTATTATTATTATTAATCATTATCATTATTATTTTGGCTAGAGCAAGAAGATTACCTCCTAAGTAAGGATTCTTAACCTGAGGTCTTTGAATTTGGGTTTTTAAAAAAATATTTTGATAACTATTTGAATATAAGTGGTTGCCTTTGTAAAATTATATTTTCATGTGTGCATTTAAAAGTACTATTCTGAGAAGGATTCTCTGGGGTCTCACCAGTCTACCAAAGGAGGCCATGACACAAAGAAGGTTAAGAACCCATGCCCAAAAGAAGTAGAGAATGTGTGCTCTTTCTGGATGGATAGAGTACAAACACTGATGAAATTGCCTTTTGAAATGTTTTATATGATAGCATATGTATAAACTATATCAAACTGCCTACCATGTTTTCACAAGAGGGGAGGGGAGGGAAAGAGAAAAATTTGTAACTCAAAATCACGTAAAAATAAATGCTAAAAATTTTATTTATATGTAATTGTGGGAAAAATAAAATATTATTTGAAATTGTCTTTTGAAGTAGTTGTACTTTTGAAATAGTGGTTTGCCCTTCTGTAATGGCAAGCAAAGAAGTAGTTAACACCTTGTCTCATCTGTTTAGTTGACACCTTGTTTCAGTTCTTGCCCATGACTGCTGCTATAAGTTTTTAAATTGTTTATCATGTTTTCCATTCTATTTCTCTCTTCCCCCACCCAGAAAGCCATGCTTGACCATAAAGTGTTGTTGCACCATGGGTGCTGAGTGTTCTGTCGGAGGGTACAATTTGTCAGCAATCATCATTGCCCACTTTTACCGCCTTGTCTCTGGAGAGTTCACCAGCCAGGCCCCGTTGCAACAATTAGCTTTTTTTTTAAAGCTTACTCTGGCCCATTGGGTTCTCTCTTCCACTGCTTCTTGGAGTTTGTATCTTAACTACAGTGACTCAGAACTCTAAGAAGAATGCCTAACATTTAGTAATTTCTCTGCCCTCATTTAGATTTAGATTTATCTCATATCTGTCTATCTATCTATCTATCTATCTAGCTCATCTTTATCTCTTTATATTTATCTCTTAAATTTATTATTTAAACCTTGGTCTCTTTATATCTGAGCCAGGACAAGGAAATTTTTAGGTGGAAGAAGCTTATATAGTATATTAGAGTGTTCATTACTGGACAGGCAAGGGGAGAGAAAGGTGGGTACAGCTGGTACCTTCAGCTTGAGTTTTGTCCTGTGAGATTCCTGCAAGAGCAAACCAATGTCTCTCCTTCCACTGTCTTGTTTTGCTTGTTGCCTCAGTACATGGATTCTTTCTTAGCTTATTAAGTTCTGGGATGGACTTTTTGTCCTTCCCACTATGGTCGTTGCTTATCTATTGTTTTCTCTACCATGGTCTCTTCTCGGTCAGGCTCACAGTCTGCCTGAGTCCCTTTAAGAACTCCACATGACTCAGTTTCATCTTCTTGTCTTCAAGATTGCAATATTTTCAAATTGCTTTCAGGGTTGAGAGGGAAATGCTTGTCCCTATGAACTACAAATCCTAAGTTTACATTCAAATTTCAAACCCCTATTATGATGTCTTAAAAGGAAGAAAGAAAAGCATTCTGTAAAGTGAAACTACATATCAAAAATGTTTGACATTATTTTCAGTATCCCATGGTCCAGTATTCCAGGAATCCCTGGGTTCAAGATCCCAGGGACCCGTGATCCCTGACTTCTGCAAAGGAATAGAGAGGTTTCTTCTCATGTCACTTCTTTGGCATTGGGTTTGGTCATTTATAATTTTGTAGGATTCAATTTTGATTTTTTTGTATTTTTAAAAAATACATTATTATTGTCAGTGAGTCTATTGTTTTCTGGGTTCTGCTACTTTGTATTAGTTCATGAAATTCTTTGCATGCTTCTCCGTATTCATCATTTCTTACATTACTGTAAGATTCTGTAACATTCTTGTGCCACAATTTGTTTAGTCATTCCCCAATAGATAAACATCTACTTTGTTTCTCATTCTTTCCTGCCCCATAAGAAATGCTTCCATGAATGTTTTGGTGTATATAGGGCTTTTGTCATTAATCTCCTTGATGCATATGCTGAGCAGTGAAACCTCTGAGTCATACAATATGGACATTTTAGTTACTTTTTGGCTCCACTCATTCACAGGGGGTGGTTTGCACTGAATTACCTTGCAGTGTTTAAATATGTATACAGGGAAATGATTCCTGATTTGATGAGAGAACACTGAGTCATAATACTGACATTTCATGTTTGTGTGAGGACAAAGCAAAGGATACGTTGGAGGTTGTTCAAACTAGTTTTTAAGAACCATTTTTCATTATAAGCTTTCATTTATTCCTTAAAAATCAGCAAACACTTCAATCCAAGGTTTAATTTATTGATTATCTAGACTTAAGAAAGTAACAGGAAAAATGTTAATAAAGGAGATTAAACTTTAAAGTGTGTTGTGTATACATTTTTTTCATAGAGCTAGCTGTTAAACATTTATCAGCATACTCCTGGAGAAAAGGTATTTCTCTAAAGATGACTGGAAGACTTTGAGAGAGGCAACCTGTGGAGTTGTTAGCACTGTGAAAAAAGGTACAAGACAAGGGCCTAGAATTCTTTATATGTTGACAGCTCTGAGGGTTCCTGGTAACCATTTCAAAAATCTGCACCTGTCTCTTCTGATTACCTCTCTCAAAATTCTCCAACCATTTATTAAAAAATGTGTATATGTAGCATCATAGCTCAGCATTGTCAGCTAATCAGAAGTAACCTCCTCTATTCCTTCCTGGTCTTTCCCCCACCCCCATCCCGAACAGAAAGATAACAGGATTGTCCTTCAGGGCAAATTACCCAATCTGAGTAAATAGGGGTGTTACATGTAATTCTGGGTTGCTTTCCAAAGTGGTTGTCTTAGATCCCAGCTCTCCCAACAACGCATTGATGTGCTCATCTTTGCACAACTCCTCAGTATTAATTATTCCCATCTTTTGTCCTCTTTGCTAGTTTTCTGGGTGTGAGTGGAACACTCAGGGTTATTTTGATTTGCCATTCCCTTATAATTAGTGATTTGAAGTACTGTTGCACATGATTACTAATAATTTGTGATTCTTTGGAGAGCTGTTTTCTCACATCCTTTGATCTCTTATCCATCAGGATAGATCTGATGTTTGATCTTATGTATTTTTATTAGTTATCTATGTATCTTGGATATCAGACTTATCATAGATATTTGATATAAAGATTCTTTTCCCATTTGGCAACTTCCTTTCTTTTTTAAATTGTAATAATTTTGTTCATGAAAAAGCTTTTCAATTTCATGTGATGAAAATGATATATTGTCTCTTTCCCTTGTTTGACTAAAAATTCTCACCATACCCTAGCTATAAAAATATGATCTATGTCTTTTATTGTGTTTTATGTTATGATCTTTAATTTTCAGGTCCCACACTCATTTTTAATTTATTATAGAATATGAGTTAAGATCTTGGTTTAAACCTAATTTCTGCTTGACTGCTCTCCCATTTTCCCAGCAGTTCTTATCAAATATGGAGTTCTTTCCTAGATAATATATGTTTTAAGGTTTATTGAATCCTGGGTTATTGAGTTTAGTTCTTTATTATTCTTATTCATCTAGACAGTTCCATCAATCTTCTTTCCCATTTTTCGGCCAGTACCAAATGATTCCAATCACTGCTGTTTTATACTATAGTTTGAGATTCTGGAAGTTCTATTTCTCTTTCATTCCTGCCTTTTATAATCATTATTTCCCTTGGTGTTCTAGATATTTTTTCCTCCAAAAGAATATCATTTCTGTTTTGCATCATGCTATGTTTCAGTCCAAATATCCTCCCTTGATGATCTTTATGAAAAGAATTGAAGTATCTAACTGGGATGGTCTATCTGATCCTAGAAGAACCCACCAAATGTAGAATTAATCTATCTAAGATAGACTAAATGGCATTCAATGTGTCCTCATAGTCCAAGGACACTTTACAGTGGTACAAGATAAAACCGTGGTTACATCAACTACTTGACTTTGATATTTAGGAAGTAAGGACAGCGTGGGTAAAACAGTACTGAAGGCTAAAAGATAGAGTAATGTTCTTGTAGGGGATACAGTGAATCACTGGAATTTATGTGTCAATCTATCTTTAGTCTTGTTTGGTCTGATGGCCCTGGGGATGTCTGATTAAGAAAGATAAGCAATTTTAAAGAATAAACTTCATAGCTTTTACTTCCCTAATACTTTTGAACTAGTGGGAAATCTCATTGGGAAGATCTTCTGAAAAGATAGCTAGGCGGCACAATGGATAGAGCACCAGAGTCAGGAAGACTCATCTTTCTGAGTTCAAATCTGGCCTCAGACACTTAATGCTAGCTGCATAACCCTAGGCCAAACCCTTAAGCCTGCTTGCCTCAGTTTCCTCTTCTGTCAAATGAGCTAGAGAAGGAAATGGCAAACCACTCCAGTATCTCTGCCACGAAAACCCCAAATGGGGTCACGAGGATTTAGACATGACTGAACAGTAACAACAAGATGAGGGCATAACTGTGGGACTGGAGGAATCTGAGAAGGAAGCTCCCGCTAGCACTGGGGAGAGCTAGAGAAAAGCTTATGGAAGTTAGGTTTTAAGCTGAGTCTTGAGAGAAGCCAGGGAAGCTAGAGGGCAGAGGTGAGAAGGGAGAGCATTGCAGGCATGGGGTAAAAAAACAGCTTGAGTTAGGAGATGGAGTGATTTGTGTGAGTAAAAACAAGGAGGTCAGAACCTTCCTCTTTGAGAACAAAGGACAAACAACCAGAACAACAATATCACTGGATTGTGCTATATGTGGAGGGGAGTCAAATGTACAAAAGACAACATGGTAGGAAGGGGCCAGATTGTGAAGAGATTTGAAAGCCAAAGAAAGGGTTTATATTTGATCCCTGAGGTAATAGGGAGTCACTGGAATTTATTGGGAAAGGGATATGTGAGGGCTGTGTGATATGATCATACCTGCAGTTTAGAAAGATCATTTTGATAGTTGAATGGAGGATGGTCTAGAGTAGGGAGAGATTGGGAGCAAAGAGCCCACCCTTTAGGCTATAGCAATAGTCTAGGTGAGGTGACGAAGACCCATACTAGGGTGGGGGCTGAGTCACAGAAGAGAAGGAGACATATACTAAAGATGTTGCAAAGGTAGAGTCTTGGCAATAGATTGGCTACAGGGAAGTAAGGGTAAGGTGTCAAGGATGATAACCTACTGATGATAAGCCTCTCCATATCTAACTAGGTTAGTCATATAGAGTCTGTTGCCAGGACCTTACTCTAGCCCAATGTTTCTCAACCTTCCTCATGCTGCGACCCTTTAATACAGTTCATCATGTTGTAGTGACCCCCAACCATAAAATTATTTTCGTTGCTACTTCATAACTGTAATTTTGCTACTGTTATGAATTGTAATGTAAATGTCTGATATGCAGGATGTATTTTCATTGTTACAAATTGGACATAATCCACAGGTTGAGAACTGCTGCCTAGCCATTCCAGGATAGTAGGACCTTGCCAGATCTGGTGCTCTGCTGTTATTGCTTTTCAGAACCCAAGGTCACATCTATGCCAGAATGAAATTTTCCTCAATTTTGCTCTAAAATTCCTTTGACTTCCCCTTCTCTCACTCCAGGTCTACTTCATATATTTCAGACTTTCTGGATAAGCTCATCTCTGTTCACATAATTTCAAGCCCCTAATTGTTCTGTGGTGAAAATAACTTGGAAAATACTAGACCAGATGACCTATACTTTCTTGTTCTGCTATTCTGTGATTATATGAAATGCAGGTTTATGTCTCTTAGGAATGAAGTTGCCATCAATTCCTTATTATTTATGTCAAAGGTCAGAAAATTCTAGTGTAGATGGACCTCATTATCCCCATAATGAGTCACACCTGCCTTACAGACATGTTTTGAAAATGATGGCTTTTTTGGTAGGTGGGAATTGGGCAATTTTTAGATGCAAACTGTTGAAATGTAACTTTTAAAGAGAAGTTTGGCACTCCAAAGAAATTATCCTAAGGCATACAGAATAAAATTAAAGAGTGGGTGGTGACATGCAATTGAAGATAGCAAAAAACAATGTGAGACAAAATGTGGCTTGGTTGGACTTCAGCAACTTGTATTACCATTGTCTTTGCTAATAGGTTACAAGGAATATTTTCATAATTTTCCAAGAACTTCAGCATGATTCTCTTTTTTATTTTTATTGACTACAGCTAACTTTTTCAAATAGGGCATTGCTATGTTCACTTGATTTGAAAAGCTTATGTAAAAGCCCATGTTGTTATGGCAGACGAGGCTTCTAGGGGAAGATGATGGAGTTAAATGCTTCATGATTCTCAGAGAGAGCTATCAAGTAGGAAGCCTAGATTTACCACTAAAGTCACTGTTTCAAATTCCCATTTTAACACACACAGATTTAAGACTGTCTTTAAAGCATTTTTGAAATAGTTTCATTTTTACTATTTTTTTATTATTGGATCCCAAACCATATTTTTTCAGGTTAAAAAAAACTACTCATGGAAAGGCTTAGATGGACTGAAGAGAAGTAAGCAGAACCAAGAAAACAAAATATGCAATGGGTGCATTTAGATCACTAAGTTCAATAGCCTTATATGACTGCAACCAGGGAAATGGAAAGAACTGGAATCACAAAACAATTGAAAATGAATGTTTCAAAGTTGCAAAGAACAAGCTTGGCCTCAAAGAAAAGATATGAGGATGGGTATTTCCTCATATCTTTTCTTTGAGGCCAAGCTCGTTCTTTTATAGATGTGGGGAGGGGATGGTTCAGGATACAGAATATTGCATATATTGTTAGGCTCTTTTTTTTAAATGAGTTAATTGGTTTTGCTCTCTTAAAAAAATTTTTTTTTTTTAAGATAAAGGATGGCTCTCTGAGAAGGGGGAAGGAAAAGGATACACGGGGAAATTTAAGTGATGTAAAAAACAGAAGATACCAATAAAATTTTCTTTTTTAAAAAAATCCCTTTTAAGATAAGAGGAGCAAGGAGCAGACATGTTTTTAGATACTGCTTCAATCTGTCTGCAAACTCAATCAAACAGAGTACAGATAAACATTATTAAGACAGATGGCTAGGTTTTCATTATAGTAAATAAAGGGAGATTCATGACAGAGCTCCTCATTCTGTGGGTCAGGCTGTGTTTGGGGAAGGTGGAAGATTTCTTTCTCTCCCCTCTGCTCTGACATGCAGTATGTTCTGTGTTTGCATGGGGCGCCAGCACTCTTGGGGTCACACGCCTTTCCTTCATCCATGCTTCTTCTTTCGGTGTTTATTTGTGTTATGCCTTCTGGCCCTTCTTTACCCAAGGCCCCAGCTGTCCACATAGTCATTTTATTGAACACTTCTTGAGCACTGACAATACACTCAGTGCTGTTGAAAACAGGGAGCACAATAGCCCTGCCTGTCCTGTGTTACGCCCCAAACCCCAGCTGTCTTCTGGACGACAGCATTCTGAATCCGGCTGTCCGTGTCTCATTTCAGGGTGAACTTAAACCATTACCCTGGCTACATGTCAAGGTGGGGGGAGGGGGAGAAATGAACCAAACACGTGAATACCAACAATAGCATGCATTGTGAGAGAAATCCATAGCTGAAGAAATGTGAATATGCATTCAGATAGACTCACAAAAGAGAAGGAAAAATGTTGCTGGAGCTGGCCCCAGGCATTGGAGGGCCCAAGACCTGGGGAGAAGGGGAAAGTGGTCAGACTTCTGCCAGGACAGTTAAGTAGAAAAGCGGGTGAACCAACAAGGAATTTATTTTCTTTGGGTTTTGCCTGGAAGGGACTTTATAGATTACAGAATTCAGCCTCCTTATCTAGAGGCTGAGGCCTAGAGAGATGGATTAACCAACAATCAGTAAACGTTTGCTAAATACCTAAGTGCTGAGGGCGCAAAGAGAAGTAGAGTGACTTAATCTGAAGTTGTCTAGTCAATTAATGGCAAGTGGAATGAAGCACTAGGTCTCTTCACTTCTTGTCCAATGTCTTCTCTAACACAAATAGTTGTTCCTTTTTCCCCCATCTGTCCTTGGTCTGTCTCCTTCTCTGCTTCAGGAGAAAGTGAGGTGAATCCATAATCAGTTCTCTCTATCTCCTGAAGTGATGTGGGTAGCAGGGTCCCTATTGCTGGAATTCTTTCAGCAAAGGCAAGACTGGACAAGTTGTATTCAAAATATTTCTGGAGATTGGGGGCTAACCTGAAGTTTCTTCCAACTCTAAGATTTTATAACCATGGCATGGCACACACAAGCTCTGAAGTCAGAGGACCTGAGTGCAAATTCTGCTTTCAGTATTTATTACCCTTGACCATGGGCAAGGCCTCCTGTTCCTTATCTATAAAATGAGTTGGGTTGGATGGTCTCAGAAGTGCCTTCCAACTCTACGTCTATGATTTAGTCATTTCCATCCTTCTTTGATCTCTTATCTCACTGGAGCTAAAGGACCTTGATCTCTTCTCTCACCCCAAATCTCTTTTACATGAATTACTGTCAAATAATTACTCTCCCAAACTTTACTTGTGCAGTATATTGAATAAGAAAATGACATATTAATATTATCTATGTTTTATTATATTTTTTATTTATTTTGCTAAATATTTCTCAATTTTCCCATTAAGTTTAATCTGGTTCAGGCTCCTCTCTAGAGCACCATGTTGCTCCTGACCCTCCTGTTCTAGGCAACTCTCTCAAATTGAGTTGCAGAGGATGTGCTAGTCTGCACATTTCTCCATCTCAGACATTCCTTATACTAATGAAATCACAGGTCCAGTCCCTGTTCCTATCTCATATTTTAGAGCTTTAGTAGGAAAAGTACATTTCCTATGCATACACAAATACATACTTTTTGTTTTTCTAACAATAACAGTTCCTTTAGCCCTAATACTCAACCACATATATTCATTTCTATCATCTAGCCACCCTTCCCAAATTCAAGATTGTTTATTTCATTCCTTCAGGAAGTTAAGACATTCTGATCTCCCACATGTCCTTCCCACCTCCTCCCTAAGCAGCTTCAGCAGCCAGTTGTGCCTACCTTCGTACTCAGAATGTTTAGGTTATCCTGAGGTTACTCCTAATTCTAGATAAGCCAGTGTGAGGATATTACAAAGTGAGCATGCCATGGCTTCTTTTTTCTCCTTCCTACCACCTTCACATTTTCCGCAAATTACACAGTTGCTACCTTGTTCTTCCTATGCCACCCAGAGAAATTTCCTTTTGGCAAATGTAAATGGGAGCAATCTTTGCCTAAAGTTGTCTTGAACAGTTTTAAGGAAGGAAGAGATATAGTCTTTTAGATAAGTTTTTAAGTCACTCATTTTTCTTTCCACCTTGGCTTCCACCAATAATCAGTTAATGAAATAAAACAAAACTCGCATCTATTACTACCACCTCACATAGTTGCTATTGGTAGTCGGTGATTTGGGAATCCTTTGAAAGAAGTAAAAATAGATATCCACAATTGAGATGAAAAGATTATTCTTGAGTTCCATGGATAAAGTGGAAAAATGGAAGATGCTAGCTGGCAGGTCTTTATCTTAACTGAGAGTCAAAGAGGAGGGGATGGACTTAAAATGTGGCTGAGATCATCCCGAGTAGACCCAGGGAGGAACTTCCAGACAGAACCCAGACAAAAGCTAAGCAAACGTCTTCATTATGTTTTAAAATCAGATCCCTCTCATGGGGTGTTTTAGACATATTCACTGAGCAGGTTTGACTCCAGGGTCAGGTTCAGCATTCCTCATTATCATCAGTCACTTAAAGAGACTTGTTCAATTAAAGGAGAATTTTATAAGATAAACAGACAGTTCTTTTGCACACAAAGACAGCCATCATGTATCACAGGCCTCTAGGGGCAAGCATTCCAAACATACTCCAAAATCCACCTGATAATCATTTCTTAATTCAATACAAAACACTGAAAACAAGAATCAGTGTGTAAACAAGATCAAAAGCCATTCCATGCATATGGGATGGGGAATTTTTCCTATCTATATCTATATATCTACACACATATATGTGTGCATACATGTGTGGGTGTTAGTTTTCTTTTTTTCTCTTACCCTCTTTCTCTAGATCCACAGGGCAATACTCTGGCTGCCAATTGAGTCAGAGTAGAAAAACTCAAAAAAAAACTAGCTGTGTTGTGAAAGATTCCTTTGGGAACAATTTTGCAGACCTGTTCTCTATGTTGATTACTCATTTCATTCCCCATAACAATTTCATGGAATCATGGAATTTTGGATTTGGAAGGGACCTTAGTGGTTACAGATCATAAATCATGGCCCTTCAGAGCAGGCAGAGTCCTTACAGATCATTTATTCCAAACCCTTCATTTTACAGAAGGAAACCCAAAAGGTAAAGACATCTACTTCAAGGTTCTATCTACCCAGAGTACAAGCTCAACACCCCAGAGAGGGAATTACCTGCTTTAATATTTCCAGTGACAGGAAATTCATTTCCTCCAAAGGTGGTCCACTTCAATTTGTACAACTCTGATTTTTATTGATTAGGGGTTCTCATAGGAGCCAAAGAATCTACATTAGTCCTTCCTTATACTGAACTGAAATCTTCCTTCCACTAACTTTCATCCTTCCATTTGTCCTACTTCTGCTTTCTTAGTCCTACAGAGAATGTGCCTCATCCATAGGTTAGCCCTTCAATTATTGGAAAATAATTATATTTCCTATAAGTCTTCTCTTCATTGGGTTAAATATACTCAGTCCCTTCAACTGCTTGTTCATTCATTCATTCACTCAGCAGACCTTTTTTTTAGACAAATTTTATTTTTTTTTCTATTTTATTTCACACTTATTTTTTAAATAAGATTTCAAGTTTCAAATTTCTCTCTCCTTTCTTCCCCTCCTTCTCCTTAAGACACTAAACAATTTGATGGAGGTTACATATGTGTAATCATGCAAAACACATTTCCATATTAGTCATGTTGTTAAAGAAGAAACAGAACAAAAGGAAAAAAATTACAAAAAAAATTTTAAAGTGAAAATAGTATGCTTTGATCTACATTCTGACTCCATTAGTTCTTTCCCTGGATGTGGATAGCATTTTCCATCATGAGTCTTTAGAATTGTCTTGGATCATTGTATTTCTGAGAAGAGCTAAGTCAATCATAGTTGATCATGGTACAATATTGTTGTTCCCATGTACAGTGTTCTCTTGGTTCTGCTCACTTCACTCATCATCAGACCTTTATTAATCACTATTGAAACAGTTTATAATTGAAATGCTTTATATAAGGCTTAATTTCCTATCAGATTGGTTAATAAGACAAAAAAGGAAAATGAGAAATGTTGGAGATGTGGGAAAATTGGAACACTAATGCATTATCAGTGGAGCTGTAAACCAATCCAACCATTCTGGAAAGCAATTTAGAACTATACCTAAAGGGCTATAAAACTGTGCATACATTTGATCCAGCAACACCATTACTAAGTCTATGTCCCAAAGAGATCATAAAAATGGGAAAATATTTGTAGCAACTCTTTTTTTTGTGGTGGCCAAGAATTGGAAATTGAGAGGATGCCCATCAGTTAGGGAATAGCTGAACAAATTGTGGTATATGAATGTAGTGGAATGCTATTGTTCTATAAGAAATGATGAACAGACAGATTTCAGAAAAATCTGGAAAGACTTGCATGAACTGATGCTGAATGAAAGGAACAGAACCAGGAGAACATTGTGACATTGTGCAATGACCAACTTTGATAGGCTTAGCTTTTCTCAGCCATACAATGATCTAAGACAATTCCAAAAGTCTCATGATAGAGAATATTATTTATATCCAGAGAAAGAACTATGGAGACTGAATACTATTTTCTTTCTCTCTCTTTTTCTTTCTTGTGGTTTTCCCTTTTGTTCTTGTTCTTCTTTCACAACATGACTAATGTGGAAATATGTTTAATATGATTGTACATGTATAAGCCTATATCAGATTGCTTGCCATCTTGGGGGAGGGGGAGAAGGTGGGAGAGAGGGGGAAAAAATTTGGAACTCAAAATCCTAGAAAAGTGAATGTTGAAAACTATCTTTACATGTAACTGAAACAAATAAAATACTATTAATTGGGAAAAAATTAAAGAAATATAACAGTTAAAAAAAAAACAATTTCTGTGCCCTTTGCTCTCCTGGTTGCTGTCCTCTGGTCAAGTTCCAGTTAGTCAATTTACCACTTAAAATGTGGCAGCAGGAACCAAACCCACTATTACAAATGTGGTCTGATCAGTGCAGAATCTAGAAATACATCATATTTCTATAAGTGCAAACTGCAATTGCTTTTTTAAAGTAAACATTTTATACTATAGCTTCAATTTGAGCTGGTAGACCTCTAGCCTCATTCTCCATCATCACCACCTACCCATCCAAATTATTTCACATAAACTGTTAAGATGTCGAGTCTGACTTGTTGGCTACATGTAGAATACTAGTCTTTCAACTGCTCTTATCTTCACTTTCTTCATTTGTAGCCTGAGGAGATTGGGTTAGGTGACTTCTAAAGTCTTTCCTGGGTCCAAATCTCTAATTCTCCAAGACAGACTTTACTTATATAGCCACTGAATGTTTGTGTTTAAAGTTCATTTTGTTTTGCTCTATTAGTCCAGTGTCAAAATCTGTTATCATCTTGGTTTTGTCTTTCAGTGTATTACTATCTATCTAGTGTATCTGTCACTACTTTTTGCCATCTAAAATTTTTTAGAATCACAGTAACATAGAATCTCTGGGTTGGAAGGGACCCTGGCAGTTGTCTAGTCATATCCCTCCATAGAAGCACCACTTAATGGGGGAAGAAAATAAATGGCCCAGGTTTCCTTCTTATAGACCTAGCACTGACTTGCAGTATTTGGTATTTAACTTAGCCCAATGCAGAGGGGACATTCAGTCAGAGAGCAAGCAGGTACTTTAGCACTTCCTGGTGCAAGTAGATTGGCATTTTTACACAAGCATCTAGACAAAGGATTTGTTTTCTTAACTGAGGATAAGGGAGCCACAGCCTGTTGACTCAATATCTCTATTCCCTTTGGGGAGAGCCCCACATGATCTGGAAACTCAGTGGGGACTTGAGTTTCTTTCTCTAAGAGGGGAAGCTAAGTTTTTCGTCTCCGTCTCTGTCTCTCTCTATTGTTTTATCCCAATTTAAAATGTTTTCCTTTCTATTTGCTTGGGTTGAAGGTTTTTGTTTTGTGTTTTCTTTGCAAGTATCACCAGAAGACTGTTATAAGCATTAGGAAAGCAATAACCTTTTTATAAGCTTTACCAAGTGTTTGTTGTATCTGTATAACTTTGTATTAGGGATGATTGTGATTTCTACCTGGACAGATTTGTGGAGCTAGAGCTGGGAGGGACCTTATACATTAACAAGTCTAACCCTTTCAGTTGAGTCCCAAAGGTTAACTGACTTGCCAAAGGTAACACAGGCAGTATGTGGCAGACCTAAGATTTGAATGCATGACTTCTAACTCTAAATTCCCTGCCCTTTCCACTGTACAAGATCTGTGATATAAATATCTGGGAGACTCTTTAGTGCAAGGTACTGGGAAAGGTAAGTATAAGCTCCATGTTTGAGCCTCTCCAAGATCCCAGAGAACTTTTTTGGGGGTTTGGGGACATGGACAATGAGTTCAAAATGCACTTGAGCTGATTTGTTGAGGATAGTAAATATTTAATGCAGGGGAGGAGGAGAGAGAATGTAAAAGAGGAAGTAGGGTCAGATTTGCCTTCCTTGGTGGGTTATGTGAAGCATATATAGCTATCTTCTGCCTCCTTCCAGCCAGGGTATATGAAGTGTTCAGGAGGGCTAGCACCTCTGGTGTAAGCCTTTTTCAGGGCTGCTCATTATCTTTGGTATCTACCTTTTACCTGTGGCTCCAAGAAGCTGTAGCATGCACAGCAGCCACACCCCAGTAAAATGGGCTAAACCAAGTTGAGGGTAACTTAATAGCCCTCAAACCCGTCAGTAAGTTAGAGAGATGTCTACCCCAAGCATGTGAAGACTTCCCTGGCAGAATGGGGGGATGAGAACAACTCGTTCCAATGGCTATGAGGGCAGAGGAAGCAGGTGCTATGGAATGTTTGGAGCTTGGTCAGACACTGAAGAGTCAAAGCTACCCACTGCATCTTGGGCCATCACCAGCTGTCTTGATTTTTGTCTTGCCACTGGACTTCAATAACACCGAGAGTGAGGCTGATGACTTTGTTCAACTCTGCCATGTTAAGACATTACCCTGTGATGTCATTGGTCCTCTTCGAAAATAAAAGACCAAAAAGTTCCAATCCAACTTGTGGCCCTTGGAAAGTCTATTTTCAGGCATATGTAACTAAGTGGCATGAACTGTGTGATTATTTAATTGGCATAGACCCTGAGTAAGGACTGGAGGGAAGTGGGGATTGATAATCCAGAATTTAGTGGATAAATAAAAGCAAGATTCAGTCTCCATGTAATTCTTCCCTTTGTGACTTCAAGGAGGCAGGTCTGTTTTGAGCTGGTGGGTAAGAGGGTACTGTGTCCTGTCTGGTTATGGTGACTGTGAGCATATGGTCACTTCTCTCTCTTGTGTTTGTTCTCTTGTGATCATAGACAAAAAAGCCTTCTGAGGTGGGCACGTTCAGGTGGTGAACTTGTAAATTCAGGAAATGCAGAAGTCCTGTTAGAGGTCTTACTAGAGACTAGAGGTCACAGCAGTGGCCACCAGAGTAGCAATGGCTAATGAAGTAGAAGCGTCAAGGACAGGTGGTCAAATCAGGGAGAGCAGGCTCAGAATGTTTTTCTAATTATTATTCTTGCTGTACCTTTTCAATAAATGCCTTTTCTAAAGGCTAATTAAGTCAGCTAGTTGATTATTATGCTAAAAGGAAACATACAGCTGGGAAACAAGAATTATATTACTGGAAGTAGATCACAGATCTGCAAACTGATCACTGATTCAACCTGCAGAAAGAGCTGATCTTAGATTTAGCTTCCCAACTAGGATAGAAGCATGGAGTCTCCCAGAAAGGTAAGGAGTGTAGACTCAATGCTCAGACCTCCCAGCTAGGCCAGCAATGCTCTGGGCCATCTCTCCTTAGAGCAGATTGTGGTCTCAGCCTTTTTGTGTTGTTGTTCAGTCATTTTAGTCATATCCAACTCTTTGTGACCCTATTTGGGTTTTGTTTTGTTTTGTTTTGTTTTGGCAGATACTGGAGTGGTTTGTTATTTCCTTCTCCAGGTCTCAGCCCTATGCCCAGAATAGTGATAGGCAAATAGCAACCCAAAAGCAGAGAAAGACTCAGGCCTGGGTGCAGAAGATCTAAGACAGTAGCATGGTTGTTCTGAACCTTCTGAGCCTTTCAGCTAGCTGGAAGAAGCTGTAGACAACTATAGTCTTCCTGAACACCAACCAGAAGCAAGTCTTCAACTGTGGTACCTAGACTAAAACCTAGAAAGCCCCGGAGGGCAGTGATCAGGCCATACCCTCAATCTGACTGCACAGGACTCACAGAACGTTACAATTCCTCTGCCCAGAGTCACCATTATGATTCTTGAAAAATATGGCAAGCAATACCCAAACAACATAGAGACAGGACCCCAGATAAGATAAGTCAGGACTATATAAGACATCAACGGGACAGCCAGAAATGCACAGAGATTAGTCCCAACCTAAAGTTTCAGTCTGGAAAGCAACAAGAAAAAGATACTTTTACTATTATGATATCAAGGACACCCAAGACAGAGACCTAGAAGAGGAGAATAATTACCAAATACCTATAAGCAAAGCCCCCAAGGGAAAAAAAAAACAGCTTGGTCACAAGATCAATTAGAATTCTTAAAAATTTTTTTAAATTTAATACAGAAGAGTGCTCATTCAATGAAGTTTTAACCTTGACCCTCTAACATCCCCATAATTTGAGAGTTTACAGATAACGATGTGGAAGAAAAGTATTTTTAAACACTTCTCATTTTACTGAACTAATATGAAAACTACATCAATAATGCACCAGAATAACCTATATCAGACTGCATGCCAGTCTTGGGGAGGAGCAAGTGGAGGAGGGGGGAAACTTAGAACTCAGAATCTTATAAAAGCTAATATCAAAAGCTAAAAATAAATAAATCAGTAAGAAGAGTAATGCACAAGAATACCAAGGCTTTGCAAGATACTTTCTGGGGAGATAAAATGGATGGTTGTAGAACACTTTGAGATTTCTAAGAACCATCATCCATGTCCACATCCTCTTATAATCTGAGCAGCTTTTTTTTCTTCCAGTTGTTTTCCTTTGCCTGCAAGGGATGCCTGGATAAGGTGGATGTTTTATTGGACTTCTTTGATGGCCTGAATTTTCTTTGCTCTTTTTAATTAGCTCATTATGAATCCAGCTAGGGTGTATGGGGTGCTCAGGGAGGACTGGCACCTCTGGCGTGAGGGCTTGCTGAGATCTTTTCAGAGATGCTCATCAACCTTTGCTATCTATCACTCAACTCTCACCTGTGGCTTCAAGAATATATATACATATATATATGTATATATACATATATACATACATATATATATATAATAGTATAGCATGTGCAGCAGTCACACCCCTGTAAACTGTCTCAGCAGATAAACTAAACCAGGTTGAGGGTGACTGACAGGCCTCAAACTCATCAGTGAGTTAAGGGAGTGTCTACTCCAAGCATGCGAAGATGGGTGGTTGAGAACAATTTGTTCCAATGGTTGTGAAGGCAGCTGAAGCAGACTCTGTGGAGTGCTTAGAGCTTGGTCAGACTTTGAGGACACCAAGGTCATTCGCTGCATTCCAGGCCATCGACAGTTGTTCTGACTTTTGTCTTCCCACTAGACTTCAATGACTGGGGAAGAGAGAGATGAGGCTGATGACTTTGTGCAACTCTGCCTCACTTAAATCCAATTCAACCCCAAGTCAAGACATCATCCCCATGCAATTAGTCCTCTTTGAAAATGAAAGACAAACAACAACAATAAGTTGACAGTAAATTCTTAATCCTATACATTGAAATCTTTCCCATAAGGCCCAGTTCAGATACCATGTACCACTACCATGTCTGTGTGATGTGGGGCAAGTCTTTGCACCTCTCTTGGCCTCAGTTTCTTTTTTTTTTGCAAAATTAAGAAGTTGGACCACATTATCTCTAAGGTCCTCTCTAAGGTTCCAGCTATAAAGTCCTAGAATCTCTGAAGACTCTTTGCTTTCCAGTGATCTTTCAGTCCTGAAACTTCTCAAAGCATCTTGTTTAAGCCTTCCTTAAACAAGTATTTATTCTTTGTTGAATTATGGTGATTTGAATGCTAAATAATATAGAATTTCTTATCTCCTTAGAGCAAGAACCAGATCTTATTTGTCTCTGTATCTTCTCTACCACCTAGCATAGTGATTTGTACATGATAAATTTTTAATGCTTATTAAATTAAACTGAGACTGTAGTCAACTAAAAATTCCAAGTCTTTTTTGTCAGAATTGCTGAGGAGATCCATCTCTTCCATGCAATATTTACTCATACCAAGCACGTGGCTCACACATACTAGGTCTCAACAAATATTTGTTGAATTAGTGGAAGGATGGGTGGATGGATGGATGGATGGATGAATGAATATGGCATTTAATATTTCTAACACAAATTACTTTCCCATGATGGTATACCTTGATTACTGTGATAGCTAGGGCATTTTTCCAGTTGGAAAATAGGTTTTTGAAATGGAACTGGAAAAATCATGAGCCTTTTCAGCTAAGAGGCCAGCAAGTGACTTAGAATCTGTTTACAGAATGTTTCCATGGCAAGTGTTGCCTTTGGGGAAATTTGCATCTATGATTTTTGGAGTGGTCGTGGTAAGTTTCACATCCATTTTGGAAACAAAGCCATATAAAGGTTGGCTACAGCCACCCAAATAGCTTTGGATTCCAATTCTTATTTCACTTGAGAATTAGTTCCTCATTTCACAGGGAAAAAGAGCAGTGACATTATGCCCAAAGAGGATTTTTCCCCGTTTTTTTCTTTTCAAGGTAGTGTGCTGGGATTAAAAGAAAGATTCTTTGAAACATACTGATTTGGCTTCTTCCATTCTCTCTCTATCCATCCCCTCCTCTTCTCCATCCTGGCCCCTCCTTCTCTTCCCCCCTCCACTGCTACCTCACACAGACACACAGACACACAGACACACACACACACACACACACACACACACTTCTAATGATGTGCCTAGAATAGTTTCTGGTTTGCAGCTGTAGGGTTTTTTTCCCTTATGGCCATACTTTAAACTCCCTCCCTCCCACACATACTTTCCCATGAGCAGACATACACTCATATCTATGCTTACAAATCTCTTGTGAGTCCACACATTTTTTACCTCAATGTAAGGCCATATGTAGGAATCATGAACCAGGGACTGATGAGCAATGAACTGTGACCCTCCTTGCTTGCATGCAACCCGTGGCACTTTAGAGGGAGGTAATTTAGTTTTTATCAATAAATTCATAGCTTCACAGCAAATATCACATCTTAGCATATTCTGGATACAACAATAGGGTACTGAGTTTAGGTAATAAGCATATGCTTAAGGTAGTATTAGTAGAGTCCCAGGAGTACATGGAATAAAGTTTCAGGGAATTCAGGGTAAATAGTAATCCCTCTCAGTGTGAACTATAGACTAAAATCCTGAATTTTCTCAGTAGCATCGCATTGAATATGAAAAGTTTGTGAATTAACTTTGTTTTTCAACACAACATTGGGATAAGGGTCAATACTCCATTTTTAGCAACACTCGCTATTTGTTTGTCTAAATCAAGCCAAGAGTCTCAGGTTTCAAACACTTATTTGATTTCTAATTGTCCTACGTGGTCTTCCTTAGCCCAGTTAGGCTTTACTGAAACCCTATCTTTATGTGGGTCAGGATTTCCTTTTTTAAAAGTCTCTCATTTCCAGAAACTCCCTGCAATTCCTATTTCCTGTTATGCAGCTTTCCAAGTTGGAGCAATTTTTGTCAATGAAGTTTTGGGATGATTTCTTGGAGCTGTTGGACTCTTATGTAACTTCATTGATTTTTAAAAAGGTGTCTCCAGAAATTTCTTAACTTATTAAGGCTCCTACTCTTTTCAATGTAGAAATTTTGTCTCAACTATTTTTATCAACAAAACAGGAAAATAAATAAGATGAACCTAAGCTCAGGTAGATGAAATCTAACACATCTTTCTAGCCCCCCTTTATTCCAAAGTTAAATAGAAAAAGAAAACCTTCCAAAGTTAATGGACCTTTGATTTTTATCCCAGTTACAATAACTATTTCCATGTTCCACTAATAAAATATTTGCTAGGCTTCAGCTTATACCTACTCTTGACATTCCATCAGATATATGAGAAGAGTGGTCATGGAATCAGAGATGAGGTAGTGTGGCGGTTTCAAAAATGCAGTGATAGACTTGAATCTAGCCCCAGCCCTGCCAATGAAAAAATGAGTGAAATTAGAATCATAGATTTAGAGCTAGAAAGGTTGTTTAAGGCCATCTAATACTCATGTTATAGATGAGGAAACTGAGGGCCAGAGGGGTTAATTTAAGTGCGACTTACCCAAACTCACATGGGTAGTGAGTGGCAGGACAGGTTCTTATGTGATGATGTAATTCTCTAGGCCTTTTCTCTTACCTATAAAATCAGAGAGTTGGATTAGTGTCTGGATAAGATTCTTTTCCAGTCCTAATTTTATTCCATTTCTCAAATATAAAAGGCTTTTCAGGCATAGTCAATGTCCTCCCCTTCAAGGCAAGATTAATCCTCAAGCTTTTAGGCAGATGGGGGCAGAGGGCTATATTATGTCAAAGAATTTTTAAAAAGTGGGCTTTAGAGGTGATAACTTCTTGTGCCTTATAACCTTTGTTGCTAAAAATTCTGCTTCATAATTTGATTCTTAAATAAATCTATGATCTTATTGGTATGTGTTTTGGCATAGATTGCAATCCATTCTTGCCTTCTCATTTTGTTCTTTTCTCATCTATATCGTTCCATAAACCTTTTCAGTGCTCTGGAAACTTTTCTCTTCCTATTCAATTTTAGGGCAAACTCAGTGTTCTTCTACAATGCCTAATTGAATATGTATGGGTGTGCATGTATACACCCATACATATATGTAAACAGATATATATGTGTGTGCATATACATACACACATACATAAACATATGCATATATACATACATCTCTGAGACTCATTCTAAAATGGGGGAAATAATACTTCATCACCTCCCAGATTGAGAGGATCATATGAAAACTTGGATGTGAAAAGACTTTGTAACCATAAAGCTCTTTAGAAATTGTAAGCTACTATTACTCCTCAAGTGGATTTTTGGTCTCCTTGCTTTAGAATACACGCCTCCCTCCTTCGAGACCCTGGTCCATGCATTCCCTCCTCTAAGCTTGCCACAGGATGTCCAGTGGACACACTGGAGGCCTGCCTTGTTCTGTTCTCACAATAAGAGGGTACCAGTGGGGCATTCTTGCTATCTACCTGTCATCCCTCACTCTGATGACCGGTCTGTATAACCACACATGACCAGCCCATCTTCTCTTCCTTTCATACATTTCCTTAATAACATTTTTTTACACCTGTTCTTTTCCAAAGTTCCTTACAGGTTTCATGTTGCAATTTGTTCATACCCACCATAAGTCATTCCATTCTCTTCAATATTCAAACTATAAAGAGGTACCTAGAGAATCTATCAGCATGTATACCTGAGACAGACAGTACAAGATGGAGGAGATGGAACTGAGTTTAAACAGGAAGAGGAGCCTTCCAGAAATTACAAACCTCTTTTTTCTTCTTCTCAAGGTTCCCATGGAAACAAAGGCCCATATGTTTAATACCAAGATTCTGTTAGTATTGCTGTATGGCAGTGACACTGTCTTACTAATAACAAAGAGGAAATCATCAGTGTTAATCATCTTGATTTCCAAAGTCAGAAATTCCAATTTATTGATATAAAAAATGCGTTTTGGAAAGGATAATTTTAAGAAGATCTTAGGGTTTGGCAGGAGGTGAAATCCAACTAAAGATGTTTGCCCCCCTGACCTCCCTTTTAAAACAGATTGATCCTCCTACAAAGAAATGTTTGAGTCAGTTGCTCATTATGGGGTGAGGGAAGGGGGAGGAGATTGTAAATGATCAGAAAGAATATTCTTTCTCCTTATTCCTTTGGTATTCCTGAGGAATATTTCATCTGGAGCATTGCTGCCCCCTACATGTGTTTTCCCTCCCTTGTGTTCCCCTTCACTGCCTCCCCTTCCTCCACTCCTGCTTTTTTAGGGAGCTTTTCCTAGTCCAGTGAGGCCTGGCTGAGAATCCTAAAATTCTTCTGCCTCTGTTTGTTGTTATCTTCGTGGCCAGTTTCCATGGTGACCCAGATTCCAGGCAGGCTGGCCCAGTGCCTAACACAACCCCATACCTCAAAGTCTCCTTGGAAAAGGGAAAAAAAAATTCCTCTTTGCTGAAAAAAGCCAGAAGAAGGAGAGGAAAAATACATGCTCTTTTTTTTACTCCCTCTAGTTTTCTTTCTCCTACCCACGCACATACTCACACTCTCCTTTATTATCAACATAATCTGTGTAGTGTAATTGGATTTTGTTTATGTTGCTTTTTAGGGCGAATGAAATATTCAAGCATCATGCAGGCTTCTTGGGTACTGGCTTTCTTGCCTGAGCTGAGGAATTACCACGTTGTGCTAACATTACAACATTAGCAAACACTCCAGATGGTTCTCATTAAAATTCCAAATCGTTTTTTTTTTCCATTCCCAAACTGCTATCTTGAAACTAAAAGGCAACATAAGGCCTTACTGATTGGAGTTGGGGATGCTGGGTATATCTCAGCATGAGAGAATAAACAGATAACTAAACACATCTCTCTGAAACTCTTTATTCTCTTCAGAGGCTACCTTTATTCCCCTATGGAATTTTCCAAAAGTTATATTTTGGCAATGCAAATGGCTCTTCTTCTGTGGGGTGGAAATGTGGACAGCAGCCCCACGGTGGTTTCTTCAGTGATGATACTGAGTCTCCCTGGGTGATTCAGATGTGAATTTGGAAAATAACCACAGTTGGAGGTTTCCCTTCCACTAAACTACAGAGCAAGTGACCACTGACCCTCAGCCCTTCCTCTGGGGGCGGGGGGAGGGTTAGAGTTCAGGTAGTTGGAAGAAATTCATCCATATTGCTCCCCCCTTGCCCTGTTGAGTTGAATGAGCAACAAGTAATTGGGTAATCCTTAGAGATATATACTTGCTACTTATTGCTATGGTAACATTAGTAGCTACTAAACACAGCACTTTTCTTGGAAGAAATCATAGGATTACAGATTTAGAGCTACTTTATAGATGAGGAAACTTAAGGATAAATTACTTCCCCATGGTCACATAGGTGAAAGTCAGTGGCAGAACCAGGAGGGGGAACCCACCCTTTCTGACACAAAATCCCTTTCCAACATTCCATGGTGCCTCTTAGGACATACTAAGAAGAAAGTATTAGTTCTGAAAAGCTAATAAGAAATAAGGCAAATGTCTCTAACTTTGTGCCATTGCTCTTATGTGTAGGGATATCCATAGTGCATAGCAGAATATCATGAAAGTGAAGAATTCAGAGAAGCATAGGAAGACTAAATAGATGCAGTGTAAAACAAGCAGAACCTGGAATCAATATACACAATCACTAAAATAATGTAAATGAAAATAATGAAACTGAATGCTATTGTAATTATAATGAACAAGTTTGACTCCTAAGAAGAGAAAATGTACTTCTCTCCCCTTTTTTTCAGAGGTAGGGGACCTATCCGTGTGGAACATTGCATCTAGGGTCAGATTCCATTAATATGTTAATTTATTTTGGTGAACTACTTTTCCTCTTTTATTTTTATTTTTTGTTACAAGGTATGGCTATTTGGATAGGGGAGGTTAGAAGAACATATTCAATTAATCAATAAACATTTATTAAGTGCCTACTATGTTCTAGGCACTGTGCTATGTGGAAATAAATGTGATATAAAAGCAAAAGCTATCAATCAATTGTTTAAAGGAAAGTGTGTATCTTAATTTAACTTGGAACACAACCTTTGAGTTAATTTAGAAAATAAGAATGGGCTGTTAGCTTTACTTGAAGTCGTGCCAGGGCCTTGCAGAGTCTAACCAGAGCTATTTTTTAAAAATTTTTAAAATTGATTTGTTTATTTACTTTTAGTTTACAAGATTCAGTTCCACAATCCCTTGAGTTTCAACTTTTCTTCCCTCCTTCTCCCCTGCCCATGGCGGCGTGCAATCAAGTACAGGATCTGCAAATACTTTCACACCGGACATTAGTCTGGTTGTATAGAAGGGTTGTAACCAAAGGAGTGAACAATGGGAAAGAAGAAACCAAACCAAACATGGAAAAGAACACTAGCATGTAGATTGCTTCAGTCTCCATTTAAACTCTGTTCTTTTTAGATCTTTCAGAGCTAAATTTTTAAAAATTAAAATAAAAACAAAAACTTCAAACCTGTTATAACTGCATATTTTAGGTCTAAAATTTTATTCTAAATATGGGTTTAAAGTTATGCGAAGTTAACATGAATATCTGATAGCGATATTGTAGTCCTGATTCTAAATGCTTTGTCAAAACCAGTCAATTTGACCAGTTCATAACATATTTCTCATGTCTAGAAGAACTATCTAGTTTTTTTTTTAAATGCCACTTGTACTAGGAGATTTTTTTAAAGCACATACTTTGGAGAAAAGAACACATATCAAAACCTGAACTTATAAAGCAGACATATTAAGGGATGATTATTTTCATTATGAAAGGATTCTGTGCTTCACAAAAAGATTCATGCTTTCTTTAAAAATAGTTTCCCTGGTGTTTTAAAAATTACTTCACTTGCAAAAAAAGTTGACATGTGTACAACTTTTAAAGAAAATGCCTGTTTTATAAAGCAAAGTTTTATATGTCTTCTAAGTATTTATAATACAAAAAAATTTAAAAAAAGGAAAATGTAGGCACAGAGTAGGTAGAATGAGATGTTTTGTGAAATGCTTGAAAACTTGGCCAGTTTGATTTTCTTCCAATTTTCTTCTCTCAAGGCACTTCTTTCCTGGCTCTTTTCCAAAGAGGTGAGGAATCTTGATTTTCTTGAGGGCCACAAATAAAGAAAAACAATCAATCAAGGGTCAAATATAAGTAAAAAGTAACTTGGCCATTTTTTTGCTTTGTATTTTATTTTTAAAGGAAAAAAATGTTAAACTCATTCCCTTTAAAATTAAGAATAAGGACCATGAAAGTTAAATGAAATCAGTAAGAAAGTACTTGGTTTTATTTTTTGTACACATAAAGGAAAAGGAATTTAAAGGGGAGTAGGGAGAAGAGGGAGAAAAGAAAGACAGAGAAAGAAAGAAGAAAGAAAGAAGAGATTGGAGGAATAGGAATGGGCAAAGAGATGGGATAAGCAAGGGAAGGAAAACAAACAATAACACATAAGGTAGGGAGAGACAAGAGGAAGAAAATCAGATGAAGAAAGAGGGATAGAAAAGGTTTCTGAGCTTAGCTCTGGCCCTTTCCTGACCATTTTAGTACACACTGATGTTTCAATAATGATAACCTTAAAAAAAGCATCAATACTCCTCCTAAAATACTTATTATCTGTTATTATTTATTTTACTCAATTCTTACTTCTTTCCTTTGCTGTCCATTTCAGGTCACATTGGTATTTCAATGCCGATATACCTTTTAAAAAAATAAGTTTCCTAAAACATTTATTATCTATTACAATTCCTTTTGACATTTAATCATATACTGCTTTGGGAATAGGATCCTTAGAGATGATTCAAACCAAATCCCTAATATATATATATAGTAAAGAAAACTTCCAGAAAAAATAATTTGCTCAAGGTCACATGACTATTGATTAACAGCTGGGATTTGAACCCAAGATCTCCTGATTCTAGAATTAGTGTTTTTTCCCACTACAATTTGTGAAACGCTGGAACCAGCTGTGCCCAGCTCCCAATAGAAACCAGCAAAGACTACAAATAAGGCTTAATTTATCATTTTGTTCATTGACTACATTTAAGAAACTGTTCATTTAAGTCATGTCTAATTCTTTGTGAACCTATTTGTGGTTTTCTTGGCAGAGATACTAAAGGGGTTTGCCCTTTCTTTCTCCAGCTCATTTTGCAGATGAGGAAACTGAGGCAAACAGGGTTAAGTGACTTGCTTAGGGTCACTAGTAAGTGTCTAAAGTCAGATTTGAATTCAGGAAGATGAGTCTTCCTGGCACTCTATCTTCTGCATCAACTTGGTGCCTTGCGTTTAAGAAAAAGATACAGAAAAATGTTAATAATGCAGATTAAACTTAAAAGTGGGTACATTTTCCCCCTCTGGAGAACCAATTGTCAAACATTTATCAGTATACCTCTGGCTTCACCACATTCTATTTTTATTCAAGTACTGTGTGTGTATTTGTATTGTATCCCCAGTCAATCAAGAAGAACTTATTAAGCACTTACTGTGTCCTTAACATTGTGCAAAAGGGGAGAGGATGATATCCAAGATAAAAACAGTAGCTACCCAAAGAGTTCCTGCCCTCAAAGAGCTTTTCAAATCACTTATCCCTATGGAAGCATGACGCACACAGGTGTTTAAGCGGGCTTGTTACAAGAGATGAGTGTATGAATTAGAAGTAAACTGATCTTAGCATACCTTGTCCGCTGTTACTTTGGACAGTGGACACACCATAAAGCTGCAATTGCTTTTTCAATTTCTCATCAATTTTTCAGAAAGCTAAAACCATCATATTTTAACTGGGAAAGGGCTCTTCCAATGTTTTATTTTTCAAACTTAAAAAATCTTTATTAAGGAGGTTTTTTGTCTTTCTTATGGAATTCTGAAAGGTTTGCAAAAGTACAAAGGAAGGCCAATAGCTTTAGAGGTGACCTTTGTAACCTTAGAGCTGTTCATTTACTATTTATCAGTCTGGAAAGTTTTTTCAACATTCAAAAGCTGACAGATTGCCTTATCTTTGCTGTTTAAAAGAGTAGGATCATCTTAGCGATGCACTTTGACCAAAGGTTACCTTGTAAGCCTCCTTCTTGAGACACCACTGCCTTCCCCAGGGGAAGGATGTGGGAGGTTTGGGGAAGTCTTCCAAGAGAGGGAGAGGTGACAGAGAGGGGGGAGAGTTGTCTGTATGTGTGTAGATGTGAGTTCTAAGTATTGTAGTTACATGAAATCCTGGGAGGTTCTCATGAGAATGCCAGAGTTGAATTGTGATGCAATGGAAGCGATGCCCATGTGAGCAGAGCTAAGAAGCAGCCCTTAGGCCTAGTAGACTTGAAGAGAGTTACCCTGAAGATTAGCATGCAACTACACTTTTTCACAGAGGAAAATGTTGGACTAGAAAATGAGATTTCTTAATCTCTAAGATCTACAAAAAACTCCAGGATGACAGCAAGAAAAGGAATGGGACAAAGAACTGGAGGCTCTCCATCAATGAGGAGAGAGTCCTATTGTTGTTATTGTTCAATCAAGTCCAGCTGTTCAGGATCGTATGGACCGCAGCACAACAACGCTGTCCATGGGATTTGCCATTTCCTTCTCCAGTGGATTAGGGCAAACAGGGTTAAGTGACTTGCCCAGAATCACACAGCTAGGAAGTATCTGAGTTCACATTTGAATTCAGGTCTTCCTGACTCCACACCCAGGGCTCTATCTCACTTAACTTATCCAATTTTCCAAGCAAGAGTGTAGAGCTGGCCTCAAAGTCAGGAGGACCTGGATTCAATTTCCATCTCTTGCACATACTGACTCTTACTCACTTTTCAGTGCCCCAAAAAACTCTCTAAGACTGGCGGTTCTCAACCTGTGGGTTATGTTCAATTTGTAACAATGAAAATACATCCTGAATACCAGATATATACATTATGATTCATAACAGTAGCAAAAATTACAGTTATGAAGTAGCAACAAAAGTACTTTTATGGTTGGGGGGGGTCACCACAACTTGAGGAACTGTATTAAAGGGTCTCGGTATTAGGAAGGTTGAGAACCATTGCTCTAAGACTATTAAGTTTCCGCACAATTGCAGATCTGCATTGGTTAAAGGGGTTCCTCATTGGGAGCTCCCTACAGCAACAAAATACCAGGTATGGTCAATTGCACATACATACATGCATGTTATACATGATGCATAATTATGTATTATTATACATAATATATGGTATGTGATTATATATTATTGCACATTATATTATTATGAATGATATAAATATATATGTACATATATGTGTGCATATATGCATATGTATTTTACGTACAGTTAGGGATAGGAACAGTAGAAATATAATTAGGAAAGAAAAATGAAATATATGAAAAAAATTTAAGGAAGGAAAACTTTTTAAAGTTGGTTTTTTAAAAGAAAAAGCCAGCATGTCTGACAAAATCAGAATGATGAATAATTTATCTAAATAAACTAATATATGCAGAAGATATTTCTGCTGGGAAGTGTCCACAGGATCAAGGGGGCAGGATCAGGATTATTTTCTGAGATAAATCATGTTCATGCTTGATTCTAGTTGCATTCTCTTACAGGCAAGAATCTCTAGCATAACAAAGGTAGCTCCAGATTTTTTATTTCTACTTATTACCACTAAAATTGCTTTTTTAAAAAATTATAATAGTAATACTATAGTATTACTATATAGAAATACATAGGGATCATGGTCTAAGATAACCTTAGGAAAGCCTGACCACTCCACATACAGTACATGACAAGATACTTGGGCAGCTGCAATTAAGAACCACTGGTTAGTAGTTAAACAAATAACATTTTGGGGTATCTTGACTAAATCAGATTGTCCCCTGAATGGTGTGCAAAATTTTCCTGGTTTGAGGCGCTTGCTGAGCTCTAAAGAGGATTGAGCACCCCCTTCTGGACATCAGTCAGCATTGAAGCTAAGCTGCTCCAACTCTGCTGTTTTATAGGTTAACCTACCTAAAAATAACAGAGCAGATCATTCCCATGCACTAAAATTTGAATGAATTAATAAAAAGCAAATCTGAATTAACATGTACTTGAGGTATCTAACTCTTAGGAAAGTCCAAAGAAAAGGAGTATAGCATATAAAACTTTCTGGTAATTTTACATGATTCGTTGATGAATTATGGTTTTTTCTACATTGAAATGGGCTCCTAACCCTTGTAATATTAGATTTTTGAAACAAGGTTTAACTTTGAAGTTATGGTGGTTCTCAGAACCTAGAGGACTTCTTATAAGAGAATAATAATAATAGCATTTATATAGTGCTTTAAACTTTGCAAAACAGTTTACAAATGTTATTTCATTTTATTCCTACAACAGCCCTAGAAGGCAAGTGCTGCTTACCATCCATTCACATTTTACATATGAGAAGACTTAGGCAGACTAGTAAACACCCCAGGTTCTATTGGAACTCTAGACTTCCTGCTTCAAGTCCAATGTTCCATCCACCAAGTCCAATGCTCCACCAAACTGCCAGAAATAGCATAGTCAGGGAAAGGTTTGCAACAAGAGCATGATTTGAGCTGGGCCTTGAAGTATAGGTGGGTTTTGTATACAAAATTGTAATCTCTAAGCCAGTTTGTAAAGTTAAAAAAATTTTTTTTTACTTTAAAAAATTAGCATATTTTAAAAATTCCCTCCTACATTTTCTTTAGCCTGTAATATTTAGAAAAAAGTTTAGTCCCCCTTAGAAAAGATTTATTAATTTATTATTAACCATCTTTGGTTGCAATCCATAAATGGCTATCTAATCCCTGTTCCCATCTTGTTTCTGCTTTAGACATCAGTGAGGTAGAGTTTAGTGATACATTTTTGGGATTGTCTATTCTGTTCCTAATCATTTCCAAAAAACTCAGGAGGAATGTCATATAGTAAGGGGGAGGAATATGTACACACACACACGCACACACACACACACACACACACACACACACACACACACACCATCATACAGAGGGTAAATGGAAAGGTACATGGTGGGTGTGAATAGACTGAAATGGATAACCAACAAGGAACTGAAGAATAGGAGTAAAGGATGTCCTTAAGGAACTCTATGAGAGAAAGAGAAGATGTGCTGGTCACATGTGAGAGTGAGGGGTTACAGATAGAGAGCCAGAGTGCTCCATTAATGTTATTGTTGCTGTTCAGCTGCTCAGTCATGTCTGACTCTTCAGGACCCCATGGACCACAGCACTCCAGGCCCTTCTAGCCTCCCACTATCTCCAGAAGTCTGTCCAAACTCATGTTCGCTGTTCCCAGGACACTATCCATCTCATGCTCTGCTAATCCCCTTTTCCTTTTGCTTTCAGTCTTTCCCAGCATCATGGTGTTTTCCAATGAGTCCTGCCTTCTCATTATGTAGCCAAAGTATTTCAGTTTCAGCTTCAATATTTGACCTTCCAGTGAAGAATCTGAATTAATTCCTTTAAGTATTGACTGATTTGACCTCCTTGCTATCCAAGGGATTGAGAAGTCTTCTCCAACATCACAATTGGAAAACATCAATTCTGTAGATTCTGCAGCACTCAACTTCCCTTATAGTCAGATTTCTGCTTCACTATTAATCTCCCAGTATCAGAAGAAAGCTAGGGGCAGTGTAAAGGTCACCATTACTGGAAGAGAAAATAGGAACAAAATTAAAATTGAGCAGTATTGCTTTCTTTTTGTTGTCAGTTATTATCCCATTTAACCCAAACAGAGGTCCTCTCCCTTCTTTGAGCTTCCCCTTTCTTTCAAAATTAGATAAAAAAACAACCCCAAAACACTCCACCATTTTTGTTGTCTTTAACTCCTTCTGAGTTTTAGCGTTCCTGACAATATTTTTGCAAGACAACACAAAGCTCTTATATTGATCTTCTTACATGTGGCCTTGCTTTGATCTTCTGTACATTTCTTTGTAAAATTTAAGTTGGTATATTGTTCTTTGGTCTTTTGGGATTATAAACCTAATAGTGCTATCACTGATTCAAAGGGTATGAACAGTTCAATGACTTTGAGGGGTATAAGCAGGAGTGTTTTAAGACTCAAAGAGATAATGGATATCAAGCCCTTTGCAAACCTTAAAGCTCTATAAATTCCAGTTATCATTATCATCGTCACCATTATCACCACCACCACTACCACCACCACCACCACCACCACCACCATCCTTCAGTCACCAGGCCTCCAATCTGGTGATAACTGTTTCTTGAGCCTTCTACTGCCCTCCTGTTTGACTCAAGCAACGTTTGTACATCACAGGAGTGATCTAATAAATGCTTAACAATGGCTCTCTAGGAAACAAAAGAAAGAAAGCATACACTTAAGTTTAATGTATATTATTATTACTTTCTTAAGTCTAGCCAATCCAGAAAAACAATATATCAAATCCTGATTTGCGGTGGTTGGTAATTTCTAAGGTATAAATGCTTCTACTTAGACTGGATAAAATCCCTACTTTCTTTTCAGAAGGTTTGATCCATTTCATAGCTTCACCAAAAGTACATCAGCATCTGGTCCTTCCATAATCCTTCTAATAAATTACCTTTTCCTTTTTTATCATCTTTGCCAATCTGATTAAGGTGTGAGATGGAGTCTTGGAGTTGTTTTAACTTACATTTTTATTATTATCAGTAATTTGGCATATTTTTTCAAATGACTATTGACACTTCAGATTTTTCCTTTTGAGAATTGCCTGTTCATGTCCTCTGATCATTTATATATCAGGAAATGACTCTGTTCATTTATATTTGTAACAATTTCCAATATATTTTGGATATCAGAACCTTATCAAAGAAAATTGCTACAAAGATTTGCCTCCCCCCAATTAACTGTTTCCTTTCCAATTTTAACTTCATTGATCTTGTTTTTGGAAAAACCGTTTAGTTTTATGTAATCAAAATTGACCAGTTTAGCTCCTGTGATTCTCTCTCTTCTTTGTTTGGTCAAGAACTTTTCCTCTATCCATAGTTTTGAAAGGTGTATCCTTCCCTTCTCCTCTAGTTTGTTTGTATGACTTTTTATATCTAGGTCTTATATCCATTTGGATTTTTTTTTTTTGTGGTATACAGTGTGAAATTCTGGTCTAAGTATAATTTCTCCCAGACCGCTTTTCAATTTTTCCCAGCATTTTTGGTCAAAAGTTGGTATCTTTGGGTTTATCAAAACCTATGCTATTATGTTCAATTGCTTCTGTACCTAATTTGCTCCATTAATCAGCTTTTCTATTTTTTAACCAGTATCAAATTATTTTAATGATTACTACTTTGTAGTAATTAGGCAGCTAGGTGGTATAGTGGAAAGAGTACCTGGCTGGAGTTAGGAAGACTCATCTTTGTGAGTTCAAATCTAACATTAGACGCTTACTACTTGTGTGACCCTGGGCAAATCACTCATCTCTGCCTCAGTTTCCTCATCTGTGAAATGAACTGGAGAAGGAAATGGCAAACCATTCCAATATCGTTGTTTTAGTTTTTTTGTGAGGTAATTAAGATTAATATAAGTAAGTTTCTTTTACTGTCTGATTAAATCTTGCACTGGGCAAATTTCTGCCTAAGATTTCCCATCCTGGGTGGTTTCTGGATGAGGAAGTAGAAAAAGGAAAAAACCTTGGTCTTAATATAATAATAATTAATAATAAATTAATTGTTCCTCACAAGTAAGAGAGAGCTATATGATAGCATCTCTTGATTTCAGTACTTTTGCTTCATCAGAGGGTTGATTTGTCCTTTTGGTGTATGCCCTAGCATACATGTAATATATACATATGCATGCATGTGTGTGTACATACACAAACATACCCCTCCAGAGATATACCATATGTGCCTATTTCTTCTATGTGTGCCCCTCCATGAGTACTTACTCATGCCACTGATGTGTGTTTTTGTGGAAGAGTATTTCCCAGGTTTATAGAACTGTTTTGTTGGTACATTTCTTATTAATCTATTTCATTAAAAGCATTTGCTTTAAACTAATGATGTCCTCTGTCTAAAAGTAAGCACATGGATAAGGAAATCATAAACAATAGTTTTAGGAGCTACAGACACACATAGAATCTTGAAGTCCTTCTTCCATGGGGGCTTCTGCCTGGTGACCTGGGAAGGTGCCCCTAGGTGCTACAATAAAATTATGTTAAATTCCTAATGTTAAATAGTCATTGCTTTCCTTGCATAAATCCAATTTCATCATAGTGAATAATTTTTGATATATTATTTTAGTCTTTTTGCTATGATCATAGATGAGATTGCTAACAGAGACTTTTAGCAGACTTTACTGAAGAGGAAGCCAAGGCTCCCAGTGGTGAAATTATTTCCCTAGGCCAGGGCGACACAGTAAATTGTAGGGCTGGAATCTGAAACCAGGTTCTTGACTCCAGACCCAGTGCCCTTTCCACTAAGTTGGAGTTGTTTTTTTGTTTTGGGCTGGTTTTTTTTTACATCAGTATTCATTAGAGATATTGTTTTATACTCTCCTTTTTCTGCTTTATGCCTTCATTTAGGTATTTGGATCATATTTGTCTCATAAAAGGTGTTTGGCAAAATCTTTTCTTCTTGAATTATGAAGAATAATTTTCATATCATACATTAATTGCTGTTTTGTAGAGTCATATAGAGCACATAAATGTGTACAGTATTTTAAGTTGTGAAAATTATTGTTATTTCCTCTCTCTGCGAATTCACTTTGTTTTTTATTTTGGTAATTTGATATTCCTTTTTAAAAAAAATAATTATGTTAACTATAGGTTTATTGCTTTTGTTAGTCTTTAAAAAACAATTCTTCGTTTTGTTTATCATATCTATGGGTTTTTTTGTTTGTTTAATCTTTTTGTCTTCTCTAATTTTCAAGATTTTTCTTTTGTTTGGAGCTTGTAAATGTGTTTTTTTTTAGTATTTAAAAATTACTTACACAATTACTCCTCTCATTAGACTGCAAGCTCCTTGAGAGCAGGGACTGTTTTCATTGTTGTTGCTGTTTTTTTATTTTTTGGAGGGGGGAAGGCAGGGCTATTGGGGTTAAGTGACTTGCCCAAGGTCACTCGGCTAGTAAATGTTAAGTGTCTGAGGTTGGATTTGAACTGCCTCCAGGGTGGATGCGCTATTCATTGCGCCACCTAGCTGCCCCTTTTCATTATTTATTTATTTGTTTTGCTGGGACTGGTTTTTTGTTTGTTTGCTTTTTGGTTTTGGGGTGGGTTTTTTTTGTTTTTTTTGTTTTTTGTTTTTTGTTTTTGTTTTGCCTTTCTTTACATTCTCAGCATTTAGCATAGTGCCCGGCACGTAGTAGGCCCTTAATAAATGCTTGTTGACTTGACTTTCTGCTTTGCTAATGTATATTTTCAGATACAAGATTTCTTTTAGAGGCTGCTTTAGTTGCATCCCAAACATTTTTGTATGTTTTCTCACTGTAACATAGTTGTAACATAACACTCTTTTACATAGCTGTTGTTTCTATAATGAGTTCTTTGGCTTGTTCTTTATTCAAGATGTCAGTGTATGACCTCCCTTTAGATACGTATCTTTTGTGTTCCTTATATTAATTACTATTTGTATTGTTACAGTATACAAAGGGTGTGTTTAACATGGTTACCTTTTTATATTATTGTTTCTCTGTGTTATACTTTTGCTAAGGTATAAAATGATGCTGAATAATATGTATAATTTTTAATGTTTATAGGTATAAAATGATCCTGAACAATATATATAATTTTAATGTATATAGGTATAATCAAAAAGAGTGTTTCAAATAGAACTTTTCTAACAGTATTCAGTCCTCAACTTTTCTTTCTGTTTATCTTTTGGTTAGATTTATTCAGTTTTCAGAAAAACTAAGTCTTCTACAACATCTTTTTGTAAGAAACTTAAGCTTTTCCTTTATGGATTTAGATATTATTCTATTTGAGGCAAATACATTTAATGATGATATTGTTTCTTTGTTAATGTACTACCATATGAGTTCCTTTTTCTCACTGTCCCTAACCCCTTCCACTTTCTACCTCTTACTCAAATCAAATCAACATTGCCATTGCTAACGGAAGGGGTAGGATGATCTACTGCCCCATTGCTCCACTAACAAGCCTGTAACTGCTAGACCAGTTTTCTTTGCTGGAAATCACTGTATATGTTACATTCCCTTTATGGAACTTAAGTTTCTTGAGCGTAGAGACTTCTTATTTGTATGCTCAGCAACCTAGCACAGTGCCTGACATATAATAAACACTTAACAATTGCTGGTTGGTTGATGGTTGTACCTTTAATTCATTTTCCTGTCTTTCTTTGAATTATTTTTATTTTTGCCTTGCCAGATAACAATTGTTTTTTCAGAATTGCTGTTGAATTTTTTAAAATTCCAGCCTCTCATTTTAGTTCTGATTGTTTATTTTTGACATATTTTTTATATGCAACAAATTGTTAAGTTTTGTTTTCTTATGTATTCTGCCATTCTATTTTTTTTTATTTCTTGGATGGTTTACTACATTAATATTTAAAGTTATAACTTAAGATATGTGTTTTACTCAAATTTCTTTTGTATTGGTTTTTATCCCCTTCCCCTTTTAAGTCAATACTTTGTCCCTGCAATTAGTTTTACTTACAATCATTTGATACAGGTTTTGTCCATACTTCCCAGTCATCTCCACCACATGTAGTCTCTATTTGGGTAATCTTCTCCACCTTCTCCCCAGCAGAATTTTGAACTCTTGGCCCTGGGACTGCCTTGGGCTCTCATAGGCTGGCTTCAATTTTATCCTGCCCCAGTCTAAGTATCCTCTGTACTTCCTAACCATCTTCATGCCATTTGGTGCTCTGCCCCCTCTTTCAGCTCCCCATTATATGCCGTCTTCCCCCATTAGAACGTAAGTTCTTGAAAGAAAGAGACTGTCTTGGTTGTATTTGCATCACAGCACTTAACTCAGTACCTAGTATAGAGTAAACCCTTATTAAGTGCTCTATCTCCCTGTCCTACTCTATTCTCACAGACTCTCTGACTCCTGTTCATTTACTCTGTCCCAAGTTCCTGGAATTTATGTATGCAGCATCCTTAGGGGCTACCATTCTGCCCAGGTTCAAGGTATTCCGTGGGTCTATATTCCTCAAATAATAGTTTACAAGTCCTCACCAATCTGTTTGCCTTTCAATTGGCTTCCAGAGTACACATTAACAAAAAAATCTTCCACATAAACTAATTTGTGTTTCACAAATACACAAAGCTTGAGGTAGGAGGAGTGGGTACCGGCAGAGTTCAGAAATGGATGGACACTCTTGTAGAGAACATGTGGCCAAGGCAACCCAAGCTTCAGGTGCTGCTGGACATCCCTTTCACTCCCATGACCACGTAGTATTCCTCATGGGACATGGCAACTATTAGTTGACTCACTTTGCTGAAACTCCTAGGCCCACTCCTGATTGGAACATGTAGTTTTGATGTTTGGCTGTGCGCTTCAGCTTTGGGTTCAGTTGGCATTCTGGTTTAGGATACAGCTATACACTTTTGGAAGGAACCAGAACTCATATCCAAGGACTAGCAGGAGTCTTTGCTCTGGAGTTTGCCATTTCCCAAGCAAGATCCCAGTTGCAGGCACCAGACACTTTCTTGCTCATTCATGTCTCTTCACTTCACTCTTCAGGTAGACTCCCTCCACTGGCCATTACCATGTATTTCTGCTGTAGTCAGTGAGTCAATAAGCATTGGTTAAGCACCTACTATGTACTTCAAGTAGTCATTGCTCATGAGGTGGAGGGAAGAAGAAAGAAATCCCTTTTTTCCACTGCAATGCACTCTCCAAGAGGCTCAAAGGAAAAAGGTTAACTGATTTCTTCTTTGAAACCTTTGATAAGTTTCATTCTCAACTCTTCTTCCCTCATTTTAAAATTCTTAATCTCTTCTTATTTGCCTGTTTGCCTATATCAACAAATGGGTAGAAAACAGCAGAACATGCTCAGGGACAAATATATTGTTACTTCTGATCTTTAAAGAACTATGGAAACACCTAATAACCCTTCTGCTCCTTCCAGTAGGTATTCAGAAACCACTTTTTCCCCCTCGGAAGCCTTTGGACTCATGTGAATGAAATAAACCTTGTCAGTACTTGGTAGTTCTGGGACAAGGGCTCTTGAAGCCCCTTTTAATAATCCAGTTAAAAGCAGTCCTTCTTTTCCAATGTCTTGATCCAATTGGAGAAATGATTCTTTAGGGTATGTAATCATTTAAACTTACTATTTTTCTGTATGATAAATCAGATACTTTTATCTAAATGCTAAATACTTGCTTAATCTTTGAAATTTTTTTAAGTTCAAAATTTAACACCAAATAATTTCCATATACACAGATCAGACTTTATATAAGACTGCGACTTATGTTCAGTTTGTTGTTCTTCTAAAATTTATTAAAAATTTCAACATGTAATTTTCAAAGCTGTCCTGCTTATCTGCAATCCTTCCTGGCCTTCTGTTCTATGATTTTTTTTTTTACAGTGTTCCAACCACTCTCTTTCTTTTCCTTACTTAATATTGACTGTGGAATTTTGTCCTTGTTTTTGAATACTATAAAATGTATGAAGCCCTTGTTTGAGAATTTCAATTAGCAAAACTAACTACCATTTGAATTTCCTTCCAAATAGCAATGCTTGTACATACATAAACAAAATGTTTCTGATAGCCTTGAAATCTAAAATGTGGAATCCTAAGGCTTTTCTTCCACAGAACCTAGGTCATCCTCCACTGAGGAGTCGTGTTTGGTAGATTTATGGGAGCACACAGCCAAGAACTATACGAAAAACAATAGATGTGTTGTAATTTATAATGTGGGGGACACCCCCATTGATGACAATACTAAACCACTTTTATAGTTTTGGTATATCTTCATTGGTTTAATGCCTAGGAATCTGCTACATTTTATCATTACCGTAAGTGACATTTCTTTGTTTCTGTTGGGGAAATTTAGAAACACTGTCGTTTGTGACTGATAGCCTACTATCATGCTAAAGTTATTTATTATCAAAATTAATATCCAATTGGGTCTCTTGGCTTTTTTAAAAAAAGCATTATAGCATTTAGAAAGATAGGTTTAAGTTTTTTTCTAGTGCCTATTTCATTCAAATGCTTTTCTTATTTCACTGCTATAGCTAGAGCTTCTGAAGTTATGTAAAATTTTAAAGGAAAGAGTGAACAATTCTCAGTGTTTTGGGGAACATTGCTAATGTTTCTCCATTAAACTTTGCCTAAAAAGATAGCTTGTGGTTTCAAATAAACACTTCTATTATTGTTTTTTAGTATATTTAACTTAAATAGATGTTTCTTTTAATTAAACATCCTTTACACATCTATTGCTATGATGATCTTTATGGTTTTGTTCCTGATCAGATTATACTTATTCAATCAACTATTTATTAAATGCCTATTATGGGTTAAGAACTGTACTATATAGTGGGATACAAATACAAATACTGAACAATCTCTACTCTCAAGGAGATTATTTACATTCTAAAGGGAAGAAAACATTTATTTATAAGTACACACAGAATAAACGTAAAAATCACAGTGGAGGGGCGGTTAGGTAGCGCAGTGAATAGAGCATCGGCCCTGGAATCAGGAGGACCTGAGTTCAAATCCGGATTGAGACATTTCACACAAAAACTAGCCTGTGACCTTGGGCAAGTCACTTAACCCTTACCTCCCTCCAAAAAGCAAAAAAAAAAAATCACAGTAGTTAAATCCAAGGTAGTTTGGGAGGAGGACACTACCTGTGGGTGATGGTGGGGTCAGGAACTGCTTCACTTAGAAGGTGGTCCCTGTGCTGTCTTCAGAGAGAGAAGGATTGTATGAAACAGAAGTGAGGAGACAGTGAACGCCAGATAAGGGGGCAGTGCGAAGGTACAGAGGTAAGAGTATCATGTGTGAAGGACAGAGGTCTTTTGGATGGATCATAGTGTACAAGGAGGAAAAACATACAGTGAAGCTTGAAATATCCATTATTTTCCTAATTTTAAACCACTCCTGCATACCCTCCACTAACCCTATTTGATCAAAGTGAAAGATTTTTGGGGAAGGGGTAATGTTTATTCATATTTCAATTAAAATATTTCATATATTGATCTATACTTTTATTTTTTTGCTTTAATACAGTCTATTCTGGAAAAGTTTACATAGGATAGGAATTCCTCATTCTTTATGTTTATTTGGTACCTTTTATTTGGTATCTCCTTAATGGGCTGTTTCTATGAAATTGGTTTATTTTTATTCTCTATTTCCTATTTTGTCAATTGGGCTTTTGGGAGAATAGGTAGGGCTTGAGGTCCAAACCTGTGACTAAAGTGGTTTGGATAATTTCTAGCTCCCTTGGCCAACACATATCAATCATTCTTCAAGTAGTTTTAGAGTTAAGTAGCCTGAGGCAGAGAGTTTGAGTTACCTGTTCAGTCTCATACAGTTAGCATCTGTGAGAAGAAAAATTTGAACCTACGTACTGCTGACCGCCAAGGCTAGCGTTCTATTCACTATCCTATGCTACATAGCTATTTTATGTTACAAGTATTAATCCATTTATGTTAACAGTTTTGTTGACATACTAACTGTATAACATTTCTGATAAGTTTGGTTTTTTTGCATTCACTGTTATTGTCCCCAATTTTTGATTTTATTTTTCTCCTTCTCTGAAGCAGATTTGTCAATTCTAACAGTCTTTTCAAAAATAACTTTATAATAATTAGGGTCATAGATCTAGAATTAAAATACCTTAAAAGACCATAAAATCCAATCACTTTATTTCACAGATGAGGAAACTGAAGCACAGAGACTAAGTGCCTGGTTCAGGGTCAATAGGCTAATAAGCTGTAGGCTAAGAGCCTAAGTCTTCCTGACTTAAGTCCAACAATTCAATTGTTCTTTTATTCGCTTATTGAATTATTTTAAAAATTCATTTTTATATACTTGATTTTGGTGTATTAATTTATTCATATTCTAACTTCTTTAACATTAAACTTTCTTTTCCCTCACAAACTTCATTGTTTTAAATGTGCCTCTACTTTTGCTAAGTTCCTTATATTTTGATATACTGCATCTGCAGTTACCTTTAAATTTAATGTTTTCCATAACTTGGTTTTTAATTCAGGCATTAATTATTAGGTTATTCTTTTAATCTCCATATAAGCCAACATTTAAAAAACACCTAACTCATAATAACAGACTCATCAACTTTTCACATCTAAGGTCAAATACATTCTTTGTCCCACCCCTTGAAATGACACTGAACAGAGAAGCAAGGTAAAGCAGAGTAATTTGACATCATTCTCCAGGTTACTATCTGACTCTTTCTACTGTTGAAGAAAATAGAAAGGTAAATTAAATTATACTAAACCTATGACAATGGGATCAAAACCAAAGTTGTAGGTGAATATTTAAGTTTAAGACAAGCTAATGAAGAGATTTAGCTCCATGGAGCTAATTATTAGTTAAAATTCTCTAATATGAAGCAATATAAATTAGTTATCTCTTCATGAATAAATATTTTTAAATTCTACATTGTCAACAAGAATCAATTATTCAAAGTAGTGGCTCACACCTTAAAGATACGACTTGGCAACCTATATGAAAACATTTTGGATACACAATAATCTGTCCATGGAAGATAAGAACTTAATTAGTTTCCTGCTGGGGGAATGTTCTCATGTAGATACTGTAAGGCTAAGTCTGTCCACTTCATCTCTTGTTCTTTGACGGACTCTGTTGTGCCACCATTGTCTTGTTCTGGTTCAGGAAGTTCATTCTAAAAATGGGAAAGAAGAACTCAGAATGACATGTTCCAAAGGAGCAAATACTTCATTAAATGAAAACCAGCAATTAACCCAATAATCAACGAGCATTTATTAAGTGTCTACTACATTTAATAGTAGTGTGGTTCTGACTGAAGATACAAAGAAAAAGTGAAAATGTTCCTGCCCTCAAGGAATTCACATTCTGTGAGAAACAACATCTACAAGTATATATAAAGTATACAACATAAAGTAAAAACAAGGCCTCATGTGAGTAAAGAAACTCCTGAGAATCATTACTGATCATTTTATTTTTTTTTTGCAGCTTTAAGAGAAGTACTTTTTTTTTTCTTGATATAGCATATATATTTATGTCAAGGGCAAAAAGCAAATTCCTAAGTCAGTGTTATTTTTATAGTTTTAAAGGATAATTATGTGTTAAAGGTTTTTTTGTCCAGTCGATGTCAGCTAAAATACTAATTTTATATAAAAGTCAAATGTACTTTTAGAAATTTTAAACACTACTAACTACACCCTACTAAAACCCTCTTCTGATCTTGGGTTGTAAGAGGTTATGTTAATAAGTACACATTCTGATAGGTTCTACCAAGTAGGGAAGATTCTGGGTACAGAGATGGTAACTAACACGCTGTGTATTTTGTCATGTGAGGCCTAGGACATTTAAGTTCCGAGACGTTAATTACAAGAAAGTGGGACATCAAGTGAGGAGCATTTCTTTCAGATCTAGTGACTCATGAAGACAGTTATAGTATGGGAAAGCTATGACTTACTGGGTGAAGGAGGTGGAAGAATTCACATCTATGAAATGATGGATTTTGGATGTACTACTAAACTCTAATAAAGGCAGACAAGCTTAGCTCAAACAGAAGATTAGCACCAAAAGAAGTGTAAAGCAAATACGTCCATAAATCATGGGTAGAAAATATCTCATTCATTGGTCCCAATCTGCTCTTGGGTTGATTTCAATTAGCCTAAGTAAAGTATTCTAAAATTCTGGGTATGGATGTGAAAGTCTCTGAGATAGATGGAGGTCCTTATGCCACAGAAGGGATGTCTTTGCCTTGTTTCAAGGGTTAAGCAAAAATGTTATTTCCAAGTGGAGTTTTCAAACTTTTCCTTTTTGGTCCTCAGTCCCTTTCACCTTTTCTTCTCTCTCTTTTGACCCTTAACTCAATTAAGTTACATCTCTTTGTTATTTATTGCAGTTAGTAAATAGTTTCATATTTTCTGTTCTAGATTTTTAAAAGTAGATAACCTGAATGTTGTATAGTTCTTTCAAAAACAGTTAAGGCTGTTTTTACTTGCATATTACCCTTGACTATTTCCTCTTACCATTCTTCTACCTCTTAAGAGAAAAAATATTTTTCCACCTCTTTTCTAATTTCTTCTCCTGTTCTGGTAGGTCCTCACGATACACAGAGGATCTATCATAAGTCTTCATTAAAGTGAAAAATAATAGAATTACAATCTCTTAAAAAGTTGGAAGCAATCCTAGAAGTTACTTGGTCTGGAAGTATTTATTACCCCTACATCTTTACTAAGTGGTTATCCAGGCTCAGCCTGTAAAATGTGTTATTATCATTTGTTAAATTTCAACTCGGTAAAAAACAAACACAGGACTAAGCATAAACATCTAGGGAAGTACACAAACATGTAAGTTTGTTAAGCAGTTTTTTCCAGGAATTTCATGGTGTGGAGGAGAGAACAGAAATCTCTCAGAAAGTCTTGGAAAGGTCTAGCATCAAAGTACAGAACTTTAGAAAGAGAGTAACTGAACGACAGATAAAATATGAGGAAAAAGAGAATATTACTTAGTTGTTCTAAGATATGTTCTCAGTTCTTTTTTATTTTTGCCATTGATTTCGGTGGTTCTGACTTAATTATGCTTGATTTATCTCTAGTTATAGTACACTGACACACCAGAATGAGATTCAGGAGACTTGTCACTAACTAGTTTTATGAGCTTAAGCAAATTACTTAACCTCTCTATGCCTTGGCTGATTGCTTTTGAAAGGATTGGAAGAAATGATCTCTTATCCCTGCCTCTCTATTTTCACTGCCTATGGTGGAGGCCCTTGTTACTATGAGCCTAGATCAGCTGTGCCAAACTCAAACAGAAACAGAGCCACTAAACTCTTAAGGATCCCTGTGGCTGCATATTGATTAGAAAACCACACGTTAACATTACCTTTGTTCTACTCTATTTTTATTTATTTTAAAAATATTTCCCAATTACATTTTAATCTGGTTCAGGCCCACTAGTATGTTTGATAACTCTGGTCTAGGCAAAGTGCTCCCACACTGTGTGTCATGTGCCCTTACTTCTCTCTGCTTTTACTCAGTTTGTTACCATTTCTTTGTTTTTATACCTATCTGCTTCTTATCTCTTTTCTGGTTTCCTCTAACAGCCAAAATATTGCTTACAATGAATGGTATTCCCATTCCCTCATTCATAGCACATGTTACCTACCAGTGGTATTGCAACATCTTCATAGGGTAACTTATCTTCTCTCCAAGCATCATCAATCAAATCCAGAATTCTTCCATCCCTCTGTACCTCACTGTCCATTCTTTTGTGATTTTGATTTTCTTAGATCTATGGCCTACAAGTTAATAGTTCAGAAACTTGGTGGTTAGTGAATTTTTTAAAAAACACAACCAGTTAAATTTTCTGAGTTAGTCCAAATGTACTTTTAATTGTTTTGTGTCTGTGGACTGAGCTCAAAATAAACGTAAATGGATGACAGCAGGCTAATAAGTTTTTGATTCTTATTTAAAAGGTTTTCACTAGAACAAAGTAAAAGGATCCTTTTTTAATGTTTATAACCAAATCAATGAAACCATGAATCATTAACTTTTTCTTAGTATTCATCTAAATTCTTGTATCCAACATTTTATTTTCATTTTCTTCAAGGTGTTTGCTGCCCTCTTTTTTTCTGTCATCTATTATTCCTCCTATCAGAATATTTAAATTATAAGTCACTTCTAATTAACCTGTTCTTTTTAACTGCCACGTAGACTGTAAGCACCCCGAGGGTAGGGGCCACTGATTTTCATCTCTGTATCCCTGTCTGGCAGAAATATCTCCAGCAGAAAGCAGTGAAAAAATCTTTGAAATGTAATCTTATGTGGCTACTGAACTGCTATCCTGAAGCCTCAATTAGACCGGAAATTCATTTAGAGCAGAGGCTTGTGACTTAACACAGTTTTGTCATTCCTGAAGAAGCAGCACACAATCATTTGCAGATTTTAGAATTTAGAAGAGAATTTAGAACAAACTTTCAGAAATTTACAAACTCTGCTAATTTTTAGATTAACAGAGTGCATGGCACATAATGCTTGATAAATCCACGTGAGTATGAACAGTTGTAAATACCATAACGAAATCAAGTAACAAGACACACACACGTTCACCTAACTGCCCCATTTCCTTACTTGAGGAACCAATTTTGAGGTCTGCCCCACTTCAGCCCTAACCTCTCTCTACCCTTCACCTTAACAAAATGTGCTGTGCCTTAGGTCCTCGACTAGTCTTCCTGGAAAAGGGTGCGATCAATAATCTCGCAGTAAAGCGTTTAGAGAAGTAGAGTAGTTTGATGTTTAATTGAGGTCTACCCGAGCTCTGAACAGAAAGGGTAAAATAATAGCGATTTCAGGTACCACAGCAGGCTTGCAGGTGCTATTCATCAAATCATCCTGGAGGTGTGGACCTATCGCACCTAAGCGTGAGGCCAAACCCTACCTGGTGAGGCAGGTAGTTCTCGCTTCTGACTTTGGGACCAGCGGGGACAGAAGACAAAAGGGAAGGAGGGACGACACTCCCTTCGAGTCTCCTTCCCCTTAGGGGACACGAGTGTGGAAGAAAAGAGCCGAGACTCGCGCTGTGAGCACAAAGGGAGAAGAAAAGTACAACTAGTCAGTGTCAGGAGGAAGATAACCAAACCGACTTTGAAGGAACGAGGAGGGGATGCGCACGCGCATTTTTCTAGTCTCGCGCTCGGTACTCCCGCGATCATCGCGCAGGCGTGCTGCGCGAGCCTCCGCTCAGAAGCTCTTCCGCCTTAGCCCACTTCGCCTTTTGCTCCACCACTAGTGTATTAGCCGGGGTCACGTGATCCATAAAACCATTCCCTCCCTCCGTTTAGGCCCAGCGAATGACAATACTTGGCCGAGTCCATTCGACCGAATTAGGAAAGGGGGGAGGATGAGGTTGGTTCAATTCGCGAAGGTAGAAAAAAAATTTTTTTTAAGTGGGGAAGGGGCGGAGGGAGGTGAGTTAGAGCGAGGAGGCGGTGCAAAAACGTCGGCGGCGCGCGCGGCTGGGAGAGGTAACGGCGGGAGAACGAGAAAGGGGCGGGGGCTGTGGACGGCTGGCTGCGCTGGGCTGCACGAAGTGCGTGGCCGCGGGGCTGGGGCCACTGAACTGCACCGACACGTAGCTCCTTAGTCCGCAGGCGCGGGGTCGCGGCTGCGAGCTTCTTCCCGGCGTCCTCTTCACCTCGCTCCGCGCCGCGTTCTTCCGGCTTATGTGGGAACTGGCAGGACTATGGCTCTGCCGGGCGCGTCGGCAAAGCCCGTCGTCAGGTGCCCGCTTTCCTTCCTCGGGACCGAGGGCGAGGGCTGGCGGCCGGGCCGCACTCATTCGCCTACCTCAGGCCCTGCCTGAAGTGGGTTCCTCAGTCTCCCACCTGGGGCTGAGTGGGGGAGGAGGCGGCCGTGATCGGGAACCACGTGTCGGCGGGGGATTCAAAAGGAGTCCGAGTGTGCGCCTTCCGCCAGAGCGATTTAGGCGGAGATTAGCCTCCCCTTCCCTTCCCCTACGTCCTCCTCCTCCTCCTCCCCCCACTCCCGGCACTCAACCGCCCCACCCTCCCGGCTCCCTAGAGGGCCGGAGCGGCGTAGTGGACCAAGCATCCCGGAGACCGAGGTCCAGGGTTCAATTCAGTTCAGACATTACAGCACCTGCTAAGTGAGGGCACCGTGCCAGGCGCTGGAGATACTAAAAAAAAACAACAACTGGGCAAACCTCAAGATTTCCGGACCCTTCCATTCTATAAGGTGTTCTTTTGCTCCTACTTAGACCTGTCACAGTGGGAAAGCCACTTTCGCATCCAAAATGGAGGCATTCATCGCTGACGATACCTGGATACTTTGTATCTATTTGTTTGCATTTTGTTCCCCCTCCCACCCCACCAGATTGTAGGATACTTGAGGGCTGGCAGTGTCTTTAGCCTCTTATATCCCCGTTGCTTAGCCCAGTGCCTTGTCACATAGTAGGTGCTTAAATGTTTATTAAATTGAGCAAGTTATTTAACTTCATTGGCATTCATTTTCCTCATCTGTAAAATGGGGTAGGGGATGGGGATGGATTAGACCAGCTAACCTCAGAAGTTCTTTCTAGCTCCATGAAATGATCCCATGACTCTGGGACCTCCAAGGTTCTTTCCAGGATGATTTGAGAGGTTTAGGGAAGGTGTCTCCTCTGCTTAATAGGGGTGTATGAGGTGCTTAGGGAGGGCTAACATTCTTGGTGTGAGGGCTGTCACCCCACTGTCCCCTCCAAGAAACTGTAGCATGTGCAGTGGCCACAGCCTAGTAAATCAGGTTTAGGGTAACCCACTGGCCTCCAGCCCTTCAATAAATTGTGGGGAGGGGTGTCTACCCCAAGCATATGAAAACGAAGACTTCCCCAAGCAGATCAAAACATTTTGTTCCAAGGGCCATGCAAGCACAGAAGGGCTGTGGAGTGCTTAGAGGTTGGTTAGACATCAAAGAAGCCAAGGTCATCCACTGCATCCTGGACCATCATCAATCATACTAACTTTTTGTCTTGCCACTGGACTTCAATCATTCTGGAAGAGAGAGTGAGGCTGGGGCAGCTAGGTGGTGCAGTGAATAAGAGCACGGGCCCTGGAGTCAGAAGGACCTGAGTTCACATCTGGCCTCAGACATTTGACACACTGTGTGACCTTGGGAAAGTCACTTAACCCCAATTGCCCTGCTTTCCCCCCTCCAAAAAACAAACCAAAAAAAAAAAAAGAGAGATTGAGGCTGACTAGCCCTCTTCATTGTGCAGTTGTATTGTCTGAAGATCTGTTATTTAATCCTCTGTCTTCAGAGCCCTGGGAGACCTCAGTTAAATTGAGGATTTCTTGGTAAAGGGATAGTACATCAAGCTACTTGATCTCTCTATACATACTTTGTTGTGAGATCAGACTCTTTTCAAGGTCCTTTCCAAGCCTTAAATCCTAAAACCATGGGTATTTATTTTGACCAGGGATGGTCTTGAGGCTGAAGATTCCCCACCTCTGGTCTAGACTAACCAACCATTTCTTTTTGCAGAGGAACCTGAACCCTATGGCCCATTCCCCAGAATTTCTTTAGAAAAATCTAGTCATTTTTATTGCAACTATTGCTAATTGCTTTTTGAAAAGATGACATATCATCCCATGTTTTTCCTAGTTCTGGTGATATTGTGAACATTTTCAGTTATATAAGGAATAGAAGTTCTCAATCTGAAGGATTTCATGGTTAGATTTTGGAGAATCTAGAAACTTGAATGGGAAAAAAATTTTTTTTTAGAATTTTTACTAAGCAACCTATAGTTGAAATTTAGCATTTTTGTCTATTACAGATGTAGGTAGTAAACAACAGTAGCATTAGCAGTGCTTGTGACTTTATCACCAATAGAAATCACAGATATTTTTATGCCATATACATTGCAGATGCTTTGGAATATTATGCTCACCACTTCTCTGAAATTACTATGGGTTTCAAGGGCTTGTTATAGTCTTTCCTGTCTGTGGGCACTGGTGAGACATAGCTGGTGAACCATTGGGGCCCATCAGTTTCACCAGATTGCAAAAGGCATCTATGACACAAAAAAGTTTATTAACTCCTGTGGTAATTTTCAGTTGCCTGAAATAATTTTTCTTTGAAGTTTAACCCTTCCACTCCTGTTGACCCCCATTGACAAAGGGAAAATTTAGTGAAAGTATTTTTTTCTTTATTAAAAGTGATCTATTAGAGTAGGAACACCTGTAGCTCTATAGACCTTGCACATACTCATTTTAAATGCTAAATTACAGTTCCAAATAATCAAAATTTATCTAAGTTAGTGATGATACTAAGTGCTCTATATAATTTGGGTTTGCCTGAATGTTATTTGGGAAGACACGATAACATAGGTATTAAGTTGATACCAAAATTGTTACATCTGCATATATTAAAATTATAAGTAAATAAATTGAGGCATTATGCTTTTTTTAAACTTGGATTATAATGACCTCATCAGGTCAGTTTTGTGCCTGAATTCAAAAGGATGGCTATTTTATTAATCATTTCTTCTGTTTTTTTGACCTGCTCAGATTTTTGGTAATTTTACTGTTTGCCATAAGAGGCAGCTTGGCTAATGGATGAAATGCTAGACTTGGAGTCAAGAACATCTGGGCTTGAATCTCACCTCTGACACTGGCTGTATAACTTTGAGCAACTCATTCACCTATTCTGAATATCAATTTTCTACTTTGTTAAATGTGGTTGATATCTATAGATCATAACTAGTACCTAATTCCTGTAGTATGTAAATAAGCCTTATTTAGGAAGCAGCTTGTAGTGAGGACTTCAAACTCTACTTCACACAAGCTGTATGATCTTGGGTTTTAGAATTTATATTGTACCCTGTGCAAAGAATTCTTAACTTTATGTAGTTCTTATGAAAAGAGAAAATAAAGTCTCACATGGGTGTAATTTAGTTGTATACCTTCTATGCCTACCTTGATGTTTGGAATGTACTCCATCCTTTCTTGAGAATTCCTTGAAGGATGCTTTCTAAGTTCTTTTTTTTGATCATGGCTTTCTGGTAGTCTAGTAATTTTTAAGTTGTCTCTCCTGGATCTGTTTTCCAGGTCAGTGGTTTTTTCAGGGAGATATTTCACATTGCCTTCTATTTTTTCATTTGTTTGGATCTGTTTGATAGTATCTTGATTTCTCATAAAGTCATTTGCTTCCATTTGCTCCACTCTAATTTTGATGGAATTATTCTCTTCAGAATGCTTTTGAGATTCTTTTTCCATCTGGCAAAGTCAACTTTTTAAGGCATTCTTCTCCTCATTGGCTTTTTGGGCCTCTTTTGTCATTTGAGTTAATCTGTTTTTTAAGGTGTTAATTTCTTCAGTCAGGTTGCTGACTCTCTTTTCATGATTTTCTTGCAACATTCTTATTTCTTTTCCCAATTTTTATTCCACTTCTCTCATTTGGTTTTCAGAATCCTTCTTCAGCTGATCTCTAGCTTTAAGACAATCTTCATGTTTATTGGAAGCTTTTGGTGGGGGAGCTCTGGCTGTGCTGTCTTCCTCCCGCTCTCTCCCTTGATCCTTCTTTTCCCCAAAGAAGGAATCTAGGGTTTGGTTGCTGTTCTTACTTTGCTTTTTATGCTTATTCTTATTCATGGTTGGTCAGTCTGTGATTTTTTTTTTAAATCTCTGTGGACCTCTGCTTCCAGAGGGGAAAGCTCTGTCCCAAATCGCTGGGTTTTACCCAGCTGCCGGAACTCTTAGGAGGCTGCTGGGTCCCTCCCCAACTCCGGCTCACTGAAAAAAAAATACCACAGGACCAAAACCCAAGACCACGGTCCGGATCCAGGCCGCTCAACGCGAGAGCACTTGGCGTCTGAACGATCGTTTGGTCCCCCTGCAGTCTGCAGGCCGAGAGCTCTGAAGCGGCAGTGTGGAGGTGGGTGCAAGACCTCCAGTTCCACGGCTTCGTTGCCCTGGAGGCGTTTTGGCCAGACCTGCTTTTCTCCCCCAGTTTTCACCGAGCTCCACTAACCTAATTCTGGATACTGCCACAGCTACCGCCGATCCGCTCACCCGAAGCTCCAGCCCGGGCTTGACTCCTCTCGTCCAGTTACCTCCGGGGCAGAGCCACGGTTTTAGGCTAGGCTGGTTTTCGGTTTGCAGGGCTGAGATGGTTCTTCGTGGCTGAGCTGACTTTAGTGGAAAGTATATTTGTGTGTGTTTTGGAGTTCTAGAATTTGTTTAGAGTCATATTTTATGGGTATTTTGGGGTGGCTATGTGACAGCTGCAATATGTTGCTGCTCTTATGCCACTATCTTGGCTCCACCCTCCTACTCCATCCTTTTCTATGCCACATAGAATCCATAGCTTCCTTCAAAGTACAGATTAGGTACCATGTAATAAACTAGGTCATTTTTACATAACTTGTTCAGCCATTCCTCAGTTAATGGACATCCCTCAGATTTCCATTTTTGTCACCTCAAAAAGAACTAGGAATATTTTTTTACATCCTTCAAGGTTATTTTGCTTTGTTTCCTTCCTGATTCTTAATACCCCTTCCCCTATCCCTCCCATACTACAGGAACTTTCCCCTTGTTTTTCTTTTATTTTTAAAAAAAATTTTTCAGTCAGCAAAAATCTGACTTTTCTCCCTTTTCTCTCCATCCGTTACCATTAAGAACAAAAGAAAAATAAAACCTTTTACAAACATGTATAGTCAGGTAAACAAATTTCCTCATTGGCCATCTTCCACACATGTGAGTGTGTGCACACACAAACACACACACGGAGTTTCGTTATTAATCCTCTAGGATTATGGTGGTCATTATACTGATCAGAGACCCTAATTCTTTCAAAGTTGTTTGTCTTTACTGTTTTGTTGTCATTTGTTTTTCTGCTTCTGTTAACTTCGCTCAATATTAGTTTATACAAGTCTTCCCAGGTTTCTCTGAAATGATCCCTTTCATAATTTTTTATAGCACACTAGTATTCTGCTGCATTTATATACATAAGTTGTTCAACCATTGGACTCCCCCTTAGATTCCCATTCTTTGCCACCTCAAAAAGAATTAGAAATACTTTTGTACATCCTTAGAGTTATTTTGCATTGTTTCCCTCCTTATTCTCCCCTACTCCTTTCCCCTCTATTCACATTGATTAAAATGTATTTCTTTATTCAATGTTTGTGTGTGTTTGTATCCTTCTTTTCTATGATTAGTTCAAAGAGTAAGGTTCAGTTATAAGCTATTCACTCTACTCCCTCCCTCCTTGCATAGATGTCTGTTTACATACCCTGGTTGTGACATAATTTCCCTGCCTTCCTTTCTTTTCTCTTCCCCATTCCTTCCCATTCTATTTCTGTCTTGTTTTCTATTCTTAAGGTTATTACGACAGAATACTCCCCGGCCTTGCCTAATTAGACTCCTTTGCCTGATGGTGATAGGGTTTATAGGGGCCACATGTATCACCTCATATTTGAATGTAAGCAGTTTATCCTTATGTAGTCCCTTACGATTGTTCGTTTGGGTTTACCTCTGAATGTTTCTCTTAACTCCTGTGTTTGAACTCAGCTCTGGTCTTTTCATCAGATGTGTTTGGAAGTCCTGTATTTAATTAAGGGTTCACCCTTCCCCCCCCCCCACTACTCAGTTTTGCTGGGGAAGTTATTCTTGGCTATTTGCTTTCTGGAATAACCATATTCCAAGTTTTCCTAGCCTTTATAATGGTGGCTACTAAATTTTGTGTGATCCTGACTGAGTACTTGAATTCTTTCTCTCTAACTGCTTTCAGTATTTTTTCTCTTGATTTGGAAACTCTAGATTTTGGCTATGATTTTCCTGGGAGTTTTCTTTTTGGAGTTTTGGGAAGTAACAGGTGAATTCTTTTTGTTTCCACTCTGCCCACTGGTTCTAAGAGATCTGAGCAGGCTTTCTTTTAAGATTTCTTGAAATGTGGTTTCTTGGCCCTTCTTTTGGTCATGACGTCTAGGTAGTCCATTGATTCTTAAATTTTTTTTCTCTTCCATCAGTTTTCTAAGTCAATCATTTATGCTATGGCATACTTCATATATTCCTTTATTTTTTTCAGTCTTTTGATTTTGTTTCAGTATTTCTTATTGTCTCATGGAGTCATTGGCTTCTATTTGATCCATTCAAATTTTCAGGGAGTTTTGTTGGCTAGGACAAGGTTTTATGCTTCTTGTGTCAAGCTATTAATTCCCTTTCCAAGTCTTTCTTTCATAGTTCTCATTTATTTTTCATTTTTCCCTTTGAGTACTATCATTTCATCTCTTCCAGGAGTTTTTGTTGAGTTTGTGTCCAAGCTATGTTTTTCTTGGAGACTTTGCTTGTAGAGGTTTTGGAGTCATTCTCTTCTTCTAGTTTTGTGTCTTGAGCATTCTTGTTTCCCAAATAGTTTTTATAGTTTTTATGGACTTAAAAAAATTTTACTCATTCTTCCAGTCTACTTCCTGACTTCAGACTTGATGGCAGGGCCTCTTCTTGCAACAGTGCACAACCTTCAGCCACACAAACAGTATTCCATATGGCCAGTCCTGGTCAAACACTGACCCTAGTGTTCATAGACACCGTCTGTCTACCTGTGCTGTCCTGGTCTGACAGAATGACTCACTAATATCTTGAATTTCCCTGTCATGATTCAGTCCAGTGTGTTTGGAAGAGTTTTGAGAGGGAGCACACTGCCCTTCCTGTTCTTCCGCTATCTTATCTCTAACTTCTCTATTCTTTCCCTCTCTATGTTACTTGTATACTTTGTAAATACTTCTTGTTTCCTTATCTTTGTATATTATATCCTCCCAGTAGAATATAAACTTCTTGAAGACTGGGATGGATTCTTTTTTTTTTTTGTCTTTGTGTCTCCTGTGCCTTGTGAATTTGTTAGGAAGAGGGTTATGTGTGAGCATGATAGTTAGTTGAGATTGCTGGAGGAATAAAGGATGTAGATAGTAGGATCAAGAAACCTAGTAGCCATAAGTAAGCTAATCCCCCTCCCCCTTAATTTTTTCACCTAGTCTTGCCTGAGGTTGTTTTGAAGACCTATGTCTTTTAACTCCTTTCTTGGGCTATAACTTTCCTATCTTCATTAGTTCTAGAATTTTTTCCGCCTTATAACATGTATCAGAATTGTTGAGGCAGATTTTAAGTGGGCAAGAAAAAAATCTTTTCTAGAGAAATATATATATGTAATGTATCTGTTTAAGCTTCTGACTGCTATATATTATATGTATACTAGTGGTGGTTGAGGGGGGAAATTAGTTATGTTTTCAGCTCCTGTGCTTAATGAGCTGTTTGAGGCGGAATGCATGAATCATTCTTTTGAAGTAGGGACCACTTGTAAAAATCTAGGAAAATTTTTTAATTCAAGAAATAGAAATTTTCCAAAAATTTAATTTCTCTTAAGCCTTAAGAGAATTAAGGGAATGCACCACTGCCATCTAGTGGTTATGTTATTTGCTATTGGCTTGTGCTCTGCATTTTCAGGGAAAGGACCTTTAGGGAAAGGTCTTCTAGTCCATGCCTCTCATTTTCAGCTAAGGAAACTGAGGCCCAGAAAGGTTAAATGACTTACCAAGGGCTTATTGTTCTGACTTATTGACTGACTTTGTTCATTGTAGGGTCATTGATTTTTTTTTTTAGTTGGAAGAGACCTTAAAGATAATCAGACCCTCTCATTTTACAGATGTGCAAAAACTAAGGCACAAGGAAGAGAAGCGACTTTCCAGGAACACAAATTAGTTATGTTAAAGGCAGAATTTGAACCTTGGTTCTCTGACTACAGATGCAGTAGGGACAATTATCTCGAACAGTGAGTGGATAAAGCACTGGGTTTGGATTCAGGAAGACCTGAGTTCAAATTTGTCATCTGATACTAGCTGTGTCACTCTGGACAGGTCACTTAACATCCGTTTGCCTCAGTTTCCTCAACTGTAAAATGGAGGATTATAACATCACATACCTCACAGGGTTGTTGGTCAAAATGAAATAATATTTGTAAAGTGCTTAGCAAAGTGACTGGCACATAGTAAGCATTTGATAAATGCTTGTTCCCTTCCCCTGTCCCTTTCCTGTACTACTTACTATGCCACAAAATCACCAAGAGACACATTAGTTGTTTGTTTGTTTTTTAAGGTGACGATAATAATAGCTTGAAATACAAAGATCATTAGCGTTTCCCTCCAGATTAATTTTAGTGGTTTTAAGGTTGAAATGAATTTGTGACAGAAGCAATTTTAATCATTTTTAGAACTGAAATAACTTTTTCCTTCAAAGTTTTTGTTTCATTAAAAAAAAATGAAAACCAACAACTCTTGCTTCACTTTTTCAGGTTATTCATGTAGTCTTTTTGAAAAATCATGGATGTTTTCTGGTTTGGTTCTCTGCTTGCAGTTATCATGGAGTTACTTTCTACTAGGCTTGGCTTTTTGATATTTCTGGATCTATTTAATTCTTTAACATTATCTGTGTCTTCTACTTGCTCATCTCTCCAGTATTCCAGTATTCGTCTCTGAACTGGTACTTTGTACAGGGTTCTGCCTCTACTTTGCTCGCGGGTGGTTGGCCTAGCTTGATTTCAGCATGGGTTACATATGAGTTCCTTTACTGACCGCTGTCTACCTCAGGGGTTAGGCCTTCTGGATCAGAGTGCTCTTTATAGAGTATCATGACAGAATGCTAAGTGATGTGAGTGCTATCATGCTTAGACTGTTCACTCCTACTTCTGGTGGCTTCTGAAGGCCACATTTTTGGTTTCTAATCACCCTGGAACTTTTTGGGTGAACCCTTGGCTCTCACTGTCTTTCAGGCTATATATGTCTGTGGTCACCCAGGAAAGTTTCTCCTGGATTGCATGTGCTGGTGCTGGCTTAGCTATATCCTTTCCTATTGCCCGGGGCAGTATTGTCCAGGACGATATTTTGTGTAGTTCTGGGATTGGTGAAGTCGCTTACTATGATCTCTCATTGAATTTCTTGATCGTTATTTGGTCTGATGAGATTTTCGGCTTTTGCTGGAGTAAGTATGAGGGAGCAAGTGGCTTCTCTCTGTACAGGCAGCTTAGTTTTTCTGACAACCTTTTTTTATTCATTTAACAACCATATATTAAACACCTGATGTGGATTTATTTAGGCTCAACCAGAAGTTGAAGTCAGAGACTATTCTTTTTTTGTCTTTGTGTCTCGAGCACTTAGCACATAGTAGATAATAAGAGTGCTCAAAATCAAAGCTGTTATCTGCCTCTAAATTCTTACCAAGAAATGCCACACTTCTGTTCACATTCTTAAATTGACCATTTACAATTTTGAATATGGAAAAGAATCCGTTTTATGACTTGTGTTTATTTCTTTCCCCAGCTACCAAAACAGAGGTGATTTGGTCATGGAAGCTCTGTTGGAAGGAATACAGAGTCGGGGACAAGGAGGGTAAGTAAGGTTTTTTTTGGTTTTTGCTTTTAAATAAATAATAAATAATTTCCAATGCCCATGTTTGTCCTAGCACTGATACTTGAGTATTCCTTTGCTCATCCTGAACTTTAAACAATTTATGTTGTGATTATAAAAAATGATAGCATTCTATATTAAGATAATATAATTTTAGAAATGTGGAATATGATGTTTGTAGACAATGTTATGTTTTAAGAGTTTTTCTTTTTAACTAGAAGGTAAACATCTTCCTCAATGAAAATTTGTGCCCTGTGCTATCCACATGAAAAATTAAATAGATTTTCTAGCAGAAGAAAAAAAAAGGGTTTTTTTTTTTTGAAGAATTGGAAAGCTTGCTTAAGTTTTTTACCATTATGAGAAAAGCCTCCGTTGATTCTTTGAGAGTTTACCAAAGCAGATTTATTGTCTTTGTTTCAAGTCTCAATAGTTCAGATATCTTGGCTTGTTTTTTATTGTCAACCCTCAATAATTCAGAATTTTCTTGTTAGCAGTTATCCAGGCCCTACCTTTTTTCTTCTTTGCATTGTCTTCTTTTGGCCATTTTAATGCTCAGTAATTTTTTATTTCATAGATTTTCAGTTAGAAGAGACCTCAGAGGTAATGCAGTCCAACTTAAACCTGAGCAGAAACCTTTCCACTCCTTCCCACCCTCCTTAGCCCTACCTCTGTTAGAAGATAAGTCATTTTTATTTCTATCTTCTGTGTCTTAGTAGTATTTTAACTTTATATTAATTACATTTTTTCCATGAGGCTACATTTCCATTAATTTAAAAAATAATTATAAAATAATTTTCTCATGTACATCATTAGTTATTGAGAATGGTTATCTAACACACCTACTTGTTTACTCTTTTTTTTTTGATATGAGATTCTTTATTAAATTTTTTGAGTTACATCTTTTCTCCCCGTCTTTCCCCCGCCCACCACCCCAAAAAA
>CM053582.1:222990711-223013786 GCA_028627135.1 Pseudochirops cupreus
TATATATATATATATAATTATAATTATTATTATCATTATTATTATTTACATGTAACTGGGAATTAAGATATACAGGCACTGGAGTAAGGAGATCCATCTTGCCCTACCAGAAAGTCAGAGGAGTGAGGGGGAGGTTATAGGAGAGAGCAGATTGGGGGAGGAGGTAAACATGGGATCTGTTTTGGGTGGGTAGGGGAAAGGTGGGGAGAAAATTTGTAACTCAAAGTCTCATGGAAATGAATGATGTAAACTAAAAATAAACAAAAGTTAATCAAGAGAAAAAAAAAGAAAATGCAGTTAGATAGTTAGTCAGGAACAGAAAAAACTTGGGAAGGCATGATAACCATCTTCCAATACTTGAAGGTCTGTCATGTGGAAGCACATTTAGATTTGTTTTGTCTGGTGCAGCAGGCAAATCTCGGATCATGTGCAGTGTCATTTCTGTTGGAAGGGATGGAAGTTAGAACATCCGAAAAATCAATTAGGGCAACATGCAGTATCCAAGAACAGAAGTTATGTTGAGGAATTGTCAGGATAAACAAAGAGTCAAAGCAACAAGAATATAAAACAAATAAGTAAAGACCATACTGATACACGAATGACAGTTTCACATACTAATATGAATGTTCAGTTCATCCTTTTATGTGGAGTTTGTGAGTGCTGGATCTGTTCCTTAGAGGAAAAATGCTGTCAAACATTAGGACCTTTAGAAATAGGAGCTTATAATTCAATAAAATCTTCAGGCACTAAAGCCTATATTGCTAAGTAGTTTAGTCAATATAATCCAAATAAATAGTGGGAGTTTGCATAGACTTAGTTTAAATGCTAGTATGTGACCCATTTTATGTGAATTTACAAAGGATGTTATTTCTTCATTGTGATGAAATTCTATTGTTGGTGCTCCTTCCATTTTGAAATCCATTGTTATGTAATACGTAAGTACTAGGAAATTGCCTGAAGAACGTAGAAGTCAGATGATTTGCTCAGGATCACATAGTCAGGGTCAGCAGTGAGATTTGAATCCAGGTCTTCCAGATATAAGTGCAACACTCTACTCTGCTTTGCTGTATTTACATGATGTGATTTCTTGTATAAGTTCTCAATTCAGGAGAGCTGTATGTGGAAGACACCAACTTGATAGGCTATGTTTAGTTCAGCCTCTCACACCTGTCACCACAAAAGCCCTTAGCACTGTGCATTTGTTAAAAAGCTTTCAAATGTTTGATTAGAATGCCACAAATCCCCTATAGTTTTCCCCTTCTTCTAGATTACATCTAGAAAAACAGTCCATATATATTGTCCACATATTTGTAATTATACAGGAATTGAAACAATATCTCATGGTATATTTGAATATGTCCATACATACATACACGTTCCTTCTCAGAATGTTTTTAAATGCATAATGTACAATACAACAGTTATCAAAAATTTTTTTTAAAAGTTCATGGACTCCAGGTTAAGAACCCCTGCACTATGCACTAGAACTCCGTGTCATGTGCTAGGGATTTTTTTGCACTTAATAGTATTTTATATTTTTTCCAATTACATGTAAAGATAGTTTTCAACATTCATTTTTGTAAGATTTTGAATTCCAAATTTTTCTCCCTCCCCCCCCAAGACAGCAAACAATCTTACATAGGTTATATTTGTACAATCATGTTAAACATATTTCCACATTGGTCATGTTGTAAAAGAAGAATCAGAACAAAAGGGGAAAACTACAAGAAAGAAAAGACAGAAGTAAAAATAAACGTCCTTCAATCTGCATTCAGACTCCACAGTTCTTTCTCTGCGTGTGGGTGGTGTTTTCTGTCACGAGTCTTTTGGAATTGTCTTGGGTCACTGTAATGTCTGTCACAGTGTTGCCGTTAGCATGTACAGTGTTCTCCTGGCTCTGCTCACTTGACTCAACAACAGTTCATGTAAGTCTTAACAGTTTTTTCTGAAATCTACCTGCTCATCATTTCTTATAGAACAATAGCATTCCATTACATTCATATATCACAGCTTGCTCAGCCATTCCCCAGTTGATAGGCATCCCCACAATTTCTAGTTCTTTGTCACCACCAAAAAGAGCTGCTGTTCAGGTGACCTTTTCCCTTTTTTATGATCTCTTTGGACTACAGACCTAGTAATGGTATTGCTGTATCAAAGGGTATGTACAGTTTTATATCGCTTTGGCAAACCTTTTGGGTTTTCTTTTTTAAAGGCAAAAGTGAAGGTCTTTTCTCTCACAGAGTCTACATTCTAGTGGGCTGGACATGTAAGTGTGTGTGTGTGTGTGTGTGTGTGTGTGTGTGTGTACATATAATATGTCAGTGTATATCAGTATGTACAAAACCTATGCATAACAGCTGCAGTGTAACCTTGGAGAGGAAGACACTCAGGAAGGGCCTTATGAAGAATGTAGTGCCTAAGCTGAGTCTGAAGGACATCAGAGATTTCAGGAGGTAGGAGAGTAGGAAGGAAAGCATTTCAGATGCAGGGGATGGGTAGTGCAAAGGCATGGAAATGGGAAATGGATTGTATGTGAAGAGCAGTAAATAGCCCAGTATGAGTGGATTGGAAAATGTGTGGAGGGGAATAAGATGTAAGAATGCGGGAAGGGTAGGATTGGTCTGCTTATCAAGATCTTTAAAGGCTAAATGGAGTTTGTGTTTGATTCTAGAGAGAACAGAAAGCCACTGGAGTTTATGAAGTCAGGGCAAAGTAATATGGTTAAATCTGCACATTAGGAAAATAACTGGTAACTGTGTGGAGAATGGATTGGAGATTGAGGTAGTAAAACCAATTTGGACACCTTCACAGTAATCCAAAGAAGAGGTATTGATGGCCTGAATTAGAGAAGGGGTCATATATGAGAAATGATACAGAAAGAGAGGTGATAAGACTTGATAGCTGATTGTCACACTTTGGGGAAAGAGAGAGTGAAGAGTCAAGAACTGCATTGAGTTTATGTACCTGGATGACTGAGATGATGATAGTGCCCCTGGTAGTAATAGAGAAATTCGGAAGAGAGGTGTGTTTGGGATGAAAAAGAAAGAATCCTATTGTGGACATGTTGAATTGCGGTGGCTATGGGTCATCCATTTTGAAATATCTAGAAAGCAGTGGATAATGCCACATTGGATCTTGGGAGAAAGATGAAGGCTTCTACAGATTTAGGAATCATCTGCATAGTGATGATAATTGAACTCATGGGAGCACATGAAGTCATCAAGTGAGAGAGTGTAGAGAGAAAAGAGAAGAGGGTTCAGGACAAAGAATTGGGGTATACCCATATCAGTAGGTATGACACGGATAATGAACCAACAAGGAAAATTTAGAAAGGATAATCATGTAGTTAGGAGAACCAAGAAAACTATGTCCCAGAAACCCAAAGAGAAGAGAGTATTCAAGAGGAAAGGGCTGTCAGTAGTGTCAAATTCTGAAGAAATGTTGAGAAGAATGAAGATTAGGTAAAGGCCATGAGATTTGGCATAGGACCTGGCATATAGAAAGTGCTTTAAAAAGTTTTTTTTTAAATTGAATTGGCAATTAAAAGATCTTTGGTAAATTTGAGAGCAGTTTTAGTTGAGTGGGTTTATTAATCAGAGATTTAGAAGACAGAAAAGAGGGACTGGAAGCTGCAAGTATGAATAGCTTTTTCAAGGAGTTTGGCTGAGGAAATGTGGAGAACAAGAGAAGAGTAGTAGGGAAGACAGTAAAGTCTAGTGAGGGTTGATGTAGGGGAAATTTAGCCGTGTTTGTAGGCAACAGGAGAGGAACCAGTAGATAGAGATTAAAAAGAACAAGAGGTGATAATAATTGGGACAGTCTCCTGGAGAAGATGGGAAGGAATGGAATCAGAGGGGTTGGCTTTAGCAAGAAGAATGGCTAATGCTTTGTCAGAGAGTGGGCTAGCTTCATATTAGTCTCCTTATGAATTTTTGTTTTTTACTATTCTACTTTTACTCATCAATAGTCCCATGTGTCTAGGCTCAGCTCACCAATCGGAAACAGAAGCTGGAATCTGTGGAGATTTCTAGCCAGTCTGAAATTCAGCATTTAACCAGTAAACTAGAGAGGGCCAGTGATACCATATGCGCCAATGAATTGGAAATAGAGCGTCTCAACATGAGGGTAAATGATTTGGTTGGAACCAACATGACTCTGCTGAAGGAACAGCAACGACTTGAAGAAGAACTGAAGCACACTGAAAAACTACTAAAGGTCTGTGTAATTACTGCAGTTGAACAATAGCTTAACTTTGTTTTCTATTAAATAGGGAAAAAGAAGTCACATTTTAGTTTCTAAAACTCTTCTTTCTCTCCCTCTACCCTCTGTTGTTGATAGTGACTGAATTTGTGCCTGCTGCAAAGGCACGTAGTCAGGGTGTACTGGATCCTGCTTGAATTGGCTTATAAGAGCTGGTTGTTAAATTTTAAGTCCAATCATTTACAGTTCAGAAATGGGCAGATGCTACAAGTTGATTTATTGTTTTGTTGATTGTCCAGACTTAAGAAAAGTGGTGGTGAAACGTTAGTAATGCATATTGAAGTGTGTCATGTATACATTTTTCCTTTGAGAAGATAATAAATATTTAATTACATGTTTCTGCATATAGTTTTATTTTTTCTATCTTTTTTGATGAGATATAAAACTATCTAGACCAATAATCACTTAGGACAGTGTAAATAATAATAATTTTTTAAATGTTTTATTGAGGGTTTTTTCAACATTGCTTTCCCTTCTCAGTGACTCTACCCTTTCCCCTCATCTACTCCCATAACAGAACCTTCCTTTGTAATAAATGTTAAGTGAAACAAATTATCATACTAGCTAAGTCTAGCAATGTATCCCTTGTTCTACACCTGTAATCTACCATCTTTGACATGTGGCAAAAGGCATGCTTCATTGTCACTCCTCTGAAGTCACAGTTGATCGCTGTTTTGATCAGAGTTCTCAAGTTTTTCAGTATGATTTTCCTTTATGTTGTTGTGGTCTGCTTGCCTTACTCTGAATGAATTCATATAAGTCTTTCCAAGTTTATCAGTATTCATTATTTCTTATGCCATAATAGCAGTACATTGCATTAATAAATGACAGTTTGTTCAGACATTTCTCCAGGTGATAGATATCCACTTTCCTTCCAGTTTTTTTTTTGCTACTACAAAAGTGCCATTATAAATATTTTCATATACATATGGGACCTTTTCCTTTGTCTTTGTCTTCCTGAGATTATATGCCCAGTGATATAACTAGATCAAAGAATATTAGGTGACTTTTCTAGTATAATTAATAGCAATATTCTTTCTGTAGGTTCTACAAGGAGAAAAAAAGGAATTGGAGGTAACTATTCGGTCTCAAGAGGATTTCATCAATGATTCAATAATTCAGAAGGAGAAATTACAGAATAAATTTACAAATGTAACTAAAAATTTACATTCTACAGAACTCATCAGGTACATTTTATTATCTCAGTGATTCACTATTTGTCAGTGGTAGGCTCTCCTTTATAGCACCTGAAGAGTCATCCTTATTAGGTGGGTTAGTACATTATACGTGATCACTGGAGGGGACCTGGGAGCTAGGGACAAATAAAACACAACATAGGTGAGAGCATTAGGATTACAGGCACCAGGAAATCTGTTCTTGTTCTCTTGAGCGGAGGAACAAGGATAGTTTGGCTTCTGTTTTATGGAAGCCTAATAGTATAGCTGCACAATCAGTATTGCAGAGAGTGGTGTAGTGGAAAGAGCACTGAACTAGAAGGCAGGAGAGCTGGATTGAAATCTTGGCTTTGACACTGGCTAGCTGAAGAGTCTTGTACAAGTCATAAACTTTCCTGAGTCTCAGTTTTGGTTGTCTGTAGAATGGGACTATCTCACTCTTAGGGTTATTGTGAAGAAAGTGCTTTGCCAAATCTCCCACTTTAAGACCATCTCTGTAGCTGGAATATGGTCTAACCTTGATTGACTATTAGTGAAAATCAAGCTAATGGAGAGGAAGTATAAAAGAGTTTGAGGTGGTCTGAACTATTAATTTTTCCTCCTCTTTGCTCAGTATAGGAGATAGCCATGGAAATGAGAAATAGAAATTAGCATCTAATTATGCAAAGCAGGGAATGATGGAAGAAGCACTGTGGCAAGTAGTTATAGATAGTAGGCTATGGAGTTAATAACATGAATAATGGTGTTTGAAACAGTGAACTGGACTTCCAGTTTTTTAAAGAGAAGATCAATAAAAGATGATCAGTTTGAGAGTCAAACCTGGTTCTCAACCAGAAGAGGCTTCAGTGGCTTAGTGTTTGTCCATCTGGTCCTTGGGGTCACCTGAAGATAACTCCTGCTTTATTAAGTACCTTAGTGTATAGGTAAAATTTTACATGCTCATTTTTATTCTGAAAACCAGTCCAGGTACATATTGCTAGAAAGTTTTTAGATGCTTGTAACGGGATTCCTCTTTTTCTTTGCTTAAATGCAATTTTTAAAAGTAATTTTCCTAGGAGAGAACTCAATTCTTTTGCAACTCATTTGGGAATAGAAAGATTTTTGGAAAAAAGAAAACAGGTGTTGATTAAAGAGGATGTCCTCACTATTTATTTGTTTGTTTTTTTAAAACATTAAGCCTAGTTACTAAGGAGAGCTAAGAAAACTACTAACTTTTTGAAATTTCATTTTAACTTATCAGGGTTCTAAGTAGTGTGTTGTAAGAAAGAATTTACCAAATGTACATTTTAGGAATATTGAAATTGTAGAGCCGAAAGTCTGAAGTTCTGGACAGAGTTTTGACCATCAAAAAGTAGATATTTATAATTATCCAAGTTGTGCCTTGCTTGTATGCAAAGGCCTTCTGGAATGATCCTGTGTTTTTGTATAGGGCACTGGAGGTCAGCCTTCAAGAAAAAGTTTTTTCCTCTAAAGGCCAGATGGACCTACAGAATGTTTTTCACAGTTGGATTTTCCACAAATCAGTGAAGAATTTCTGCAGGCAGAGGTATCTCGTCTTGAAGGCAGGTAGATGGAATTATATCGAAAAATATTTGACCGAGTTTGTCCATACTGACATTAAATATTTTAAGTCACTAGATTTTTATAGGCTCTACTATGATAGTCATAGTTCAAAATAGCCAATTGTTTTAAAAACATAAATGTAAGATCCTTTACAGAGTTAATATTATTGCATGTAGAACTAGAAACGAGTGATAATTGATTGTCAGTAGATAATAAAGAAGGGGGAGAGCCAAGTGAGCAGTGTTTGTTGGTTAGGAATGAGGAGAAAGGAAGCTATTGTGGATCAGGTTTTGCCCTGCAATGGTTGTAATTTAATCTTTGGGCAATTAAAATATATTTCATATATTTAAAGAGCCAAGTGTCTCTGAGTGGAGATGGTAGTCCATTGTAATTTTTAATTTCTTGAAAAGCTTACATAATTTACTCTTAGGGGATTATTAGCATTGATGTCAGAGATAGCATGAGTATGTAAGAAATCCAATAAAAGAATTTCATTGTAATCAGTAGTTTAATAAATCTGATACAATTTCTAATTTCTATTTTTCCTTTTCCTTTTTTAATCTGGGAATATTTGTGATAGTCTTTGGTCATAAATTATTTTGAAGCACATGTCAGTTTACCTTTTATAAAACAGAAAATCTCTTCAAGCTGAAATTTAAAGTCATGTCATGCTTTCTTCATTGGTTTTGCTTTTAGTCTATAATCCTCGTTTTATTAAACTTTTATTAGGTTCTTGAGACTTGATTTTATAATAGGGGTAGTTACAAATGGTCAATTGTGGCACAAGTTAGTATAAAAATTATAATGATTTAGCCTTTTTTAATTCAAAAGGCAAAGAATCAACTAATATAAGTTTTTGCAGTCATTATTGGCATAATATTTAAGTGGCATTTTGTTTAGGTAATTAATTAAGATTGTAAGTAAAACCTGAAAAGTCAAGACATTGAGAGGTTTGCTGTTTTTCTTGAATTAATCTCTTGATTTTATTGAACACGCATAGCATTTTTGAATGGTTGTTTATCTGGGAAGTTGTATGGGTCACTGTAGACACCAAGGATCTTGTTTGGTTAGCATTTGTTGAACAGCCTGAGTATGGTGATAAACAACAGGTGAGAAGAGGATATGAACTGGATGCCATCACTTTTTTTTAGAAGCTTACAGTGTAGTTGAATGAGTCAAAACTTAGACATGAAATACTTGAGAATAGTTCTGATCAACTTGTTGATAAGTGTTTACAAATGTATACATACAGACAAAAACCATTTATTTTTGTAAATGTATATATACACACAGCAATTTGTGAATGTTCATTAGAAAATGGTTAGTTAGGGGAAGCTTACTGATGGGAAATAAGATTTGGATATCTTGAAGGGAGAATTATGGATGATGGTGGGTGGGCATCTTTTAGGTAAGGGGAAAATTTTGATGCATATAAAGAACAGAAGTTGAAGTTACAAAGTCTGGGAGTCAGCATGCACTTTGGCTCAGGTGAGTCAGAGTTCATAATGTAAAAGAATGATTAATGAAGCTTGCAGAAGTATTTCAGATTTTGAGTGTTAAGTAGGAATGGTTAAATTTGATATTTCTCTAAGAGGTTCTTACCCTGGGGCCCATGAACTTGACTATTTAAAAAAGTTTGTGATAATTGATTTAGCTCCTGCCTTCCTGGCTCCAGGTACAATGCTGTATCCACTCTGCTGCCTAGTTAGCTGGAAAGCGAGGGTGTAATAAAGTGATGAGGACTAAGACCAGAGAGGTGGGTAGACAACTAGAGAGTATTGGATGGTTCTTAAGAGACTAAAGAGAGGAAGGACTGTTGGGGCTTGCAAATATTGTTTGGATTTGGGGGGTGATTTGCAGTTCTTACGAATAAGAAACAGGAATCAAAAATAACTTGAATTTTTAAGCCTTTAGGACAGATAGAAGGATGGTGCCTTGGTGGTAATAAAGAAATTAGGAATAGTTGCTAATTTTTTGACTGGGAGGATTCTGAACTGAGAACTTTTAATTTTTAATAATTTTTTCATTAGGACATCCAAGTAAAGAGTCGTTCTTGAGTCAATTCTAGGTTAGTGAATTGGAAAGAGGGTGAGCAGATAAGGCTAGAGGTGAGGGTTTGGAAATCCTCCTTACCAAGAGTGTTAGAAACCATTTTGCTGCTAACATGATTCAGGTGATCCTAAACTTGAACTCTTTTTCTCTTTTCTCCTGTCATTTAGCTTGGGATCTGTGAGTGCAACATGCAAACAGCTAAGCCAAGAGCTAGTAGAAAAACATGGAGATCTAAAGGCGATGGAAGACTCTAACAACCAGTACAAGATGGAGATAAAAAAAGTAAAGCTCTCTTATGTGTCTGTCAGAATCAGTCTGTATTTAACGGGCTTAGAGATATTAAGGTCACACAGCCAATAAATGGCAGAACTGAGATTTGAGTATAATTCTAGTTAGCTACGATTCAGGGGATGTCAAGTTATCTAGGCAATTGAGTAAAATGGATCATTTCTGCGGAAGAAATCTAGAAAGTGTAGGTTTGTTGGAAATATCAGTTTTTACTTTTAGTCAGAATAAAGATAAATATTTGTATTAGCCATTTATTCCTGCTTAAAATATTTTTGGAATTATACTGCTTTTTTCTTTGTAGCTAAAAGAGCAGATATTGCAAAATGAACAGACTTACAACTGTGCTCTAGAAGGAATGAAAATGGAAATCTCCCAACTGACATGGGAGTTGCATCAGCGTGATGTAGCCATTGCTTCAGTCAGTGGATCTAGCTCTGAAGTGGAACGCCTCAGATCAGAGCTGGAAAAAGCAGAAATCAAAGCCATGGACCACAGGGTAAACCTTCAGTGATCTGTCTCTGCGTGGGACCCTGTACATCCCTTTACCTGAAGTTGGAGCTTGAAAAACCATCACTTTCTACATTAAATAGGTTTCCTGTAGCATATTTTGCCCTTTGCATGTGATATGAGTCTAATCATTTCATATGAAGAAGTATTTGAATTATCCCATTACTAAAAGCAAATAAAATCTTTAAATACCTAGCATTTTTGTTTCATTTAAAGTAAACATTTTGACAATGGGTTAGGAGACAGAAAGGCTGAATTTTGTTTCTACTTTGACTAATGTTACATAGGTTGATATTGAACAGTATTGCATAGATTTGACCAGTGTTACATAGATGCAACTTTTAGGTCAAACTTATTGATTTTTTCATCTTTAAATCCAGTTAATAGCATCAGAGTTGAAAGCAAGTTTAGAGGGTTTCTAACATTCTGTCTAGATAGAGATTCCCCATGTAGGATTCCTTGCCATATGGGTATCTAATCATTGACTGAATACTCCCAGTGGCAGAGAGATCACTGGCACAGCTCTACCTGTTAACTTCTTTGTAGCCTTGAAATGAAACTTGCCGCTTTATAACCCCTACCAAGCTACCTACCTACCAAATTACTTGTAGAGGTTCTACATTATAGTTAAATCCTTCTTATGTATGACCTGGTTACAATTACTAAGGAATAAAACACTTTATAGTTACATTTAAACATTTCATTTTTTTGAGATGATTTTCTAAAACTCAGATTCTGTGAAAAAAGGCTTGTGTTCCCATTATTTAAAAGCCTACGTGCTGCAGCAGTTAGTAAAGGAACCAATTCAGTGTAATGCCTAGTCGCTCAATGGGAGGGAGACAATTTGGAAGGATTCATGCTTGCTGCCAAGAAAAGCACTGACTGCAGAAAGAGCATTCTGGGATTTCTCATAGACTGGAGTCATCACACAGGAATAGTGTCACAAAATCCCTTTGGGGTATGGTGTGTTAGAACTTTGTGTTTGTATCCTTGTTAACACATTTATTTTGCTTCTGCCTAGGATATTTTGATGCAACTAGAAGCACTTCGATTAGAAAATAAACAACTTTCTGAGACCTTGGTGAATATGGAATCTGGTCCAATAGGGGTATGTAAATAAAGACATATTTACTTTCTAAAAGTTTTAAAATAGCTATGTGGAATCATATGACAGTAAATAGGGAGGAAAGTAATGTAAACAGCATTTTACACTTAATTTTTTTAATAAGAAAATATGAGCAGTAGTGGAAATGGAAAATAGTCTTCATCCTTGCATAGAGATTATCATATGCTATGATGCAAAAAGCACACGGTTCCCAGTATAAGCCATTTCCTATTAAGTATAAAAAAAATCATCCTACAATGAATTCTTCACTGGAGATTTCATTGATGTGGGCATGCTTTTGATGGATGAAGGTTTTCTAAAGATATAAATGGTCTTCATGAGTTGTAGCAACCAAAAGAATTCTTTAGGCATCTTTCCAGCAATAGTCACTCTGCCTGCCTTTGGTCCTATACCTGCAGTCTTTCCATTAGAGTAGAAACTTCTCCTGGTTACACTGTGCTGGTAGGGTCTGTAGAAGCCAGGGTCATCACTTGCCTCAGTGAGCCATCAGAGAGTGTTTCAGCCCCATACCACAATATGCTTTAAAAATCAGAATTAGTTAAATCCTTTCTTTCTATAAGATATCTCATCATGGGCTGTAGAAATTTCTTTCAACTTTTATAAAATTGCTTATTTATTCTGATCTTTACCTTTTCTTGTGTCAGTCAATCCACAAGCATTTCAGTTTATACTGTGTCAGGCATTGTGCTGGGAGCTGAGGAGTTAAAGACAACAATAAATCCCAGTCCTAATGAGCTGACGCTGTATAGGAGGAAACAACACTTACATATAAATCTACAAATAGCATACAGGCTTACAAAATGTATACAAATAAATCAAAGATAGTTGGAGGGGGATCATTTAACAGTAGCGAGAGCCATCAGAAGAGATGGTATTTATAGGCGATGGTATTTAAACTGGGCTGTTAAGGAAACTAGGGATTCTAAGAGGTGGTGGTACAGAGAGCTGCCATGCCAGACTTGGCAACACCCTGTGCCAAGGCGTGGAGATGGGAGATGAAATGTGACGTGGAAGGAACAGTAAGGAGGCTAGTTAGGGTGACCTGATCGTGGGAGAGATCAGTGTATAAGAAGCCTAGAAAGGCACGGTGTCATAGATTCTTTTTGTGGATGAAGAAACTGAGACTTAGGGAGGTGGTACTTTGGCCAGGATTACATAGCTAGTAAGTGTCTGAGGTGACACTTGAACCTAGGTCTTCCTGGTTCCAGGTCCAGCGCCCTGTTACGTGGTTATGTTTTCTCTCACGGGTTGGAGCCACGTTATCAAGGGCTTTAGTGCCAAACAGAAGAATTTGTATTTGATCTTAGATGTAATAGGGAGCCATTGGAGTTTGAGCAGCAGAGTGACATGATTGTTGTAGAATATCATGTTGGCCAGCTGTTGGGAGTAACAAGGCCTGAAATAGGATAATGAGCATGTAAGTGGAGAAAAAAATTTTGCTTTTAATCCTTGTTCTCTAAAGTAACTGTGGTAGTGGCAGTTTCACCTGTAGCAGGAGCTCGGTGTGCTGATCTAGTCCCGGGCAGTATGGTTCAGTGGACATAGTATGGGATCAGAACTTGAAAGACCTGGGTTCTCATCTGGCATTCTTGCAATGTATCACATCAGACAAATCATTTTTATTTCTGCATAGCTTAATTTCTTTATTTATAAAATTCTCAGTTTCTATATTCTATAAATCCAACGTATGCGGTGCTAGGATGGGATGAAGTATTCAAGTAGTATAGGTTTCCCTTTGTTAGGAGTACAACATAGTATAAAATGATTGAAGCTATTAGTCTTGTCAGAAAGAAGTGTTAGAAAATGCTGTCTTTCTGTCATCTCTCAACCTTCACACACAATACATACACGCACACACACACGCACACACACGCACACACCCAAACACATAAAGTTAAATTGGTGGGGTCAAGTCAGTCATTTATTAAGCACTGCTATGTGTCAGATACTGTGCTGAGAGCTGAGGATACAAAGAAAGACAAAAAACTGTCCCTGCTCTCTAGGAGCTCACAGTATAATGGGGGAAGCAGCTTATAGGTAGCTATGTACAAACAAGAAGGGTACGGGATGACTTGGAGAAGCTTTCAGAGGGCATTAGCATTAAGTATTAGTACTAGCATTAGAGGGGATATGAGGGAGTCAGGAAACAGCTTCTTGTCGAGTTTTAGCTGGTTCTTGAAGGAAGCCAGGGAAGTTGGGAGAAGGAGATGAGACAGAGAGAGAATTTCAACTATTAGAGACAGCCCATGAAAATGAAGACTAGGAAGATGGAGAGTCTTGTACAAGAATCAGCCAGTAGGCCAGTGCCAATGGATCACAGTTCAAGGGAGGGTAGATGTAAAGTGTAAGAAGGCTAGAGAGGTGCTGGGTCGTGAAGGGCTTCAAACACCAAATACAGGGGTTTTATATTTGATCCTGGAAGTGACAGGCAACCATGGGAGTTTATTGATTAGAAGGGTGACATGGTCATTCCTGCACTTTAGGAAGATCAGTTTGACAGCTTGGTGGAGGATGGATTGGAGTGGGGAAAGACTTGAGGAAAGGAGACTAACCAGAAGTGTATTGAAGTGTTTAAGGTGTGACCAAGGGTTGCACCAGAGCGGTGACAGTGTCAGAGAAGTGGGAAGGAGGGGTGTATATTAGAGTTGTTACAATAGTAGGATTGATAGGACTTGGCAACTGATTAGAATAAAAAGTAGAGAGTAATATCTAGAATGTAAACCTGGGTGACTGGGAGGATAATGCCTACTTACTCCAAAGGAATAGGAAGATTAGAGGGAATGATAAATTGGCTCCGTTTTGAACATACTGTGTTTAAGGTGTCCAGGGGAGCCTCATTTCAAGATGTCTGGCAGACAACGGGAGATGCAAGACTGGAGGTTAAGAGAGAGGTTAGGGCTGGAGAAGTAGATCTTATATGATTAGAATTATCTGCCTATAATTGATCATTGAATCCTTAGGAGTTCATGAGATTACCAAGGGAAATAGCATAGATGGAGAAGCGAAGAGGACTCAGGACTGAACCCTGTAAAACATCCCTGGTTAGTAGGTGGGAACATTGAGTGTCAAAAACTGAAGAAAGCTCAAGAAGGATCATTTTGCATGCCAGACTGAAGTTATTTGAGATCGTTGTGTATATAATCAAACTCAGAATTTCGATGAAGTAGAGCGTCCTAAAATTCCCCAAACTAGTTGCAGTTAACTTTTCTATTACAGCTACATGTCAGCCATATATCTAGTAGATGTTTTTCTTTGAGAATGTTTCATACGGCCAACTTGATGAAAGATATTGAGTGAATCATTTTTCATGGAGGCTTGTCATCATTAGCATATGCAGGTGGTTCCTAGGTAGATTTTTAAAGTTCACAGGCATCAAAGAAAATGAAAAGCATTTTTGTTATGATTAATTTTCCATCTACTCATAGTTAGACTCCAGAAGATCACTGTGCACCTTTGAAATGTAATTCTAGTTCAAAAAATAGAAAATACCAAAGTAAAACCCACAATAAAATGAGGTTACCAAATAGGGACTACCCTAATTTAACATGGTATTTATGAACTGAAAATATTCAGTCTTTTTGCAGGGGAATGAGAGAGAAGAGGGAAGCTATACCTGGCTCATACTCAGAAATTGTTAGGAAACTTCCTAACCACAGTATCCAGAGTTCAAGAACAATGAAATTTGTAGTCACGGAAATAATGTGTCATTTAATTACATGTAGAAAAGGGTAGGCATCGGGGCGGCTAGATGACACAGTGAATAGAACACTGGCCCTGGAGTCAGGAGGACCTGTTCAAATCCAGTCTCAGACACTTAACACTTACTAGCTGTGTGACCTTGGGCAAGTCACTTAACCCCAATTGCCCTGCATTCCCCTCTCCAAAAAGCAAAAAAAAAAGGGAGGGAGTTGGCATCAAACTAATGTAGGAATTTTAAAAGTCATAGTGTATACAAAGGTCTTCCCTGTAAAGTAGAATTCTTTCAGAAATATCTCATTTTGTCCAAAGAAAAGAACTTTGGGTACATTCTTTCTAGAACAAAGAGTTTAACTCAGCCCTTCTCTCCCACAGACTGAGTGTCCATAGACCTTGATCTCTTTCTTGAAAAATAAAATAACTCTTTAGCTCCTGTTTTCCCAACTGCATAATTTCTGCTTCTCATCATTTAGCTTCCTTTCATCTCAGTTCTATTTAAGTTCAGACTTTATAGGTTTCCTTCAGGCACATGTAAGGCCACTGACATAGGAACTTTCTGTGAGCATGGGAGTATTATGAGAATAGCATTATAGTAGCTATAGAAATAAATCTTCTTGTACTTGAGGTATTCTTCATCTAGTCATAGTTTAGGTGTATGCAGTGTGTTATAGGTTATAGAAAGTTATTTTTACATATGTCATCACATTTAAATTCCAGAATGTAAGGGCCAATTTCCACAGTTAAAAAGCAAGGTTTTTTTTTTCCTCTGAACTGTCTTTTAGTCTTTTAAAAGTGTTATAATAGAGCCCTAAAATAAAGCATTAGAATTATTCATACAAATTCTAAGAAGGATTTTCCCAGTCATAATGATGCAATTCCTCCCTTCCCCCCTCCACAATTTCTTTGACTTCATTTCTTTACTTAATTTATTTTATTTAATTTTTTTTTGCTTTTTGGAGCGGGGAGGGCACAGCAATTGGGTTTAAGTGACTTGCTCAAGGTCACATGGCTAGTAAGTGTTAAATGTCTGAGGCTGGATTTGAACTCAGGTCCTCCTGACTCCAGGGCTGCTGCTCTATTCACTGTGCCACCTACCCACCCCACTTAATTTTTTAAAGTAAGAATTTGTTTTCTCTCCCATCTCCTCTGCCTCTGGGAGGAAAAAAAAATGAAACCCTTGTAACAAAATGCATAGTTGAGCAAAATAAATTCCCACATTGGCCAACTCCAAAAATTTATGCCTAGACATAAATTGTTAGCACTCTCTTCAAATACCAAAAAGTACAAATTAAAAATGACTGTTACCTGTGTCCTTTTATTAGGAGATGGAAATTCCTCTAACAGAAATCCAAGATAGTTACGTCAAAGCAATAAATAATTTAGCTACTGAAAACCAACAGCTAAAGCGGGACTTGATAGAGAGCAAGTCTAGGCTGGAAGGCTCTGCTCACGTGAGCCAAGATAACTATGAGCATATTTTTAATGAGACACACAGCATATTGCCTGAGCTCAAGAATTCAGAGTACAGGTAAAGTGAGTTTTTAAAAAAAGTTTTCTTTAAAAGAAATCCCCTCAAAATAGATTTTAAGATTGCATTTTAGCAACAATTTTTTTAGTCTCAGGAGTTTAATTCACACTAAAATGTATCTTTTCATTCTATTCTGCAATATATAGATAACTTATTTTTATGTTAAAATTAAGTTATATAGCCCATTAACTATTTGGAAATTTTGTAGCACTGCTGTGCTTTTTAATAAAGCATATCATGATTGATGGTGACATCTACAGTATTCCACAGTGTAGGGTTCACAGCAGATTAATTGAACTGTCAGCTAGCCATTTCCATTTTCTCTTTCCCTGGTCTCCCTTCCCAAATCCATTGCTTTCCCCATGAGAGGCAGGCTTTTTATAGAAAACCTGTGCCTCTGGCTAATTCATTGTAAGCTACCACTGTAAGAAAACATATATCTGATAGAAAAACCCCTAATTTTATTTCTGCTTTACAGAAATAATGATAATACCCAGTGTGAATTGCAACACTTCTTATAAATTATAGACTAATTGGGTGATTTGTTAGATTTTTAAAAACAGGCCCACTAAAGTTTTAATAGAAAAGAGCAAAATTGCTGTAATGCCCAATTGTGTTTTTTAATCCACCATCCAGGAGAACACATGAATTGCAGCATAGTCAGCATGAAGAAACTGAAAAACTGCAGAACCACTACAAGGGCGAGCTGGGAGCTCTTAGCATCCCACATCTGTCTGTCGGAATGAACCCTGTATCCAGTGCACTTATTGGATTGAGTCCCCAAATCAGCACTCACAGTTCTGCCTTCTCATTGACCTCTGACTTCTTTATGCCTATGGCAATAGATGTAAATGAGGCCAGCTTTTCCGATTCTGTGTCAGAGTCAGATGCTGCTATAAGTCATCAAGAAGAATTTTTATCTTTGGTATGGAAGCTTTCCACGAACTTTCTACTAAAAGATGGAAACTGATATAGTCGAGGTGGATTAGAGTGATCTCTAAGGTGTTAAATTGCTATAGTTTTAGATACATTTGAATTGCTTGCTTGGAACAAATGGCCTTTTATTAAGGTTTCTGAAGCAAAGAACATAGAATTCTTTTTATGTTTTGTTGTGCTGAAGTATTGACCAACAGAGGGGCAAAATAAAAGGCAAACTTCTAAAAACAAAATACTAGTTCCTGAAAATGATTCAAATGATTTTTCTCCAGATTTTGGGAGATATAGAGAAGTTGCTGGCCTTAAATTTCAAGAATGGGTTTAAGTAAAAGGCCACTGAGCACCTGATAATAATGGTAATAATAATAGTAGTAGTAACAACTCGTATTTGTATAATATTTTCAGGTTTGCTAAACACTTTACATTTCTTATTTTGTTTTAGTTTTACAACCATCAGGTGAGGGGCCACTACAGGTATTATTTTCCCCCTTTAATAGATGAGGAAACTAAGGTCTAAGCAGAAGGTAGAAAGAAAGAAGAGAGAAAAGAAGACTCACATAGGGAATAGCAGAAGCTCTAGTCTTGAACATCTGTCTTAACACGCCATCCGTGGTACCAGTGCCAGTTCTGCCCTGAATGCGGAATTCATCATTATTGTGCAGGGCCCATCTATTTCATAGAACTCTAAGTTGAGAATCCAAACCCTATCTGAACAAGAATCTCTTTACAGTATCCCTAATGAGTTACCATGTAGCCCTCCCCTGAAGACTCATGAGAGGAAACTCATTCACTGCCAAGGTGATCTGTTCTGCTTTGGGACTGTATCATATGTTATGGGCATTTCTTTCTTATTATCATTAATAACTATTATTGATAATATAACTTACATTAATTTAGTGCTTCAAGGTTTTACAAAAGCATTTTATGTGTATTATCTCATTCGATTCTCACAACAACCCTATAAGGTGAGTGCTGTTATTATCCCTGTATTACAGATGAGGAAATTGAGACTCAGAGATACTAAGTGACTTGCCTAGGGTCAAACAGCTAGTCAGTATCTGAAGGGCGATCTGAGCTGAGGTCTTCCGGCACTGTATACCACACAACTAGACTGCCATGTGGAACTAAAATCTGCTACTCCTCTCAACTTGTTCCTGGATGCTCCTGGTTCCTTTTTCTGGGACCAAGTAAAACTAGTCTGATCTTTCTACCTGACAGTCCTTCCTTTAGCTACTTTAAGTTAGCCACCACGTACCTCTTTCAGCCTCAAGTCTTTTCCAAGATAAATGTCATTCCTCCAGCTAATCTTTGTATGAAGTAGTTTCAGATCCTGTCATCAGATTGTTCCTCCTTCTCCTAATGTGTTTCATTTTGCCAGTAGCCTTCCTAAAATGTGGCTTCTAAACTGAATAGAGTATCCCAAATGTGGTCAGGGTAGGGCAGAGTGTAGTTAAGACTGTTGTTTCCCTTGTTTGGGATAGTATACTTCTGTTATTACAGCCTAGCTGATTTTTTGCATGTCTGCTGAAATTTTGGGGGAAAAAAATAACATTGCAGAAACTATGGCTTTGTAATATTTGAGACAAGAAGATGTACTTCTTGTCACCCATTTGTCCTTTTGCTTCCTTTTGTTCCGTGTTAACGACTTAATTGACAGTCAAAAGACCATACCTTAGAAAAGTAAAATTGATAGTAATGTGTTGGGAAGTCCTTGGATATATTTTTGGTTTGCTTATCCTGTTTTGGTTTTCAGAAGAGGGCATGTGATGTTTTGTGGAGTTGTATTTTGAAGGAGGAAAAATATTGGCCTAAGGTTTGTTAATTTCTCTTTTCAGTATGGATCTGTGATTTCAGCATTGTTGACAATTTCCAGTGTGAACAACGCCCTCTATGGATGCAGATTGGCAGCCTAACTTATTTGTAATTTACTATCAGAGAGTTGCTTTGCTCTCAGGGAGACTGAGTGATCACACAGCTAGTATATGGAAGAGGCAGGCATCGAACCCAGATAGTTCTGATTCTCAGGCCAGCCCTCTAGCCCCTACTTCTGGCTGGTTTTCAGTTTGTCTAATCTGTGCTTTACAGTTTGTAGAATTTTTGTACTTTTAAATGAAGATAACTGTTACTCTTCTTTTGAGGGTTTGAAAGGACAGTAGCCATAAAATACACTCCTGATGGGAAACAACATGAATTGTGTAAGCAGATTGTGCAGCTAAATCTTTTGAGGTTCATTTCAGACCAAAAATTTCATGCTTCCATAGTAAAAACTGTTATCTTTCAGTGTCAGGGCAAGGAGAGCCTTGTACTGCTTTTTAGTGAAGAGACTTTTTACTGATTTCTCTTACTCTTTGGATAAATATAGAGGAATAGGTATTCCTTCAGAAAATAAGCTATATACTAAGATAACTCTTTTTAAAACCTAATCTGATGAATGGGTCATACTGGGAATTCATTCTTATATTCAAACATTAACATTAATATTTTTGTTTCCTTTTTAGCGACCCCTGCCAACATCTCCCATTAGTTCAATAGCTACAAGATTTTTAGAAGAAGAGGAACTACGGTCTCATCATATCCTGGAACGTCTTGATGCCCACATCGCCGAGCTGAAAAGAGAGAGTGAGAGGACAGTGAGACAGTTCACAAATCCAAAGTAACTCGAGATGTCAGGATCCTCCAAATACAGTGACCCCGAAGAGTGAACGTCCTCTCCATTAGAGGAGCTTCCCCAAATGTGAACAGTGCATGAAGACGGTAGTGACTGACTGCCCCAGTGAAATCAGGGCTGAAGAAATGACCCTTCTCCTGAAAAGGATGATCCCTCCCTTGGGGCTGACAGTCAGATGTGTGTTTTCTGTCTGGAGGACTTCTGATAGTGTGTATCCACCAGGCTAGACTTCTTTGCTAGTCTTTTTCTGTCACTTGTGTATTTATTGTCACAGAGATTGTGATACTGTCTAGGTGTTGATTCAAATGTGAATATGTCTATGTGCTAATTTAAAATAAAGATTATATAATGTATATTCTATTTAGGGAAATGTTTTCTTTGTGGAAAAAAAATTAAAAGTTAGGTATTATGGGAGTTCAAGAAAGTGATCTAGCCTAACTTTCCTGTTATTTTATGTAGTCTGTTTGAAGAAAATACTTGTAAAAGCTTGTTTTACAAATATTTTGCCATTGGCAAAATATTGCTTGTGTAACAATTAAGATATTGCTATAAGCAGTCTTTGATGTAAGCTTTCACTGGACTGGAATTCTATTTTGATGTTGCAATGATTTTATAGCCTCCAAAATTGGAAAATTCCAAGGTTGTAGGACACAAGAGCAAATCAAGGATCTAATCAAGTATGATTAGTGTGAGTAAAGAACATCATCAATTAATAAAAATTAGTTACAAAGACCTATTATATGCCAGGTTCTGTGCTAGGTGCTGAGAATATAAGTGCAAAGAATGCATTATCTACTCTACCTTATGAGCTTTTATTCTAATGGGGGAGACAAAGAGTACATATAAAAATTTATTCAGCATAATCCAACGTTAACAAATACAAATATATGTAAAGTATTTAAGTACAAGGTAATTTGAAAGGGAGAACGTTATCAGTTGGCAGCATCAGAAAAGGCTTCATGAAGAAGATGAGGCAGAAGTAACAAGGGATTGCATTCCAGGCACAGAGCCCGACCAGTGCAAACTCAGAGACAGGAGAGGGAGTGTCCTCAATGAGTAACAGAGAGAAGGGCAATTTGGCTGGCTCAGATAAGCGTGGGAAGGGGAATGTCCAATGAGGCTGGAAGAAGATTGGGACCAGGTTGTGTAAGACTTTAAAAGCTAAGGAGTTTAATAATCCTGGAGGCCATAGTAAGCCCGCTGGAGCTGGTTGAGTAGGAGAGTCACGTGGTCAGAACTCTGCTTAAGGAAAATTACTTTGGTAACTATAGGAAAGACTGGGGAATAGTGAGAGATGTGAGGCAGGGAGACCGATAATTTAGGTGAGAGGTGATGAGGGCCAGAATGAAGGTGGTTATGGTGAGCAGGGAAAGGGTTAGAGGTGAGATGTGAAAATAAAGAATAGCAAGATTTGGAAACTGATTGGATTTGTGGAATGAAAGAGAGAAGCCAAGGACAATGCTGAAATTACAAACCTGGGAGACTACAAAGATGGTGGTTCTTTTGGCAGAAATATGGGAGTTTTGGAAGAGAGGAGAGTTTCATGAATAATAATGAATGCAGTTTTAGACATGTTAAGTTTAAGGGACATCTAATTGGAAATGTCTAATAGACAATTGGCAATGAGGAACTAAAGTTCAGGATAGACTTTGGAGCTGGGTATATATAGATCTGGGAGTCATCTACAGAGACCCACGGGATCTGATAAGGTTACTTAGAGACAGTATAGAGTCAGGGGTTTTCTTAAGAGTGTGTGTATGGGGGGGGAGGGGAGAGCACAGTGAATAGCACTGGCCCTGGAGTCAGGAGTACCCGAGTTCAAATGTGGCCTCAGACAGTTAACACAAAAACTAACCATGTGACCTTGGGCAAGTCATTTAACCCCAATTGTTGCCCTACCTTCCCCCCTCCAAAAAGCAAAAAAAAAAAAAAGTGGTGTGTGTGTGTGTTTGTGTGAGATGGACCCTTTTGACTGTTGAAGCTGATGCACCCATATTCAGAATGATATTTTTAAATGCATAAAATAAAACAGGATTACAAAGGAAATCAATTATATTGGAAAGAAAATTCAAAGTTTGGTTGTTGTTTTTTTAATTCATTGACACACCCTCCCATTGCCCTCTCATCCTAGGTCATGGACTGTTAGAGAGAAAGAAGAGATCTTCGGAAAGACCCACAGTTAGGGGATGTTATTTAACATTAAATGGTGTTAAATAGCAGAAGTAAACATACGTAGATGATCTTTGTTTTATTTGGTAGTTTGTAAAAGGTAAGATTGCAGCAGTTTCAGCGAATAGGAAAATTCCTCAAATTAGAGCTTTCAAAAAGAAAGAAGAGACATGCATACCTTTTCTCAAAATGTGTTTGAGAGCCTTTTGTGTTTTTATTTCCTTTATGTAGAGGAAATAATTACTGTGTATGATGCTGGTTTAAATTTAGTTTGGCATGACCTGTACTGATTTACAGAGTAGTATTTACTTTTTAAAATGCTCATAAACCATTCTTTAGTAATATATTCTAGAATCTGTCCAGGAATCAAACTCAAACTCACTGATATATAGCTTAAAGAATTTATTTTCTTCCATTGGGGTGGAAAATTGGGAAATTTGCCTATCTCCAGTTTGACAGCACTTCTATTTTCCATTTTTTTTGTTTTCTTAATTTCATTATCAATTTTACTTTAATTTTCACCAACAAATACCAGTACTGAATATATAAATAAGACCATAAAAAATAAGAAAAATGAACAAATGAAAGAAAATAAGAGGTCAAAAAATTATGCCTGTGTCCATAAGTTTTTATGAACCAATCATTAACCACAAACCCAAAGATTTGGTTGTTGACATTATTCTATTAGTAAACCTCCATGATTTTTCTAAGACCACTGATGGTGGGTGACTCAGTAGTCACGTTGACTAGTTCTCTAAGCACCCTGGAATGCAATTCATTCTGGCTTGGTGAATTGAATTCATTGACAGCCACTTTTTTTCCTTTTCTCACAGCTTTTCATCAACTTCAACTAATTAGTCATTTTTGTTCTTTCCTTCCTGGTCTGGAGAATGTTCTCCTTAGTAGAGAAAACAGAAGCTAGACAAAAATGAAATATTTCTTTTCTTTTTTTTTTTTTGATATTTCATAGGTTTTATATGAAGAAAATGGTTAATAAATCCTAAGATGCTATATAAAGGTAAGTTAATATTGTTTTTTTTTAATAATAAATTTGTTTTATTAAATTTTTTTTGAGTTACATATTTTCTCCCCATCTTTCCCCCGCCC
>CM053582.1:223014286-223026246 GCA_028627135.1 Pseudochirops cupreus
GGTTTTATACGTTTTACGTTGTAGTCACTAAGTATAACATTCTCCTGATTCTGCTTTCTCTTAGTTCACGTGTCTTCCAAAATTTCTTGGCCTATCTGGTCTAAGAACCTCGAAAGAAAGGATTTCTTGCTCCAATTATCTTTATCCTTCAGATAAGAAGCCTGGAGGAATATAATAAATCAAGCACTGGGCCTGAAATTAGGAAGATTTACTTTAAAACCTCACCTTCAATTCTTAATAGCTGTGTGACAATGGGCAGATTCCTTAACCTCTCTGAACTTGTGTTTCCTCATCTGTAAAATGGGAATTGAAGTACCTACCTCACAGGATTGCTACGAGGCTCCAGTGAGATGGAAATGCAGGTAAAGAGCTTTACAAACTTTAAAGCCCCATACAAATGCTAGTCACCATGTTATTATTGCTATCTTTATCTTCTCGAATTTCCCATCTCAATTAATTACTGCTGAGGACGGGAGGATTCAACTGCCCATCAGTCCACCTGCATCATGTCCTTGAACTATTGCTTGGAAGTTCACAGAGTGGGGGGTGGGAATGAGTTGGGGGAGGGAGATGATGGGTGTGTTTGCCCATCCAGACTCTGTCCTGCTTGTAGCCCCAGCCCAGGATGAAGTGATTTCTTATTCTTTGTGTCATCTGAAGCAGTGAACCATTCTTTCTGAGGCAAACAAAAGCAATCTGCGCAATCTTCACACAGCAGGTAGGTTTCCCCTAGAGGTGAAATGCCCAGAACACTACTTTTCAGATTGATCTGTTGAAGAAGCACTGATTGCTTCCTAGAGGCAAAAACCATCAACGATTTTAGCCTGGCTACAGTTCTTTTAGATTGTACCCAGGGGAATCAGGGTTTGGGCAAAGGAGTTCACTCCTAAACATATATTTTTAGTTGATTTGGAAAAAAAAATATATCATTAAATGCAAGCAAATTACCATTCTGGATGTTATTACCCAGCAGCCTTTAGTTTAACAGTTGAGTAAGTGGCCCATCTCCCTATTATTCAGTGTTTTAAAAGGTGATACACATCCATCTGTCAGTGTATGTGCTCAGTGAAATTCTGCCTGGAGGCAAAGAGATGGACTGTGTGACCTCTGGAGGGTCCTTCTAGCCTTTAGATTCTCTGCTAATCTGCTTTTAGCATGTTTTATAGTTGACAGTTATGACCACTGTGAAGTCAGTGCACCCACAATAATCCATTCTAGGTACTCATGATTTTTACAGAAATCCTTACCTTAGAGCTAAAGAAGACCTGAGATATTTGTTAGAGCAATTCAATTCAAATAAACAAACAAACATTTATTTATGCACTTCTATATGGAGGGCCCGTGCTAGGTGCTAGAGATACAAAGACAAAAAGAAAGAAAAAAAAGTCCTTGTGTCAAAGAGATTTCATTCAGTTTTGTAGAACACTGCGGGTCTTAGGCTTGGGGGTGTAGAAAGAGGAATTGATAACTGGCAGCAGAAAGTGGTGGTCAAGTTCAGAATGAAAGAGATGTAGGAGTATGTATACTAAGGGCATGGCTTCTTACTGGGACTGGTGGCTATTTCTACTCATCCTTCTCTTTGAAGGGTTAGCTGCTGTGGGTCAAAGTTAGATGCCATCATCAGTGATCAGAGAGCTAAAACTAGCAAGTGCTAACTCTCCTGAGTTGAAGTTTACACTGGATATTCAGTTCCACACACTGGGCTAAGTTGAGACCTTGATTCTAGAGTTTCTGTATCTACACCTAATGAACATCTGTCTGGTGGGAGCTGTGTTATAACACTCCTCTGCCTGCTAAAGGTAGGACTCCAATTGTGAATTGTGATTTTCCTAAAGCATAGGTCCAACAATGTCACTCCGCTGCTCAGTATACTCCACTGGCTCTCAGGAATACAAAATCCTGTTTGGCACTCAAAGCCCTTCATAACTTAGCCTCCTCCTACCTTTCCACTCTTCTCATACCTTAGTCTCTCCTATGGTCTCTGATCCAGTGACACTGGCCTCCTTGCTGTTCCTCAAACAAGACGCTTCATCTCTTCCCTCCAGGCATTTTCTCTGACTTTCTGACACTTGGAATGCTCTTTCTTCTTATATCCACCTCCTGGCTTCCCTGGCTTCTTCAAGTCTCACTTAAAATCCCATCTTCTTAGGAGACTTTCCCCAGTTCCTCTTAATTTTAGTGTCTTTTCTCTTAATTTTTTCCTCTTTTCCCTGTCAATAACTTGTTTCTTCTTCACCTCCTCTTCCTCCTCCTCCTCCTCCTCCTCCTAGCTCCTTGAAGGCAGGTACTGTCTTTTGCTTTATTTTTTTTCTTGGCATCTACAATACTTAGCACAGTGCCTGGTACATATTAGATGCTTAATAAATATTTATTGGCTGATGGATTCAATTGCTTAAAACTCTTAAGTTCCTATTGATCCTATGGCTAGGAGGACTTCAGGGTCTAGGAGCACCGTGGGCTTGTGACCACAGTATATGTTTATGGTTCATTATTATGCATTGCCTCATTATTAATGACTATATATTTACTTATTAATTCTCCACGAGGAATACAAAGAGTAAAAGTGAGGTATTTGAGCACATACATCTGCTTTTATGGTAAAACAACACCATTATGCCAAAGGGATTTGACTAGCATGCACTGAAATTTAGCTTGTTCCAAAGGAGGTGAAGTTAACTAGGAGATGAAGTCCCAAAGCTAAGTTCTAATTTGTTAAATGCCTATTATATGCCAGGCACTGTGCCAAATGCTGGGCACAAAAAAGAAGCAAAAGACAGTCTCTGGCCTCAAGGAGCTCGCAGTCTAATGGGAGAGACAATAAGCAAACAAGTATGTACAAAGAAGTTATGTGCAGGACTAAAAGGAAAATATTAATGGGAAAAATTAAGAATTAACTAGAATTAAGAGAGGATGAAAAAGGCTTCCTGGAGTAGGTGGAATTTTAGTTGGGATTTAGAAGAAGCCAGGGAAGCCGGAAGGCCATGATCCACAGACGCATAAGAATCCATATATTCCTAGACAACAAGTGGTCCTGCTGAGGTGTGGTCTGGACCAGGGATGGGGACCCTGTGACCTTGAGGCCACAAGGGGCCCTCTAGGTCCTCAAGTGTGGCCTGTTGACTGAACCCAGACGTCACAGAACAAATCCCTTTAATAGAAGGATTTGTTCTGTGAAACTAGGACTCAGTCAGAAGGCTGCATCCAAGGACCCAGGAGGCCCAAGTGGCCTCGGGGCTGCAGGTTCCCTGCCCCTGACTCTCTAGTGACCATAGAGAGTAGAACTCTTTCTTAGTATTTCCACGTAAGTGAGGTATGTACAAACTCCAAAAGTGAGTTTGGGACTCCGCAGTGAATGACCGCCAAAGCCAGCTAGTGGTCTAAACAGATACATAAATACAAAGTATATAAAAAACCGTATCTAGTTATTTCAAGAGGGAGAGAGATCTCAGAATCCGGGAATGGGGGGAATCAAAAAAGGTCTCTTGTAAGAAGTGTACCTGAGCTATACTTTGAAGGAAGCTAGGAATTTTTTTGAGACAAAAATGAAGAGGGAGATCATTCCACATCCCCTTATTTACAAGATGGTGAAACTGAGGCTCAAGGAAATGAATTCATTCACAGATGGTAGATCTGGAACTAGAACCTCACTCTCAAGTTCTAATCTAGTTCATTCATTTTAACTCACCTGGTTCAGCTGGCTCTTGTTTTCCCCTCTCAAATCCACAGTTTTACAACAGAATTAATCCAACTTTTAGCAGTTCACTAGAGGGTTCTCTGGACCTTCTGGGATTTGGGCTCTGGGAACGTCAGTTTAGTGTTTCGTATTCACTAGGATTCTTCTCTACAACTATGGATGCTTGACAAAAGTTGGCTACACTGATAATTGGAGCTTTGATTTCTTGGGGCTAGTTTTAATACTATTAAAAAAATATGGTAATCCCTTGAGGATGTTCTGACATCCATTTTCTCCTGGATAGAAAATGTTCACACTTCCATGTTTCCAACTATAGGTTGGTAACTTTTTATTCTTATCATGAGTTTCCCTAAGTTGTCAGAAGCTTGCACATTGAAGGGTCTTATGAGATTTGAGTTCTATTTGCTTTCTTCCAGTGTATATCTCTGCTGCTCTGTAGACACTTCACTGGAAATTTTTTTCTCTCTCCCATATTCTAAGAGAAGAGGAAAAGACTAAGAGGACAGAGTATCTAGTCCTTGGTGAATACTCAGAGGATCTGTGATCTCATCAAGGTGATCATTCCCTCCCACAACACAGATTGCCACCTGTCCACGGTTGCCCAGCCTACACAACTCTTGTCCACATATAATATAAAGTCCACTGAGCATGCTGGGGGCCTTCTGTGACGTTGTGAAGCTACCAACGAGGCCAGCAAACTAGCCATCTCTTACTCTCACTATGTGAACAGTTCATCTTTTTCACTGATATATTTCATCACTGACATTTTTCCTTCCAGTTCTCCTTTACAATGTGATGATACAGCCTGCTTACACCCACCATGTGCTTCTCCATTGACCTCTGGGGTCATATGCATTTTCAGTTCTTTCTAGATTGTGGTGTTCCGTGTCTTACAGCCATATAAAACCAATGGTATAATATTGGTGCTAAAAAAAATGGGCCTTTTGTTTCAAAGAGAAGTTTGGGATTATTTGAAGTATTTTGCAATTTTTCAAAGGCAGTCTACTATGCTGTCTTCCTATTCAGTCCTGTGTTTGACTCATCAAAGTGCTCATGCAACATTCACAATGCTGATGGCCACTGTAAATATGCTGGCACAGTGCTCAATCACAAAATATAACAAATTCTCCATATAGAAGACAGAAACAAAAACATTTATTTAGACACCAGAAAACTGAATCCCCAAACCAGTAAATTGATTCCATCATAGTAGCAAAGATTAATAAGCCATAACAGCACAGAGCCACAGCATCCTTTAGCCTTCCCACAAACCAACATTTACTCACAAGCCTAACTGTCTCCCTGGGTATGTCCTCTCCTCCCTCTAGTCTCTAATGGCTCTGACTCCCAGGTTCCTGTGGGCTCTGCTCCACCCTTTAGCAAACTCCTCCCTGTGTGATTACATTCAACCTCTGTGTGATTACATTCAACCTCTTAGGGGGCAGGGTATATCTTCAAAGCAGGGAAGGTCTTCAGATTCCCTTAGGTTTTTTAAGGGTCAGGGAAGATCTTCAAATTACTATCTATCTATCTATCTGTACTATGCTATCTATCAAATTACACTCATACATTTGCAGTATTTCTGTCTGTCCGTCAGTCTGTCTGTGATGGCTAGGCTCATATTTGGCACAGATAGATGTATGATCTGAAATCTGGCTCATCTTTCTTCAAGGGATACTATGATTTATACCTTTGTACAGAGTAGGAGGAGGGCTAGGACAGGTCTTGTTCCTTCCCTCACCTCTCTTCAAAGGGACTTGGACTAGAATATTGAACTAGAATCATATCTATCTGCAAGACCTCAAATATGTGGTCTGAGGATACAACCCTGGGAGGAGAGGACCAGGATCAACACTTCTTTTATTGATCCTCTCAAGGCAGTAATATTTAATTTATTGTCACCAGATTAGCTCCCTCTCACCAAACATAATAACCAGTAACCTTCTTTATCAATTTGTTGTTACTGTGCAGTCATGTCTGACTCTCGGTTTTCTTGGCAATGACACTGGAGTCATTTGCCGTTTCCTCCTCCAGCTCATTTTACAGATGAGGAAACTGAGGCAAACAAGGTTAAGTGACTTGTCCAGAGTCACAGGGCTAATGAGAGACTGAGGCCAGATGTGAACTCAGGAAGATGAATTGATTTCAGGCCTGAAGTCTATCCACTGTGCCACAAAGTAAACAGTAAATGTAATCTTGGACATTTTACAGGTTAGAATAGACCAATAGTACATAAGAATAAAGAACCTCTTCAGCTGGAAGTAAGATAAAATCTTACCCTACCAAAGAGAGTTTATACTTCGCAGGTTTCTAGGATCGCAAGTGTTGTAAGTCCAGGCCCACATTGGGCTGTCTGGCTTCTTCTACATGTCTTTGGCTCTGACAGCTCTGTGGTCATTCAGAAGTTTACACGGCTTCTTGTGACCATGTCTCTCAGATTCCTCCAACTGTCTTTGAAGAATTCCCTTCTCCCTTATGTAACAGCATAGCTGACTCTAAGCTAATCAGGAGTCATGTCTCCCTTACACGTACATCTCATGAAAAGGTCATAGGGCAGTCCTTCAGGACACCACCAAGGCAGAGTGAATGGAGGTATTCTTTCTATATATTCAATTCTTTCTATTTATCTAATCTAATGGACAAGGTGTATAAATCTATGGGTCTTTATTCACATGTGTTTTTTTCCTGTGTGGATGTCTCAGATGAACTCTTTTAAGTGGTGATGAAATTCATTTGGGGAGCTCTATAATTAGTGCTCAGTACATGGTAGAATGCTAGGATATTCTAACTGGGAGGTATTTGCAGCAGATTCTGAGGGTAGAGCCACACATAAACTATTCCAAAATGAGACTCAAATTCTTTGTAAAAACCTTCCCAAAGGAAAAGACTCCATGGATTAGCAGGCACCCCAGCACACTGGGTGGATTGCCAGCACAGGTTCTTTGATCTGATTTTCTAAAGGAAGGACATCTTTTAAAAAGGTCCACAATCTCATTTTAATTACAGATAAGTAGAAAATAAAAGCAGAGAAATTAGCACAGAGATTCAACAGACAGGGCTTCAACTGTCTGAACAAAACGTATATCACTGGATCAGGAGAGCGCACACCTCTGAATAGGTGGGGGGCTCTTAACAAATGGCTACGCAGAGCCCCATCCAGGGAATCAAAAGGTTCTTCTCATGAGCGAGACCCCAAAGTAAAATACCAGCTTCCCAGTATATATAGTTTCCAACTAATAGGCTCAGAGCCAGAAAGCAACACAATCCTTGTGACTCAGTGCCTAATTAGCTTAGTACTAAAAGGTATGAAAGCCTTCTTGTAAGCAAGCCTCTCCCTGAGTAAGCTTCCCTTTAGGCAAGTTCCTCCCCCAGCGGGCTCTATGTGACTCAGGATGTACCACAGCTGGACTGGAGCTCAGCAAGACATCTGTGATTGAACACATGTGGTCACATAGGCCTATTAATGGACAGGGAAGATCTTCATAATCCATTAACATTACACTTCACAATTTCCCTTTGTCATCCATTCCAATACTGAATCATAACCTTCTAGCCTTCTCTCTGTTACTTCCCTCCACATCCTTAATACTACAGTCCAGCTGGATAATACACCATCCCCAGTGAACACAAAGAAAACTTTTGTTCACTCTGTTCTTTAAAGGCCTTAAATATTTCTTTTTTTTGTTTAACCTGTTGGATTCCTATGCCCCTTTTAAAGCTTATCTCAAAAAGGTAAGCCCTATTAGAAGACCTTCCTATTCTTCCCAGTAAGTAATTGTTTTCTTCCTTCCCTCACTTCAGACTTCAAAAAGACTGTATTTGCTTTTCTATCAGATGAGCGGACTTTAGATACCCTGTCATTATGTATGATTTTTTTATATCCTTGTATTATAGTGATTTGTTAATGTGACATTTTCTTCCAGTTGACTGTAATAGAAAGGCAGAGAAAATGTTAGATCTAAATTTTGTATCTCTTCCAAGAACCTGTCACATGATATGCACACAGCCACACCCAGGGGAGCTTTGGCCAATTTCTGATATGCTTATCAATCTTTATACACTCTGCTCTGTCCCCTAGTACTCTGCTGTCCAGACAGAATCCCCGGGCCTTCTCTGTTAGCTGCCCACTAACTGCAAACCTCAGAGGACTTTTGATAACTTAGGATATCTAGTCTCCCCAATTTAGGTCTATTATCATGTCTACTCCACCTAACCCTATCTCCATTTTTCTTGATGATAGTTTCAGGCTATTAAATTTCAAAATTTAGTAGCCCAAATTTTGGTCATGAAAAAAACCTATCTCCTATTTATCACACTGTTATTTGGAAATTTATATCTTCTGCAATGTTTTCCACATAACACAATTAAGAAGTTTCGGCTGGGTACATCTATAATAGATTGCAAACTCCTCTAATGCATCTACCTCCCAGAGTTCCAATGAGATATTTATAAAACCCTTAGCTCAGTGACTGGGACCTAGTAGGCACTTAGTAAATGCTCATTCTCCTCCCTCTCTAATGAACTTTAAATACCTCCCAGTCAGAGACTGTATCTTATTTATCTCTGCATTTCCCTAACTGCACAGCTAGTTAGTACTTTAAAATTGAAGGACCTTAATAATGGATGTTGGATAAATAATAATAGTGATTATCCTTTGCAAAGTAATCCTTCATTATCTTCAATTTTAGACTCATGGAATGTTGGAACTGAAAGGTATGTTGGAAATAATCATCCAATCAACCCCATTCATTTCATGGGTGAGGAAACTGAGATTTTTAAGAAGCCAAATGACTTGAACCAAGTCACAGGGTTAGGAAATTATAGAACCAGGACCTGAACCCCAGACTTTTGATTTCAAGTTCCAATGTACCAAGCTTCCTTAACTCTGCATTACTCTGCCTCTCTCAGTATCCTTCAGTCTTTCCTTCTCTAGGAGGAATCACCTCAGTTCCTACCTTCATGGGTTGAATTTTCTAGCCTTTTCATTGTTCTGACCCAATTTTGAACCATCTGCAAATTCTCTGAGCCACTGTTAGGTTGCAGAATCTAGAGCCAGACATAAGGTTTTTTTTTTTTAAGTTAACAATATTTTCTTCCCCCCTTCCCTAGTTACACATAAAAACAACTTTTAACATTCATTGGGGTTTTTTTTTGAAGTTTTGAGTTCCAAATTCTATACCTCTCTCCCTCATTCCTGAGACAGTAAGCAATCTGATGCAGGTTGTACATGTGTGATCACATAAAACATTTCCATATTAGTCATTTTGTGCAAGAAAACTCAGAAAGAAAGAAAGAAAGAAAGAAGAAGAAAGGGAGGAAGGAAAGAAGGAAGGAAAAAGAGAGAAAAGGAGAGAAAAAGAAAGAAAGTGGAAAATAGTATACTTTGGTCTGTATTTAGACAACATCAGTTATTTCTCTGGAGGCAGAGAGCATTTTTCATCATGAGTCTTTTGGGATTGTCTTGGATCATTGTATTGCTGAGAATAGCCAAGTCGTTCACCATTCTTCATTGTACAATATTGTTATTGTTGTGTACAATATTCTCCTGGTTCTGCTCACTTCAGTTTGTATCAATTCATGTAAGTCTTTTCCAGATTTTTCCTGAAATTGTCCCGCTAGTCTTTACTTATAGCACAAAACACAAGGTCTTATATTTGGTGATAAGTAAAATGAGAGGATAACTCTGGGACTCATGCCTGCTTTATTCCTTTTTAATTGATCCATGATTGTTTTTGTCATGCTTTGCAATAATTCTAGTGAAGCAAGAAGAGAGAGACAGAGAGAGAGACAGAGAGAGAGACAGAGACAGAGAGAGAGAGACAGAGAGAGAGAGAGAGAGAGACAGAGACAGAGAGAGAGAGACAGAGAGAGAGAGAGAGACAGAGACAGAGACAGAGACAGAGACAGAGAGACAGAGAGAGAGATGGAGAGAGATTGAAGTAAAGATGATCAGCTCTTTGTGGGCTTTTGGGGGGTGGTTGCCCTTTTTGTTTGGGATTATTTCCACCTCTAGGTCCCATCAACAACACTGGGGAAAAAAACAACACTAAAAGAAAATGGTTAGGCAGAGAAAAAAGACTTCTTGCCAGATGGTGGGAGGTTAGGTTATGTAATGGTAATGGTAATTTGAAGATCTTTCCTGCCCCTTAACAGACTTAGGTGAATTTGAGGACCTTTCCTGATTTGAAAATATACTCTGCCCCCTAATAGGCTGAATGTGGTCACATGGAGTCAGAGAGATGATGGGAAGAGTTTGCTAAAGGGTGGAGCAGAACCCACAGAAGAAGCTGGCTTTGAGGGATGCTTGTTTTTCAGGAAGGCACAACTTTTGTTTATTTGTAGTCAAGTGGGTCATGAGGGCTGTGATGTTCTTTGACCCTGGAGAAGGCTATATATACTTCTGAGGTAAAGTTTTGCTTTGGGGCTCACTTTGGGAAGAGTTGTGTGATTTGGCCAGATGAGACTCTGGGCAGCCATTGAGCCCCCCGGCTTTGAAAACCCAGATGTTGGTGCTTCCCTCTCTGGTAACTAACTGTATGTATGTAATAGTCAGATTAGAATAGACAGAAGCCCTGTCTTTTGGTCTGTTGAATTGTGTTATTTTCTCTGTCTGTATTTTTGTCCACTTGTAACTTCTGTTTATATTCTCTGAAGTTCAGAGTGCTGACTTTCCCCCCTGAACTAGGTAAATGATATATATTTGATTGATTAAAATAAGATAGTTAACCCCTTTTGAGTTGCTTTCCTTTAGAAAAGCAGATCTAAGAACCTGTGCTAGCAGCCACCCTGGGTATGCTAGGGGGCTTGCTGATACAGGTTAGTGAGCTGAAATAGAGATTCAACCACACCCTTTACCTTAGCCTGGAGACAAAGAGAGGACCCTACAATAAGGTCTTTGGGTACACACACGTATGCACACACTACACATATACACACGTATATATGTATATATACATGTATGTATATATACATACCCATGCATATGTATGTGCATACATATATATGTCTTTGGGTATATAGCTCTATCTATCTATCTATCTATCTATCTATCTATCTATCTATAGAGAAAGGCATAGAAGATTGTTGTTCAGTCATGTCAGACTCTTTGTAATCCCATTTGGGGTTTTGTTGGCAAAGATACTACAGTGGTTTGCCATTTCCTTCTCTAGCTCATTTTACAGGTGAAGAAAACTGAGGCAAATAGGGTTAAGTGACTTGCCTAGGGTCACACAGCTAGAAAATGTCTGAGGCTGGATTTAAATTCAGGAAGATAAGTTTTTTTGACTCCAGTCCCAGCTGCCCATTTAGGTGGAGGCAACTAAGATTTCAGTATCTGCTTTGAAGTGGTCTTGTTGCTTTGAAACATTAAAATGATAATTTGTTCATTAATAATTCTGCTTTAGTAAATGAGGCCACTTCCAACTCTGAGAAAGAAACTCAAACTATGAGTCCGTGATACTTTAAATCTATATGTGAATGAATAATCTTTTGGAGCTGATGGCCTCTAAGGTCTCTTCCAATTTTAAATCTATGATCCTAAAGGATCAATCAAAATTGAAAAGGGATTGAAGTCCTGTTGGAATGGGGTCTAGAGTAATTTAATAAGCCATGAATTATTATTGACAACTTTCATATCCTATATAGAAACATGGGAATGGCAACTAAAGACTGAGGCATGAGCATGCTCAGTTCTTAGTGAGCAAATTACTTGTCTGGGATCTAGAATTCTGCTCCCATATGGAGCAGCTCAAGGTTGGAGCACATCCTTGTGGCTTACACAGACATTGTATTCCAAGTAGGTATTCTGGCCATGCTCTCTAGGAGGCACATAAAGTACTAGTTGTCTCTACCTGGGGGCATATATTAATAATTGCTAGCATTTATATAGTACTTCAAGGCTTGCAACACACTTTATAATATTGTCTTATTGTAATCTCAAAATCTGAGAGGTAAATACTTTCATTGTCCCCATTTGACAGATGAGGGAACTGAGGCAGACAGAAGTCAAGTGACTTACCCAGAGTGACACAGTTAGTAAATAAATGTCTGAGGCTGGATTTGAACTCAGGTCTTCCTGACTCTAGGTCCAGTGCTCTATCTGCTATTTGCTGTTCATGTACTTCATGTGCTCTTTGAATAATTTCTGGATTTGGAGCTGACTTTTTCTTGGGAATAGATTATTTACGTGAACTAACGTAGAGTGACTTAAAAATTTTGTCCAGGATCAGTTGAATTTCTTTCTTCATTTTCTAAATATATTTCTCCT
>CM053582.1:223026346-223045704 GCA_028627135.1 Pseudochirops cupreus
TAGAGTGACTTAAAAATTTTGTCCAGGATCAGTTGAATTTCTTTCTTCATTTTCTAAATATATTTCTCCTCCTCCCCTACCTAGTGAGCCAACCTTTTAAATACTAAATAAAAAAGCAAAAAAAAAAAGCAGCAAAATAAAAATTGGTTAAATTTTTTGAAAAACTAAAAATTAAATTTCTGGGAAAAAATTTTTTTTACATTAAGAATCTTTGACAAAGGCCTTATTTCTCAAATATATAGAGAACTGAGTCAAATTTATAAGACTACAAGTCATTCCCCAATTGATAAATGGGCAAGGGATATGAACAGGCAGTTTTCAGGCAAAGAAGTCAAAGCTATTTATAGTCATACAAAAAAAATGTTCTAAATCACTGTTGATTAGAGAAATGCAAGTTAAAACAGCTCTGAGGTATCACCCCACACCTGTCAGATTGGCTAACATGACAGAAAAGGAAAATGACCAGTGTTTGAGGGGATAGGCTATCCAATTCTCCAGAATTAGGAATATGGAGCAACATACCCTTATTTGATTTCCAGGGACTATAAATAGTTCACTATGAGAACAGTTTGAAAATCATCAAGGGAGATCCCTGACCAATTTGATGAGTTTGTCCAGAGGAAATCTTTAGTGTAGAAATTTAAGGTATAGTTTTCAAACTGGTTCCCCCTCTGTCTTCTCTTTTTTTGACCCTCATATTGTCATTCTCCTTGTGGCATAGGTTAGAAATCTTGGCATCGTGTGATTCCTGTCTTTTCTTAATCTTTTGCCTTAATCAGTCACCAAATTCTGTTGATTCTTCCTTTTTAATGTCTTTTGAAACTTTTCTTTCTTTGTCATTCTCACTGCCAACACTCTGCGTCAAGACCTTATTGCCTCACCCCTCGGCTCCTGACTAATCTTAGAAATGTCTTGGCTAAAATGCCGAGTACTTTCCAGCCAACTGGCCATCTGTTGTGATGTTGTCCAGTAGTCCTTCTAGTCAGCTTCATTCACAACTGGTTTTCACCAAGAGGAGAGGAGTATAAAGGCAGCTGAGGTTGAGGCAGCTGGTACTTGTTCTGACCTTGTTTCCTTAGATCTTGCAGACTTTTTGGCTATTGACTATTTGACCAACCATCAAGCTCTGTGTTGTCAACTCCTCTAGCAGTGTTGGTTGCATGGATTTTGAATCTCCCATATTACCCTGCCCTCAGGTCATGTTCTACTCTTGATTACTATTTTTTTTAGCTACAGCCTTTCACTCATGGATGTTCAAACACTCTTGCTTCAAATATAACCTGATTTTCTTATCTTCCCACCCAAGTCTTCTTTGCTCATTTCCCCATAACTTAAGACTGACTACCTAACTTTAGTGACTTGCCCATGGTTACAAAGTTAGTGGTTGCTGTTGAATTGTTTCAGTTGTATCTGACTCTTTGTAATCCCATTCGGGGTTTTCTTGGCAAAGACACTAGAGTGGTTTGCCGTTTCCTTTTCTAGATCATCTCATAGATTAGGAACTGGGGTAAACATGGTTAAGTGACTTGCCCAGGGTCACCCAGCTAGTAAGTGTCTGAGGCTGGATTTGAACTCCTTAAGATGAGTCTTCCTGGTTCCAGTCCCAGAGCTCTGTGCACTATAGCACTACCTAGCTGACAACAAAGTTAGTTGGTATCATTGTTAGGACTTAAACACAGTTCTTCCTGACACCAGTGCTGGCCTTCCATTCACTGCATGAAGTTGCTTCTCATGCAGCATTATGTATCATACAAATTAAAGCAGAAGTTTCTGATAACATTGCTGTCTATAACAGACAAGCCAAGAGCTTTCTTCAATAAGGTCAGTAGAGCACAAGAGAGGCAAGCTTCACCACATCTGCCTGACAGTTCAGACACTCCAGTCCCTCCTCAGGCTATGGAGGCTTCCATCAATACTTGGTTCACAGATTCAAGAATACAATGTCAAATTTGCAAGAAAAAGAGTGACTTTGAGAGAGTGTGTCCTTTAAAATCCATTGGCATAAAGAGCAGAACTACCATAGAGGTTCAAATCGCCTTGATTATTCACATAACCACTATATATTATATTTAGAAGGTACACAGTAGGTTAGGCATCCTGCTATGGTTATATCTGTAACCCAGGATGTGCAGCAACATTCATCAGTGACCGTGTCTGCAAAATAGAGATGAACAATAATCCTGGGGTAGTAATCATCACAATTTTTTCTCAAAAGGCTCAATGCCCAAGTTAGTGAGGCCACCACATGTGATGGTGATGGAATTTAAAGATCCCCCTGTATTGGCTTGGTTTTCAGGTTGAATGTTAAAACCCAGAGCTTGTGAATCTCACTTGTGGGATGAACTTGTTGACATGAAGAGAGAGGGCTGAACTGGGAGGAGCTGGTGCTATGGATTTAGAGAAAAACTCAAGCAGAGAGAAGCCCAAGCAGAGAGAAGCCCAAGCAGAGAGAAGCCCAAGCAGAGAAGGCTCAAGCAGAGAAGGCCAGAAGGACTTTTGGAGAGCAGGATCCTGGAGGCAGAAAGGAGAATTGCCAGGGGCCAGAGTTGCTGAAAGAAAGACTGCCGAGGGCCAGTTGAAGCTGCCCAGGACTTTCGAGAATTGCCACCTGGAGCTGCCGAGAACTGAGGAGGCATGGCTGTGATGCAGGTATTTTGTCTGTCTGTTTTGATGTTGTTTTGCCAGATTCGTCTGCTGGTAAAGGACAGCACTGCTGTTATAGAGGTCCTGGAACCTTGCTGTTGGTTCAGAAGCCCTGAAAGAGGATTTTCTTGTTGTATGTTTACAGAAATCCTGGAAGACAGTCTTGCTGATGTTTTCAGGGTTTCTGGGACTGTTCTGCAGGCAGAGAGTGAATTAATGAGGACACTGGCAATGTATGTTGTGGCTTTGTTAAGCTTTGTTTCTCTAGGAACAGAGATTGCTGAAAACTTGCCATGTCAAGACAAACCAAGGGCCTTTCCTTGGGTTTTCAATGCTGTGATGATATCTTAACCTTGTTGTAGCTTAAGGGTAGACGGCCTTTTGTGCTCTCCTGCCCCTTTTGAGCAAGTGCTTAGCATTAATGGATGGTATTGTAATTCAGTTGTGATTCAGGGGTGGGAAACTTTTGACCTTTTTGTGCTTTTAGACTGACCACATGAATGTACTTTGTTTATGATTGGAAACTAATCTCCATTTGAGAAAAGAGACTTTGTGACTGAATAAATGAATGTACTAGCCAGGGGTGGGGTACTTGGACCTTGGTACTTTGCCATTGAATTGATAACTTGCTAAATGAATGAGTTCCTTCATCTGTCACTAAATAAATGGAGCTTGCTATGCTGGTATTCCTAACCTTGGAAGTTGCCTTTGCTTGGCATTACACCACACAGGTGTGGTTATGATAATGCTCATCTGGTGTTGCTCTTGGGAGCTTTGTTATACCTATGACTGTGACACTGAGAAACTTCCACTCATCAGTGTGGAAAAGGGAAAGTCTCTTAAGAAGAGACAAAGGACCCGGAAACATGTGAGTGTCCAATGCAAGGCCAAGAAAGCAATTTTTTCCTTATTTGGCATATCTTATGCGGAGGTGGCGCTGGGGGGGGGGGGGTCTTCCATTGCTCTAAGTCCCAGATTCCTGTAAGGTCAGGTGACCTCTAAACTTAGGCCTAGGGAATACCGAAGCCATTCTAGATTTGATTTTTCAGAATGGGGAAACTTCACTGCAAATTATCTCTCACATTATGAAACTTCTTTGGAATTTTGGAATTTTGGAAATTCCATCCTTACATGAGGCAGCTAAGTGACTTTTCTTAAGAAAATCTCTTAAGGTAACATTGTGTACTCAATAAACAAGCTTTTCTTAAGCATCTACTATATTCAAGTCACTGTGTTAGGTCCTCGGGATAAAAAATACAAAGGTGTGAGACAGTCCCTGCCCTCAAGGGATTTCCATACTACTAGTAGTTTACAACAGCTTGTTCACAGATAAATAAATATAGATTATATAAAAAACACATTACAATGGAGTGGGAAGAGACATTAATAATGGGGGAACAGGAAAGGCTTCTGGAAGGTGGTAACACCAGAGCTGAACCCTGAGGGGAACGAGAGGTTCCAAGAAGTAGAGGTGAAGTGGAAGAGCATGTCAGGGGTGGGGTATATATCCTGTGCCAGGCATGGAGACTGGAGATGGATTGTTGTGGAAGGGGGACAGCAGGCATCTCAGTATGGCTGAGTGTGGTGTGAATAGAGGAGAATAATAGATACTGAGCCTGGAAAGACAGGCTAGAGTCAGACTGTGCAGAGAAGGAGGGCTGGATTTAGTTTCAGATCTGGGTTCATACCACTGACTCAGTTATATGTGCCTAGTAATGCTACCTTGCGGGTACAGCTTAATGGCAAGGTTTAATGGCAGGAGACCAAGAGAGCTATTTTTGTTGTTGTGGGAGGGTAGAAGGCAAGGCAATTGGGGTTAAGTGACTTGCTTAAGGTCACATGGCTAGTAACTGTTAAGCGTTTGAGGCTGGATTTGAACTCATGTCCTCCTGACTGCAGGGCTGGTGTTCTACTCACTGTGCCACCTAGCTGCCCTATCCCTTGCTGTTTTTTGCAAAACCTTATTGATCATCTAAACTTACCAACAACTAATTCCTGATGATGCTACTAAGCTAAGGACCTCCAGTTGGGATTTTTGTTTTCTCTGGAATTTACAAATGACTCATGGAAATTCTGCTTCTTAGGATTCCATGTGTGATACCCCATTTCCATGAAATACAGGTGATGCAAACACCAGGGGAGACCATGCTCCTAGTATCAAGACCCAAGTGGGAATATTTTATGGAAACAACACTAATTTTAAAAATAATAATTAAAGATAATAATATTAGCCAATATTTATGTAGCACTTTGAGGTTTGTGAAACATTTTGTGTCATCTCATTTGATCCTCACGGCAAGCCTATGTGATGGATGAGACTGGGAGAGGTTAAATGACTTGGCCTAGGTCACACAGCTAGGAAATGTCTAGGATAGGGTGTGAAAATGTGTCTTTTGGACATCAAATCCAACATTCTATCCACTGTATCACTTAGCTGCCTCATGTAAGAACAGAATTTCCAAAATTCCAAAATTCCAAAGAAGTTTCATAATGTGAGGGATAATTTGCAGTGAAGTTTTCCCATTCTGAAAAATCAAATCTAGAATGCCTTCAGTATTCCCTAGGCCTAAGTTTAGAGGTCACCTGACCTTACAGGAATCTGGGGCTTAGAGCAATGGAGACCCTCCCCAGGGCCACCTCAGCACAAGATACGCCAAATAAGAAAAAGATTGCTTTCCTGGCCTTGCATTGGACACCCACATGTTTCTAGGTCCTTTGTCTCAGAGATAGATTCCCGCGCTTAGGTTGTGGGCTGGCCTCCCTACCAATGAGAGTAAATGCCAGTTGGGGGATTGGGTTTCTGTATTAGAAGGTTATATAACCATGGGCTTGCTTCTACCTGTTGCTCTTTCCCTGGCAGACGCCATTTGAGTGATAGGGGCAGAGTCCTTTCTCATGAGAAAGAATAAAGACCTTTTCTGACCTGTATTCAGACTCTGAACTCTTTCATCCCACACAATAACAACCTGTTCCATTCTGTAATCCCTTCTATTCAGGAACCCCCAACATTTCTTTAAACAATGTTTTGCTTCACAAAAGAATGACCTGAAGGGGCAAGATAAGCCCCTCAGTAAGGAATAAGATTATACAAACCAAGGCCCCAACTCAATAGGATCTTTCTATTACCCTGAGTTGTTTTGGAACAGAAAATCCTGGGAACATGAAGGCTGTGCTTCTCCTGGGACCCTGGCCAGGATCTTGAGAAAAGATATGGTTAACTGCCCAACTCCTGGAACTAGCCATTCCAAGGAAACATTGTTCTTGGGGAGGGCCTTGGAGGGACTGGCCTCCCTCCCCGGCCTCACACAAGGTATGATACTTGCTAAAAAACACCTGAGTATGCCTTCTTTGTTCTCAGCACTACTTAAACGGTAAGATTCAGACCCCAAATTGGAATCTCACCCATGGAGGAGAAGTCCTGCCTGGGACCCTCTTGAGCAGGACCCTGATGGCTGTACTGGGATTCCCCAGATTGGGTGGTCAGGTGTTGGTGCTTCCCCACATCGGTGATGATCTGGCTTCCTTCCCACTTGCCTATATTCTAAATAAACTATATTGGATCTTTTGAAGTGTTGAGTGTTCCATTCACGCGAATCCTGAACCTCCTTAATCAGACACGACCTTGTCAAATCTTGATCATCCATTTTGAATTTCAGCTGAATTTCCCTGTCATACTTAATTGGCTTGGGATGGAGAGAAAGTCATTGCCCTAGCTAGATTTCTCCTATAGTCTTATGCCTACTGATGCTTCCTTCCTTTCGGAGATAGAATATTTGTCTTCCTTCTAACTCACATCCATTTCCTCTGTTTGTCCTTCATAGGAGGGGACCCTTTCCCCATTCCTTCCACCATTAAGTTGATTGTGTTTTGCCAGCTGCACACCATTCTAAGAGAGGGAAAATCTTCCCTGCATAACTGTGGTCCTGTTTTCCCTTCATCAATTACCTTTATGGCTGCATCAGGAAGCTTAGCAGCTGCGCATTGCCTTAGGCTACCCCATCAGGGCTGTTGATATTCAACCCACCAAGACCAAAGTATTTGTAATCCAAGATGCACCTAATTCAAAACCAAAGCAAGAGCTTTAAGCCTTCCTGGGGGCTTCTCACGTTATCACTTGTGTTTTTCTTCCCCCAAAGGCAGCCACTGCAGTACTATTTCTTTGACTCCAAAAAGTATGTTTCATGCCACTGGGCTCAGTTTCACTAGCATGAGGATGTTTTCTAAGATGTGAAGCAGGTATTGATGTGTGGATCTCTGCTAGTAATTTATGGGGGACAAAATCCACTATTTCTTATAATGGATGCTTTGCTAAATGGCACTGGAGTTGTGCTTAGCCATAGCAAGCTATAAAAGATGGCACCGGGGCACTAATTTCTTACTACTCAAGAACAATACCACCTACAGAATGGAACTTTGCACAAATTGACAGAGGAACTCTTTCTGTTGTCCTAGAAATAAAGAAGTTTCATAGCAACCTCTACAACTATACTCTTACCACTTCTATAGCTCACTAACTTCTAGTGAAAATGCTATCTAAAGATAATCTGACACCCTTAGTTATGTCACCATGAGTGCGCTGATAGTCTTTCACTCAGAGTTCATGACTCAATATCTGTCTTACTAGCCTGAAAGAATAATATGAAATGCCGATGCTCCAAGCCTTCTGCCACTGTAGATCACAGATAATGTGGTATTATTGCCATTGGAAATTTTGATGTGAGAAAGCTCTCCTGCCCCAAATGTATGATTAATGTATGGGTCTCAGGTCACCTAACTCATGTCTTTACCTAGGTATGGAGGGATTGACCAACAGAAAAAACAGCCTGGAGAATTCAAGTTTGTCAAAGGCACTTTGCACATGATGTATCTGTCAATAAAAGATGCCTCCTAGGAGGAAATTCTGTTGTTACTCCAGAAGATGATCGTCACTTTATCACAGTTAACACTAAACACAGCACATGTGAAAAATCTTTGCATGAAAGCATTGGCTGGTAGCTGTGTTTGGCAGACTTAAATTGATTTAAGCATTGCTAAGATTGAAAAGAATTTGAGTCTTGGAATTGCAAAGGACCTCAGAGGTCATCTAGTCCAACTCTTGTCTCCAAATGGTATAGTATATTAGGCTACTTCTAGTCATTTACCAAGCAATTTTTCTTTTTTTGTGTGGGAAATGAGTTTGGTTAATAATCTAAATTGATCTTATAGGGCCATTCCAGTAAAAAAAGATTATTGATCATGTAAGAGTACTCAAAATGGCTCAAAGTATGTTTAATTTTATCAACATAGCTCATTAGACAAATTTTCATTCCAGTACCTAGCACAGTGCCTTGTACATTGTAGGCACTTAATAAATGCTTACCATCTAATTTCTGATAACAGGTCTGCATTCGCCTAGGCTAAATTTAAGGCATTTGTGGACAAGGACCTCATTTGATTTGTCACCATCATGTCATATCATCTTGATGATCAGGCTCAAAGTATGGTTTTGATTATGAAGACTCTCTGAAACAGATCATTGCAGGAAATTGGTCATTAAGTGTTACAATTTTTTAAAAAATCATTCAATGATTCACTCCATTTTCAACAACAGGAGTGTGTTCTGCTGATTCACTGATGGTGGACTATCTCAGACATTTTCTCAATCATTTCCATCTAACCCTAGCTGGGGATTTATAGAGCAAAGAATATATTCTGTAGGTTACTTTGTCAACTTATGCTTTGCTTATTTTTTATAAAAAATAATTTTTGCTAATAACTATGGAAATAGTTGAATGCACATTTAAAAAAAATCACTATTGTTGCAGTTTTGCTTTCATATAAGGATTTAGAGTACAGATAGTTTGGTGTGGCATGACTTTATTGATAAATATGAAAAGTATTCCTCCTGGGAAGACTTGACAACACTTGAACCATTAGAAGAATTTCATCTAGATAAGTGCTATTGATTTTTTAAAAACTCTACCTGCAGAAGATTGTCTAGAACCACAAAATAAAGGAAGCAATAATTCTTCTCTATTTGCTTCAGCTGTTGAAATGGGGTCATCTGTCATTTCTACATCCACTAGTATTGGTACAAAGATAACCTTGGGAAAGGTCATCCTTTACAGATTAGCTGAGAGGAATTGAGGTGAGGTGGAGAAGTCAATAGTGCTTGGGTTTTAATTAATAAATACAGAGAGTGACTATGTAAGAGACTTGTAGTCAGAGAATAAAGTGAGGTTTATCCTGAGAATAAACAGAAACAGGTGTCAACCAGCAGCTCCATTATTGGAGGGTACAACTCACTGTTGCCCCTTGACCAGGGGCTGTGCATCACCCCTGACCCCAGACCCAAGGGTAAGAGGGCTCTCAGCAAAACCAACAGGAATCATATATAAACCAATGGTAGCCCTAGCCCCAAGTGCTGAATTCCTCAAAGGCTTCCCCCATGGGGATTTCTTTCCAGAGCTAGGCAGAAAAATACTGAAGCCACCATTTTCATTTATGTTTTCTCACACTAGGGGTGGAGCCATGATGGTGGAGAAAAAATAGTCACTTGCGTGAACTCTTCCTAAAATCCCTCTGAACACCTTTAAATAATGCCATAAAACAATTCCTAGAGCAATAGAACCCACAAAAGAATGGGATGAAGTAATTTTCCAGTCAAAGACAACTTAGAAGGCCAACAGGAAAGGTCTGCCACCCCTAGGTAAGAGTAGAGCACAGACCCAGCTCCAGCAAACAAAGAGCAGGCCTTGGGAGCCACTGAATCAGCAGCAGCAGCAGTTGCTTTCCAGAGCTCTCAGCCCACAGAATGTAAGGGGATTAAACAAGTGGTCAGAAGGAGATTACAGGGGTCTTTTGGTTAGCACTGAGGCAGGACTCTGTTGCTTTGCCCATACTGGGTGGCAGTCCCAGGATGAGGAGGAGCATTAGCATACCAGACCTTGTGACTGCAGCAGAATGAGGACCACTGTCACAGCTGCAGGATAGAAAAGAGTGCTTGTGGTCACTCACAGATCGGAAACAGGCCAGGAGAGTATTAAACACATCTCCTTAGATCATACTGAAGTGGAGCTGAGTGGCCTTTGTGATATTTTTTGGGGTGATTTTATAATTTTGAAACATAGTTGTAATTTCAGTCTTGTGTTAAGTTGTAAAAGCCACATTCCTTCTCCCCCAGGTGTAAAGCATTAACTCTGTCTCTCCCCTGCCCCCAGCCACAAAACATTAACTCTGTGCCTTCCTTGCCCCCAATCTAGAGGTATTTCCTCTGAAACCATTTACTCTATAGCTATGATAACGAATTCTCTCTCTTTTTTTTTTTTTGGATAACGAATTCTCTTAAAGGCACTACCTCCTTTTGTTCTAGTAACCGGCCAAAACAAGACTCATCCATTTGCAAACTGGATGAGGTACTTCTCCTTAGGAATTTGACCTCAAATCTGACCGCTGGTTGACTTTATGATGGTTCAGGGCTAAAACCACACCTTTTGCTCCCCCTCCCACAGGAGTTCTCCCAGTGAATTATGGGTGGGGCACATGGGCAGTTAATGTGAAGGGTGCCTGTTCCTTTAAGTATTAGTCACTCCCTGGCTCCTCCCAGGTCCCTCCCTAACTCCACCTTTGTACACATAATTAGCCTAATGAACTTCTGGTTGACAGTTTTAGGTCTTTAAAAACTGCCTCTGTACCCCCTGCTCTTTGCAGGTATGCTTTTTCTAGCAGGCTTTTTCCTATCACACCTCCTGACCGCTGAAGAGCATCACACTTTGCAGGCTTTCTCTGACCTCCCACCACCCCCCCTCCCCGCCCCGCTTTGCACCTTGCTAGCTTTTTCTAGCAGGTTTCCTAGCCCCTTTGCCCTAGTGTAACAATAAACTTTTATAACTCTGCCAAAAGATAGCTGAGTCCGTAATTATTTTCAGATGCTGAACCTAGAAAGGATTTCAATAGAAATCTCCCCAAAATTATAGCTCTTCAATACCACCTTGGAAGAACTGAAAACTTACAGGTTCCTAGAAGTATCTTTGAAAACAGCTACACAAAAACCATGAAGCTTGGAACAGCACACCCTCTACCCTAAAAGCAGAGCCCTACTCTTACAAAGACTTAAAAGTCAAGAAATAGGCTGGGAAAATGAGCAAACAACAGAAAAAATTCTGACCATAGGAAGTTACTATGGTGACAAGGAAGATCAAAACACACACTCAGAAGAAGATAACAAAGTCAAAGCTCTTACATCCAAAGCCTCCAAGAAAAATATGAATTGCACTTCCTCAGTATCCCCTGCCCTGACCCCACCCCCAGTTCCCCACACTCCCTCTGACCACCATGTTTTCCGACAGGACCCGGCTTTGGCTTCCTCCATAGGGAAATGGCCAAGCAGCTCTAAGGAGCCCTAGGGCCATTGTTATTACGGAGCCTGAGCTACCAAAGCTGGAAAGTGGCCATGGCGTCCAGCAGTAACTGGTTGTCTGGGGTGAATGTTGTGCTGGTGATGACCTATGGGAGCTTGGTATTTGTGCTGCTGTTAATTTCTGTGAAGAGGCAGATCATGCGTTTTGCAATGAAGTCTTGAAGAGGCCCTCACATTCCTGTGGGGCACAATGCTCCCAAGAATCTGAAGGAAGAGACTGACATCTGATTATCCAAGGTCCAGGATGTAAAGTATGAGCCCCAGCTTCTTGAAGAGGATGAGGCCAGACTTTTGCAGCTGGAGACACCAGTAAATCAACATTGCTATAACTACTTGTACAGGATAAAAGCACTGGATGCCATTCATGCCTCTCTCTGAGATCCTATTTCATTCAGAAGGTCAGCATCCTTGCTTCCTGATGGGCAAGAACTTCTGCTCCTATCTGCTGGAGTTGCAAAACACAAGTACCCCCTTCAAGGGTGTCTGCAAAACTCTCATTGATACCCTGCTAGATGGCTATGAGACAGCTTGATATGGAACTGTGTCTTTGGCCAAACTGAATATCTACACTATCAAGAAGCACTGAGTGAACTGGCTGCCCCTGTCAAAGGCTGTGGTGGGAGCACCCAGTGGCAGCACCAGTCGACAGCCAAGGATTTAACACAGTCTCCTGAAGTTTCCTCCCCAACAATTATTCAGGCCACCTATCTGCCCTCTAGTCAGAAGAGTAAAAGATCCAAGCACTTTCTAGAGCTGAAGAGTTTCAAGAATAACTACAACACACTAGAGAGTACCCTCTGACTGAATGTGAAGATAGCCATAGCCACCATGGCTCCAGTGGGAGAATCTAGTCTCAGTACCCAGGGATTTTTCCAGGGCAGGAGACACAGCAGCCCTGGACAGCATTAATATCATTATCCCCAGAATTCTTGAAATGAGTATCTGGAGATCCTTCCTTAGCTTATCCCTCTGGTCTGTTGTAGAACTAAAGTTTCATGAGGCCCTCTTTCCCTCTCCAATAGCTTTTTTTATGGTGTTGAATCCATATATTTTTCTTCTGTCCATGTCATTTCCTCTTTACTCCAACTTGTTTTCAATCATGGTTATTTTTTTTCCCTGTCCCAAAGTCAGTTTTATCCCAAATAGGTAAGTGGGGATAGGGGAGGGGGCATTTATGATGTTAGAAATGGAAACCACACAGAGTCCCTACTTTACCCACTTGGGTGGAGACTCTAGCCCACAGATATGTCATTTAAAGCTGTGGAGTGAAAAGGGCAGAAGGAAACTAGGGTGTTGTACTTAAACCAAGCCCTGTTGAGATTTGTTTTGTGTTTAGTGCACTGCCTTGTCCTTCTCTTCACATATTATGGATTAAGACATGACTGAGGGGAACTGTCAGTGATATAGAAACTTAATTCCATATCTCCCCCTATAAGTCACTGCACTGGTCTGACTTTATAAACCAGTTATTCAATAAAAACAACTGTAAAAATAAAAAATGAATTGATCTTAGGCCATGGAAGAGTTAAAAAAGGATTCTGAAAATCAAGTAAAAGAGGTAGAGGAAAAATTGAGAAGAGAAATGAAAGTGATGCAAGAAAATAATAGAAAATTACTCAACAGCTTGGTAAAGGAGACACACAAAAAATACTGAAGAAAATAACATCTTAAAAACAGACTGGGCCAAATGTTAAAAGAAGTCAAAAAACCAATGAGGAGAAGAATTCACTAAAAAAAAACACAATTGGTCAAATGGAAAAAAGAGGCACAAAAATTCAACGAAGAAAAAACAATTCCTTAAAAAGTGGAATTGCCAAATGGAAAAGGAGATGACTTCATAAGAAATCAAGAAACAAAACCAAAAGAATAAAAAATATAGAAGGTAATGTGAAATATCTCACTGGAAAAACAACTGACTTGGAAAATAGTTCTAGGAGAGATCATTTTAAAGTTACTGGATTACCTGAAAGCCATGATCAAAAAAAGAACCAGACATCTTTCAAAAAATTATTAAGAAAAACTGTCCTGATATTCTAAAGCCAGAGGGTAAAGTAGAAATTGAGAGAATCCACTGCTTACCTCCTGAAAGAGATCTCAAAATGAATACTCCCAGGAATATTATAGCCAAATCCCAGAGCTCCCAGGTCGAAAAGAAAATATTACAACCAGCAGAAAGAAACAATTCAAGTATGGCGGAGCCACAGTCAGGAAAACACAAGATTTAGCAGCTTCTACCTTAAAGGATTGAAGGGCTTGGAATATAATACTCTGGAGGGCAAAGAAGCTAGGATTACAAACAAGAGTCTCTTACCTAGCAAAACTGAGTATAATCCTCCTAGGGAGAAATGGATATTAAATGAAATAGAAGACTTTCAAGCATTCTTGATGAAAAGATCAGAGGGGAATAGAAAATTTGATTTTCAACTGTATGACTCAAGAGAAGGATATAAAGGTAAACAGGAAGGGGAAATCATAAGTGACTTAATAAGGTTAAACTGTTTATATTCCTACAAGGGAAGATGATATGTGTAACTCATAAGAACTTTCTCATTATTAGCTAAATTAGAAGTATATATAGACTGAGGATACAGATGTGAGTCTAATATGAAGGGATGATATATAAAAAATAAATTAAGGCATCAGAGAGGAATGCACTGGGAGAAAGGGAAAGGGAGAGGTAGAATGGGATAAATTATCTCACATAAAAGAGGCAAGAAAAAACTTTTACAGTGGAGGGGAAGAGGGAGCAAGTAAAGTGGAGTGAGTGAACCTTACTCTCATCAGAATTGGCTCAGAGGAAATAACACAAACACTCAATTGGGTATAGAAATCTATCTTATCCTATAAGAAAGGAGAAGGAGATAAAAGAAGGGGGAATGATAGAAGGGAGGAAAGATTGGGAGAGAGAGTAGTCAGAAGCAAAGCACTTTTGAGGTGTGAAAGGGTGAAAGGAGCAAGAAAATAGAATAAATAGGGTGGGGGAGAGAATAGGGTGGAGGGAAAGAGAGTTAGCAATAAAAACTATGGAAAAAAATTGAAGCAAGTTTCTCTGATAAAGGCTTCTTTTCTCAAACATATAGAAACCTGAATAAAATTTATCAAAATAAGAGCCATTCCCCAAATGATAAATGACCAAAAGATATGAATAGTTTTCAGATGAAGTAATTAAAGCTACTTATAGCCATATGAAAAAGTGCTCTAACTCACTATTGATTGGAGAAATGCAAATTAAAAGAGTTCTTAGGCACTACCTCATTAGATTAGCTAATAGGACAGAAAAGGAAAATGACAAATATTGGAGGCAATGTGGGAAAAATGAGACATGCACAGTGGAGTTGTGAACTGATTCAGTCACTCTGTAAAGCAATTTGGAACTATGCCCAAAGAGCTATAAAACCATGCATACCCTTTGACCCAGTAATACCACTACTAGGTCTGTACCCCAAAAGAGATAAAAAAAAAAAGGAAAAGGACTTCTATGTACAAAAATATTTATAGTAGCTCTTTTAGTGGTGGAAAAGAATTCGAAAACTGAGGGCATGGTCATCCATTGGGGAATAGCTAAACAAGTTGTTGTATATAATTGTGATGGAATACTACTGTGGTAAAAGAAAAGATGAGTGGGATGCTCTCAGGAAAAACAAAACTGGAAAGACTTACTTACACGAGCTGATGCAAAGTGAAATGTACTGTGTATAAGGTAACAACAATATTGAAAGATGATCAGCTGTGAATGACTTAGCTATTCTCAGTAATATATCGATCCAAGACAACTCGGAAGGATTTATGATTAAAAATGTTATCCATACCCAGAGAAAGAACTGATGGTGTCTGAATATAGATCAAAGCATACTTTTTTAAACTTTATTTTTCTTGAGGTTTTTTTTTTAGGTTCTATTATTTAGGTTCTATGTTCTTTCACAACATGACTAATATGGAAATGTTTTACACGACTACACACGTATAACCTATATAGAATTGCTTACCTTCTCAATGAGGGGGAAGAAGAGGGAAATAAAAGTTTTAAAAAAAAATGTTAAAAATTGTTTTTACATGTAACTGGGGGAAAATAAAATACTAAATAAATTCAAAAAAATAAAAGTAAAATTATATTTCCTCACCACTAAGGTCAGTCCCTGTTGGGTAGAGGAGTATAGATGAGCCTGTGACCTTGAGTTTTATTTGTATTTCAAAATGAAATCCTCCCTAGTGACCTTATCCAGGGTATATGCAGACACAGCTTGAAGTTGACTTCAGGACAAGGAGAATATTCCTTCCCTATATTTTATGGAAAAGATAGATGTTAAGTAATTAGCTGATTCTTAGGAAATACAAACTTAAGCAGAAAGCCAAACCTTCAGAGCCTCTAGGATATGTCTATAAGCAAAGAAGGCACATAGAGTAAAGATCTGAACCTTTTAAGATGGTTTGCAATAAAACCACATTTGTCTTGCGCTTCAGACTTTTTTCCTCTCATTGTTTGCTTTAGGGATTCTTAGGTGAGGCTTTGATGAGGTAGGTGTTTATGATAGCATTGATGTTAATGTATCAGAGGAACATGGAATCTAGAGCTGTAAGAGACCATCTAGTTTCACGCTCTCATTTTCACAGATGAGAAAACTGAGTCCCAGAGATGTGAAAGAAATCAAGGTCACATAGGCAGTAAATGGCAGATCCGGGTTTAGGACACAGGCCTCTGACCTCAGACTCAATGCTTTCTTCCCCATTAGGCCATGCAGGCACATTTAAAGTCTTGCCTGTTGATGGCCTGTTCAGGGACACTTGACAAAACAGGAACAGAGGAGGCCTTTAGCCCTAAATAATAAATACATTTATAAATAAATAAAAATACTCCTTGTATTCTTCACCAATCACAACCACCATCATCTCTCTATACGCAAACATCAACCTAAAGACTGAATTGAATCAAGAAGAGGGAAGGACTCTTTTCCTTTTACCTTGGGTCTGAAAAAATGGATCTGGACTCTCTCCTCTGTTTCCTTTGTACTCAGTTTCAGGGACAGGTGGTGATCTCCACTAACCCCAAGAGCTGGAGCCACAGTGACCTTGGAACCAGGATTCCAGGCAGGATGTTGCAGCCAAGCAGTCCAACAGCCCGGCAAGGAAACTGAGAGACGCTAGGGCACCTGTCCTTAGTCCCAAAGAGGGTTTTGGACTTGGAACGGGGATGGTAGTCTATAGGAACTGAGCTAAACTATAAACCTAATCCCCTCAACTCCCCTTAAGATTGAGGTGGTATGGGGGTGTGGGAAAAGTATTCCTTCCATGTGATGAGGGAATAAGTTTGTATAGCTGTGATTATGCCTTTTAAAGTAAAAATACCTCTGTAAAAGTTAATCTGACTGTGGCTAAATGGAACTGGAGTGCAGAGAACCATCCCTATAATTGGAGGAACATTTTCACTGGGGGCTGGAGTCATTTACAGAGAACTAGGTGCCCTAAAATCCTTTTAAGAATACAGGAGAATCCTGAGGGAGTAGTGAAATGTAATATATCTGGCCTTCAGGCAATGGGGTTTAAGGTAGTCAGTGTTACACAAACATATGTGTGTGTGTGTGTGTGTGTGTGTGTGTGTGTGTGTATAGTCAAGCAAAACAGATTTCCACATTGGCCATGTCCAAAACCAGTATGTCTCATTTTGTACTGAGTCCACCTATCAGGAGGTGGGTATCTTGTTTTCTTAGTCCTCTGGAATTGTGATTGGTCGTTACACTGATGTGGGTTCCCAAGTCTTTCTAAGCTGATGTTATAAATATCATTGTCTCTGTACAAATTGCTTTGTAGGTTCTGCTCATTTCCCTTCTGCATAAGCTGATACAAGTATTTCCAGGTTTCTCTGAAACAATCCCCTTTATCATTTCTTATAGCACAATATTATTCCATCACATTTCTATACCATTACTTGTTCAGATATTACCCAATTGATGGGTGCCCTCTCAATGTCTAATTCTTTGCCACCACAGAAAGAATTATAAATATTTTTGTACATCCTTAGAGTTTGTTTTGTTTAGGACTAAAACCTCCCTTAACCTACCCTCCCTATTATTCACTATTCTTCCTTTTCTCTCCTGTTATCTTGCTGAATAAAATTCATTTTTGTCCCTAACTGCATGTGTCTGTGTATTCTTTCCATCTTTGATAAATTCAGATGAAAGTGAAGTTCGAATGTCAGTTGCTCCTCCCCCTCACCTTGTTTGTATAGATTTCTACTCCCACACTCTTGTTAGAAGATAATTTCCCCTTTCTTCTTCCTTCCCTTTACAGTGTGTTCTCCTTCTCCTCCTTTTCTATCCTTCTTTTAAGATCATCAAGATATAACAGAACCACTCTTAGATCTTCTAATTAGACTCTCTCTATAACCTCTGATGATGAAGATGACGATGATGAGAGGATTCAGGGGGACACGTCTCATCTCCCTATATTAAGATTCAAATCCTTTATACTTGTTTAGTGTCCTTATGTTTGTTCATACCTTTTTAATTTCTCTCTGCTCTTTTGTACCTCAAAGCTGAGGCAGCTAGATGGCCTAGTGGATAGAGTGCTGGGCTTAGAATTAGGAAGATGAGTTCAAATATGACCTCACACACTCACTGTGACCCTGAGTAAATTATTTTCATCTTTGACTGACTCAGTCTCCTCATCTGTAAAATTTGGATCATATTAGCACCTGTCTCACAGAGATGTTATGAGGATCAAATGCAATCTTTGTCAAGTGCTTATGCAGCATCAGGAATACTTGGAAGTCCGATCTATTCTCCCTCACCTTCCTGCCCTCCCTTCCACATTATACTTGGCTTTGCTGGGTAAGCTATTGTTGGTTGTAAACCTCTATCTTTTGCCTTCTGGAATATTTTATTCTAAGCTCTGTGCTCCTTTAGAGTAGTGACTGCTAAATCATGTGTGATTCTGACTGTAGCTCCTTGGTACTTGAATTCTTTCTTTCTGGCTGCTTGCAATATTTTTTTCTTTGACCTGGAAGTTCTGGATTTTGACTATAATGTTTTTGGGAATTTTCACTCTAGAGTTTCTTTCAGGAGGTGACGAGAGCATTCTTTCTCTTTCCACATTGTCCTCTTGTTCTAATAGATCTAATAGTTTTCTTTTAAGATAACTGAAGTATGCTGTCTAGGATCTTTTTTTGGTCATGGCTTTCAGGTAGTTCAGTGATTCTTTTTAATTTTTATTTGACAAAATCAAAATTTTTAATAATATTTTTTTAAAAATGCATTAATTTACCTTCCCTTGTTTTTCTTCTATGTTCTGTTTCCCTAGCTAATCATTCATTCATTCACTCATTAATATTGTTATTGAAAGCATACTAATGCTAGCTGCCATTTATAAATGTCTTTGTGGTTCACAAAGTAAGAACTTTGCACTGACTGTGAGGTATGATGCAATGCAGTATTACTGGCTCCTGCTTTACAGGCAACTAGGTGGCACAGTGCATAGGATTCTGAACCTAGAATTAAGAAAATGTGAATTCAGATCCTGCCTCTGATACTTAGCTGGGTGATCCCTGGCAAGTCACTTAACCTCTCTCACCCTAAGTTATTTATAAAATGAGGTTAATATTTACCTACATAGCTGTTGGCTAACATATATAAAGCACTTTGCAGAGCCTAACATGCTACGTTATTATTGTTGTGATTTTTTTTAAAAGCTGGGGAACCTAAGGCCCAGAGATGTGAGAGTGACTCATTAATGGCCATACAGGTAGTAAGTATCAGAACCAACCAACAGTCTTCTGACTTCAAATGCTGTGTGCTTACCACTACGAAATGAATTGGGAGATTATTTTTGAGTGTGTTTATGGTGTGTGTCTCCACAATTAAATACAACATCCCTTGTGCTCAACTTCACTGGGGCATGTGTTAGTAGGTTAGGTGACTGCTAAAGCCTAGCTCAGTTCCAAAAGTTACTTGTTGGTGGTTTTAAAATTTTGGATCCTGATATTATTGCTGTAAGACCTGAACTGCTTCAGGGGTGGGCATGGGTGGGGTGGTGGGGGCTGGTCACTGAGCCTTCTGAAGAGAGTTTCTTGAGGAAAACATGTAGTTGTGACTGTTGTATGCTCACACACTGAGAATCCTTCTGAGAAAGGACAACTTGTATCTTAAGAAATCACTAGTGAATACTCTCAAGTATCTCAATACCCAAGCTCTCCTGTGAGAATGGAATCTCAGCTTTCAAAGAGATGAATAGTTGGTTTTCATTTACATGAGACTTGAAGCTTTAACATCACAAATCTCATTGCCCCTTTTTATGCTTCTCTTGAGTCTTGTGTTTGAATGTCAAA
>CM053582.1:223055439-223079475 GCA_028627135.1 Pseudochirops cupreus
CTTGAGTAACCTTGGATAAATCAATGTATTTCTTTGAGCCTCAGTTTCAATTGTAAAACATGGAGGGTGGATCGGATTATTTCTATGGTCCTTTCCAGATCTAACATCTATGGTCTCATTCTATCATCAGCACATGTTTTATTTGGAATTTTTTGTTTTTCCTCTCTTTTTGTGTGTTCATTTTCTCTTTTTTGGGGTTCATTTCCCAAGCAATCAGGGAAGATTCAAGCCAGTACATTTTAGCTCCTTTCAAAGTCTTCAAAGTGGAAGAGGAGGTTGAAATAAGTGGCAAAGGTGAGACAGGAATTTTATTTATCCAGTTTTCCTACCTCTCCTGACAACAACAGGTAAATTGAGAACTTGCTGTCTGTGGTTTGTAAGCCTCAAAATCCTATACACATGAAGGACCATAGGGGGGCTTTAGTGGTTCCAGTGGCTTGTCCAAGGTCACATAGATAGTAAGTGTCAGATGAGGGACTTGCTCTCAGGTCCTCTGACTTCCATCCATCCTTCTTTCCTACACCATGTTGACACATTCAGGTGAATTCTCTTCAGTGTTGTATTGGATCTTTATCTTTTACATATGCTTACCATTTTTAGTTAATCTGATTCAACTTTATTAGCCCCACTTACTGATGTGTTTAAAGTATGATAAGGTAGTTTCACATCCTTTTCAAGAATCCCACATTCCCCTTTCTTCTTGTCAATGGATTTTCTTAAATCTGAGAGACAGGGGAGTCATGGAAGGTTAAGAATTGGAATGGACCACACAGGTCCTTTGACTTTGATGTTGACTTCTGACTATCCTCTGTAATTTCAGGGCCAAGCAAACTGTAGGGGAAAGGTCAAAATGGAAAATATTGTTATAGAAAACATATCTTTTCTGGTTCTTTCCCCTCTGCCTCACTTTAGAACACACACAAAGCCCAAATCCAACACCTGTCCACGGATCCAGCTGTTGGCTCTGGATAACCTTGTCCTATTTCTTCTCCTTCTTTTACTCCCAAACTAGGCAAATAAATGATCAAAACCTATGACATCTATTGATATTTTGTAATACAGATTCCACCTCCACTTCTCTATCGAAGCTGGTCTTTCAAAGGTCATCTTTTAATCATAAAATCCAATGACCTTTTCTCAGACCACATTCTCCTTAATCTCACTGAGGCCTCTGGCCCTCCCTACTTGGGTATCTCTTCTCCCTTGGCTTCTGCTGCACTGCACTATATTGGTTGAGGTTCTACCTCTCAGACTAGTCCTCTGCTCTTTTGCTTTCCTTCTCACTTGCAATTGTGGGCATTCTCTAAGGCATTCTCTAAGTCTCTAGTCTTTCTCTTTCTGTACTCCTCCTTGGAGTATTCACCCTTATGGTGTGGAGATATTCACCCTTATGACTTCAGATATCATCATTCTATTGATGACTCCTAAATTCCAGCCTAATCTCTCCCTTGAGCTATGTCTCCAGCTCCGTGCTAGGTACTTCTACTTGAATTGTTATTTCAAATTTAGCATGCTAGATACCAAACATCAAAAGCATCTTTGACATCCTCCCTTGCCCACCAAATTCATTCAATCATCAGGTATTGTCAGTCATTCCATATTAATGTCTCTTCTGTCCATTTTCCTTTTCATTCTCATTACCATGACCTTTAAGCATGACTTGATGGTGCCTGGATTATTGTGATGGCCTGCTCACTGATTTCCCTGCCTCCAGCGGCTTCCACCCATTCCTCACACTAGAGCCAAAGTTATCTTCTTAAAACTTCACCCTTCATGATGTTCAAAAAACTTTGACTCTGTAAGACAAAGTTGCAAATTCAATATCTTCCAAAATCTGAACCTAATATACCTTTTTTATATGTGAAAATTGCAAACTCTATTATATACAACTTGTTTTTTAAAAAGGGATATAATAAATCCAATACGTCACTTTCAAAGCTGCCCTGCTTATCTGTGTTTCCCTCAGAACTTCCTCTAGGTGTCTTTTGCATAGTTAAAAATGCTTTAATAAACCTCTTCTTTTTCTTCTCTCTCTTGTTTTTTGGTAATTCTATCACATTACCTCCACACTTAACCCTCTCCCCAAATACCCTCACCCCAAGAAAACTCCACAATCCTTATAACAAATAAGCACAGTCTAGCAAAACAAATCTACACATTTGCCAAATCAAAACATATACATCTAATTCTGAACCTCAAGTTCATCAGCTCTCTATGAGGAGGGTGGTATACTTCCTCAATAGTCCTCTGGAGTCATCCTAACCTACCATGAATTCCCACTGCTTCCTTATCCAAACTCACTCCTCCAGCCATATTTATCACAAACACTTGCCTTGTTCATTTGTTTTCCCCTTCCTGGAATGCTCTGCCCCTTCATTTTCTCTATCCAGACCCTTCTTTCAAAGCCTAGCTGAAGTCCCATTTCTTACATGAAGCTGTCTTTGATTACTCCAACCCACAGTGATAACTCTATGCCCTCAATTATTATGATACTTACTGCCGGTATGATTCATTTGACTATCTTACCCATGCTTGTCTAAATATTTCACTTTTCCTCTGTATGTATCTGTCTTATGTCTCCAATTAAATTATAAACTCCCCAAGAACAAGAACTAGGTCTTATACTTTTATATTCTTGCCCTGCCAAGGCTCAGCCTTAGATTATTCTCACCATCTATTGTCTTCACTCTATTCACATACTGTCGAAAAAAGATGGAGAAGATCATAAAACTACCCTTCCTGGATCCACTACATATTTATATTGCATACTTTTGAACTGGGCCCTCACTTCGGCAAGGTAATCTTTTCATATCTCTCTGACTGACTCATTATCCCATTCATCATCATGACTATTCCATTTTCACCCCTTTTCAAACTTTCATGGCTCCTTCTCCCCAATCACCTCAGTTGAGAATTTTGCCTCATTATACTTAAAAAAATTGAAGTCACTTTTTGAGACCTCCCTATTCTTTCCTCCTTACTCTTCACCAAGATAACTTCTGCCACTATCTTTCTGCCTCCTCTATTATCCCTACTCTCTGACTTATATTCAATTTTTCTTTGTCTACTAGCTGAATCCCTACTGCCTACAAACAAACAAATCCTTGTCTTTTCCACCTTCAAAAAACCCTTACTTGATCCCTCCATCCTTGCTAGCCATCATCCTATAGTTCACTTCTCTTCTGTGGTTACACTCCTTCAGAAGGATGTCTACAATAGGTGCCTCTACTTCCTTTCCTCTCACTCCCTTCTTAACTCTCTACAGTCTGGCTTCCAGCTTCTTCATTCAGCTGAAAATACCCTCTCCAGTGTTACCAATGATTTCCTAATTGCCAAATCTAATGGGATTTTCTCAGTTCTCTTCCTTCTTGACTCCTCTCTTTGATGCTATCAACAATCTTCTTGGTACTCCTTCTCTCTAGACTTCTGTGGCACAGCTATATCTTGGTCATCCTCCTATTTGTTTGACCATTTTCACAGTCTCCTTTGCTGAATCTTCTTCACAGCTAATAACCCTGGGTGTCCCCAAGGGTTCTATCCTGGGTCCTCTTCTCTTCTCCTTCTATACTGGGGGTAGGGAACCTGTGGCCTCAAGGCCACATGTGGCCCTCTAGGTCCTCAAGTGTGGCCCTTTGAGTGAATCCAAACTTTGTTCTGTGAAGTTTGGATAGAGTCAAAAGGCCACACTTGAGGACCTAGAGGGTCACATGTGATCTCAAGGCTGCAGGTTCCCTACTCCTATATCTATACTATTTCATTTGGTGATCTCATCAGCTCCCATGGATTTAATTATCACCTCTAAGCTGATGATTTGTAGATCTATTCATCCCGTCCTAATCTTTCTTCTGACCTGTAGTCTCATATATTGAGCTGCCTATTAGAAATCTCAAACACAGCATCTATAAAACTCAATTCATTATCTTCTTCTCCCACAAACCCTTCCCTCTTCCAAACTTTCCTATTACTATGGAGGGCACCACCAACCTCCCAGTCACCCAGACTCACAACCAAGGTGTCATCCTCTATTCCTTACTGTCTCTCACTGCCTCCCAGCCCAAGTCCCCTATACTCCATCAGTTGCTAAGGCCTACTGATTTTGCCTTGGTAATGTCTCTAGTATATGTCATGTCCTCTTCTCTGACACCATAACACCTTTGATGCGGGCCCTCTTCACCTCACTTTTGGAATATTCCAATAGCCTGCTAGTTGGTCTCCCTGCCTTAAATTTCTCTTCATTACAATCAATCTACTGCTAACCTATTAAATTAATCTTCCCAAAGGGAAGGTCTGACCACATCACCTCCTATTCAATCAACTCTGGTGGCTCCCTATTACCTTCAAAGGAGACCAGAGAGAAATGTTATAAGCTCAAAAACCCAAACCTTAGACATATTCATTGCTCCCTTCTGGGAAACAGATGGTTGAACAGGCAGAATCTGACCTAAGAATTGGGACTTCTGGATCTTATTCCCAGTGACACCTGTGTTTTGCTGGATCTGAACCAGAGAAATTTTGAACTTCAATTTCTTCATCACTGGAGGGCCACTTCTCTTTCTGTCAATTGACCTCATCAATTAGGGTTAACACTGGTCCGGCCAGACCATATTTAGAATTGCTTTTGTTTTCGTTGATTAGTTGTGTCTGACTCTTTGTGAACCCATTTGGGGTTTTCTTGGCAAAGATACCAGAGTGGTTTGTCATTTCCTACTCTAACTCATCTTACAGATAAAGACACTGAGACAAACAGGATTCAGTGACTTGCTTAGGCTCACACAGCTAGAAAGTGTGTGAGATCAGATTTGAATTCAGGTCCTCCTGACTCCAGACCCATCACTATCCACTGGGCCAACTAGCTGCCATATCTAGAATATTGTGTCCAATTTAAAATGCAATATTTCAGGAACAGCACTGATAAACTGAAACAGGTCTAAAGGATGGTGATCAGAAGCCTCAAAATAATGCTTCATGAGGACTGGTTAAAGTAGCTGAGGATGGTCTACTTGGAAAAGTGAAAATAGGAAACATGATAGCTACCTTCAGGTATATCAATACTTGTCAAATGGAAGAGAAACTAGGCTTAGTCTGCTTTGGTCTAGTAAGAGCAAAGGACAAAAGTCACAGAGAGGCATATTTTGGTTCCTTATAAAGAAATCATTTCTAACATCAGAACTGGACTGTGATGCTTTGGGAGTAGTGAGTTCCCTGTCACTAGAGGTCTTCAAGCAGATGGTGAATGAATGTGTGTTGGGTATATCATGATGTCTGTGGGGAGTTCTGATAGGTACTGGGCCATTGCAGATGACTCTTGGGTTTTCTTCCAACTCTACAATTTTCTATAAACTCTTCCAGAAGGATGGTTTGAGAGAGAAAAATACCAAGGATTTTTAAAGCAGAAGTCAGGAGACCAGGGTCCAGTTTTCCCAGGAGTTCCCTGTGTGAAGTTGGGCCAGACACTTTATTCTATTTTAAAATGAGTAAAAATGAAGAGAGTAATACAAAATGAAGTAAAATGAGTAAAAGGAAGAGAAGATGACTTCTCAAGTTTTTCTAGCACCAATGTTAGAATATTCTATGATTCTGCTGATGGAGTAGAATTACAGAAATATAAGTCACAGAAAGGACAACAATAACAACAAAACCGAAGAGATCTCACCTCTTCAGGGGAATGGGAGATGAGAAAAGGAAAGATAGAATTCATTTGAAATATTGTGCCTTGCACACAGCAAGCCCTTAATAAATGCTTCCGTGGGAACAATGGTGTAGAACCAGGAGTGAGGATGGGTGGCTGAGTGGGGACTATGGCACTAGACTTAACTTTCTGGGTGGAAGAAATTATAAGCAGTGGTTAATCAGCTAATAAGCATTTTGAAGGCCAGTGATCACTTGGAAGCCCAGAGCTCACAAGAACCACAGGGTGTATGGTTTGATGGACAGGGCAGAATCGAATGAGCCCTCCTCTTCTCCCCCATTTAAACACCAGTCTTTTTTCTTTTTCTCTTTTTTCCAGGCTTCCTCTGTCTCTCTACCACTTTCTACTTTTTTACTGGTCCTTTAGTTTTCCCTTTATTTCTCTCACTCTATATCTGTCTCTCTACCTTTCTTTATCCGTCTGTCTTCTCTCAGTCTTTTTCTGCCTGTTGTTTTTCTTTCTCCATCTTCATTTCTTTCTTTTTCTTCCTACCCTTACCCCAACTCCTCATTGATAATAATATGCAATTGATAATAATTATCATTATTATTTTGTATAAAGCTTTGTTCTTTGTCCATCCTTAAAGAATCAAGTGAATTTAGCCTTGTATTTATTTGCTTCTTTCTCAAAAAGCAGGATGTATAGTAGTAACAGGGTTGCTGTAATTCCCCTGGGTCACAACAAATCTTGGGTACTGTGTTCTATCCAGTACAACTAACAAAGCCTATGTACCTCCTATCTTTGAGGAGCCATGTCACGGTATTCAGCAAGAGATTGAAAAACCACAGTGTGTACAGAAAAAGAGAAATTTAGCCAGGAGAATAAAAGAATTGGGAGACAGAGTGGAGGGAATCATTGGATCCTTGATTTAAAGCTGGGAAGCTCATCTACTCCACCTACTTACATTTTAAAGATGAGGAAAGTAAGACCCAGTGGAGGTAAATTACTTCCCCAAAGACACCAGGTAATAAGTGGCATGATGAAGATTTGGCCTTAGCAGGGACCTCTGAATCCAAAGTCAGTGTTCTTGCACTGGGGAGGGGAGTTAAACCTGTTCTGCTTCTCTCCGCCCTCCCTGAGCTCCCCTACAAAGGGGTACAACTAAGACTGTTTGTTGGAGGAAAGTTGGAAGTTACCATGAGGAAGATTTCAACTTCCTCTAGGGAAAAGAAGTAGAATGGTGCAGTAGGTAGTGTATTGGGGTTGGAGTTAGAAAGACTGGATTCAAATCCTGTTTCTGACACTTAGTAACTGTGACCTTGGGCCAAGTGACTTAATGTCTTCAGGTTTTAGGCCCCACTTTTCCCCTAAAACTTATCTACTAAGTCATGGATGCTCTGTAAGCTCATCCACCCAGGAATTCCTTCCATGGAAGAAATCATGGGTCTTTCCACATTTGCATAAAGGGATAAAGTCCCTAACATTTGAAACAGTCTCAAAATAGAAGAGGCTTCTTCAGGGGATGGAGATCTTCAAATGGAAGGTGAATAGCCACTTGTTAAGGGGATGGCAGAGGGGAATCAATGCTTCTGGTGTGGGTTATACCAGAGGCCTCTGGAATTCTATGACTGATTCTGATTTTTCATCTGCTTAAAAAAATGAATAATAATACCTGCCCTGCTTATGTCAAGAGATAATTAAGTCAGTGGGTGGCTGAGTGGGACAGTAAATGTAGCACTGGACCAGGAGGCAGGAAGACCTGAGAAATAGCTAGGTGGTTGTGGAAAGAACAATATCACTTGACCTCTATCTGCCTCATTTCTTCATTTGTAAAAGGGGATAATAATAGCACCCAACCTCCTAGGATTATTGTTAGTATCAAATGAAATAATATTTGTAAAGTGCTTTGCAAACAAAGTGCCATGTAAATGTTATAAGGCTGTGAGAATCTCAGAAAATTAGAGGGGATGCAGTAGTTGTTTTCAATTATTTGAAAGGCCATCATGGGAAAGAAGGGTCATTCTTATTTTTTCTTGGTCCCATAGGAAGAATTGGTAACAGTAAGTATAATTTGCAAGCAAAGAGATTTCAGCTCCAGATGAGGAAACAATTCTTCATAATTAGAACTTTCTAAAAGCAGACAGAACTTCCTTAGGAAGCAATATGTTCCTGACGATACAATAAAAAAGGTTCTGGCTCTGTAGGTGGGTAACCTGGATTTGAATTCCACCCCTGATACTTATTACCTGTTTGGTCATAGGTAAGTCAAGCCTTCTTGGGCCTGAGTTTCCAACTTGTAAATGAAGAAGTTGTACTACACAGCTTCTGGAGAATTTTTTTTCTTTTTGGAGGGGTGAAGGCTGGGCAGTTGGGGTTAAGTGACTTGCCCAAGGTCACATAGCTGTTAAGTGTCTCAGGTCACATTTGAACTCAGGTCCTCCTGACTTCAGAGCCAGTGCTCTATTCACTGGGCCACCTAGCCACCCCTGGAGATTCTTAATCTAAAGTCTACGAACTTTAAAAACATATATATTTTGCTAACTATTCAACGGAATCAGTTTCCTATACAATCTTATGCATTTTATTTTATGCATTTAAAAATATTATTCTGAAGAGAGGTCAATAGGTTTTTCCAGATGGTCAGAGAAGGCCCATGATATGCCAAATGGTGAAGAGCCCCTTCTTTAGAGCAATGAGCCATCACTGAGATGTTGTAAAGGGATTCATAATCAGATAGGAGGACTAGATGCTCCAGGACCACAGACTAAATAAGATTTGGAACTGGCAAGAATCTTGGGCAGCTAGGTGGCACAGTACATAGAACACTGGGGCCTGGAGGCAGGGAGACTTGAGGTCAAATTTGGCCTCAGATACTTACTAGCTGTGCCACCTTGGACAAGTCACTTAACCCTGTTTGCCTCAGTTTCCTCATCTATAAACTAAGATGGAGAAGGAAATGGCAAATAACTCCAATATTGCTGCCAAGAAAACCCCAAATGGGGTCATGAAGAGTCAGATGTCACTGAAAAATGACTGAAAAGAACCTTGGACATAAGATAGTACAATTTCCTCAATATACAGATTAGGAAACTGAGGCCAAAAGACATTAAGTGATTTCCCCAAAGTCAAACAGCTAGTGGGTAAGAGAATCAGGATTTGAACCCAGGTTCTGTGACTCCCAATCAAATACTCTCTGCTTTTTTAACTCGGAGGTTCCACGGACAAACCCTAATTAAATCAAATTGCCTTTTATGTCTGTGTGGTCCTTGATTGATTTTTCCTTTCTTCTGAGTGTCAATAATTCTCAGTAGAAAAAAAGGTTCCCTACCCCTGATATGGCAATGCAAAAGCAAGCACTCTTACCCTGTTATTTTAGCAGCTGGAGTTGTCACATATTTATAGCTCTTTAAAAAGTAAGGGAGAGCAGCACAACCCGTTTAAAGAAACTAACACCAGCTGAAAAGGGCAGGTCATTCAGAAGAAGTCTAGGTGCTACAGACAATTCACAGTTGCTAGTTACTGGGCATGAGAGGTGGGACTCAGGACCTTCTGCTCTTCAAGCATAAACCATTTACATCTCTACTTCAGAGAATCTATTAGCAGGGTCAGGGTGATGACTTGGGTTTTCTGAGTGATACACAGATGGCTGTGGTACTGTGGTCTTGATGTTGTAGATTCACTGGACTCAGGAGGCAGGAGGCCTAGTTCCCAAGTCCCTACACTGTCACAGGTATTTATATAAAGTCGTTATATGTAACAATAACAGCTTAAATTTATATGATGTCTTACAATTTATAAATAACATGCTCTATGAATATAGAATATATTATATATATAATATATATTATAGAATATATTATATATTGTGTCTCAGACACTCATAACACTCTGTAGGGAGTGTAGATATTTTTTATTCCCATTTTATAGATATAGAAACTGAGGTAGTAATTGGATTTTCCCAGGCATATCATGAGTTACTGTGGAAGCCAGGTGTCAAACCAAAGTCCATTTCCTTTAAGAGCAGCCCTGCTTGACATACAACATGCTGTTGGCCTTGGTCAAGTCAGCCTCAATGTTGTAAAATTAATGTTCTAGATTAGAGGTTCTCAGTCTTTTTTGTGTTTCATGGATCCCTTTGGCCGTCTGGTGAAGCCTATGAACCTCTTCTCAGAATAACATTTTAAAATGTATTAAATATATAGGATTATAAAGGAAACCAATTATATTAAAATACAGTTATCAAAGTTTTTTTTTTAAATCACGGGTCCCCATGTTAAGAACTGTTAGACTTCATGATTTCTAAAGCTCCTTCCAGGTCTAAATCTCGTCTCTAAGTAGGACCAATTTGAGAACCTTTCTAGTATGGTGGAACCTTCCAAAGAGGGTGTTTCACTGGTGTGGCTATGAAGCATAATGAAACCTAAACTTCAATGTGAAATATCACAACTTTTACAAAACAGAGATTACCACTCATGATGGGCAAAACTGGAACCAATGGGGACAAGCTGTAGAGAAGTGCCAATTTCAGCCCACTAAAAAAATAAACAAAAGCTGCTTCCTAACAATTAGAATTGTTTGAAAGTGAAATGGCTTGAATGAAAAGAGGAAAGATTGGGACAGGAAGTCCAGTTAAAGCGTTGTTGCAGGAGTTTATGTAGGCAAGGAGTAATAGGGACTTGAAAAGGGCAGTGGAAGTGCTAAGAAAGAGATGGATACCAGAGATGCTGGGAAGGTAGTCTTGGTATTCCCTCTGCTACTTCTCTAGGGGCTACACATCTGGAGGTCTTCCAACAGAAGCTGGACTTGTATGTAATTATTTAGAGGATTCCTGCCTTAGATATGGATCGCACTAGGCAGAAAGGTCATGTCCCGTATTCTCTCTACTGTCTCTTTCTATCTCTGAACTTGTGATTTTGTTGCTCTCTTACTGATATGGAACTCCCTCCATTGGTAGACCAGGCCAACAAGTAGGCTCATACATGTGTGTATGTATGTACCACTTCTAAACCTTTAATTTAAAATAATGTCATAATCCTGGCAAAAAAGGAGGCCCTTTTTGGATTTAGGGTTGTAGTATAACCAATTGAGCAAACATGTATCAATTGCTTATTGTATACAAACTACTTTGCCAGGTGCTGGGGCTACAAAATGAAACAGTCTCTACCTTCAGGAAGCTTACCTTCTATCTAGAAAATGGAGGGGGTGGGAAGATTATGCACATATAAGTATTTATATACACAGACAAATACAAAGTAGTTTGGCAGGGAGGCACTAGCAGCTGGGGGGATGCGGAAAGGCCTGGTGTTGAGTTTAGCAGGAAGTAGCTAGAGTGGTGGACTTGGTATCACGAAGGGCTAAAAGCAAATCCTGCCTCCATCACTCGCTAGGTGTCGGAACCTGGGCAAGTCACTTAACCTCTGACTCAGTTTCCTTATTTGTAAAATAAAGATAATAGCGTCTACTTCTAAGTGTTGTTATAAGGATAAAAGGAAATACTTGTAAAGTGCTTTGTAAGCCTGAAGTACACTACATAATGTATAATGCTAATTATTATTATTATTAATAGTCATCAAGTAGACAAAAGATCAGGATAAAGTGTCTGGTGATCAGATATTCTCCATCACCACTAAGAGTAGAACAGGGAAAAATTGACCATAAGTATAGATATATGGATTTAGGTTAGACATAAGGAAAAAATTTCTCAGGCTTATTGAGAAAAGTTATGAAAAAGAATAGTTAAGTATAAGAAATATATCCATCTGTCTAGGACTAATTAGGTACAGTTCTGCCTAAAGCCATCACAGTCTATGCAGATGACTCACAAATCTACATTTCCTGTAGCCTCTCCTCTGAGCTCCAGCCTCACTTTCAGAATTCTCTGTGAGGCTTCTTTACCTGAATACCTCACCAGCGTCCCAAACTCAGCATGTTTAAAACAGAATTCATCATTTTTTTATCCAAAACTTGTCCTTCTCTTCAACTTTCTTATTTCTGCCCACGGCAACAGAAGCCCCCAAGTCACCCAGGCTTTAAACCTCAAAGTCTTCTCAGACTCCTTTGCTCCTTAACCCCTAGTTGTCAAATTCTAGCAATTATATGTCTGTAATATCTCTGGCATTCACTCCCTGGGTCTCTCCAAACATAAGTCTCCATTGCCACCATTCTTGTTTGAATCCTTATCATTCTTTACCTGGAAGACTGCCTGCCCTTGATACCTTTTCTCTCTGAGCAATCCTTTGTAGAACCGCCAAATTGATCCAGATAAAATCTACATCTTCATTTAATTTCCTTGCTCAGAAACCCTCAATGGCTCCCTATTCCCTATAAGATAAAATACATAATATATTCTTTAGTCTATAAGTTGGAAGTTAATCTACACACGCAATGTATTGTTATTCTGGAGATCTGAGATCTGTCTGTCCTTTCTGTGGTGTGATATAATGTTGACCACACATTTCCACTATGATTTGTTTTCCATATCTGCCATCAGAGACTCTGATGGCTTAAACTTCCACAGAAGCAGCAATGGGAACACAAAGACTGCCTTCACAACACCTCTAGCACCCATCTCTCTCCCTCTCCTTTCACAATCCCTCTCAAAGCCCCATTACTCCTTGCCTCTATCACTGCAACAACTCTGTGACTGGTTTCCCTGCCCCTAATCTCTCTTCTCTACTCTTCTCTAAACACTCCAATCATGTCACATTCCATCTCAAAACCTTCAGAAGCTCCCTTCTGCCTATACTGAATTTAGTCCAGCTTCTTTGACGTTTCCTAAACACTTCTGAAGCTTTCTCAGTTCTGTGCCTCTCTGCATTGTTTTCCTCCGTCTGTCTCTGCTACTGAAATCCTATCCATCTCAATAAAGCTCTTTGAGAAGCATTTGTGGATCTCCCTACCAGATCTTCCTTCCTTGTGGCATTGTTAACCTGCCTTTATGTCCTTGCCACATTTTTATTTGATTTATACTTATTTGTATACTTATCCTTGATTTGTTGTCGCTGTTCAGTCATTTCAGTCATGTTCAACTCTTTGTGACCCATTTGGGGTTTTCTGGGTAAAGATACCAGAGCAGTTTGCCATTCCTTCTCCAGCTCATTTTACAGATAAGGAAACTGAAGCAAACAGAGTTACACAGCTACTAAGTGTCTGAAGATTTGAACTCAGGTCTCCCTGACTCCAGGCTCTATCCACTGAGCCACTTAGGTGCCCTTGATAGTCGATTATAAATTCAGGGACCCTATGGTCTTCAATCTATTATTATCTCTAGTACCACAGCAACTAGCAGACAGCAAATGCTCGATAAATGTTGGCTAAGTTGACTCAACAGTATCACATGTCCTATATTCAGACAGACAGGGATGTGGCCCATTAAAGCATCTTAGTGCTTAGGGCAATGCTTTCCATGTGATGGGTATGTAGTAAGTATTGCTGACTGACCTCTATGTTCTTTCACATGTCATGACAGTAATTCAGAACATCCTGTTATCTAACCTAAATTTCTGCACTCTGAGACCCTTGTGGAGGAGAAACTGTCTTAACCTGTTGAGAAACAATTAACATACATGATTGAAACGGGTTCCTTAAAGAGAGGGAACATACCATACTACAGAACCACGGTTTGTTCACCTGGCCCAGAGCCTTCTTTTACCTGTTTTGATGACTGATGTTTCTGGGTGGGCTGCCAGCATCCCCTTGTTGTAAAATTCACTCTTGTGATACATATTGGTCTCAAATTGTCTCAGAGACTGGACAGGTTTCAGCAGTTGCCAGTTCTTATTGTCTGGGAAGTGGTCCTCGATGAACAGGGCAGGGTGTGTGAGGAAATAGAATTCATTGTATCTGCAGCAGAGGCAAACACAAGAGTCATGGGCAGCCAGGTGTGGAGGAAGGGCAGTTTTGCACAAAGGTCAGCCTAAAAAGATGCTGTGTTCCCATCAGCCTCTGGGGTCACTTTGGGGATATTTTAAGTATGTCTTTTCTTGGGTTAGCTACCTCTCCTGCAGTAGGAGATTATAGGATTGTGAAATTAGAGCAAGAAGAAATTTGAGAAGCCAGCTAATTCAAACTCCTTATTTTACAGATGAAGGAAATGTGGCCCAGAAACATGGAGAGATTTGCATGAGATCACACAGGCATTAAATAGCAGAGGTTCTCTGACTCCAAAGTCATTGTTCTTTCCACCACTAACCAGGAGGGAGGTATTACTGGCAAAGGAACAATTCCAATGTGGGAAAACTCAATTTTAATATCCTGATGTTGGGGTCCACCAATTTCACAGTGGAGATTATTTCATAAATCATGCTCCATATTCCTCACATGCCTTTGATGTGTCATCCCTTTGACACAATGGATATGACCTGCATTTATTTGCAGATTTGTCACTCTTTGGGCATCCATTAGGCAAATGTTTAGTTAGGATTTTTATTTTTAAGAACAAAAAGAGCAAATGCTCAAAACTCAGGCAAGATCTGAAATGTTCAGGCAAGTGTGTGGGGGGAGGGGAGTTAGGGAGTGAATGGAAATGCACAATTGTCTTGTTCTCCCTCTAGATTGCTCTTCAGTTGCTTCATTATGAGGCTATTTAACTCGGCCTTGCAGTGACATGCTAAAAAAATATATTTATTATCAGAGCCTCATCCCCACAGGCTTTCCAGAGCACCACATTAATAAGAAAACCAACACTGCACACCCCATCATTTTGTGCCTAGTGGAGGCAGCATGGTGCTGAGCGGACAGGGCTGAAGTGGAAGGAAGAGGACCTTGGTTCAAGCCCAGTGTGACCTCAGCAAAGTTACTTAACTTTTCTGGGCTTTTACATTTCCTAATCTATAAATAAGGGATTTGGACTAGATGACCTCTAAGGTCCTTCTGAGCACAAATTGATGATCCTGCAGCCCAGGAGGCATTGGAAGGCTGCTTCAACACTGGCTTGCCCTTGTTTAGAATTGTCTTGTAGGACAATTAAGGATGGCTCATGGGGACCAAAGGCAGTGTCAGACAGCTTTTTTCTTACCCCTGAGATGAGAGGAAAATGTCCCCTTACTCTAATAAAGGCAAGCAATTTATACAACTATAATTATAAGCTAGAGGTTGAAGGGTAATATATTGGGAAGGAGATAGGTTTGTTAAGATTTCAATTTTTAAAAGCAGAAGGTTTTTCCCCCTATTAAATTAAGAAAAAAAGGAATGAAAGTTGGAAATACATCTTATAGATCATTATGTAGGCTCCTTGCCCTGGGCCAATGCACTGGGTGAATAATGAGACCTTTGAGATTGGATCTGATGAAGGAAAGATATGGTCTATTCTAGTCCATTAGCATATTGATGGCCTCCTAGCCTAATATTCCACTTTTGTTCCAAGAAGTTTTGTAGAAACAAAAGGAAAGAGATGAAATTCACGTGACCTTATGGGAAAGCCCCAGCTCTCTGCTAGGTAATGTGGAGAATTCAAACATGAATGAGACATTTCAAGGAGCTTTTATGTTTGATGACCAGACATAAGTCCATGAAATGGCTAAACAAAACAAGAAATGATACATTTGAAAACAAATACAGAAGATGAGTCTGAGTCTGTAGTTTTGAGCGTAGGTGGACTGGAAGCTTGATGGTAATAGGGAGAAGGATTGAATATGGCACTTATTACAGAGCTCTGAACAAAGTTCAACTGATGCCATAGACTGACTTGCAGCCAGTGAAAACTTTCATCAACCATCACAATTTGTGTTGTCTCCAGTCACATTACATAGATGTCACAGTCTTTGGATTGGAATGTATAGGACAAAAACGGAATCAAAAGTCAAGATAAGTGAGGAGGTTTTAACACAGTGGTTCTCAACCTTCCTAATGCTGAGACCCTCATGTGGGTAGACCCTCCTGGAGACGGATAGAGGAGCGCAGTGTCTGGGTTCCTAAGACCATCGGAAATATGTGTTTTCTGATGGTTTCAGGTGACTCCTGTCACCCCTGTGAAAGGGTTGTTCGACCCCCAAAGGGGTCACGACCCACAGGTTGAGAACCACTGTTCTAACAGATCATCTTAATAAATTCATTCTACCATGTTTGGATTAACTATATCCCTATGGCAACAAAATAATTCCTGAATGGGTTAATGATCTTAGAAAAAAAAATCTACAAGAAAGGGAGAGAGGTTGTAGGATTGGAGAAAGGCAAATGCCTTGACTTTTGAAAAGTGGGAGAAGGTAGACTCTTCAAACTATGGCCTAGTGAGCTTAACTTTGAATTCTGGCAAAATAATAGAATTAGAACCACCCTTTATTAAAGGGGTGGTTTGTGAGCATGTAGAAAAGGAAACAGTGCTCATTATGAGCCAGTGTGGGCTCATCAGAAGCAAGCAATGCTATATTAATTTTATGCTCTTTTTTGACAGTGATTACGATGGCAGATTAGAGAAATTTCTTATATATACCTGAACTTAAGCAACTAATTTTACAAAGGGCTTTTTTGATATTCTTATAGATAAGATGGAAAGATGTGAACTGCATAATAGTATAGTTAGGTGGATTTAGAACTGCTTCAGTATCTAGATTCAAAGAAGGATGATCAATCGATCAAGGTCACGCTGGAGAAAGGTCCCAGGGGTTGTCCTCGGGATCAGTCTTTGTCCTTATTCCATTCACCATTTTTATTGATGACTAAGATGAAACAATAGATGGGATGTTTATTGGATTTGTTGCTCATAAAAAGCCAGTAGGGATAGTTAACATGTTAGATGGAAGAATTACAATCCAAAGAGTTCTCGGCAGCCTGGAAATATGGGCAGACTCTGATAAAAAGAAACGTAATAAGAATAAATGTAAAAATCTATATTTGAATTTAAAATAGTAATGGTACAAGTACAAGACTGGGGGAAACATGGTTACACCACAGTGTATGTGTGTGTGTGTGTGTGTGTTTGTGAAAAGGGGTGGGGGAGGGTTTAATGCTTAATATGGGTCAACAATATGATAGAGCAGGAAAAAAAATGCCAGAGAATCTAGGTTGAGCTTGGAATAGCAGAATTATGGAAGTGAAAGGCTTACTCTGTTTTATCATGTCTATAGCACTGAGCTCTGGATATCCCATTTTAGGGAGGCCACTGACAGATGGAGCATGTGCTGAGGAAGGTGATCAGGATGGTGAGGGCACTGGAAAGCGTGCCATCTGAGAATGAGTTAAACGGATAGGGGATGCTTAGCTTGGAGTAGAATAGAAGTAGAAAGGAATACAATCACTTCATTTAATTAGGAAAGTATTGTGGCACAGTGGAGAGAGGGCTGGGTTTGAATGGAGTTGGCAGACCTGACTTCGAATCCTGGCCATGCCACTGACTGGTTCTTTGACTCTGGACAAATCTTTTAACCTCAGTGAGCCTCAGTTACCTCATCTGTAAAATAAGAGATTGAACCAGGTGGTTTCTAAGCTTCCTTACAGGTCTAAATCTATGATCCTAAAACTGTGTGACTGCCAGAGAGAAGAGAGATTAGACTTGTCTTAATTGGTCCCAGAGGGCAGAACTAGAAGTAATGGGTAGGAGTTAAAGTGACATAGATTTTGGCTTAATTTGTGGGGAAAAAGCCTTCCAATTAAGGCTGCCTCCAAGTGGAATGAGCTGTCTTGGGAGGCAGGGAGCTCCCCATCACTGGAGGGCTTCAAGCAGGAGCTTGAAGCTTTCCTCCTCAATATTTCCCCATAGAGAATATTATAGAGGGGATTCCTGTTTGGATCTTTCCAGTTCCGTAGTTATATTCTCCTGGATTCTAATGTTGGGCCTATGCTGTGAAATTCACTGGGCCCCACGGATGTTGTTCAGTCACTTCAGTGGTGTCCAACTCTTCATGCCAGAGTGGTTTGCCGTTTCCTTCTTCTGCTCACTTTACAGATGAGGAAATTGAGGCAAACAGGGTTAAGTGACTTGCCCAGGGTCACATATCTAGTAAGTATCTGAGGCTGGATTTGAACTCAGGTCTTCCTGATTCTGGGGCCAGTGCTCTATCTACTGTGCCATTTACCTGCTCCAACCTGATGGTATGGGACACAAATCTCAGTTTCAAAGGAGTGGGAACTTTGATTTTTTGTGACAGAGTATGCCGTTGTATTAGCAAGTCTTTGTTTGGGCTGGGACATGCATGGCCACCAGGCTGGATAGACTAAAGTGACCTAGGATAGTGGGATTTAGGGAGGTGAAGGGTGGTTCAGGAGAAAGGGACTAGTGTTTGTGCCAGAGGGTTAGATGGCTGTATACAATAGTATATGGATCCTTTTAGTTCAACTGACATTACTTTCCCTGGGGAATGTGTCTCCCTCAAAAATACACATGATTAGAAAGCTCATTGTTTCTTACAGTATCTTTCTCCCTATTCCTCATCTCAACAGACCAGAGTGAACATAAGAATCTGTCTATAGCCGGTGCCCTCAGAGTCTCCCTCCATCCTTGAATGAAAGGCTGTGTACATTTAGCTTCAGGGATATGACCCCAGACAGTATTAAAGCAGGGCAGCACTGATCCTCTACTTAAGCAGGTCACATATGTAGGCAGCCACTGTGACTTTGGAGCACCACAGGGTCACAGATTTATAGGTAGAAGGGACCTCAGAGGTCATCCATTCCTCTTTTTTTTAACGGGTTAGTAAACTGAGACAAAGTGACAGTAAATGACTAGGTTTCACAGAAAGATGAGCGTATGAGGCATTACTTGAACCCAGATCTTCCTGATTCTAAGACTAGTGCCTTATCCACCTATCCAAATCTACTTTGGATTTCACAGGGTTATTGTTTCTGGATTTTAGTAAGCCATACAGAATCTGTGCTTATATGCCCAAGTCCTAAGATAAATCAAAAGAAATATAATAAACTTGGTTTCTCTTTGCTATTTTTATTTCACTTTTTTAAATAAATGAGAACTAGTATTTGGGGTAAAGGAATAGGGCAGAGGGATGAGGGAAACTGAATATTTTTGCTATAGTCGAATGCTTTCTTAGATTAGTGATGGGGAAGCTGTAGGATTTAGTTAAAGGGTAGGGGTGGTTCTGATAAACATATATGGGAACCACTATAACTCTGGCACCTTCATGTGCCCATCTGTAAGGTAGCTTGTGACAGTAATCTATACAAGTGTGCTTTGTGGGAGTGTGCAAATGAGAAAGAAGCTCTGTCTCTATTCCCACTCGACCCAAAGAGCCTTCTGCTCCCTTTTCCTCCCATTTCTCCAAACTCAAAGGAAATGAGGAAGGGTACCTACATGAAGGTGAATTTAGTGGTAGCAGGATCTACCAGGCCACTTCCCCATGTGCTGTCCAGTAGATGCCATCTTCCTTCCAGGTAAACGGCATTCCAGGCATGGTCATATTCCCCTGAAAAGCTCTGTCCAGTTTGGTAGCCATAGCCCTTGGAATATCCGGCCACTGTCATGCAATGCACCCCTGCAAGCCTGTGGGGAAGGAGAGAATAATTGAGCAGCACCTCCTGTGCACAGAACCTGTCTCTCATCCACTCCAATGCTCTCAAGGGGACATAACCGGTGACGCCAGAGGTGTCAGGAACAGCAGAAGATGCAAGATTGAAATAGACTGTGTTGTCCTCTAGCTGCCACATCATTATCTCAGGCTGATTATTGCTATCATTTATTTCTCCAGGAAAGTTCAACATCATTTTATATTTGGTTCTTCAATGATTTTTTAACATTTAATTTTTATTTTATTTTTTCTCAATTACATGGAAACAAAATTTGTTTAACATTCTTTAAAAAAAAATTGATTTCTAAATTCTCTCTCTCTCTCCCTCCCTCCCTTCCCTTCCCTTCCCCCTTCTTGAGAAGGCGAGCAATCTGATATAGATTATACATGTGCAGTCATGCAAAACATTTCCATATTAGCCATGTTGCAAAAGAAAACGGAGACCAAAAAAACCTCAAGAATAATAAAGAAAGTTAAAAAAAAGTCTGCTTCCATCTGCATTCAGACTCCATCAGTTCTTTCTCTGGAGGTGGATAGCATTTTTCATCATGAGTCCTTCAGAATTTTCAATGAGGTTTCCCTGCTTTCTTTTCCCTTCTCTAGGTCATTGTCTATTTTTTTGTTTCCCCCCTCTCTGAGTCCCTCTGAGCCTTCTTGTCTCCTCCTCCCTCTTGTCTTTGTGTCTCTCTTGCTTGTCCCCCACCTCTTTGCTCCCTTCTTTTCTCTCTGATTCTTTCTGTTGAGCTTTGTGTTGGTCTCTGCCATGTGTTATGGTGTAAATAGTTGGCTACTAACAAGTTGCTGTGTGATCCTAGCTTAAACAAAGTCATTTAACCTCTCCGATTTTCAGTTTTCTCATCTGCAAGATGAATGGATTAGATTTGATGGAATCTAGATCCTTACTAGCTCTCAGATTCTATGTACTATGCTGTGCCCTCATAGCTCTGTGTCGATAATACCATGATCCCTTTCTCCTAGACACCACCAATTAGGCTGACTGAGGCACACTGCCCATGACTTGCTACAGTGGAAAGAGCTCTGGTCTACACGTTAGAGATTCAGGGTCTAGGTCTGGCTCTGTTACTAACTCGTTATGTGACATTGGGGAAACCACGACTTTTTTCATGTCTCAGTTTTTTCATCTGCAAAATGGAAGTAGGTGATACCTCTTCCTACCAGTCTCAAAGCAGAGGTTCTTGTCTCAGAGTGCCCTCTGGCTGCCTGGTAAAGCCCAAGGACTCCATCTCGAAATAATACTTTTAAATGCATAAAATAAAATGCATAGGACTACCAAGGAAACAAATTCTACTAAAACGTGTTTATTGAATTTCTTTTTAAGTTCACGTCCTTTAGATTAAGAGCCCCTGTAGAGTGGAGGGTTGTTATGCAGGTCAAATGGGATGTACTGTAAGAGGGTGCTAGAATTAGAATAAAAAGAGATGAGTTTGAATCCAAACCATGTGAATTACTACCTATGTGACTTTGGGCAAACCTCTCCTTCTCTGGGCTCCAATTTCCTCATTTTTAAAAATAAAAGCACTGAATTGACATTCCCTTCCAGTTAAGGTCCTTTCCAACTTTAAAACCCCGTGATCATAAATATAATGGTCTGGCATTTGCCATATGTGTGACACGAGGCAAGACACCTAAACTTTTAAAGCCACAGCTTCTCCACCTATAAAAATGGGGGTGGTAATATGTACTTACCTAATAATAATAATTGCTAACTCATATGGCACTCTAAGGTTTGGAAAGCACTTTATATACATTCTCTCATCTGATTTTCACCACAACCCTGAGAACTAGTTGCTATTATTAACCTTTTACAGGTGAGGAAACTGAGGCTCCGAGTAGTTTAATTACCTGCCTAGGGTCATGTGAATACAAATGTTGGAGGTGAGATTTAAACCCAAGTCTCTTTCTGATTTCAAGTCTAGCTATTCCACTATACCATATACTATCCCATTAGGTTTCCTCACATGGTTATGAAGACCAAATGAGATAATGGCTGGTAAGTACTTTGTAAATCTTAAAGTTCTGGATAAATGTTTGCTACAATTATCATCAAGTAAGATAATGTAACTAAAGTACTTTGGAAACTGTCATATATTACACAAATATAAGGAATTAGAGTTTTTGAAATTTGTGATTCTGTGGGGTAGAAAGTTCAGATCTGGGAGTCTGTTGGCTCTCCAAATCCAAAATTGGCTGGCCCAAGAACAATTAGTAGCAAATCTGCCAAGAGACAACCTCTCTGTCTCCCCTCTTCTCTCTCTTTCTCTCTCTCCCTCCTTTTTCCCTTTCTCTCTCTCTCTCTCCTTCTCTCTGTCTCTCACTGTGTCTCTTTCTCTCTGCCTCACTTTCTTTTTCACCTTGTAGAGAATTAGGGCTGCACACCCACATGGAATTTATCAGAGGGAAAAATGTAGAAAAGCTGCATAAAAAATGGTACTGTCCACACTATACATTATGATGTTACTTGTAACATATTTGTCCTTTTGCTTAATACTGTTCTATTAGCTCACACAATTCAGATTTACTCACTTCAAATACTTAGATTAGGAAAAGGGAGAGGAGAATAATTACTTCCAAGTTATGGGTGTAGCCCAGACTCTGTTTGCCTTGAGAGGCAGCTTCTTAGTTTTGTTCTGGTAAACAAGCACTAGGCTGATGAACATGATGGTTTAAGAGGTTATCATTTCATCCCTTTCACTTGTACTCGCATGAAGATCTGATCCTTCTATAGGTATGCATATTGATCTCTCAGTAGAATGTAAGCTGACCAAGGGTAGCATCTCCTTCTTTTTTGCATTTATATTCCTGTTCCTTATTATAGTGTCTGGCATATACTCTAATGGATGGATGCTCTCATAAATTTGGATGTTTCTTCCAGTGGTGAAGATCACAACCCATCTATGCCTGCTCATTCTATGAGACTATCGTCCAGGTCCTCCTATGGGTTCATCACAAGAGCGTCCAAGATTGTGTCATCTCCAGAAAGATTGTGTACTTGGTCTTGTCCAGTGGCTCTTACCGACTTTATCTAAGTGCTTTTTCTACTTCTCTATATAGCACATTGTGAACCGAAGGGTTAGAATCCAAATGTGGTGGCACCTCTATAATAATGAATAATGATCAATAATGAAAATAGATTGTAAGAAAAACATTGACAAATCTGTTCCATTTTACGACCATTTTTTAACTTCCTGCTGGTTTCATCTATGAATTCTCTAGAGATAATGTAGCTCCCTAGGCTCTTAGACCTAGCCTATTTTAGATTTATTTTTACTCCCATTGCATTTCATCCTTTTGAAATCTTTTGTCATTTTCCTCTGTAGCATTTTACGAATGAATTTATATGACTTACTAGTGTTACTTTCAGGTCCCATATCTCTCAAATGTTTCCTGTGTAAGGTAATTTCTAGGCTCTTTTGATCTCATTGTAGCACCTGTTTTACATTATAAATTTTCCCCCAGATCAAGGTTAATGATGATCAAGACTAATATCTTTGCCTCTTTCTATTTCCTAATTATTGGCATCAAGAGCTTGTTTGAATAGGTCAGGCTGAAGTTACTGCAATTTTTTGTCATCTCATTTTTAACTTTTCTTCTAATTTTATATTGATTTAGACTTTTACCATAACTAGCTCATGGTCAGAATACAGCAGACCACAGTTATGATATGGTCCCTTCCCCCATCCCCATGAGTACCCCAGTTATTTTTTTGTTTATACAGATACAATAATTTAAAAAAAATAATGTTTTCAACATTCACTTTTATAAGATTTTTAGTTTTAAATTACCCTCTTTCTTCCTTCCTTCCCCTTCTGCAAGATGGCATGCAATCTGATAAAAGCTACACATTTATAATGAATGATATTAAACATACTTCCACATTGGTCATGTTGTGAAAGAAGAATCAGAATAAAAGGGAAAGAGAAAGAAAAAAAACAACAAAAAGAAAATAGTATGCTTTGATCTGCTTTCAGACTCCATAGTTCTTTCTCTGGATGTGAATAGTATTATTCATCATGAGTCTTATGAAATTGTCTTAGATCATTGCACTGTTCAGAAGAACTAAGTCTATCAAGGTTGATCATCACACAATGTTACTGTTACTGTGTACAGTGTTCTCCTGGTTTTGCACACTTCACTCAGCATCAGTTCATGCAAGTCTTTCCAGATATAATAATTTTCATTCTTTTTGCTGTTGTTCTGTGTTTAATATATCCAGTGCTATTGACTTTATTCTTTTTTTTTAATGGATATTGTTTTTTTTAACTTTTATTTATTTTAGTTTACATCATTCATTTCCATGAGATTTTGAGTTACAAATTTTCTCCCCATCTTTCCCCTACACACCACCCCAAAACAGCCATCCCACTGCATAACCCCTCCCTCAATCTATTCTCTCCTATATCCTCCCCCATCACCCCTCTGACTTTCCAGTACAGCAGGATGGATCTGACTACCACAGTGCCTGTGTATCTTAAGTTACAGTTGGATGTAGTTAATAATAATAATAATAATAATAATAATAATAATAATAATTGTATATATATGTATATAAATACATACATATTTTTAACATTTGATTATAGAGCTTTAAATTCTAGATTCTTTCTCTTCCTCCCTCATCACCCACCCCCACTGGAGGGACAAGCAATCAAATACAGGCTGTACATGTATAATTACGCAGAACCTCTCCACAGTGGGCATATTGTGAGAGACTGTTTACATGTCCTTCCTTCCTATCCTGCCCCCCCACACCCGTTCCACTCTCTACCCTGTCCCTGTCCCTGTCCCTCTACAGAAGTGTGCACTTCCATCAACCCTCCACCCACCCTGCCCTCCCCTCGATCATCCCACCTCTCATCCCCATTCCCCCTACTCCCCTGTGTGGCAAGATACCCAATTTAGAGTTTATGTCATTCCTTCCCTAAGCCAAGTTCA
>CM053582.1:223079975-223158156 GCA_028627135.1 Pseudochirops cupreus
GGCCAGACTGCTTATCTCCCCCTTTCACAAATCCCATTCACAGCTGCCGCTAATCTGCTCACCTGAAGCTTCTCAGCTCTTCCCGTCCAGCCGCCCCCGGGGCACAGCCGCGGCTTCAGGCCAGGCTGGTTTCGGTTCGCAGTGCTGATATGGTTCCTCGTAGCCGAGCTGACTTTAGTGGGAAGTATCTTTGTGTGCGATTTGGAGTTCCAGGATTGGTTTAGAGTCCTATTTTATGGGTATTTTGGGGTGGCTATGTGAGAGCTGCGCTATGTTGCTGCTTCTACGCTGCCATCTTGGCTCCGCCCCTAAAAATGTTTTCTTTATAGTAACTTTGTGAAGTAGGAAGTTAAAATATTGTTATTTTTCAGTTAAGGAAACTGTGTCCTAGAGAAGTTGTCACTTACACAAAGTCATAGGAAGCAATAGAGCTATTATTCAAAGGTTAAGTCTTTTATTCCAGATTCAGAGCTCTTTCCTTTATACCAAAGTGGAGCATAATACTTTTAATCACTGGCATAGTCACCTGTGGATATTAGTGTCCTTGTTCTTTGTGCCAACTATTTTTTTCATCTCTGGAAGGACATAACCAGTGTCACTCAAGGAGTCAGTTTTCCAAGGGAAGTGGGGCAGAAATGGAGAATGATAGGATCACAGATTTAGAACCAGGAGGGGCCTTAGAGGCTACTGAATCCAATCCCTTCCTTTTATTGTTGCTATTGTTAAATCATTTTTCACTTGTCTCTAACTCTTTGGGACTCCGTTTGGGGTTTCCTTGGCAGAGATACTGGACTGTTTTGCCATTTCCTTCTCCAGCTCATTTTACAGATGGGGAAACTGAGGCAAATAGGGTTAAATGACTTACCCAAGGTCACAGAGCAACTGTCTGAGGCCAGATTTGAACTTATGAAGATGAATCTTCCTGATACCGGGCCCAACACTCTATCCACCACACCACTTGGCTACCTTCTCCCCTCCTCCCCACTGCCTCTTATGGATGGGGGACTGAGGCACAAAGAGGTGAAATAACTTGCCTGACATGACTTCTTAACGTCTAGTTGAGTCCACTCAACACAGAAATACAAATACAAGGAAGAGGAACAGAATTCTTTGTGGCTGCAGAGGCTGCGCTGGCACACAGCATGCAGGAGCCACCATCCCCTGCTCTGCTCCTCCCTGCTCCCACCTCTTATTCTCCAGACATTGGACTCCCCTGGAGCTGTTGCTGTGGAATGGTGAGCTTGTTCCAAAATCACTGGCATCCTTTCTGATGAGTCCTCCCTCCATTATGAACTCTGTAAAAATTCTCTACCTCACTGAAAGGGGGAGGGAACAGTCATTTATATGGTGCCTACCTGTAATGTTAATGGAATAGGAAGGCCATGTGACCACATGTGTCCCCTTTTCCTTGGAACAGGAGCCACATTCCCAGGTCTAAAAGTACACTGGTATTTTATACTAAGCTAATTAGGCACTGAGTCAGAGGGTTGTGGTGCCTACTGGCTCTGAGCTATTAGTTGAAAACCATATATACTGGGAGGTTGGTATTTTACTTTAAGGGCTCACTCATGAGATGGATCTTTTAATTCCCTGGAAGGGACTCTGAGTTTGTTAAGAGACCCCCTCCACTCTCTCCCTCTCCGCTACTCAGATGCTGCTGCTCTCCTGGTCTGGTGGCATATGTAGGTGGTTATCTTACTTTGTTCAGACAGTTGGAGCCCTGTCTGTTGGATTCTTTCTTGGATACTCACTTCTTCCTACTTACCCATACTCATCTGTCTGTTAATTAAAGTAAGATCATTAACCCCTTTAAAACTGTCTTTCCTTTAGAAAAGCAGATCAAAAGAACCTGTGCTACCAGCCCTTCTGTGTGCTAGTCTAGTTGCTATTATACTACCATGTGCCAAGGACTGTGTTAAGTGTATTTTTTAACCAATATTTTCTCATTTGATTCTCACAATAACCCTGTGAGGTAGGAGTCCATTTTATAGTTGAGAAAACTGAAGTAGAGGTGGCTTAGAGACTTGTCCAGGGTCACACAGCTGGTAGGTATCTAAGGCTAGATTTGAACTCAGGTCTTTCTGACTCTGGACCCAACACTTTCTCTGATGCCTATTCTCCTGTAGAGCAATTGCTGTTTGATTCTTTGCACTGTGCCAACCAAACATTCTGAGTACCCTATTTAGAGACTGCTGACATTCAGGGTAGTGCTTCCTTTTTAGTCATAAAAGTTTCCTCACTTACCCCATAAGGACACACCAGATGGAAGTCTAAGAAGGCATCCTGGGAGTGTGCTGAGAGACAGGGGAGACCATCCTGGCATTTAGAAATTCTTTGCACATAATCCTTAAGTTAGATAACTAAGCAGGATAACAGGTCTAGAGTCAGTAGGGACTTCAGAAACCAAATGGTTCAATACCTTCATTTTATAGATAAGGAAACTGAAGCAAGGAAATTAAGTGACTTACCTAAGGTCAGAGTGTCAAAGGCAGGATTAGAACCCAAGGTTCTAGAGTTAGCACATTTTCCACTGCCACACCGTCTCCCTAGAATTACAGCTGTTTTCTGGATGGCTACAGTCGGACATCCCACCATCACTTCAAATTCACCTTACATAAAATCAAACTCAATCTATCTCCTCAAATCAATTCTACCTCCTGGCTTCCTTGTTTCTATTGAGAATAGTACCATTAATCCTGTTATGAACTTTCAGTCTATCTTTGATTTCTGTACATATCAACTTCAAATATGATGTTGAATGATGATATGAGGACTAAGAACTATCATGATAAATGACCGATTTTAGCATCAAGATGTGCTTGCCTATCGAGGCATGTGAAGCCAAGATGGTTTCTCTGTTCAGGGGCCAACTGGTCTCAAAAAAGGAAGGTGGAACCAAATTTATTCTTCTCATGGAAGGATTAAGAGATTTCCAGGCATGTAGGAACAGCAAAGATGACACTTGCTTTGGCAGCAACAGCTGGCCTAGATTCTCTCTGAATTTACAACACCATGGAACAGCAGTGAAGTTAGGCTGCAGCTGAGAGTGGAGGAAAGCAGTCAGCATCCACTGGGAGTTAGTTCCAGATGATAAACTCAGATTGTGTTAATCAAGGGTGGGTGAAACAAAAGAACCAGGACAATGGAAGAAGTCCAGGGAACCTGGGAGCCTCCCTAGTGAGATAGTGAGAAGATGATGGAGTCAAATGACAGAAACATCACATCAGTGAGATTATTCTGGAAATGAAAGAGACAGAGAGAGACAGAGATGTAATGGTTTGAGTCTTCGATTAGGGAATCAGGCACTTAGGTCGGGGTTCTGCTGCCGTGCAAGACCTTTGGCAAGTCATTTTACTTTTGTGGATCTCAGTTTCTTCATCTGCAAAATGAGTGGGGTGTGGACCGATTGTCCTCTAAGGCTTCTTTTCTATGCCTTAACATCTTGTGATTTCAGTGGGGGAGAAGATGGAAGGTCCATGTGTTAGATACATAATGCACTGCTCTTTCTTCCATCCTAATAAGGATGGCAGAAATGGCCTGTGTTGTTTGTTTATGTTACACTTGAACATCACCTTCCCAAATTCTATTTTGGTCTCTTCTCTTTTGACCTCACAATACTGTTACCCATTCCACATTGTGACTTTTTCCATTAAGGTTTCACCAAATTGGGTGTTGCCATAAGAAATTAAGTGGGAATTTGGGGGAGAATTTTGTGGAAGCTGCAGATGACATGTAAAAGCCAGCAGATGACCCAGAGCCTATGACCAAATACATAATTCAAATTTTACAATAAGGTACTGTAAACACCCCCTAAAAGAAAAAGAAAAAATATTAGACTTCCCTGCTGTGAAGGGAGGGCCAAAAATTTTTATATGAATTTTCCAGATGATGGGGGCTCCGTGCCCCTAACTCCCGAGATATGGAAGGAATAACTGTACTTTCTACACTACAAGAATAAATGCTTGTATCAAGAACAAAGAGTTTTGATTGTAAGGTTTTTGTTTTTTCCCTCCACAATCAATATTGTAGCAGGGCTGCTTGAATAGCTAACAGCCTCGTCTTCAATACCTGGCTTCTTCAAGAATCCATGGCTTTATCAGTGTGGTTATTTCTTCTCTCTGTACAGATTGAAGCCTCTCTATGCCTTAATAAACAGTTTCCCTGAACTATGATTGAAAATACTTGTCACTTAGTGGCCAACCCAATAGTGACAACTTCTTCAAATTCAGTATCTGGTCCTGGGGAGAAAGATAGATACATGACTATTACTGGGGTTGTACATATATCTTGATAGTGTCTGTAAGAGCTTTGGCTTCATTGGAGCAGATTTCAGGGACCCAGAGTTACCTCCTGTTAATGAGGAAGTACTAGAGTTTGACTTCAGACAGTCAGTTAGGCAACAAACATGGATTAAGTGACTACTAACTGCCATGTTAAGAACTGGGAATACACAGAAAGGCCAAAGAGAGTCCCTGCCCTCAAGGAGTTCACAATCCAGTGGAACACCATTCTGTTGTTTTAATAAGAGTACAGTGTCTAGGATGAAGAGAGAAGACAGCCCCATAGAGCAATAGGAGATCACATTGGGAGTACTGTGCTTCATTCTGGAGCTATCCAGATGAAAGCAAACAACATGTCAAGATGACTAGGAACCACATCATATGAGGAAAAGAAGAAGGAACGGTGAAGGTTTAGTCTACAGGAGATGCCTTTAAGGGACGAGATAGGTATCTGCGGATACCTGAAGTGCTTTCATGTGACGGTGGGATTAGAAATGTTCTGTGTGGCTCTAGAAGGTGAAACTAGGGCCATTGGATAGAAGTGAGAGGAAGGCTCCAGATGAGGAATGTTTCTATAAATTATGACAGAGAACTGGCCTTGGAGCCAAGAATGCCTGAGTTCAAATCTTGCATCTTACCCATATTGGATGCATACCCCTGGGCAAGTCGCTGGATTCCCAAGTGCCAAAGCAACTCCATAATTATTAATAACAACAACGTAATAATAATGGCTAGAAAGTATATAGTACTTTAAGATTTATAAAGCACTTTACATAAGTTATCTCACTTGTTCTCACCACATCCCTTTCAAGTAGGGGCTATTTATTATTATCCCCCTTTTATAGATGAGAAAGCTGAGTTTGAGAAAGGTTAAGTGATTTGCCTAGAGTCACACAGCTAGCATATATCTGAGACAGTATATAAACTCAGATTTCCCCAATTACATGTCCACCACTCTGTTGTGCCACTTAGTAGCCTCCAAGATTATAATTTGTAGAGCAGTTGCTGGTCTGCATTGGTAGAGGGCGTTTCTTCACCAGCAGTTTCCTACACTGAAGAGTTCATAGGTCTAGCAGAAAAAAATAGAACAGATGTTTTTTGTGAGCTATTGACAGAGGTGATCAAGCAAAATATTAGAAGGCAGTTGGTCATGGTTATGGTGAAGCTGCAGCAGATGATTCTTCATGTCCCAGGTCAGGAAGATTTGGTTTGCAGTGTTTTATGGTGAGCACTAAATTCAAGAAATCTTCATTCCAAATATTATTCATAGTGGCATGATGGCTTTTACTCTGTTCGAGTCTTACTGTGATATCTAAAATTGTGGAGACATGGAGAAAATACTGGGTTCTTGAAGCCTATACTAGAAGAACTCAATTTCTCATAGGTCCCACTAAAATGGGAAAGGCTTTAAGTATGAGCTCGGCAATGGATGGTATGTTTGGTGTCTGGGGACCAGGATAATTTAATTAGAATGGCTTCTCATCAGAAGGTTGGCTACTAGGTCACGATGAATTTTTTTTTCAGCCATAGACTTATGGAGAAAGTTTAGTAATGGTATAAAAGTAAGCGCTGTGGCCTGCATTATTGGAAGAACTACACCAAATAATAAATCACATACCCTTGATGGTCTAAAGTATTATTCTTGTTATTAATATCATTAATCATGGTGACACAGCTGTATGATAATCAGAAGCAGCATGGATTTAGGCTTAGTGTTATAGGTTGTCGCTGAGTTGATGGCTTACTTAACCAAATCTATTATCTAAAAGTCACCATCTTATAGGATTATAGGATCATATATCCAAACCTGAAAAGGGGTCTTAGAGACCATTTAGTGAAACCCTTTCATTCTGCCTGTGAGGAAATGGAGGCCCAGGGAGGTTATGACCTGCCCAAGGTCACCCAGGGAGTGTCAGAGGTAGGTTTAGACCCAGGTCCTCTGACTTCATTTCAGCGCCCTTTCCAATGTCCCATGCTGCCTTCCTAATCTTGCATCAGGCATTATGGCCTCACCCTTGAAGAGGCTGAACTGCTCATGAGACTTCAAGAAAGAAATGATACGACAAATGTTTTGGGTTTGAGTTTCTGTAATATTAATAGAGAACATTGTTTGGTTGATGCAGGTCACTGGTTCACAAGTAGAAAATTAAAAAGAAATTCTCTAGCATTTTGGCTGTGATTAACTAAAAGCAATCATGAGACACATTTACAATTCAATATCTGATTCTTAAACATAAAGGGGCACTTCAGATATAATTAGCTGGTTTAACCACTTAGTGTAAAATGATAACTTCAGGAACTAATAACTGCTCACATTTATAGAGTGAAAACATGCCTGCTCTCATATTGATTTTCAAAACCACCCTATGAAATGGGAAGGGAAGCCGTTAACAGTGCATAGGTGTCCACCTATGGTTGTGTCCCTGGCTGCCTTCTCTTACCTGGCTACATTTGTCTAATGACCCTGATAGTAGCCTCCACACCCTGCTAAATGGAGAAGCTTCAGGGAATCTCAAAACCCCTGAGTTACCCTATTAGAGTAAGACCAGTGGTGATGGCCAAAGTCCCATTCCTGCAGGACAGGAGTCTGAATACCAATTAACTGCCAATTCCCCAGTTATCTTTTCCTCACCCTACAATGAGTCAACACCATCTCAAAGTCCAGGCTCCTTGTTGCCTTCCCTTAATATCTGGTCTTGCTAGATGCAGACAAGAACCCTATAAAGCCCCACCAGGCTTTACTGGTCCATTAAGGGTTCCATCAGGATTCCCAATTCCATCCAGACCTGAGCCAATGAACCTGATTTTTTTCTCTCATCCTCCCTGACTTCTCTCAGCATCCCAAATGGCCCCTCAGTAAAGCTAGCTTGCTTAACTGTCTTGTGGTGTGTGCCTTTATTTCTTATACTGGGCCTCTGTATCTTGAACCTCTCTAAATCTGGACCAAGATAATTTGCACATGTTGATGATCTTACCCACTTCAATGGCTTTCATTATCATCTCCGTTGGCTGACTGAAATTTACATCTAATTTCAGTTAAATAAGTATCAATTAACCATTTACCAGGTGCCAGTCTCTGTAACTGGCATTGGGAATAAGAAGATAAAAATGAAATAGTCCTTGCCCTCAAGGAACTTACATTCTACTCCATCCCCAACCTGTCCCCAGGGCTTTGGTCCTGTATTTCCAAGTGCCTGCTGCGTATCAACACCAACATATTCTGCAAGCATCTTAATATTCAACATGTTAAAAACCGAACTCATAATCTCCCCTCCTGTCCCTCAGAAACATGCTCTTGCCACTCACATTTCTGTTTCTGCCGGTGGTGCTACTGAGTCAGTAGCAAGTAGTGCAAAGCACTTTAGATATACTCTGTAATTTGAGACATACAACAGCTCTACAAGGTACATACCACAGGTGGTATTGTCCTTATTTAAGAGAAGAAAATTGAGACCCAAGAAATTAACTTGTGTATGGTCACATAGTTATTGAGCATCTGATGGGAAATCTGACCCCAGGTCTTTTCCATCTCTATGCCCACCCTGTACTCACTGTGCCATGCTCCTGGTGACCCAAGCCAGTAGCTCAGAGTCATCTCTCCCTTTTGTTCCCCATATCTGATCAGCTGTCAAGTCTTTTCTATTTGACTTTCAAAACATCGAACATTTGTTTCCTCCTTTCGATTTACATAGCCACCAACATCACCTATTATTTGGACTATGGCAACAGACTCCTACCTGGTATCCCTCCATACAGCCTTTCTCCTCTCCAATCCATTGTCTATGGAGAGACCAAAATAAACGTTTGCTCAGAAACCTTCAGTGGCTTGCTATGTGTGTAACACAAGTTACCAGGTAACACAGGGGATAGGGTGCTAGGCCTGGAGTCAGATGAGGAAACTGAGGGAAAAAGAAGTTAAGTAAATTGCCCAGAAGTTAAGTAAACTGCCACACAGCTAAGTGTCTTAGGCTGGATTTGAACTCATATCCTCCTGGCTCCAGGCCTAGTGCTCTATCTACTATACCATCTAGGTGCATCTATGTGTGTGTGTGTGTGTGTGTGTGTGTGTGTGTGTGTGTGTGTGTGTCCCTATACCAAAGAAATCAGAGTTCTGATACACACATACATTTATGTTTACCTCATTGCTGAATTTGTGCATACATATGCGTTGTTTTTCAGTTGTAGTCATTTTCAGTCATGTCCAACCCTTAGTGACCCCATTTGGGGTTTTCTTGGCAGAGATACTGGAGTGGTTTGCCATGACCTTTTCCAGATCATTTCACAGATGAGGAAACTGAGGCAGACAGGGTTAAGTGACTTGCCCAGAGTCACACAGCTAGTGAGTGTCTGAGACCTGGCATTTAAGGCCTTCCAAAATCTGGCTCCAGTCAACTAGGCTCCAATGGTAAGAAGAGTATTAGTCATATTATCTGAAGTATAATCATCTTAAAATACAGTAACTGGTTCTAGCCCAATGAAAATATGCGATGAAAATATGAATAATGTGACTGCTTCAAAAGATTCATCATTCCCAGTAAGTGGAACTAAGTTATATTTCAGATTACTCCCTTTTATACACTCAGCCAAACCAGACAATACTAATTCACCAAACTTAACACCCTATTCCTTGCCTCTGTGCATTTTTACAATGTCTGCACTCCCTTCTCCCTGCCTGGTCTTGAGTTTACTCATCCTTTATCTTCTTGCAAGGCTCAGACCAAATGAGACTTCTCAGTGAGTTTTTCTCTCATCCCACCTTATTGGGAAGAAGGTCATTAAATGAATGATCTGTTTCAGCAAGACGCATATGAGGGAAGGGAGGAGTTCTCTTGTTCCCCGAGTCATCTTATATTTGCTCCTCTGTGTACATGATACATCCCACAAGAACCACTTCACATCTGGATTTGTGTCTCTGGTATCAAGCAGAGTGCCTGGCAAATAGCAGCCAATTAACTTGACTGTTGAATTGAATTGAGCTGTGAACTCTTAATGTTCTGATTGTGTTACTCTTTGACTCAAAAACCATCAGGGGCAGGGAAAGCTAGGTGGTGCAGTGAATAGAGCACTGACCCTGGAGTCAGGAGGACCTGAGTTCAAATTCGGCCTCAGACATTTAACACAAAAACTAGCCGTGTGACCTTGGGCAAGTCACTTAACCCCAAATGCCCTGCCCTCCCCCCACCAAAAAAAAAAAAAAGAAAAAACAAACCCACAACATCAGGGGCTCATTCTTGATATGATAAATAAAGTATGAATTTCTTATTCTGTCATTCAAAGTCTGCCAACATTTCCTTCTACCTTACTTCAATCTCCTCCCCTTTGCATGGCTTGTATTGCAGCCAAACTGGACTACTCACTACCTGGAATTCTTATTCTGCCCTTTCCTATTTCCCTGATGTTTTGTCTTTCATCCCCTTCAAGTTCCCATCCCTTGTCTCATGGACTTCTCTCCCTATCTGCCCAGTGCAAACCCTCCTTTGAAGGATCAACTCTGGTCTGACCTGTCTACGAAGTCTTCTCTAACCCCCTCTTTATCTATGAAGCCTTCTCTAATCCCCCTCTTTATCTATGAAGCCTTCTCTAACCCCCCTCTTTATCTATGAAGCCTTCTCTAATGCCCCTCTTTATCTATGAAGCCTTCTCTAACCCCCCTCTTTATCTATGAAGCCTTCTCTAATGCCCCTCTTTATCTATGAAGTCTTCTCTAACCCCCCTCTTTATCTATGAAGCCTTCTCTAATGCCCCTCTTTATCTATGAAGCCTTCTCTAATCCCCTCTTTATCTATGAATCCTTCTCTAACCTCCCTCTTTATCTATGAAGCCTTCTCTAATCTCTCTTTTCCACCCTCCCAGCTGAAAATGACTTCTCCCTCTTCAAACTCTCTCTAGTATTCTGCCTGTATTACAGTTATTTGTGAACATGTATAACTCCATCCTCTTGAGACTACAAGCTCCCTGAGGGCATGCCTTATATCATCTTTGTATCCCCAGTGCCTTACACATAGCAAGAATTTAATAATTATTGACTTGAATTTCCATTTTTAGATGAAAACATTATATGTACATTAGTATTAGAAAAGACCTGTTTATGAGTGTAACTATAATTTTATACTGCTTGTCATCAAGTACTTACTGAGCAGAGTAATAACCAAGGACCTGAGAAAGGCAGTAAAGCTCATAGACAGTACCTGTTCTCATGGAGCTTTTGCCTTAATAATGCCATGGTCATTCCCACTGTGAAGTGAAGAAGTTAAAATCATTGCTGGGAAGATTGAAGCAACCAACAGATTAGTGGTTTTAATTAAGAAAGAGCTAAATAGAAGGACTGATGTCATTGTTTAGTTTTGTGTTTTATAGAGAGTGACAATTGGAGACACCTTTTATAGATATGTTGGTTAACAATAAGATTTTAGAATTGAAATCTTGCCATTAATTCTGAATCGTCTCAGAAGAGGAGAGAATTGAAATTCAGCTTCAGTGTCTTTAAAACCAAGCTGTCTATTGAGGTTAGTGGGCATTATTATTACAGCGAGGTATGACTATGCCACTATGCCACTCTCCCACTCAAGAAGATGTACTGACTACAAATTATTTGTGAGACAAAGAAGATTTTAAAAATCCTAACTCTAGAGCTGGAAGAACTTTGGAGGTCATGTAATATAACCCCACATTTTAAAGATGAGGAAACAAGTTGAGAGAGGTTTTGTAACTGGTCCAAGGACACACTGGTACCAAGTAGGGAGAGAGTCCAGGTTTTCTGACCCCAAATCAATCACTCTTTCTATTTTACCATGCTGATGACCTTACAAACTCTTCTGCTCAACATTTCACAATTTGGCTCCAACTTATCTTTTTAGAGCAATTTCATATGACTTTCTCTTTTTGCTTCAATATTTCAGTCACATTCCCCCACCTGCTGTTTCCTGTATACGTCATTCCATATTCCCAATTTGTGTCCTTGAACAGGCTGCCTCCATTCCAGCAATGTCCTCCTTTCTCACTTCTACCTCTTGGAATCCCTGCTTTCCTCCCTTCAGAGCTGAGCTCAAGTGCCCCATCCTGAGATGAGGCCTTTCCTAATCCCCCCATGGTTAATTCTTCTCTGTGTCCCCTTATTTAGCCTGAATATGTTTTATATTTACTTATCTGTGCACATGTTGTCTTCTTCTACAAGAGCATAAACTCCTTGAGGGAAGAGCTGGTTTTAGTTTTGTCTTTGAATCTTCAGCACCTGGGGTGGTGCTTGGTTACAGAATAAATGCTTAATATTGCTTACTGAATTTAAGTGATGATGATGACGATGACGATGATCACCACCCCCACCCCCACCCCCACCCCCACGACCACCACCAGCACTAGCACTACTCTGCACAGCGCGGCGGATAGAGATATGACTTTGGTGTTAGGAATGCCTAGATTCGGGTCCCACCTCCAACACATTCACCCTGGGTATCTCTCAAAGATAGAGGTTCTTAACCTTTTTTTGGGTCACAGACTCCTCTGGGAGTCTGGTGGAGCCTTTGGAACCTTTCTCAGAATAACGTTTTTAAACAGTTGCAGAAAATGCTAAATTTCAGTTAGGGGTTTGTAAAAATAAAGATGTAGTTTTTTTTCTCATGCAGGGTGTGTGGATCCTGGGTTAAGGGCTCCTGCTCTAAGACTAAGTCACAGAGAAGATGTTAACCTGCAGTGTTAAAGAGGATCTTCTTTCTAGGAGCTCTTCATACCCCCAAATCCAAGGATCTCCCCTATTTCCCCTCAAGAAGAACATTTTGTTGTTGTTATTTGTGCTCGACTCTTTGTGACCCCATTTGAGTTTCCTTGACAAAGATACTGGAGTGGTTTGCCATTTCCTTCTACAATTCATTTTATAGATGAGGAAACTGAGGCAACCAGGGTTAAGTCACTTGCCCAGGTTGGCAGAGGCCAGATTTGAACTCAGGTCCTCCTGACTCCAGATTCAATCTCTATCCACTGGGCCACCTAGCTGCTCCATAGAAGAAAACAGTCCTCCTCAAAAGTCTTACTTGGGATGGAGGGGTTCCTGCACAAACTCTGTGGGGCCATGGCAAGCTAGAAAGATTTTAGATATGTCTATTGCCCATTGGCAATGGACTTGATATTGATCTAGCTCAGTTTGGAGAAACTTATCCCCACGGGACTGGCCACTGAGAGATCTTTCTCCATTGGAAGCTTATGGAGATTGTCTCCTAAAGGTCTGTGGGAGGTGTGCTTGGTACAGGTGGAAGGAAGAACCACAGTGATAAAAATCTTAGCTCCTTGGTACTGGGGCTGTTTATAATATTAGCTATGTAAACAACTTTAGGCTGATGGAATAATGGGACCAGAATCCAATCTGTGGTAACAAGAACTCCCAGGAAGCACATAGAACTAGGCCTATTAGTAGTAAACATCATGGATTTATGGAAAGTTATGTTGGAAAATCTTCGTAGCTCATGGAGCTAGAGAGACATTAAGGGGTGACGAGAATGCTGTGAAAACAGAATCAAAACGACAGGAGACTGGAGGGAATTAAGCGAGGCTCTGGACAGGGAACGAGACAGAATCAATTATGACTGTGGGCCACAGAAGCAAAATGGAAGGAATTAAAACCTGACAGCAGAGAATATGAACAAATTTGGTCTGACAGCTGAAGACAAAAGAACAAACAGAAAACACATTTATTATTTGAAAAGGAAGATGATGAAATGAATGATGTTGCTGGAATATCTGAATTCTCCATTGAAGCACTTCATTAAGTCAGTCTTTAATGAGAAAATGCAGGTAGGACCATTAAGAAGTAATGATGGCCTTGTAAATACAACTCCTGCTAAAAGGCTACTTTGGCAGGGGAGCAGAGATAAATCAGCTGATCAGGATTATGTATGTTTCTCAGGTTAGTAAGGGATTAGCTAATGAATTTGCCAAACCTCTGGCAGTTGTTTTAAAGGAAAAAAGAATGAAGAAGGTGATACATAAATAGCGGGAGAAAAAGACGAGTGGGATTGAGCTATAAAACAAAGTAGGGAGCCTGGCAACTATGTGCTGACCTTAAGATAAGCAAGGATAATGTTTATGACCCCCTAGGGTTGGGTGGTGGGAAGAACATTGGATTTCCTGGAGTCAAATGGACCTGCGTTCAAATTCCACCTACCACTGACCAGCATCTATCAGTTTTCTCTTCTGTCAAATGTTTGCATTAGATGGTCTTTAAAGTCTGTCCCTTCCAGCTCTGAATCTATGATCCCTAAACAGAAATTTTAATTTTAAAGGATGAAAAATAATAGAATGTTTTATGATCACATAAGATAATATTTGTAAAAAGGTCTTAGTGTCTGGCACATAGTAGGTGCTATATAAAATATATCTTTCTCTTTCTCTTCATTTGATGGCAATTTACTGATGAAAATGGCTCCATTGTCAAGCTTTTGGTCCAGGAGATCAATCAATGAGTCAATCAACAAGTATTTACTAAGCATTTACTCTCTTTCTGGTACCGTGTGCTAGGTGCTGGATACAAGTACAAAGAATGAAACCACCCCTAGAGTCTACACTCTAAAAGGGGAGACAGGAAATACATATAAAGCAAATGTCGTTTAAATATAAAGTTAATAAGGGGTGGCTAGGTGCCACTGGCCCTGGAGTCAGGAGGACCTGAGTTCAAATTTGACCTTAGACACTTACCACTTACTAGCCGTGTGACCTTGGGCAAGTCACCTAACCCAAATTGCCTTGTCTTTCCCTCTCCAAAAAGCAAAAAAAAAAAAACGTTCAATGTAGTTAAATAAAAGAGGAGAACATCAGCAGTTGCTGGAATTAGAATAGGTTTCAAGCAGAAAATAGTGCCTGAGCCGCATCTTAAAGGAAGAGAGAAACTCTGGGAGGAAGAAGCTAGGATGGGTTGTGTTCCAGGCACGGGGGTGCTGTGGGGCTGGCTGGTACAAAGCCATGGCGTCAGGAGCTGGAGGGCCCTGGACAAGTAACGGCTTGAAGGCGGGTTTGGTTGGATGTCAGAGAGCAGGAGGGGAAGTAATACACAGTGAGGCTAGAAAGATGAGTTGGGGCTGGTCAAGTGGGGCTTTAAAAGCGAAACAGGAGTTCAAATTTGATCCTAGGCAATAGGAAGCTACTGTAGTTGGACAAGGAAAGCCAAGAAAGTTAATATCTCCTTTCCTTCAGGATAGTTAATTACTGTTTGAGTACAAAAGAACTATTGAGCAAAATGTAGCCAAATGCCCAATAAGAATATGCAAAGTAATTAAGAGCCAAGTTGGCTGAGAAAGTCACAAGAAGAATGTTTGAGGCTCAAATTGGAATCTTCTAAAATGTGCAAATTAGCTTGGAGAAGAGAAACTTTGGGGGTAGGGAGCTGGAATATTGCCATCCATAGCCTTCAGTTATCTGAGGGGCACTCACACGGATGTCACATCAGACATGTTTTATGTGGTTCTGCAGAACAGGTCAAGGAGAAAAATGCCTGTTGTGGACAAGAGGATTTTAGCTGGATATAGGGAGGAACTTTTGAGCCATCAAAACTGTTAAGGAAGGGAATGATCTGCCTTGGGAGGTAGCAGGTGCCCCCTCTTTGGAGCAGGAGCTGGGGTGTTCAAATGGAGACTGAATAAACCACTCTTGAGGTCATTGCTAAGGTGGCTGGGCACTAGGTAAGAGCTAGTCTCAAGACCTCTGAGGTCCCTTCCAAAGATTCTACATACATTCTACATTCATGAATTTTAAGAAATCACATAAGATTTTATATACACATATCTACACATACATGCACGCACATATGTGTATGTATGTGTATATATATAGAGAGATATCTATATCTATACATATATATTTATATTTATATCTGGAATTCTAAAGTCCTCCCACCAAAGTTCATTCTAGAATCCTAAAAGGCACCCAGAAGCATTTCTTCAATGCACATGGCATAAAGGTCTGCAGAGATAAAATTAGGAACTTTAAAGCACCCCTGCTCCAAAGTGTATACTCCTAGAACTTTAAAAGACAACCAGAAGTATTTTTAAATGGCAAAAAGGTAACCACAAAAATTCCCTTTTATTAGCTGGTGAGGGGTAACCAACAGCAGATGAATGTATTAGGCAGAGAAGCATTTATTCTCTTTCAGTTTTTATGAAATCTTACAGAAAAGGTCAGTAGCACCTAAACAGCCAGAACATACACTGTCCAGGATAGGAAGGTAGAAAGTCAATACTCGATGAGGAAGGTTATCTTCTGAGATTGTTTATTAAAACTCAGTGCTTTCAAATAAGCAAGCTCCAATGAAAAGTCACGGAAGTCTCAGTACACTAGAGGTACATGGCCCATCACACAGGCCGGGCAGTCCTCTGGACAGACGGGCACATACTATTTGATCAAACAAGCTGATGTGGCATAGAGAGGAAAACAGGAACTCACTATAATATTCAACAACTGCTCACCTAATAAGTGGTTACTACACATTAGTGTGTGGAAGATACAAGGCAAGGATGAGACACTGCTCTTGTCTCTAGTCTGGGGGGAGGCGGGTCTAAGGCTAGTACACCTCGTCAGGTAATGACACAAGCCAGTGAGTTGTTGCTCAGTTGTTTCTGACTCTCTGACCCCATTTGGGTTTTATTTTTGGCAGAGACCCCGAAGTGGTTTCCTTCCTCAACTCATCTTATCTTATTATTTCTCTTATTGTCATATCATCTCAAAGTGTGGGTTTTCTACCGGATATGGAGTCGAGAACAATTTGGCAACGGTAAAAGTTTTCTGCATGGGCAATGACCAAAAAGTAAGTAAAAATCAAACACGTAACGGATCTGAGGTGTTTCTGGGCTTGCCCGTGTTGCATTGGGCAACTTCACTGCAGCCTTGGTAATGAACACAAAGCACGCGCTCAGGCCACGCAGTGCCCACCAAGGCGGCAGAAACTTGGAATGGGGTCAGGAGTGGAAAAAGTGTAAGGCTAAGGAAACAGAGGCAAACAGGGTTAAGTCACTTGCCCAGAGTCACACAGCTAGTAAGTGTTTGAGGTCAGATTTTAACAGGAAGATGAATCTTCCTGACTTCAGGCCTGGTGCTCTAGCCACTGCACCACCTAGCCACCCCAAGACAGTAACAAGTGACAAATAAGTGGAAAAGAAATTAAATTTCATGTAATGTCACAGGCCAGAGAGATCAATGTGGTCTGGAGAGGTTCTGTGGTGAAAGCCGCATGGAGGAGATAGGACTAGAGCCAGACCTTGAATTATGGGTAGGATTTGGATGGGCAGTAAAGGAGGTAAGAGGGAGACTAAGGTGAGCAATGGCAAGAAGGAGTCAGGAATGTACTGGGTACATTTGGGAGACATTGATTAGATCCACAATAGGTGGTTCATAATGAAATTTTAAAGGTATGTTGATACAGAATGGTGGTACAGAGAATAGTGCCAGGCCTAGAGTCATCAGAAGACTCATCTTCCTGAGTTCAAATCTGGTCTCAGACTCTTACTACCTGTGTGACCCTGGACAAGTCACTTCACCCTGTTTGCCTCAGTTTCCTCATCTGTAAAATGAGCTGGAGAAGGAAATGTTAAGCCACCCCAGTGTCTTTGCCAAGAATATCCCAAATGGGGTCACAAAGAGTCGAACACAGTTGAAATGACTCAACAACAACAACACGGTATAGAAAGGATTTTTGGGGGGTGGGAGGGACTTAGAAGTCCCACCTTTGCCTGTTCCAGACAAGCAAACTCCTCTGATAAAGGGTAATTACTTGCTGAAGGTTGCAGCAATCATAATAGCGGCAATAGTCAGGGCCCACAGTTTTACTTAATAAGAAATCACTGGATAAATACAAAATTACTTAGATCACATTGGGTAGAAGTGGCTTTCTTTCAAGTCAATCTTATAAACAAAGTACCAAGATTTACCATACTAAGCATGGGTTCTTGCTCACTTTAACCTGCCCAAATCAACCTCTGGAGGGGTGAGATGTATGACAAAGATTTTCCAAGCCCTTCAGTCTTCCTTGTTTGTGCCGCAGGCAAAGATGCAGAAAGCTCTTTCCTGGGCCTTTTAAAATGGAACCAAAGAGGCTTTGAAGAGAGCTCTGTTTCTAATTATTCACCTTTTCCCACTGCCAAAGCTTCCCAGGTAGGAGATCTTTTGTTTCCCCAGGAGGACCACTGGGCCAGAACGGAGGACAGCTTTTCACACTAGGCCTTGGCTGTCTGCAGACACTGGCTCTCCCGCTCCCAGACCTGCCATTCTTTTAACCTTCAGCTCCATAGAGGCCCAGAGAAGGAGGGGGAAAAAAACTCTTTTATAACCAAATTATCTCTGTGTATTCATCTGCCATTATGTTAATGCAATGTGAAGCTCAGCAGATGGCACAAAGTAAATTATGCTGGTGGAAAAAAAAAGAGAGAGAGAGAGAGAAAGAGAGAGAAATTGACCTTTTCAGGACTCGTTCAGATTCCAGAGGCGAGTTTGCAAACTAAAGGTTCAAGTCTGGCACCAAGGCAGACAGTGATTCACAAGAGGCAGCTGAGGATAGGGTGAGTAAGTTTCAGAGGCCTCTTGTGAGGCCTGGCTTTTGCTCCGCTTTTCACTTACCTGCACATTTTCTCAAAGAGTTCAGCGTACCCATCACAGTTGCTCTTCTGGCTCTGCAGAATGTCTGTGGGCTTGTAGGACCGACGGTCCTTCTCCTGGGCAGCCACGATATCATACTCTGGAGGGACAAAGGTGGAGAAAAGAACATAACAGGATGGAAGGCATCCCCAAAGAGGAAAAAGGCAGAGCAGAAGGATGCTGTTACCATTAGGACAGCTCCAATCACCTGATACTCATTGGGTCTTGAACCTGTGATTTCATTGGCATAAGGAATTCCCAATGAAGGGGCTCCCCCTTCCAATGTAGACTATTATCTATTATGCAATTTATAATCTTAGAGGGATATCTGGGGCATTGAGAACTGTGAGTGACATGCCCAGGGTCCCACAACCAGTCTGTGTCAGTAGTGGGACTTGAACGCAGGTTGTACTGACTCTCTCTCCATAAGATCTCTCCTGATCATCATTATGGTGAATAGCACTGGTTCATAAATCGTATTTTATTTAAAAAAATGAAAGTGGGCCCTATGAAAATGAGGCACTGGACCTGAAATATATTTCCTAAATTCTTCTTCTTTCTGTTTCCACGGGAACCTGGATCTGGGAGGCCACTCTACTGTGATTAGCACATTCACCAGCATGGAGGCAGATGCAAAAGAGGTAAAGGCAATTTGGGACAGTCTTTTTATGAGTACTTTCAGTAAAAGTTTGGAGGGGGAATGAGGTTAAAATAGAATTTAGAGATTGTAGATTTCAGTTATACCTGCTGGCTCTCCCAAAACTCCCAAGCATATAAAATTAGAAGCTGGCTCTCCAGAACCAGCTAGGTGGCTCTCCAGAGCCAGCTAGGGGGCGTTGTTGATAGAGTTTCGGGCCTGGAGTCAGGATGACGTGAGTTCAAATGTGATCTCAGACACTTGCTAGCTGTGTGATCCTGGGCAAGTCACTTACTTGTTTGCACTGTTTGCATCAATATCTTCATCTGTAAAATGAGCTAGAGAAGGGAATGGCAAATCACTTCAGTATCTTGACCAAGAAAACCCCATATGGAGTCATTGAGAGTTTGATACAACAGAAATGACTGAACCACAACAATCTAGAAAATCAGTTCCTATGGACACTGTTAGCAAGAAGCCAGGCCTACTGAGGATGATACAGTCTGTAAAGAGACTCATGTGCCTACTAGACTGAAACAAAAGGGCCAGAGGGTTCTCTGGGCTGGATGGGTGGCATTGCATTGGCTCCTGGAGCTTGTGCCCACTGTCTTCATCTGAGGGTTTCTGAGTGTGTGTCAGAGGAAGGAAAAATAGACTCAGAGGGAATGCAAATCAAGCTATGAAAGCTTATGCCTGGGGACCAAAGCGCTGCTGCTCTGTCATTAACCGGGGGACCGAGAGATTGATTCCCACCATTCTGTGCTCGCTGCCATGAGGGCAGTTGAAGAGTCGAAACCTCATAATTTCCAAACGGAGGGAGAAATCTGCCCCTGAATGGAATATCTCAGTGATCAGGGGCTCATTGGAACATAGTTCGGTGTGCCAGGAAATGCTTTTATTGGATGAATGGCTTATAGCACTGGTCCTGTGAGAAGAACAGAGGTCCCGGTGATCTGTTTTTAAAAGTGACACTCATCATGAGGGCAAAGTCTGTCCTCCAGGAGATACTACAATTAACTGATGGTGTAGAAGGAATCTTTGGGAAGGAGATCTACTGTGACACGTGTGGTGTGTATGTATATATATATGTATGTGTATATATATATATATATATATATACATACACACATACATATATATATGTCTACAACAGTGGTTCTCAACCTTCCTAATGCTGCGACCCCTTTAATACTCATATGTGGGCGTATCTGCATATGGGTGGACCCGCCTGGAGACAGATAGAGGAATGGTATCTCAGTTCCTTCTTAGGAAATATGTGTTTTCTGATGGTCTTAGGCGAACCCTATGACCCCTGTGAAAGGGTCGTTCAACCCCCAAAGGGGTCGCGACCCACAGGTTGAGAACCACTGGACTACAAGAACATGAATGAGTATGACTTTATATGCAAGTATGTTTGAATGGCTGCACACAGCCATGTGCATCTATATATGTATATGCATGTGTGTGCATATATACATACAAACATTTTATTTATATGTGTGTGTGTGTGTGTGTGAATGCACCTATAGATGAGAGCCTATGTATACATGAGGGTACATATTTGTGTGTATGTAAGAGTATATGTGTGAGGGTGTAATAAGATATCTGTAGGCATATGTATGAGTGTAAATGCATATGTATTAGTGCATATACACACATATGTGAGAGCATATTGTAACTCTGTGTTTGAATGTATATGATTATATTTCACTGGGTATATGAGCAGTTCACATACACGTATGTGTATATATATACATAGATGTATACATGCACCCATAGATGTATGTGTATATATACACACATATACACATACATGTATGTCTATATATATACACACACGGGGGCAACATGCCATGGTAGAGAGAGAGAGAGCTGGTCTTGGAGGCAGAAAGACTGGAGTTTAAGTTCTGTTTTTGAAACATAGTGGAAAGGAGAGAAAAAGCACTTACCATGTGCCAGGTACTGTGCCAGCACTTCACAAATATGACCTTATTTGATGCTCGTAACAACTCAGGGAGGGAGGTGTTATTATCCCATTTTACAGCTGCTATGACTGACGCAGACCAAGGACAAGGGACTTACTTCCCCAGAATCACACAGGTACTAGTGAGTGTCTGAGGCCAAATCTGAACACAGATCTTCCTAACTCCAGGTCTGGGGCTCTAACCATTGGGCAATCTAGCTGCCTATGTCACACTGGACAAGTTCACCTCTTTAAGAATCTAAGTTGCAGAAAAGGTCCTGACGAGTATTGGTAAAGCTTATTTACTCACTGAGAGTTTCCCATGCAAAACAAATCTCAGGTCCATTCTCTGTCTCTATATGTGTATATCAGTTGTTCAGTGGTTTTCAGTCATGTCTGACTTTTCAAGACACCATTTGTGGTTTTCTTTTCAGTATCTTTATACTGGAGTGGTTTGCCATTTCTTCCTCCAGCTCATTTTACAGATGAGGAAACTGAGGCAAGCAGGGTTAAGTGACTTGTCCAGGGTCACACTACTAGTCAATATGTGAAGTCAGATATGTGTACAGCTGTGCATTTGCATGGGAAGAAGAACTGTGAGATCAGCAGAAGCTAGTATTTGTATAGCACTTACATATACCGAATGCTACACGTTTTACAATTGTTATCTCATTTGGGCCTTACAAGAGTCCTGACACATGGGTGCTGTTATTGTCTCCATTTTAGAGATAAGAAAACTGACCCAAATAGGGCTTAAGGGACTTGCCCAGGGTCACACAATAGAATGGAAAGAGGGCAGGACCTGGAGTCTGGAAAACCTGGGAATCCCACCTTTGACACCCATTAACTGAATGCCTTTGGGCAGAACACAAGCTCATCTGTAAAATGAGGACTTAATGCCCTCTCATGGGTTTTTGTGAGGCTCAAAAGAAATAATGGCTGTAAAGTATACTTTGCAAATGACAAAATGCAATGTAAACAACAGCTATTTTACTATTATTTGTGAGGAAATACATATATTGGGGTGTATGTGTGTGTGTGTGTGTGTGTGTGTGTGTGTGTGTGTGTGTAAAAATAAGCACACACACATATAAAAAAACAAGCCACAGGTTTACTTTCTCTCTATATCACTAGTTATACGTCAGATAAACAGACAAATAGATAATGAGAAAGAGAGGAAGGAGAGGAGAGAAAGAGAGAGGGGGAAAGAGAGAGAGACAGAGAGGGAGAGATGGAGAGAGAGAAAGGGAGGAAGGGAGGGAGAGAGAAAGGGAGGGAGGGAAGGAGAGAGGGAGGAAGAGAGAGAGGGAGGGAGGTAGAGAAAGAGAGGGAGGGAGAGAGAGAGAGAGAGAGAGAGAGAGAGAGAGAGAGAGAGAGAGAGAGAGAGAGAGAGAGAAAGAGATTTCTGCATGTGAGAAGGGAGATCATGGCTCCTGATGAGATATGATGTCTAGCCCTAGATGTTTTAGCCCTGGATGTCAACCAGTTCCTGCTGGGTTAGACTGTCAGACTATAAACACTTATTAAGCACCTACTCTGTACCAGACACTGTGCCTGAGGATACAAAGAAAGGCACAAAACAGACCCTGTGCTCGGGGAGCCCACAGCCCAGTGGCAGGGCAGGGGAAAGGGGAAGGACAGTAGGAATTTGTGGAAGTAGCTGGTATTTTGGGTTATAACCTTGTGCCTGCAGCAGGTGAGTGGTCCTCTTCTACTTAGCATCTTTTGGATTAGCCTACTAATCCAAATAATACCATTTGGCATCATTTAAATCCTCAAATCCTGATTTAAGTAAAAAGCCCAGTGATGCTGAAATCAATAAAGGTGTTGTATGTTGCTCATGTTATTGTATAAGTCATAACACTCCTCTGAGTTGGTTCTGCTAAGTCTTAGTGGAGTTAGGGAAAGACTGCAGAACCTGTGTAGATCGCAGCAAATAAGTCTGGATCTTGCCTTGGAAACTCATTAACTCGGTGACCTTGGGTAAGTCTCTAAGCCTCAGTTTTCTCATCTATACAATGGGGATAATAATAGCATCTTCATCATGGGGAGTATATCTATGTCTATATCTATGTAGATAAATAGATAGATGTCGATTTGTGCATTACAAATCTTAAAGGGCTCTATAAATATTTACTGTTGTTATTAATTTAGTTATCTGTAGTGTTGCATATCTTTGTAACACCCTTTGTAACATTTTTAGGAAGTCATTCCTACAAATGAGGCAACACGCAATGGGAAGGGCACTGGAATCGAAGGCTTCCTATCCCCTTGGCCAGTTTCCTCAATTCTTCCAACCTCAGTTACTTCATCTGTTCATTGAGCACCGTACTACCTCACAGGGTTATTACGGAGATCACTTGATATAATGGAGGGAAGGAGATAAGCATTTATTAAACACCTATTGTATGCCAGATACTGTGCTGAGCACATTACAACTATCATCTCATTTGATGCTCACAACAACCTTGGGAAATAAGTGCCATGATTATCTTGGTTTTACAGCTGAGGCAGACAGCGGGAGACTACGTGACTTGTCCAGACTCACACAGCTAGTATGTGTCTGATGTAGAATCTGAACTAAGGGCTGGCTCGAGGTCCAGCACCCTATCCACTGTGCTGTCTAGCTGCCTCCAGTAATGCAGGAGAGTTCATTGAGTAAACAGCACAGTGACATAGAAATATAAGCTATGATGATGATTTTGTCCTTCTTACAAATGATGTAAAGGCGGATAGAGATGGAGAAAGCAGCTTAGGCTGATTGTGGCTGTGGCTGTTATTGTCTGCTCTTCTTTCTCAAAGAGGACCATGACATCAGGAAGGTGATGCCTTGACATGCAAGTAAATTGGATTTAAATGAGGGAGGGCTGTGCAAAGCCACCAGCTTCACTTTCTCCTCCAGAGCCATCTGGTTCCAGTGGCCAGATATGGATCAGGATGACTGGAGATGGCCCAGCTCAGTTGATTAAACGTTTGGCTAAAGGGCATACTGAGAGTCAGCTCTGGAGTCAGATCCTTTGAATCCTGACTCTGTTGTTCAGTAATAGCTCTCCCTCCTGCCTTCACTTACAAAGGAAACAAATTTGAGAAGCATGGCGTCAAATGCCTTTATCCAAGGCACTGATAGAAATGTAAACAAACACCAAGGACCAATTCCCGTGGCATTTTATTAGAGACCTCTCTCCAAGCTGACATGTAGCCACTGATGACTATTCTGGGGATAAAAATACATATATTAGCTACCTGGCAGAGGTTGTTGTAAGGAAAACACCGAGTTCTATTATGGGTTAAGTAGGCCTTTGTAGGCTGACCTGGGAACTTAATTCCCTTGTTAGATTAACAAAACACCAACTAGAAGTCATGATAATTTTCTATACTGGAAGGACATTTATCCTTCTTGTCAGAAAGAATATACATCATGACCATAATGGGAGGTAGCTATTAGCAAAAAGCATGGTATTTAAAAGAAGGCTCTGATCCACCACAAAAACCCATTGTTTTTATGGGAAAATCATTCCAAACGACTGCCTTATAAAATAGACTTTTACTGTCTGTTAGCAATATGAGTCATAGAAAAATAGCTCATCGCGGGGAAGGACCCAGAGATGACTTGTAGAGGGCTTACTCATACTGGGCATAAAGAAAGAGAATTTAAACCAGCTCCATCTAGTACTGCCAATATTGTTGTTCAGTTGTTTTTAATCATGGTCAATTCTTTGTGACCCCATTTGGGGTTTTCTTGTAAAGATACTGGAATGGCTTGCCATTTCCTTCTTTAGCTCATTTTTTAATTGAAGAAACTAAGGCAAGCTGAGTTAAGTGACTTGCCCAGGGTCACACAGTTATACTAAGAGTCTGAGGCCAGATTTGAACTCAGGAAGATAGGTCTTTTTGACTTCTGACCCAGCACTCTATCCACCATGCCACCAACTGCTCATGCTAATGTTACACTAGTTCCACTTTCATGACATTTATAGTGAGGTGTGTGAGGAATTAGGGAAGTGCTCTGAGAAGCTTGCAGTGGTTTGGCTGAGGCCTTCAACATTTTCTTTCCCATTTCCTTTGGTGGTGTTGGTGTGCGGTCTTGGCTGCTGGACTTCCAGCAAAGGAAGTCAAAGACTTATGTGATGGGCTTGTGTGCCCTGGGTAGATCTAGGTAGGGTCCATGGTTGGGCCCTGTGATGTTCTGAAGATGGAACAGAGTTCATATAAGACAGGGTCTGAGGGGTAATGACATGACCTGAAGCTTTAGCCTAAGAATCACTGATCAAATTTTCCATGATTTCTCAATCCTTCATCCCTAGGGAAGATTGTCCATTTTAGTGGGCTTTGCCCAAGGGGTGGGTACCCTTGGTAATGGGGTCTACTTTTAATCTCTTCCATAAAACCCCTTTACTAAAGGTACCAACAAGGGACAAAATGGACCAATTTGAGACTTAGTTCCTTTCATTTAACCTGGGTACTTTTGAAAAGAGGTGATGAGCTACGGATTCTACAGAGGACTGGAGACTGCAAGGTGGCTCAGGGGATGAGAGGGTTGGACTGGAAGTTAGGAAGACCAGCATTTAAATCTCTCTTCAGACACTCACTAGTTCTGTGGCTCTGGGAAAGTTATTTGATTTCCCTCAGTCTCAGTTTTCTCATATGCAAAGTGGGCAAAATAATAGCACCCACCTCAGAGGGTTACGAGGAACAAGGGAAATAATATGTATAGAATTTTGCAAACCTTAAAGGGCTAGTACTTTATAATTATTTTACTATTATTATTACCACCAGCCCAGAGATGATTGTATGTCCACATTGCATGACCTACCTATGTGATGGCATATCCACACCCAAATGGCTCTGACTTTCTCCAGGTCTGTATGAGCCTCCTGGAGCAAGTCTTTCACCAATTCTTCCAAACCAGACTTGACTTTCACCTGTTTGGAAAGGAAGAAGATGTGTCAGAAATAAGACAACTGAGGAATGAGATGAGCTCTCTTTTCTCCATCTTGTTCAGCTTAGAAAAGGCCAGATGTTGACTGAGGCATGAAGGATAGAGGGGGATACAGTAGCTAAGTGTGACTCATGGCAAGAACTGAGCTGGCCAGCACTGAAGTGACCCTAAACCCCTCTGGCACAGCTTCTCCTCTGCCCTCAGTTCATGGTCTCTCTTTTCTTTCACTCATTCTTTTTCTAGCCACTTGAGTTTTTGAGGTATCAGAGTATAAATGCTACACCTCTTACTCTCTCTTCCCCTAACCTCCTGCCAGTTTTACAATCAAAACAAAGTTGTTTTGTTATTAGGGGCGATGTGTAATGTTGAGGTTGTGGCAGCAATGAATCAGGGATGGGTCCAGAAGTTCCAGGACCAGAAGAATAACTCAAGAGGATAAGTCTAATAAATAACACAATCTTAGACGACAAGGGGGCAGGTCCAAGGAGGTCAGCTAAGAATGGTTGTGGCAGAAAGGTCTATGCAAGAGAGGTCCATCACCTGGAGGTGGTGAGGGTAGTCAAAAAGAACTACAGAATGAAGAAGAGTGAAAGCTGCTGAGCTAACTCATCCTAGCTCCAAGGCTAGCTGCTCTCTGTGTTTTCTGGGATGGGGCTCACCAGAGTTTATTTTATCCAGAAAAGATACAGAGGAATAGAGGGGAAGAGATGCTGGCAACAGTAGACACTTCCCATAGTCTTTACGTCAGTGTGGATGCAGGCCACTCTTAAAGGAGTTTGCATGAGCTTGGAAAGTTTTTGATATTCTGGAGGGGCCTGGTGAAGCTGGACTTTGGTTAGTACTTTAACCTACACCCTGAGAGGGTCTTTCTATCTGAGAATCAGAAGCAAGCACAGCACACGTTAGATCTCTTACCTTGGAGGCATATGCATCCAATTTTTCAAACTGCCTTAGGTCTAATGGCATGGATTTCAGACTAGACCGATCCCATGGGTAGGCTGGAAAACACCAGGAGAATTTTCTCAGTCATGAAGGTAACTCTTAATAGTGCTGCTTGTTCTAGAAATAGTAATGTCTAGTGAGCTAAGGACAGACAAATGGAGAAATGGGGGAGTTCTACCCAAAGTGGGCTCCTAGCATGGACTACTTGGGACAGTTTTAACCTTGCAGGTAAGAAAGTGTTCATATAATAGAAATGTTTTTTTCTCTGCCTTCTTCTGAGAGACTCTCTCAAGAGACCTGGGAATTATTCCTGGTTCTGCCATTTACTAGCTGGATGAGTGTCTGGGCCTTAGTTTCCTCACCTAAAAAGTGTGTGTGTGTGTGTGTGTGTGTGTGTGTGTGTGTGTGAGAGAGAGAGAGAGAGAGAGAGAGAGAGAGAGAGAGAGGGAGAGAGAAAATGAATATTCTTCCAACTCTACTGTTTTGTGATACTACAAATCTGTGAATAAGATAAACAGTCACTGAAATTTATTACTACTTAGCATAAATCAATCTCTCCCAGTCAAGTGGATTTTTGTAAATATGGATATCATTTAGATGCTGTCTACTTCAGTTTCTCCACCTGTAATAAGAATGCCTATAGAGACAGGGGATATAACTAACTCTCAGTTATCTATAAGCATAGGAGATAAGGGAAGGCACTAACTAAAATTTACACATAATCTGGTACCTCATAGCATCCAGTTACTTCAAGCTCCGCATCTTCCTTCCTGGCCACAAATCAGCCTCCTGTGAGGCACAGTATATAGGCACCCGAGTGGCACAATTCTGAGGACACTTTGGAAACTCTCTCCTGATCCAAAATTGCTTCCCTCCTCAACAAATTATTTTCTTAAAAAGTTCACTGGTTTACACTATTTAAAGATCCATTCTCTTAGCTGATCACTTATTATTGGCACTGCCACGTATTAAAACATAAACCTTCCTACAAGGACTGAAAGATAAAATTTTACAGGGTGTAATATATTTAATGAGAGGCATACTGGCATAGAGAGGCTAGAGAGTAAGCCTTAGGAGCAGGAAGAGCCAGGTTCAAGTCCTTCTTCTGGAGCACACCTGCTGTGTGTCCCCGGTTAAGTCATTTAACCCTCTCAGTGCCCCAGGAAACCCTCAAAAACTTATTTTTGGATCAGTTGGTGATTTGACTTTAGTAGAGGAAATTTTCTCACGAGGGCTCCAACCTTTTTGAAAGGTTAAGTCCTGGGAATAGAAAGCTGTGACTTTCATCTGGTCACCAGACCAGTGCTGCCTGGTTCACATGCCCTTTGGCTCATACCTCACATAACTTCCATTTCAAGAGTTACCACCCCCAGATATGGGTCCTGAACAAGGTATATACTTTAGAGATCTTTTCATCCATGATCCCCTTGAGAGATCTTTGCATCCTACTGAGGCAGAAGGATCTAGTGAACTAGTATACTAGTGAAATCACAGGTCCAGAACACACACACACACACACACACACACACACACACACACACAGAATCTAGTTTGTGTGCATATACAAACACACCCTTAACTCTAAGGCATAATATATGTATTTGTCGTTGTTGAGTCTTTTCAGTTGTATCTAATTCTTCACAACCTCATTTGGGGTTTTCTTGGCAAAGACACTAGAGTGGTTTGCCATTTCCTTCTCCACCTCATTTCACAGCTGAGGAAACTGAGGCAAACAGGATGAAGTGACTTGCCCAGGATCATACAGCTAGTAAGCATCTGAGGTCAGATTTGAACTCAGGAAGAAGAGTCAGGCCTGACATTCTATCTACCCAATATCACCCACTGCCACATATTTGCATACATGTAATATATGCATAAGTATATGTGATATAGGCATATACATACATCTACATGTCTCAGGGATAAGACAGATGGAATTTAATAAAGATAAATGTAAAGTCCTACATTTGGGTTAAAAAAATCTACATCACAAATATAGGATGGGGTTAGTGTGTCTAGACAGTGTTTCCTCTGAAAAAGATGGGAGATGAGTCAGCAGTCTGATATGGCTGCCAAAAAAGCTTTCTAGTTTGCATTAGGAGAGTCATAATGTCCTGAACAAGGGATAGGACAGCTCTGTTCCACTCCACTCTGGGGCTGTGAGGTGGCGCAGTAGAGAGAGCACCTGGGCCTGGAGTCAAGAAGAACTGAATTAAAATCTGGTCTCAGATACTTAATGAGCTGTGTGATCCTGAGCAAGTCACTTAACCCTGTTTGCCTCGGTTTCCTCACCTGTGAAAATGAGCTGGAGAAGGAAATGGCAAACCACCCCAGTGTCTTTGCCAAGAAAACCCCAAATGGGATCATGAAGGTTCAGACGCAACTGAAAAAACTGAAAAAATTGCCCCACTCTGGTCAGGCCATATCTCGAGTGTCGTGTTTTTGTTCTGGGCACCATATTTTGAGACAAGATGGAATGCTTCCAACAGAGATTGGTCTGTATGGTAAGGGAACTGGAGGATATGCCAGATAATGATGATTTAAAAGAATTGGGATGTTTAGCCTAGAAAGGGGAAGATTAAAAAGGGATTTGACAGCTATCTCCAGGTATTTGAAGGGCTGTTTTGTGGAAGAGGGTTTGGGCTCATTATTCTTGACCCAAAAGAGCAGAATTAGAAGGAAAGGGGTAGAAATCACAGAAGCATATTTTGGCTTAAGGTAAATAAAACTTCCTAACAATTAATACTATCCAAAAGTGAAATGATTTGCCTTGGAAGGTAGTGGGCTTCCACTCATTGGAGTTAGACACACTAACCCTATCCTATATTTGTAATGTAGAACTTTACATTTATCTTTATTAAATTCCATCTGTCTTATCCTTGAGGCATGTAGATGTATGTATATGCCTATATCACATATACCTATGCATATATTGCATGTATGCAAATATGTGGCAGCGGGTGATATTGGGTAGATAGAATGTCAGGCCTGACTCTTCTTCCTGAGTTCAAATCTGACCTCAGACACTTACTAGCTGGGTGACCCTTTCAGCAAAGACTGGAAACCATTTTCTAAGACTATTTTAGCAAATACTATTTGTGGGTACAGATTGGACTAGATGCCCCTTAAGATCCCCCCTAGCTTCTTAATGGAAGAGAAAAAAGAGGCCCAGGGCTTTGGGACTGAGGTTGGTATGTGGGTAGAATTGGGCCGGTAAGGAATCACTGTGTAAAGTGTCTAGAGGAAGTCTGTAAAGGAAGATCTGAGCTTTGGCAGGGGCATAGTAGGTTACAGGAGAAAATATCCTTATTTCATAATTTTATCCAGAGTTACCTTTGTCCCCTATTAAAACTTTTCCCATGGCAGGTGCTCAATTAATGTTCATTGGATAGATGGAGAGAGGGAGGAAAGAGGGATGGAACCATTTAAATACGAGTAGAGTGAACTCACCTTGACTGAACTCTTAATGATGCAAGAAAAGGTCAGAAAGCAGGTAGCCCAAGGAGGTTTTAAGTCAAAGGCATCCTAGATAATTGACCAATTAAGTAATGGACCCTTGAATAATTGAGACTTGGCTATCTATACAATTTTATTACCTAGTTTGCAAAATGAAGGCAAAAAGTGGAAGAATATGACTAATGTGAAATCAAGCTTTGAAAAACTATCTCTTATTTGATGGTAAGCTCTATGAGGGCAGCAGACACCTCTTAGATCGTTACTGTATCTCTTCCTGAGGCTATGGTGCTTAGTAGGTGATCACTATATTGAAACTGAGTTGGAATGAATTGAATTGTTCCATCAAAAATATATTCTATTATTGCAAGCTGAACTTCTTACCACTATGAAAGAATAGTTTGATGTTTAAGAAAAACCTAGGCATTTTAATTTATCACTAGCAAGCAAGTGAAATCCCTTGCTTACTATGGATGGATAGACAGTATAGAGAAGAAGAGTGTTATTCCACATCTTTTTATGTCTTAAGGGCTAGTGATCAGAAAGCTGGTTCCACAGAGTGCCGCCCTCTTCTCCCCACTGACTTGGCTCACTTTTTAGATACTTTTGGAACAGCAGGCACTGACCTCGACAATTCCAATCTTTTTGTGTGACTGTGTAGTTATACTCATCCCCTTTGCAATCTCCTGAGCTAGATTGTTGGGGATAGACAGGAAGGAAGTTATTAGCAAGCACGCTGCTTCCTTCTTTCACCCTCTACTCCTCAAGAAGAGTCGGAAGCAGGAGAGTAGTAGGAGAGCAAAAAAGGAGAATAATAACCACCATCACTACCCTCTTTTATCTCTATCCTGTGATATAGTATGAGGAGGTAGTCCCTTGCCCAAGGTCACAATTGCTCAGGGGTGGAGCCAGGAAAATAGCCCTGTTTTCTTAAATGACAGCCACATTTTCTCTTCACTAGATCCTTCTGCCCCAGTAGGATGCAAAGATGTCTCAAGGGGATCTTGGATGAAAAGATCTCTAAAGTATATACATTGTTCAGGACCCATATCTGGGGGTAGTAACTCTTGAAATGGAAGTTATGTGAGGTGCCAAAGGGCATGTGAACCAGGCAGCACTGGTCTGGTGACCAGATGAAAGTCACAGCTTTCCAGTCCCAGGACTTAACCTTTCAGAAGGGTTGGAGCCCTTGGCAACGGCATTCCCAGCACTGGAGTTTTCCTACCTTACTGCCAGGTAATCCCACAGGGTCACAATGGATCACAGTGACCATCCTTCCTTCTGCTGTTGTCCTCTAAGCTAATCAGAGGTTGCCAGAGGTCTTTGTTCAATGACAATTACGAGGGTGGTTGCCAGTGTTTATGATTTAAGCAAAAAAGCACAAAACCTAATATTCTTAATTTTCTCCCATGTCTTCCCTCCCTGTCTTCCTGGCTTGGCTTGCAGCTCTGTTCTCCTGGCCACTTTGTGCTGATCACAGCATTAAAGGTCATCCTCAAAGAGGCCTTCTCCCTGAAACATGAGGACAAAGCACTTCTGGGGTCAGGGCTCTCTATCAATGGCATTAAGATATAAAAAAGAAGTGGAATAACACTCTTCTTCTCTATACTGTCTATCCATCCATAGTAAGCAAGGGATTTCACTTTTTTTTTTAGATCTTAGTCCATCCATCTCTAAAATGGAGAATACTAAATGGTCATATTTCATAGAGACACGGAGAGAATCTAATTAATGTTTGCTAAGAGATCTGAAGTCCCTGGATACAGGTTGCACAGGAGTACAAAGCACTTTCTTTCTAGATTTATTACTTCTTTTGGAGGGCTGGATGTGGGAGGGTTGAAGAAAGGGAGCAGGAGATTGAGGGATTATACCATTCATCTCCCTTTTTCCAGGTAGGTCCGCCTCAACACTATTCCAGACAGATCAGTCAGCAAGTATTTATGGAGTGTCTACAGACTGAATGATAGAATCAATCATTCAGTCATAGAATGTTAGAGCCCAGAGATCCTCTGGGCCAGCCCCCTCATTTTATAGAAGTCAGGAAGTTGAGTTTCAGAGTGGTGAAGTGAATTACCCATAGTCACACAGAGGCTGGCTGAGCCTGAACTAGAACCCAAGTTCCCAGTGCCTGTGCATAAACATTACAAGAGCTCAGTATCTGTTGAGTGAATGAATGAGGGCAAGGGCAGGGGTAACATCTTTTCCAACACTGTAAAATCTGAAAATGTCTGTGTATCTTCTGACATATTTAGTATCATCCCTGGAATCACTGTGATTATATCAGACATGAAGGGTGACAGTGGGGGGAAGGGAGAGTCACCCTTTGGTATAAAGTATTTCTCTCTTTGATGGTAATGAACAGTAGTGGCATTAATGCCCCATCTTTTAGAGCACTACCTCAAATCCAGATCATCAAGTTGCCTTTGCTCAAGGCTCTGTATCTTAGTCATGGTGTGTGGGGTGATAGGCATGTTGATAGATGATGTGGTTGAAAGAGGGACCTTAGAGTCAGGAAGATCTGGGTCCAAGTACCACATCTAAGCTTTAAGTATCCCAGGGAACTCCCTAAGGCAGGGGTCATTAACCTGGGGTCCAAAAATTTGTTTTTGTATAAGCTAGACAACAGAATTTCAATATAATTAGCTTCCTTTGTAACCCTATGTATTTTATGTACGTAAAAATATTATTTTGAGAAGGGGTCCCTATGCTTCACCAAATGGTCAAAGCTTCCATGACACAAAAGAAGATTAAGAAGCCCTGTCCTAAGGCTAAGAGTCAGAGAACACATGCTGACTCACATTGGTAGAAGTTTTTTTTTATTGGGGTGCTCCTTTGGCCCAACAAATCACATCTGGATAAGAAAAAATGCACAAACAAATCCCAGCCATTGGGATTTCCCTACTTCCTACCCTAGTCTATCCAAAAAATGCCAGCCATTTAGAAAAGAATCAATTTCCGTCTTCCTAGTCAATTTTGAATTGTTTTTGATGCTCTGAACTGTTGGCTCCTTAAAGAAATGCCCAGATTCTTGGAGAGTGGGCCCCTTTCTCCTATGGCTAGTGCTTGTTTTCCCAGAGACTTAAGTTTAGAAACATTCCCTGGAGTAGGACTCTGGACAGGGCCAGAACTGAATTGAGTCATTTAAGGACATTGCTCCACTTGGAGACATGTGAGCCAGCAGGAAATTTCCTTCCATGGAGAGACAGACATTAAGCATAAACCTGAGGATTCAGTAATCAATTGCTCCTTGGTTTCCTGATCTGTAGAATACACTTTGGTCTCTGACTACTGTCTGGGACCATCTTCTTGTGTTGAAGCAGTGGAGAAGGAGGAGAAAGGAAAGGGGAGAACACATTTCAATAAATTCAAGACTTCTTGCTTCTCTTGTCTGGCAGTACTGACAATTGGCATCCAAATTAGTCTTTTTCTGCTTGGTCCTAGGAGGCAAAAGTAGCACCAATGACAGAAGGTGCATTTTTATTGAGTCACTTTTCAGTCATATCTGACTCTTCATGACCCCATTTGGGGTTTTCTTGGCAAAGATACTGAAATGGTTTGCCATTTCCTTCTCCAGCTCATTTTACAGCTGAGGAAACTGAGGCAAACAGGGTTAAGTGACTTGCCCAGGGTCACACAGCTAGTAAGTGTCTGAGGTCATTTTTGAACTTAGGAAGATGAATCTTCTTGACTCTAGGCCTAGCGCTCTATATTAGCTGCTGCTTGAAGTTACATAGACGGAGATTTTGATTCAATTAAATGGACTTCCAAGTAACTAGAGCTATCTGCAAATGAAACAGTCTGGCTCAGTAGGTAGTGAGTTCCTTATACTAGATGTCTATCATTGCCCAGTGTGATGCTGGTTTATAGCTCAGTCAACATTTCTCTTTTGACTCTGCCAGCTACTAGCTTTGTAAACTTGGGCCCGTTTCCTCCCCTTGTCTAAGCCTGGGTTTCTTCCTCTGAAAAAATGAGAAGAGTTAGTTTATATGATCTCTAAATGTTCTCTTCAGTTTTTACATTCTGATTCTGCATCTGTGTCCCATAATATTTCTGAGGCTTCACTGGTACAAAAGTCCACAGATGGCCCTGCACCTAGATAATCACCTTTTCACTTTCCTCTTGGGATAATGTCACTGAATTTTAGAGCACAACATACCCACTGTTATTTTTAAAGCCTTCTTTCAATGAGGGATTGTAGATGATCAAGCAAGAGTTAATGCAAGGTCAAGCTCTGTCCATGACCTAAAAAATACACCTAAATTCAAAGATATCTCCTTCTTATGCTAGTGAAAGGGATCATCTGAAGACAAGAGGAGCAGCCTTAGAGAACACTCTTTTCCTCTGTGTATATACTGTTTTTTTCCCTTTTGAAATGATGGAAGGAGTCTCGCGGACTTATCATTCAAGGTATTACCCGTGACACACTTGCCCTTCTGATTTCATAGTTTCATTCCTCAGCTGTCTGAGGAGGTGGATGTAATTCTCATAAACCTAGGCTAGTCTTCCTCTACAAGAGAGGCAGGAGACTGAGGGAATGGAAAGGGCATGAATTAGAAATCAAGACACCTGGGTTTGAGGACCTAGTGACCCAATCATAAGCCATGTGACCTCTCTCAGCCTTGTTTTCCTTATCTGTAAAATGTTAATAACATTACGAGCCTTTTTTATCTCTAAGAAATAATTGGAATAACTGATCCGCCTTCGGGCCTACTTCAGTCAGGCCAAATCGTCCTTACTGTGGTCCTTCCCACCTCCTGCCTCTGTTCCTTTGCCTCAGCTGTCCACCTCGCTCAGCTGAAGCACCTCCTTCTGCAGGAAGGGGAAGGTCACGATTCTCCCAGTGCCTTCCCTTCAAAATTGTCTTATGTCCGTTTTGTACGAGTTGTCTCCATCAGCTCGACCATAAGCTTCCTGAGAGTAAGGACAGTTTTCACTTGGCACATAGAAAATATTTCACAAATGCTTGTTGATTGGATATTTTACACAAAAGTAACTTTGTAAACTGCAATGTGATATACAAATATGACGGAAAGAAAACAAGGTACAGAAAAAGAAAGCGCTGGACTTTGAGTCAGGAGTTTAAGCCACGGACTCTGACATTTATGTGCTGCGGACATAGGCAGACTGAAGTCTGTGAGCCTCAGTTTCTCCACATGTACAAGGGGGACACTGCTGCTTGCCTTTTGGTGAGTTCAGTTTCTTCATCTGTAAAAGGGGGATAACGACCCCCTGGCCTCCCTACCTCACAAGGCCATTATGAGGGAAGCACGATTATAAACCACAAAAAGCCACCTTGACATGAGCCATCATAATAATTAGTGTTGTTGTTGTTATTGTCCTCAAATGGGGGGGAGTAATTTTTATTTAGGAAGAAGGAATGGGGATTGACAGAGGGTGAGAGTCCAGTGCCTAGATTCCTAGGTGACAAGGAATATTGGGCAGTACCTGCTGGGTAGCCAGAAACCCCAGGGAAATGAAACCTACTTGCTTTACCTTCCCCTCACCCCTTCCCTCTTTAACAGCTTTTTGTATCTATAGTCAACATCTATCAGGTTTTCTCTGACAAGGACCATTGAGTTGACCTAAATGGATGGAAAGTGGATTTACACATTTAACAGGTTTCTGCTCAATATAGCTCGGAAAATGAGGGATATTTTCCCCTTCCATTTGGAAGAAGGATGACATTTCTAAAATGAGGTTGAAAACACTGTTACTAGCTTCACTCTTTCTCTGTTCCATTTCATAATATCTGCATATTTTAAAACCCTATAATGATTTATGCCTCATTAAATCTCCCCTCTGTACAGATTATATAAGGCTCAGAGGCACAGCACCCCTACCCAAATAAGTTGTGCATAAATACATTTAAAGTATCTGTGGCATTAACCAAGTTGATCTGATTTCAAATCACAGAAAATGCATGGAATAAAGCTGACTGTATTTAACACAGAGCAGCACAGAACACTAGCACTGGAGGGGGCCTTAGAGAGCCTCCAACGTAGATGATTTCTCTCACTTTACAGATGAGGAAACTGAGATCCACAGAGGGAAAGGGAACTGACCAAGGCCTGGTGGGGGAGCCTAGGCATCAGCCCAGCCTTCCTGGCTCTCAGTCTGGTATTTTTTCTATAAGACCAACTTGCTTTGTTAACTTGCCTTCTAATGCAAGGTATATTTATATAGTTGATGTTTGATAATATATTTTAAACTATCTAACAATGCCTTTAAATCTAATTTTAATAATTAATTTAATTAAAAATGTTTTTATACCATTGAAACAGGGGGTCAGAAATCAGGCATTTTTATATGGCTACTATTTCAAATGTATTTTCCACCATGGGACCTTACCTAGTTAAGGTATTCATCAGCTCTCACTCAGATTAGTCTTTCCTCCAAACCATCCCATATATTTCTTGATTGTCAGATTAACCTTCCTCATTCTCAGATGCTATTGCAACACTTGGATGCTCAGAAGCCTTTAATGGTCTCTCATTACTTTGGAATAAAGTCCAACTTCTTTAGCCTTGGCTCTCAAGGATCTCTACACAGGAGTTCCAACTGACCTCTGTAGACTTATCTTATCTCTACAGTTAATGCTGCAATTAGAACTGGCAGACAGGTGGAGTAATGGACAGAGTGCTGGGCCTGAAGTTAGAACGACTCATCTTTCTGAGTTCAAATCTGGCCTCAGACACTTACTAGCTGTGTGACCTGGGGCAAGTCACTTAACCCTGTTTGCCTCAGTTTCTTTATCTGTACAAATAAGCTAGAGAAGGGAACGGCAAAACACTCCAGTATCTCTGCCAAGAAAACCCCAAATGGGGTCATGAAGAGTCAGACACGACTGAACAACAAGATGATTGTGATCATTGTGCTTTCCCACCTCTCGGTCACTGCTTTCGTTTTTTCCCACGTGTTGACTGCCCTCCTATCCTCCTGCCCTTCCCTACCTTTTGGAATCCTACTTGTCCTATTAGGCCCAGCTCAAGTGCCGATGCTTCCATAAAACTTTCCCTGATGTCCCAGTCAAATATGAAGCTTCCTTTATCTGATATGATAGCACTTTGTACTTCATGTGCTTCATTCATTCATTTACTTATTGGATTCTATGCATTACAGTCATTTGGACATGATTTATCACCCCTACTAGACTATATGCTTCTCAAAGAAAGGGATCATTTCTTCTTTATGTTTGTATTTTTCCCCAGAACTTAGAATATACAGTATATCATAGACAGTAGGCACTTACTAAATGCTCAGCAAACTGAACATAATGAACAAATGCTGTACAACTTGACCGATATTTACCATGAGCATCTTTCCCTCCTGGCTGTTGTGGTCTTGTGTTTCCATTCCGATCACCTTGAATACCTACAAAATTCCAAATGTTGGTGAGTCAAGTATAAGCAATTCTGAGCTACCCAATTAGCAAATATGTTTGCTTCTGATTTCTCTTTACACTTTTCCCCTTAGCTTTAGTCTCCTCATTAATACAGATCAAGAAAAAACAGTTGAAATCGGCACCAGTCAATTGCCAACTTGTCGATTCCTCCTGGGTAAGGCGAGAGGGAATGAATGGGGAAGAAGGGAGAAGGATTTATTCAGTGGGTGATTAGAGATTATTTGTGATCAAAGGATTTACTTTTAGCTTTCTATATTATCAACTAAATTCCAGGAACGTTAATGACAGACACAGTGCCCCATTAATTTCTATATTCCATTTGGAGTTTATCACACGGGCTTGACTCTCAGTATGTACTCATACATTTTTGTTGGATTGAACAGGTACTCTAAGAATTGACTACTAACTGTCGTTGTTTGCCCTTCGTTCTCAGAGAGGACCATAACATCAGGGAGATGATGCCATGATATGCAAGTGAATTGGATTTAAGTGGAGGACGGCTATGTGAGATGACCAACCTCACTTTTTCCTCCAGAGCCATCTGGGTCCAGTGGCCAGATATAGATCAGGCCAACTGGGGATGGCCCAAGATGCAGTGAGGCACCTTGGCCGTTACAAACTAAGGTCTTTAACAGACCTGACCATGAACAAAAATGAAAAGGAAGAGGAAAGGGAAAGGAGAGGAACAAAGGGAATAGAGAAGGGAAAAGGAAAGTCAGAAAAAAGGAAAAGATGAATAAAATGTGAAGATCAAAGGGCAATCTAATCATTCCTTTTTCAAATACTGCATATTAAAAGTTTTTGCACTAAGAGAAATGACCAGCTGTTCCTCACCTTACGGAAGGGCTAAATAAGGCAAAAGATGTTTAAGGAGCAACATAAGTTATTTAAGTTGACGCAAAAACTTTTGGCAGGGCCCTTACAATTACTGGAAGGGATGTTAAAGGAGTTTGTAAATTCTTTTCTGCTAGGCTTTAAAAATAGGATAAACATAAACTTAGCAGGAAAGCAGTTCACTGGAAGAAAAAAAATCTTTGCAAGTTTCTCTACTAAAGGTCTCATATTTAAGATATATAAGAAGCTGATTCAAATATATAAGAATGACAGTCATCCCCCAGTAGATAAAAGGTTCAAGGATATGAACAGGCGGTTGGTTCTCAAAGAAGGAAATCCGAGCTCCAAAATACTCCAAATTACTAATAGTTTGAGAAACCCAAATTAAAATAATTCTGAGGTTCCACCTCCCACCTATCAGACTGGCAAAGATGACTAAAAAGGAAAATGACGATTGCTGGAGATACTGTGGGAACGCAGATGTGCTGCTGCACTGTTGGTGGAGCTGTCAATTGACTCATCTGTTTTGGCAATTTTGAACTATGCCCCATCCTAGCCCATCCTTTGATGCAGAAAAGAAGCAAAAGACCCATATGTGCAAACATATTTATAACAGATTTTTGTGGTTGTTTTGCTGTTGAAGCAAAGAACTGGAAACAAAAAGTTTTCATCCACTGGAGAATTACACTGTCGAAAGATAGGAGATGTATCAATGAGTGTCATATGGCTTGTCTTCTCAATGTGTGAGGAAGGAACAAGCAGGCAGAAGTGATTTTGGAACTGAAAATTTGAAAAATGAATGCTAAAATGACATAAAATAAAAGGCATAAAATAAAATGACATTTAAAAAAAGATAAAGGAAAGAGGATGGTTTCAGAGAAATCTGGGAAGGCTTCTATGAAGTGAGTGAAGTGAGCAGAACCAGGGGAACAGTCTCTACAGTAATAACCATCTTGTACAGAACTCTGATGGAAGCAAAAACCAACTATGATTCCAGAGTACCGATGATGAAGCAATACTACCCACCTCCCACCTCCTGCTACAAAGGGGATGGACTCCAGATGTCAAGTGATATGTGCATGTTTGGACATGACATATGAGTTGGATTTGGTTTGCTTGGCCATGCTTACTTCTCATAAGAATTGTGACTTTTCTCCTTTTTTATTTTGGGTAGAAGAGATGAGAGGGGTTTAAAAATGAATAAAAACAGTCTTCAGTTTTTAGGTGTGGCACTGACTGAGGGCAGGGGAATGCATGACTTTGTTCACTTTTTTCCCCCTCTAGAAAGAAGAGGGTAGATTTGAACACTGGATCTTGTTTTTAAGGCTATCCTGCAATTGTTTTTATTCCTTTCTCAGTGTTTGCTTCAGGAAAGGAGCTATGTCAGTGCGAGAAGCAGCTGAGTTCAGCTTTCTCAACTGACACTTCCCTCTGAGACTGGAGTGATCTCCTCCCTGAGCACCAAATACGTCTGTACAGAAAGAAACCAGACTAGTGATGCAGCCAGATGAGACTCCCACTCACCAGTCTATGAAACAGATTTGAGGATGTAATACATTCCTCCCACCCAAATGATATGAATTCCCTACAAATATATAGAAAATTAGAAGAAGCAGGTATAGTGAGTATGGGGAACAGTTCCAGGCAACTAACTACAGAAGGAAATCCGAGTCATCAGCATTCCGGAGATCAGGCCTTCCCAATGCAAGGCTTTGGATGCAGCTGAGATCAGGCTAAGATGCTCTATATATTTTTCCTGTTTCTCCAAAAAGAATATGCTAGAGTATAGACTCCAGGGCCCTGGAATGGGATCTCTGGGGCTCTAGGTCTAGTCTCCTCCCTCCTGAATTAACTTCCCATTCTTGAACACATCAGACAGATACAGTTAGTACCCCTGGGGGATCAGCGACATATAATGGATACTTACGTTTGTCAAAGGAGAATTTCTTAAGTAGCTGTGGTGTTTTGTTCCCAGGGTGTATCTCCACAGTTAAATGAGTTCCTGGAAAGGAACACATGTTGAGAGTATAAGCACCTAGAAGACAGGGTGTGACAAATATAACATACCAATGAAGAAACGTTAACTAAGTGCCCACTTTCTACCTGGCACTGTATTAGATGTCGTGGGATACAAAGACAAGGAAATTAAATAGTTCCTGCCCTCAAGGAGCTTACATTCTATCAGAGAGGAATATAACATTTTAAATGAAATCATTGATTCTGCAAACATTGAATAATGACCTCAAATGAACAAAGAACTATACCACGCATGAAGGGGAGCACACTCGTGTGTCAGGCAGTAACTGAGCTGGAAATCAGAGATTAGGGATCATTATATTCCACAGGAATCCTGTTCTCTTCAAAATCTTTTGCGAAGCTACTGCACGGTATAGTAGAAAGAATTCTGTATTTGACATGAAAGCATATAGGTTCAAACACCTGTTTTACTTATGACCTACCACCTGGGTGACTTTGGGTAAGTCACTTCACAAATCTGTAGATCCTTGACTCCTTTCATATAAAATGAAGAGGGTGGATTGGATGGCCTTGAAAGTCCATTCTAGTGCCAAATCTCTGATCTTAGAACATTTGTTCCAGTGTTGCTACTGCTCACATCATTGTGTCCTAAATTGTGTCCAGTTGCTATTTTCTGATGAGGATTTGATTTATAAGAAAAGTAGCCAAAAATAATTTTGGGTTAAATCTGGCAAATCAGAAAAGTGTTCAATTGCCATTCTACGAAATATCACTTTGTGTATAAAACAAGGTAATTAATGATATTGTGTATGTGTGTGTACGTGTGTGTGTGCATACAAGTAGGTGTATAGATAAAGTGCTAGGCCTAGAGTCAGAAAGACTAATCTTCAAGAGTTCAAATCTGGCCTCAGATGCTTCCTAACATGTGGGACCCTGGGCAAGTCATTTAACCCTGTTTGCCTCAGTTTCCTCATCTTTAAAATGAGCTAGAGAAGGAAATGGAAAATCACTCCAGTATTTTGCCAAGAAGACCCTAAAATGGGGTCACAAAGACTTGGATATGACTGCAACGGCTAAACGGCAACAAAACGTCCACTATAAATAAGGCACTATTCTAGGCACCAAGGATCTAAAAAAAGAAAAGACATTGTGCTTGTTTTTGACATCCATACAGCCCAGGAAAATGTGAAAGGCACATAATGGATAGAAGGTAAATAGTGAAGCCTGGCTAATTTTCTACCCTGGAAGTAAAGCTGAGGTAATTCTCTCTCTCCCTCCTTCTCTTTCTCTCTCCCCCCCCTCCCTCTCTCCCTCTTTCCCTCTCTCCTTCTCTGTCTCTCATTCTTTCCCTTGCTTTTTATGGCTTTATGTTTTCACTGGTAAAGGGAAACTTCAGTGAAGAAATCTCCCTTTGTTAATACAAATCAGCAAATGCTCTGAGACTACAATCATAGAGACTTCCTGTGAGTACTGAGGAGTTAAATGGGTTGCCCGAGGTCACACAGCCAGTATGTGTCAGAGGAGGAACTGAACTCACATCTTCCTGACTCTGATGCCAATTAATATCCATTATGCTATGCTGGACTTGCTGGTGCAGATATCTTCTCTAAAATGTCAGGTTCTTGTTATTCTAAGAAATCATTATTGTCTCCCTCTAAGGAGAGACTTAAAATGATATTATTAGAATTTGGTTATGTCATCTTCTGTGCCTTTCCTATGAGGCCTTACCAAACCACAATGATCACAGACTCACAAACTCTTAGAGTCTAGAAGGGATCTCATAAGCCAGATGGGACTTGAGCATTGGCAGAGGCTTGTTCTGACCCTTGCTTGCTCTCCACTGCCTTTTCCACTTTGCTTAGGTCAATAAGGGTCACATTGATGCTCAACCTTCAACAAGATGAAACAACCAAGTGCGTAGCGCTGGAAAGTTTCGTATCCCTTGTTTTGGTCCCAAGAGGATTTCCCCCAAACTAACCCTATGTGGAAGTCCATGAGTCCCTAAGCACGCCAACCTTGACTCATCTCTCCATAGCACAGAAGCGATAATAAGGAAGAATGATTGAGCATCTATACTGTACTGCAATATACTCAGGACTTGTTATGTACTTTGAGGGAGCTGCCATGGCCACCTTATGGCTCTGAAGAGTCTCTTCCTCAGTCTCTCATCCTGTTACCCTTTAGAAATTAGGTTTCCAGTGCTATCTCAGAATCTTATTCCCCGAAGGAATGATACCCTGTATTTTCCTAAGCCTTACTAAAACTGTAACATATGACATTAATCTTTATTTTATGGGAGTTTATTTTTCAAAGCTATCCCTAAAGTTGATTTCTTCCTAGGTAATGTGCCTATAATTCAGGTAAATAGCTACCAAGTGGTGGTCAGTGGCATGGTTGGTGGTCAGTCAGTCAAGAGATGCTTATCAAGTGCTTACAATATATTAGGTATGGCATTAAGCACTGGGGTCACAAGAAATAAAACAACAACAGAAAAACAAAGTCCCTCTCTTCAAGGAATTCATACTCAAATGGGAGATAGTGTTTGTCCTTCATGGCATCAGGGAGATGGAGCTATGACTTGCAGTTGGCTTGGATTCTAATGAGGGAGCACTGTGCAAGGTCACCAGCCTTGGGGATGGTCCCTTTAATTAGAAAAAAGAAAGAAATCAAGCTGGGAGGGGAAGACCCTCAGGGTTGCTGTTCCAAAGAGAAACAGTTACCACTGACATTCACTCTAAGCCTGGAAGGCCCAAAATGCAGCCATTAAGTGGAGCTTGAGCTGCAGAGAATCCTCAAACAGTTATGTACATACACGATGTATGCAGCATAAGAGAACAGAGTGAGGGGGCAGCTAGGTGGCACAGTAAATAGGAGCATTGGCCCTGAAGTCAGGAGGACCTGAGTTCAAATCTAGTGTCAGACACTTGACACACTTACTAGATGTGTGACCTTGGGCAAGTTACTTAACCCCGATGGCCTTGCCTTCCCCCTTTCAAAAAGACCCCCCTCCAAAAAAAGAGAACAGGATGAGGCTGAGAACTTGGCATATCTCTTTCTCACCTAAATCCAATTCCTGCACAAGTCAAGACATCACCCTTGTGATGTCATTGGTTCTCTGCGAGAATGAAGGACAAATAACAATATAACACAGAAGACCCCGGGTCGGTGGGTAGGGGGTGAGGAGGATGAGGGAGCCAGAGAAAGGCTCCTTGCAGAAGACTGAGCTTTGGGCTCAGTCCTGAAGGAGGCCAGGAGATGAAAGTGAGGAGGAAGAACATTACAGGCATGGGGACGGCCAGAGAAAATGCATGAACTTAGGGGATGAAGTGTTGTGTGTGAGGAATAGCAAGAGAGCCTGTATCTCTAGATCACAGAGTCCATGGAGGACGGGAAAGTGTACAAAGACTAGAAAGGTAGGAAGGGACCAGGGTGTAAAGGGCTTTAGAAGCCAAGCAGCTAGGACATGAGATACGTAACCACAGGGTCTGAACAGAAAGATTTTTCCTAGCTCTGCATATTTAAAAGAACTTAGCGTGTTTTCCCATTCAATTATAGAATTCAATTAAAATGGGACTCTAAATTTGAACATTATGATTTCTGGTCTGATGACCATATTTTTTAAAAATCTGCTATTTAGAACAAGATTTAAGGAACTCATCAAGAAAAGAAACATTGAAGTGCAATCACAGATACCTTCCTCACTAACTCTTAACAATTAATTGTGGCTAAATTTTGTCACTACCATCTCCCAGGTCTGAGGATATTTAACTCATTTAGGGGTCTCTCTTTGCTTGTCTGTGGCTCTTCTGCAGTTCAGAGGCAACCAAACCCCACAGTTGGTTTTACGGGACTCCTGCAACCTTTCTCTTTTTGTAGGCTTAATTACTCTAGTGAAAGAAGCTTTTAAAATTAGATCCCACAAATATTTATTAATTATCTCTTCTTTGCAGAACACTATGCTAAGTGCTGTGAGAGATATAAAATTGAAATAGGACATAGTCCCTGATCTTAGTAAACCCAAGACACAGACACTGATATCCAGAATATACAATAATCCAATTATAATTATTTTAGCGGAATACAGAACAAAGTAGCACGGGATGTTACCAAGTGCAATGTTGCCAACAAAGAGAATCAAGGAAGGCTTTATGGAGAAGGTGTCATTTGATTTGGGCTTTAAATGTAGAGTGGGAATTTAATGGAGGAGGAAAAGAAAAATAATTCTAGGCACTGGAAGCAGTGTGAACAAAGATGGGAAGGTGAGATAGTTGAGGGCACATTTTGAGAGAAAAGGGTTGTCTACTTTGACTAGAAGAAAGAGTATACAGGGGGAAATAAAGTGACATAGTGTTGAAAAAGTCAGATAGTACCAGATAGCGTAGTGCCCTGAATTTGAAGCAAAAGAATTCGATCTTAGTGGGAAATCGGGAGCCATTGAAGATTTTTGAGTAGTGTGAACCATGACTAGACCTCTGCATGAGAAAGATCAGTCTAACAAATGAATGAAGGATGGATTAGGGGAGAGACAATGGAGGTAAAAATAACCTTTTGGGAAGCCAGCATAATAATTTAGGCAGGTGGCAATTCAATGACCGAGGCTCTCCTTGGCGATGGATGATGAGGAAAACACAGTTTCTACTTTTCACAAGATTGTTTTCTTACTATATTGTCTGTCAGCTAGGTGGCACAGTGGGTAGAGCACCGGGCCTGGAGCAGGAAGTCCTGAGTTCAAATGCGGTCTCAGACACTCGCTAGCTGTGTGACCCTGACCAAACCTCTTAAATTTTCTTTGTCTCACTTTCCTTATCTATTAAATGAAGATAGTAATAGTTTCTGTTTCTTCCAGTTGTTGTGAGAATCAAATGAGACAATTGTAAAGTACTTAACGCAGTGCCTGGAACATAGTAAGAGCTATATCCATGTTAGTTATTGGTGTTGTTTCTAACGTCAGATAAAAAGGCATTGAGCAGAGGCACGTGCCCATTTGTAGCAATGTCTCCTTTCCCTGAACTTCCTCCAAACCTAGCTGATTCTTTGGTTCCTGCTTGTTCACTCTTGCCCTTGCACTTGAGTTGTTTCTTTGTTTCTTTGTTCCTTCCTTCCTTCCTTCCTTCCTTCCTTCCTTCTTTCTTTCTTTCTTTCTTTCTTTCTTTCTTTCTTTCTTTCTTTCTTTCTTTCTCTTTCTTTCTTTATGCTTTTTGGAGGGGGGAAGGCAGGGCAATTGGGGTTAAGTGACTTGTCCAAGGTCATACAGTAAGTATTAAGTGTCTGAGGCCAGATTTGATCTCAGGTCCTCCTGACTCCAGGGTCAGTGTTCTATTCACTCACTGTGCCACCTAGCTGGCCCCTTGAGTTCTTTCTGACTATATTTCTGACTGTTGACTAAAAAAGACATACTTCAATCTATGCCTTGATATTTGTGCCTATTTTTTCCCACACCTCTGGCATCTTGGTTTCTCTCCTGGCTTCCCACTGACTAACAGAGTGCCTGTTCTTTATCAGAGATAAGTGCCATGGGGGCTACAAAACTGAAGAGAACAAATGGGGGCACACAGAGCATGAGAGAGAGATATTCTTCCTTTACCCTGTGGTTACTGAACAAAGCTGCCAGGAGGATGGAGCACTGCCTTGTCATTTCCACCAGGGGCTGTCATAGGTGAATGCTTTGTCTTTGAGAATACTAAAAAGATCACAGAATTTAGGAGCAGAAGGAGCCTTAGAGGGCATTTCAAATCCTTCATTTACAAATGAGAAAGCTATGGCCAAGAGAAGAAGTGACTTGCCCAAGATTACATATAAAGTAAAGAATAAAGCCAGGATTTGAACCCAGTCAATAATAATGTGATAATACATGTTTAACAACTGACTCTGAAAAGCTATATGGTTTTAAGTTTAATCTACATCATAAACGTCTCTGTCACATTTTAAGTCTAAGCAACCAACAAAACAAGACCTCATGCCCGGAATTGTAGCATTTGTCCATTTCCAAGATGTAAATGTTAATACTGAAAATTTTAATTTAATTTTAATTTAAATTTGGTTCTTGGAAGGTATTTTGAGCCAACTCCAACACACCCTTGAACCCAGGTCTTGTTGACTCCAAATCCAGTGCTTTTTTTCTCTACTACCTTTCAGTTACATGAGTAGCAATACATTAATAAAAGGATCTTTAAGAAGGAGGACAACTGGGTTTCCATATTATGACTGATGTATGAATGATGGCAAAGTTACTATTGACATTATCTGGCTGTTTAATATTGACATCAGACATACTGACCAGTTATATGTGTCCAGTAAGTAAGCAGTTCTATGTTTAACCAGCTGATGATATAATCATATGCTTGGCTAATGTTAACATTTTTCAGCTAGAGCTGGGAACAGATCTTTCTGTTTTGGCTTGACATTATAAATGAGCACTGTTTGACGGCTTATGTACATTCTTATCCAACAAATACGGTTGTCACTATGTGAAGATATTGATTAAGCCTAGGTTCTTGTTTATAAAATGAAGGGGTTCCAATTCAAACATACATATTAAAAACACATTATCATTCCATCCCTAGCATTAATGATTTTAATGAGAACAAAACACCTCATTTAAAACAAACAAGTAATTAGAAGTTTTAGCAGGCCCTAATTAATTAAGCTGCAAATTGTGCCTCCCTGTTGCAGATATTATTCCTAAATTGAGTCTTTAGAAAAGGAAGGTGCATACATGCAATGCTTTTATTATTACGTATGCACATGAACATTTGCAAATGTACTCAAGAGCCAAGATGTGGATACATTTGAAGAGTTTGGGAGTGATCTCTTAGAACTCCTCATCCACCCTAGTGGTCACTGGCAATGGACAGTCTGGATAGTATACCATGAAGCTGACTTCCTCCTCACCTCTGGTGGCACTAGGATGGGGCACAAACTGATGGGGAGCCATTGCAGAAATTATTAATGCAGATATCAAGAATACAGCTCAGCAGGAACGTTGGGTACAGGTTATGGTCACAGCCTTTCACATGCCTTTGCAGCAACGGTTCCATTGTCTGAGTCCATGATTATGTCCCTTCCCAGTGTCTAAGGCAGTAGGAGGAGAGATCAGTTTTCTCTGCACCCTTGGCCTTGTTCCCTCCCATCTCCTTCAGCACATTGGGTCTGGCAATCATTCAGACTCTTCCACGTGTCATCAGTTGCTCCTTTGCCACTGAATTTGTAGAATCATATTATTTAGAGCTAGAAAGAATCTTAGGGGTCTGATTTTACAGATGAGGAAAGTGAGTCCCAGAGAAGTGTAATGCTTTGCTGTAAGTCAGAGACAGCAGTAATAATGGTGCCCCTTTCTTCCTGGCTTTAACCAAGTCCTCCAGGCCCCCAAAGGCTTTCTCTCTGTCCTTCTGCCTTATACAGCTGCCACAGCCACTCCCTTCTTGCCTTTACTGTCTAATTTCTTGAACAAATTGTTTATAGTATACCATATTCCTCCATTTTCTTACTACTCATTCTTGCCTCAAACCTTGGTAATTTGTTTCCATCACCCCATCCCCCAACTCTACTGAAACCAATCTCTTCAAACTCCAAATTGTCAAATTCAGTGGCTGTTTTCTCTAGTCCTTATCTTTCTTGACCACTTTATAGCATCAGACACTATCTTCCACCCTCTCCTACTGTATACGCTCTCCTTAAGAGACACTGAACATTCCGGCTTCTTCATCTGCTTCTATAACCACTGGGTCTCTGTTTCCTTCACTTATTACTTATTCCTCTCCAGATCCCCCAAGTTGGGCACTCTACGAGGTTCTGGCCTTGGCCCTTTTTCTTCTTCTAGCAATTCCATTCATTCCCATTTTAAACTCCCACTCTTGAACTTAGTAAAATTTCCCCTAAACCTACTCTCCATTCTGACTTCAGAATTCCTGTCAGTGTCACTACCACTCAGTCATCCAATTTTGAAAACTAATCACTATCTTTGACTTCATTACCAAGTCCTATGCATTTATTTTTTGCCAAGATATTTCAAATCTGTTCCCTCCTCTCTATTTTCACTATCCTCATTTTGATACATTTCCCCCCTTCCATTTGTCTGGACCATGGCAGCAGCTTCTTACTTGGTCTTCTCAATTTTACTTTCTTTTTTCTTCCAATCTATTCTTCATACCTTTGTCAAATTACTTTTCTAATACATACATCAAGTCATTTCTCTTTCAAAACCTTTAGTGCCTTTCTATTGCCTTCTGGGTGAAGTTCAAAAATATTTTTTTTGCTGTGCATTCAAAGTATTCTATCACCTGCTGCCTCTTTTCAACCCCTCTATTCACTTTTTGCTGCAGACAAACTGGATTACCTCTTGTTCCTCAAATATGCCCTGTATTATCCATCTTCCAAACCTTTCCTCACACTGTCATGTTCCCTGTGTCCAATGACCTCTCTGCCTTGTCTCATTAGTCATATTCCTACCCATTCCACAAAGCCTTCCCTGATCTCCCTTCTTCACTTGTATTCACACAAAAATTTCTTTTCCATCTTCTTAATAAATGACAAATAAATATGGATAGGAACCACCTTCTGATTTTCATAGTACCTGGTTGTATGAGAATGGGCAAACCCTGCTTGGTTTAGGTTTCCTAGAAGTTCTTCACAGAATAATAGAATTCCTAGAATCTAAAACTGAGTGGAACCTTTGAGAGAATCTAGTCTAGTCTCCTTTCCGCTAACTTAGATCTTCATTCTGACTTCATTATTCCTGTCAGTGGCACCAACACTCAGTCACCCAATTTTGAAAACTAATTCCTACATTTGCTTTCATTACCAAGTCCTATGCACTTAATTTTGTCAAAATTTCTTGAATCTTTTCCTTCATGTTTAACATACAAAGAAAAAGATCCAGAATAGCGAAGTGACTTGGCCAAGGTCAAGTCAATTAACAACGGGGCTTGCACTAAAATTCAAACTCAAATCTTCTGTTTCCCAGACCATGGTCCAGCTCTTTCAATTCAAAAGAAATTTCTTCTGAATTTATCAGGATCTACATTAGGTGCTGGGAATACAAAGAAAACAAAGTAATCCCTAACCGAAAGGAACTTACCTCCTACTGAAAGGAAACAAGATCCACACAGATATGGAAATACAAATATATTCAAAATTAAAAAATAAAAACAACATAATTGAGAGAGGAAGAGGAGGGGAGAAGCCAAACACTAGGAGAGATCAATAAAGGCCTCATGTTGGAGGTGACCCTGGAGCTGAGCCTTGAAAGGAATCAGGGGCTCCAAGAAATAGAGGTGTAGAGGGAGCACATGCCAGGCATGAGAGGCAACTTGGGGAACAAATATATGAGGCAGGCAACGCACATGAGACCCCATATAGACATATATGGAAACTGAGACCCAGAAAGGGGGAAGCAACTTGTCTACACTCTTCAAAAATGGCAGAGGCAAGATTATAACCAAGACCTTCTGGCTCCCAGTCCCATGTTCTCCCCATGGTGTCAAGCCACTTGAAATGTAGACGGAGAGCTTTCTGACTTTCTACAGTCTTCCACGCTTCTACCGGCGGTGACAATCATAGTGATATGGCTGGTACATACTCTTGTGGTGGCCAGGTACGCTGGGGAGCTGTGATAGATACAACCCATCTGTACCATTGTCAGGCCAGCATCTGCAATAGCTAAACTGCAATTAAAGACATACAGATCCAGTGCCCCCATATCCTTTCCTGATGCCCAACTGCTGGTCTTTTCCCCTGAAATTATACTATATTTATTCTGTGTATGTTTATCCTGTATACACTGATAAATGTACAGGCTGTTCCCAATGAGAGATGGTAAGCTCCCTGAGGGCAAGGATTGTTTCCTTTTTCATTTTTGTGTCCCATGCACCTTGCACGGTGTTATTTTTTTCTTTTAACCTAGTAGGTGTTTAACACATGCTTGTTGATTGATATGTGATGCTATAGTACTTACTGGTCCGAGGGGCAGAGTGACGTAGTGAAAAGACAACTGACCTTGGAGTCAGGAAGATCTGGGTTCAAGTCCTCCCAATGTCACATACTAGCTGTGTGACAGCTAGGTCAGTTTAATTTCTCAGTGCCCTGTGGCAACTCTTCAAGAATATAAACTTCAATGCATGAGCTGACGTGTCCTGGGGGGCCTTCCTTTCTGGAAGCTCCCTGTCCCAGTAAATTCCCACTGAGTGTACCTCTGCTCTATAATAATAGAAAGCCTTTAGCCTTCTTTATTTAGCTTTATCTACGTTTATCTAGCTCTCCCAAGGACCACTTTAGGCTCCTGGGAAAATACCTCACTTTCCCCTTCTGTAAAACAGAACTAATGCTACCTGTCCCCTTTCTGTCAGAAACAGTATAGCTAGGACAGCAATTCTCAAAGTTATGGTCTCAAGACAAAACCCTTTACACTCTTAAAAATTATTGAGGACTCCTCTCCACCCCAAGAGCATTTGTTTTTGTGGATAATATTTAGTGATATTGGAAGAAGTAAAATAGCATTAGTATGAAAATAGATTTAACCTTGTAGACACCCCTAAAAGGGTCTCAAGGACAGGGTCTTTAGACATCACTTTGAGAGTGACTAGCCTAGAGAGGAAAGCTTTGCATTTAAAAGCAGGAATATCAGAGAAAGTTTCTTACTAATGTTCATATAATGAAGCAGAATGACAGTTGAAGGATAAGAACCCAAACAAGAAATGGGCTATTTAATAATGTGCTTCTGGGACTCCAAGCCACAGATAGGATTTGTTTATAGGAGTACTGAGGTCCAAAGGACCCTGTACAAGGGAAAGATATCCTAGTCTTTTGCTTGCTCCAATCCATTTTGTATAATGATACAACTAGATTAATCTTCCTTCCAAAAGCCTCTGCTCAGAATCTTTCAATAATTCTCCACTGACTATGGACAGCTAGGTGGCATAGAGCACTAGGACTGAAGTAAGAAAGACCTATCTTCCTGAGCTCAAATCTGGCATCAGATGCTTACTAGCTATGTGACTCTGGACAAGTCACTTTACCCTGTTTGCCTCAGTTTCCTCATCGGTAAAATGAGCTGGAGGAGGAAGTAGCAAACCTCTCCAGTATCTTTGCTGAGAAAACTCCAAATGGGGCCATGAAGAATCAGAAAGATCAAACAACTATGGGTAAAATTTAAACTCTTTGGCCCAGGAGTCAGGAACCCCACAGCCTAGCTTTTATGTGACTTTCCAACCATACCTCCTCATTCTCTTCTATGTATATTCTATTCTTTAGCCAAAATAATTAAGTCGTGGTTCTCAAACACACCAGGAGGCCCCATTTCTACTATTTTGCTCCTCTTCTTCCCATTTGCCTCTGGTTTAATCTTACCTATCTTTTAGACTCAATTCAAATCTCTGGATTTGAACCAGAATACATCACAGTCAATGGCAGAATTATGGACCTATTTCCTGAATTTCACTTCTTCTCTTTGCATTTATCACTCAATCAGGCACCTACTTGGCAGACACTTGCTGGGCACCTACCATCAGACATTTGTGCTAGGCTTCATGGGAGATTAGAATAAATGTAAGACATAATCATGCCCTCAAAACACTTTATAGTCTAGCCGGTGAGAGAAGACATGCATATGGCAACGTAGCATGGGGGAGAAACACTTTATTTGGAGTCAGAGGCCTGGGTTCAAACGGCAGCTCTAACACTTACACTTGAGGCAGCTATCTAGCATAGTAGATCTAGCACTGGACCTAGCGTTAGGAAGATCTGAGTTCATAGTCAGCCTCAGACATGTACTAGCTATGTCACCCTAGGCAAGTCACTCAACCTCTGTCTGCCTCAGTTTCCTCACATGTGATATTAGGTGGTTAGAGTCAACAGGCCCTGATGTCCCTGCTAGCTAGAGCTATGTTCCTATGGTTGTCGATTCATCAACATCATTAGTGATAGTAATGATATATAGGATTCATATGAGAGCAGGAAGATGACTTCCAGATCATCTAGGAAGGAAGGAAACGAGCATTTACTAAGTGCCTACTATATGCCAGGTGCTGTGCTAAGCGTTTTACTAATGTTATCTCATTTGATCTTCAAATCAATGCTGGGAGGTAAGTGCTAATATTACCCCCACTTTACAGATGAGGAAACTGAGGAAGACAGAGATTGACTTACCAGCTTCACACAGCTGGGAAGTGTCTGAGGCTGGATTTGAACTCAGGTCTTCCTGACTCTAGGCCTAGCTCTCTATTTATTCCTCTACTTCATTATCTATAGGCTGAGAGTTCCTAACTTTTTTGTGTGTCATGACTCCCTTTGGCATTCTGATGAACCTTCTAGACCTCCTTCTCAGAATATTTGTTAAGTGCATAAAATAAAATGCATAGGATTACAAAAGAAGCCAATTATATTGAAAGAAAGATTTTTTTCCATTCAAATTCACTGACCCTTGAAATCAATCCATCAACCCCTGGGAAGTCCATAGCCCACAAATTAAGAACCTTGATCTAAGCTAGTCTCATTTTATAGATAAAACTGAGGCTCAAAAAGAAGAGCCTCACACACTCATCATAATAATAGTAATAATAAAAACTAGAATTTACATAGCATTTTAAGCCTTGCAAAGTGCTTTTTTTGGAGGCAAAGCGGAGTTAAGTGACTTACCCATTGTTACACAGCTAAGAAGTGTCTGAGGCTGGATTTAAACTCAGGTTCTCCTGACTCCAGGGCTGGTGCTCTATCTACTGTACTACCCAGCTGTCCCTAAGCCTTGCAAAGTATTTTACAAATATTCTCTCCTTTGATCTTTTCAACCTTGAGAGGTAGAAGCTAATATTATCCCCATTTTACAGATGAAGAAACTGAGGCAGAGGTTAAGCAACTTGCCCAGGGTCACAAAACTAGGAAATTTCTGAGGCTGAATTTGAACCCAGATCTTCCTGATATCATGTTTAGTGCTCTTTCAGGGTTCTCCTATGATAAGTCCAGCATCAGAACTGGGACTAGAACCCAGGATCTCCTACTTTCTAGTACAGAACCCCTTCCTGTACCGTAGGAATGTGAGCCTGAAACTTCCTCTCAAGCTTATTGGCAAGTATTGCCAGGATACCAGCTCTGTACTTAGCCTGATACTAGCCATTCTGCTCTGTGGGACCCTGGAAGATCTCAGAGAATTCTATGTACAATTAAAACCTCTTGATATGTTCTATAATCCTACACATTTTCATGAAGAAAATTAAGTAGGGAAAACTCATCTTCATTAATCAATCATGAACATTTGTAAAGCACCTGCTATGGGTCGGTTAGTGTGCTAGCCAACTCAAGCCAATAATCTTATGTAATCTCACTCACAAAGGATCAAATCAGCCTAATTCAGAGCTTGATCCATGAGGCAGCATGGTGGAAACACACTCTGAAGTTATCTGCTATTTATTCCATAGATTTTGTCATCTTGAGGGGCTCACTCTGCACCTTGTTGACTTTTTCCTACATAGGGGATCTTTCTTGCTGTTGCCTGCAAATCTTGCAACATGCCTCTTATTCTCATGTCTGGACACCAGCACTAGAACAGGTTCTCCTATGCTTTCTTCTCTTTCTTCTCTTCCTTCTCCCTTGTGTTTCCTTAGCAGTCCTCCAGAACCCAAATGCTTCGAGACTGGTATGAGAAGACAGTAGAGAGAAGGCTTCTCACCTTCACTGATAATGGCTAGTCAAGAAAGTACCATCTGGTACAGCTGGAAAGTCATTAGCTATGTATTACTCCAGTGACCTGAAAGAGTCTCCATTTCCCATACATTTCTCATTATTTCCCAGGAAGCCGGGGGTGCCATGTTATTATTCCTGTTTTTTACAGGTGTGTTGTCATTGCAAATATTTCACAGATGAAGAAACTTAGTCAAATGAGTTTCCAGGTGCTATACCACAAGGGAGATGGGAACAGAATTACACTGACTCTCTGACCCCCAATCCTTCCCTTGAATACCCTGACCCTGCGAGGAACTTTCAATGGTCCCTGCCCAGATAGCATTCCAATACCATGAGAAGTGGACATGAGGCTGCCAGGAAGGGATTGGAAGCCTTGGTCTTGGAGCAGACAATTAGATTGGAGAAGTGCCACCCCTGCCCTACTGTCCCATTGCCCAGTGGTCCAGCCTTGGGGGACTCTTTCCCACAAAGGTAGGTGGATACAGACACTGCAAGAGAATGTTCTCCTCCCCACAGAGAAGAGGAAAGTCAGATTCATGTTCATGAGAGGAACTTAATTAAGAAGTGTCTCATCTAATCTTCAGAACTTTTCTGAGGGGCATTGAATTCCTTCAGAGATTGTCTGAAGCCTTCAACTTCCGTAGCATCTTCCAGGCCTCTCCTGGATGACTAATCTCCTTGATATATTAGAAAATCAATTCTGAGTGTAAAGGTTGGAAGGTCATCTGGTTGAGCCCCACAACCTAATCATATCAAGTGCTGGAAAAGCTTTTAGCCATCAGCGTTATTATTCTTTAAAGAAGAGTAGACTACGAGTAAAATGAAATGAATTTAACCTAAGCCTGTTCTTCAGCCACAGCTTTGAAAAGAATTCATTGTGATACCCCCATTCCCTACCCTGTTATTTTCTGCAAGGACTGTCTAGCTTTTTCAAAGAAAGGGTCAAAGAGGTACATGAGAGAGTGGTGTTAAAGACCTCATTTTAACCACAAGCTTTCAAAATGGGAACTGGCAAACTGGGAACTATTAAGTGCAGCCCAGAACATAAAACAGGATTGGGTTGTTGTTGTTGCGTCCTTATGTGTGTGTATTTTAATTCAGCATCAGCTGAAGCTGCGATGTCCCCTTCAGAGAGGATCTCAGGTAGAATTCAGGAAGGAGTGTACTGGAGGAGACTATGGCTGGCGGAGGACTGAGTGACAACTCCCTTCAGGCCCACAGAGGGTTAGTAGAAACTCCATTTCTACTGAGGACAGAACAAAAAGAGCAGGAGAAATTTAATGATAAGACTTTAAGACTCTTAAGTTGCAGAACAATTGCTGACTGGATTTGTAGAGGAAACTTCCTTCCTGGGAGTTCCTTATATTAATGAAATCCCAGGTCTGGTCAATAGAATAATAAATGAGAAGGTGATGGAAAAATAAATGAAAAAGAATAATCATAAGACAGCAGCTTCTTCCAGGGGATTTCTACGTGAACCCACTGAAAAAGATGGGAGCAACGAGAACAGGATGAGGCTAGTATTTATGTAGCGCTTCGAGCCTAACAAATCACTTTAGGGACATTATCTCATTTGCACTTCGTAGCAGCCCTGTGAGGTAGGTAATGACAAAAGACTGCACTTATAGATCACTTTAAGGTTTGCAAAGCAGCGATCTCATTGCGTCTCACAACAGCCCTGAGAGATAAGTGCTAACTGAGAGAAACTGAGGCGAAGTGCCTTGTCCCCAGGGTCTCACAGCTAGGAAGGGTGTGAGGCATGATTTGGACTCAGGTTTTCTTAACTCCAGGCCCAGCACTCCATCAACTGCAGGGGGTAGTTGATTTGGTTTCTTTGCTTTAGAAGTGAATAATTCCTTGAATGTATATAATTGCCTTTTTTTCTCAGGAGTTTAAATTATTCCATAAATTTTCTATTTTTTCTTCATGACATCTTTGCTTATTTTTTATTTGCATTTAACTGCTTTGTATATGTTTTTGCAGTTGCCATCTTCCTATTAAGCGCATATATTTATAGGGGCTGTTGTTTCTTCCTCTCCTTCTACTTTGCAGTGTAAATTCCTCACAAGTAGAGAATGTTGAGCACAGATTGTTTCATTTTTTGCACTTGCAGCCCCAGCACCTAGAACAATGCCCGGCACACGTCGTTGTTGTTAAGTCATTTTCAGTTGTGTCTGACTCTTAGTTGACCCTTTTTGGGGTTTTCTTGGCAAAGATACAGGAGTGGTTTGCCATTTCCTTCTCCAGTTCATTTTATACATGAGGAAACAGAAGTAAATGGGATAAAAGACTTGCCCAGGGTCATACTGCTACTACCTGTCTGAGACTGGATTTGAACTCATGAAGACAAGTCTTCCTTATTCTAAGCCCAGTGGTCTATTCACTGTGCCACCTAGCTTCCCCCAACTGCCACATAATAAATAGGAGCTTAATAAATGCTTGTTGATTGAGTGATTATTGTCATTATCATTATGAGGAGACTGAGGCTCAGATCGGCTAAAAGTGACTTACCCCAAATCACACAGCTATTGTCAGGGGCTGTGACTGGAACACAGACCTTCTCCAAGCCCAGCACTTCACCCACCACAATACCACTCTAATTTAAGATATAAATACATATGTATATATATATACATATATATATATACATATATATACATACACACACACACACACACATATATGAAAGGAACTTTCTGACAAAAATGGCTATGAGGACAAGTTGTTTAGATCTTTATAAAAATGAAATAGAAACCCATGTACTGCAAAATTGTTGCAGAGCTCTCCCACCTGAAGTTACGGAGCTAGTCAATTGGACTGCAGGATGGCTCTTATGCAAAAACAAGCAATAATGGAACAAAAAAGCCTGAGGCTGGTGGATTGGATTCAGAAGTGGATGGATTCTGGGGCTGGGGTCAAGAAGTCCCTGCCTCTGCCTCTTATTGTGGGATCTTAGGCAAATCACTTTATTTCACTGGGCCTCACTTTGCTCATCTGTAAAATGAAGGGACTGGATTAGATCTAAATCTTAATTCGATGATGGGCAGGACACACCTGTAAACTGCTTGGGTTGCCTTACATGGGACTGGTGAGATTAAAGACCAATTACAAGCTTCCAATTTGAGTGGGATCCTTCTACAAAGTACCAAAATTCCTCAAAATTTCTCCAATTCATTTCCCACTTTTCCCTTTCCTTCTCTCTGGTCACAGAGGAATGAGTATCCTTACTCCTTACCACTAGGGCTCCAGTTTCCTTTCTCTTGCTTTTCAGCAGATTTCTTTCTTTCTCATGTCTCTACAGTCTCTAATTTTCCATGAACCCTTTCTCATTTGCTTGCTAACATGCCCAGGTCTTCTGATCCTAAATAAAACAAAATAAAAATCCCCTGACCCTCATCTGCTCTGGCTGCCAATATGTCATATTTCTTTATTTCTAAACTTCTCTAAAAAGTTGCCCAAAGTCTCCCATGAGGCTCACCATTAACTCTTCTCAACCCTTTGGAGTGTTTGGCTTCTTCCCCCACCATTATGCTGAAATTTGGTTCCCCTATGACCTTCTAATCACCATATCCAATCACCATGTTCAGCTCTCATCCCTGTTGGTTTTTCCACAATACCCAATACTACTGACCACTCCATCTTCCTGAATATTCTCTCTTCCTTTGGCTTCAGAGACACCATATTATGACAGTTGTCTTCCTACCTCTCTCACCATTGCTTCTATCTTCTTCCCTGGCTCTTCACACTTCCCAACCCTTCAAGGTTAAGTGTATTTGCCAAGGAGAAGCTGTCCTTGGCCTCTTGTCTCCTCTCCCTGCACACTCTCCCTTGGCTTACTCATGAGTCTTACTCATTCTCATGGCTGACCCCCAGTTCTGTATCTCCAGCCTTGATCTTTTGTTTTAATCTTCAGACACACATCTTTCTACAAGACCATCTTCCATTTAAACTTCTAACTCAGTATCCTTCCCCTGGAGCAATATGATACAGGCTCTAAATACACATTCTTATTAAACATCTTTTCACATTAGCTGTTCTGTATAGAAGAATTAGAACTTTTGGCCATCCCTTACTTTTACTAATGAGGAAATGAGTCCAACAGTTTCAGTGACTTGTCCAGCATCAAAAAGCAGGGAAGTACCCCAGATGGTATCTGAACCCAGATCTCCCTGTCTCCAAGGCCACCATGTCATGCCACATTGCCTATCAGACAGTAAAGATATTTGACCACTTGCAACTCTTGTGTTCTTCATGCCTCATTCTGCACTATAAAATCATAATACCAAGTCTTTTCTGTTTCTTAAAATGGAATTGATTCTAGTGTTTATGCTGTCATTTAGAGCTTGCTACTTAGGTGCCACTAGGCACAGTGATTAGTATGCTGAACCCAGAGTCAGGAAAACCAGAGTGGGGTGGAATTTCCCTCAAGGCAGAGTAAGGGAATGTGTGTCCCTTTAGGAGAGGCAGGTTATCCAAAGGCTGCCAACATCTCCCCCCTCCCCTTCCTTCTTTCAGTCCCAATTTCTTTGTCTGTAAAAGGGGGATAACAATATCACCTACCACCCAGGGGTTTGCAAATGTACACATATACATATATGTGTATATTTATGAGTGCATATGCATATATGTCTAAGTATATATGTATATATGTGTGTCTGTGTGCACATATATATATATATATATATGCACATACACGTTATCTTGTCTGATAAGCCCCAAGAAGTAGGTACTATTATTATACCTATTTTACAGATGTGCATGCATGTAAAACATTTCACAAACTTGAAAGCATAATCTATAAATGTTTATAAATTATTATTAATACTGTATAAATGTTATTATTATTATTTAGTAATATGTCCAGTGGCTGACAATTTTTTTATTGAAGGAAGTCTTCACAATGTGTGAAAGCAAAGCTGGCCTTGCTTAAGAACTCAAGCTCTGGTGCATCCTACCAAGCTGGAAAGCCTGCCCTAAGTTATGTCACAGTGTCACAGACTGCGTCTTCTATTCAAGAGGCAGCCTAGCTGCAGTAACTTCAGAGAGTCCCATCACCAGATTAGCTTCAAGGTAGATTTTTCATCCATACCACTTCCCATGGACCAACTATTAAGTAGAAGAAGAGATGTGATCTGCATTGGCAGAGGGTCCCCTACCCTGACAAGATCGCTGATTTTTTAAGACTAGCTAGCTATATTTTAATCCCCATTGGACTATAAGCTCCAGGAAGGCAGGGGCTGTGTCTTTGTATCTCCCCCCAGTGCTTAACACAGTCTTTTCACCCTCCAGACCTTCGCTGAACCGAATGATCTCTGGCTCCATCTGAAGCAGAGGGCACTGGTGTTTGTGTACTCGATCCCAGGCAGGGGACACAGGAAACTGCTAGAGGAAAACCAGCATGGACCAGCTAACCACATACCTTGGTTGTCATAGGACGTGATGACTTGGGTCTGCTGGTGGTGCTGTGTCTGGGCCACGTTTCCTATTTAAGTAAGAGAGAAAATACTGCAGTGACCATTGGGACTGGGGTGGAATTTCCCTCAAGGCAGAGTAAGGGAATGTGTGTCCCTTTAGGAGAGGCGGGTTATCCAAAGGCTGCCAACATCTCCCCCCTCCCCTTCCTTCTCCCTCCCACACCAGGGTCCAGCTCAGCAGGAGGGGATCTTTCATCAGTGTCCCGAAACATATTGAGTTTCCATCATTACCAGAGAGCTGATCCTAAGCTTAGAAGGAATGGCACAGAGTCAAGCAGCCCTTTATGCCTGCTGGGGAAGGAGGCCCTTGTCCCTTGTAAAATCATTGCCCCAGGGAACCATTCCCCACCCCCACCTCAGCCATGCCCCATGACTGGTGCCTGAGCTTTGATTCTGTTGCGTTCAGAAACTGAGGTGCACTTTCAAGGTGCACGCTCAAATTTATAACTTTCAAAGGAATTAAAAACTGCAGCATCTCCTAGAGGGAACTTATATTATTGTGCAAAACTACAACTTTTATCCATTTACCTGTCTATACTTTAGATAATAATTCTGCCCCACCTTTGCTCCCCTTAGCTCTCCCTCTCCAAGGAGATAGCCTAGAAAAGGGAAGTAGTGATTTCCTACTAATCTTGCCGTTGAACTCTGTGCCATGAGCCTCCCTTCCCTGGGCCCCAGATTTATAAATCACTAAATGTGAGAGTTGGAAGGGACTTTAGCAGACATCTCCCCCAACCTGTACACGAAAGGAATCCCCACCAAAATAAATCTGTAAAATGATGAGAATGCCCTAGATGATTTCTGTGATTCCTCCTATCTCTGATATTCTTTGATTAGGAATCCCTCATGCTCTGATTTTGTTAACTGAGCAAAGGGATTGGGGGAAGAGGGGAATCAGGGTTCTGGCAGCAGGGGGCACTGGCGTTATGGCACTGAACCCATCAACCTTTCCTACCACCTTCCCCCTTTGACCATCTACCTCTTTGTATTATTTTCCTGTATTATTTTCCCTTGCTGACTTAAATCTTAGTGAGGCAAAGAAAAGGTTCTTTAAAAGTCGGGAATGGTGCGATCAGGTAGATAATAATACGTGCTCATGTTTCCGTAGTATTTCACAATAAACCTGTGAGATAGGTAGTTCAAATAATAACATACCGATTTTACAGATGAGGAAACGGAGGCTCACAGGGGGTCAATAGGGTCCCTCATATCCACACAGAAATCTTTCAACTCCAAGGTCAATGTTCCTTTTCCCTACCCCCAACACACACACACACACACACACACACACACACACACACACACACACACACACTCACATCAAGATGCGTCTTCATATACAATACACCTTTGGAGACAGATTTGATTTTACAAATCCACTTTTCCAGTGTCCTACCAAAGCTGTAGACAGTATTACTGAGAAGGCTACTTTTAATTTTTGTTTCATTTCTTGTTTTACCTAAATTCTGATTTCTTTTTGTCTCTGGACTGATTTGGGTAACTTCTTCATGGTTCTTAATTCCTCTTTCTGACTCTACCACAAAGGGAAGTCCAAGCTTATCCTTTCTTCTTTCTCCTTTGTTCAAGGTCATAGAATCAGAGAATATAGAACTGTAAGAGGTCTTGGGGATTAACTAGTCTAACTTCCTTGTTTTATAAAAATTGAGTGCCAGGGACCCAGAAAGGGAGTGATAGATCTTCTAAGTTCTATCTTCGGAGACCATGCATAGGAGGAACTAAACTATTCAACTCTGAATTTCTTGGGTTCGTGCTTCTTCTGATCATTTTCTACTCCTCCCTCAATAGGGATGATGCTCCTCCCTCATCTCCCTCTCCCTTCTCTTGCTTCAAGAACTATTATCAAATAACACTAACATTGCAAGTGGAAATGGCTTGTCAATCAATTAACCTATTGTCCCACTCACCATCCTTGTAACTTCCCAGACCAAACCACCTTTGCTTGGCCATGATACTAATGTGTCTCTGTCTCTGTCTGTCTCTCCCTCTCCCTCTCTCCCTTTTCTCTATCTCTGTCTGTCCGTCTACCTTCTCTCTCTCTGTTTCTCTCTCTGTTTCTCTCTCTGTCTCTCTCTCTTTCCCTTCTCTATCTCCCCTCTGTTCTCTCTCTTACTATGTCTGTCTCTCTATCTCTATATGTAAACCCTTTGAAGGCAGAGACTGCCTGGCTTTTGTATTTTTATTCTCAGAGTCAGCACAGTGTTTGGTGCACACTAACCACTTAATAAATATTTTTTTCTTCATTTTTTTCATTTCTCAAAGTCATTCATTAAGTAGCAAAGCTAGTATTCAAATCTATGCCCTTTAATTCCAAATCTCTCTCTTTCTTTTCTTTAAATAAACTTAATTTTTTTCTTTTTACTTCACTTTTTTCTCCTGTATCCTTTTCCTTTCCCCCTCCTATATAAAAAAGAGTACTTTTTTTAAAATGAGGAAGAAGAGAAAAAAATCTACGAAATCAATATGTTGAAGAAATGTGACAATATAGGAAATATTCCCCACTCATGGACACCTCCACCCCCATCCCTCTCCACCTCTGCAAAGGAGTGAGGGGAAGTTTCTACCCATCTCTCTTCTTTGGAGTCAAGCTTATTCTTTGTACTTTTACAACATTCATTTTTGCATGTTTTGTGGTTATTTCTGCTTCTCTTTTTACTACACCAGGCTGGTTCCTTAGTCCTAGAGATTTAGCATCCTATAGCACCATCTCATTATTTCCCCTCATTTAGGGCCAAAGCCAAGCCTGGAGCAGGGAACTGGCCTTAAAGCAATCTCCTATGGGCATATACAGCAGCATCCTTCCAGTGGCTCCAATGTCCCCTTCTTCCAATTCTCTTTAAGAATGACTATTGTCTTTGAGTCTCCTGACAACTCAATAAAACACTGTGCTCTGTGGGAATCCCTAGTCCTCAAACCCTGAGGCCTGAAGACAGGAATGCTGAATTTCTGCATAGGACAGCTGGTTGTTTCCCCTGGGGGGGGGGGGAAGAGTTGAGGAAACCAGATCCTGGGGAAGGGAATCCTCGAGGAGGAGGATTGGCTGGCACTGATGGACGATTGATATTTATAGACATGACTGTACAGTTGGTTTCCATATGTAACAACAGAGCTGTACAGTGCTGCTAGGTAGAGTTCACCAAGAGACCGGGAAACAGCGAATAGAAACACAGGAGAACACAGCGCCAGGGAAGTGGGCATGGCTCCATCCTGAGCACAGCCGGTTGGGTGACACTGTTGCCAGGCTGGGTTTCTCAACAATTTAGTATATTTGCTCTGTCTTTAGAAATTCTATAGGGGTCCAAAGTGAAATCATAAGAAGCAGAGGAGAATTTTTTTTGAATGGCCAGAATCTATATCCAATTACGTGGAGCAAAACTGAAATCTTAAAAGGAATAAAAGAATTATCTACAAAAGTATAAAAGACCTAAATAATTAGAACAGCAAATAAAGATATTATTAAATTGTGCAATTCCAGAAAAGGAAATTGAAGTAGCTGGAAAGAAACTACGAAGGGGGGAAAATACATTGCTCTAGATGGATTTAGGAAACTATTCATTACACTTTTAAAGAACAATTAATACCTATAAATTGTTTCCAAAGAATTAGGAAAAAAACAAACAAACCAGTTTTACCAAACTCCTTTTATGAGACAAATACAGTCCTAGAATCTAAACCAGATGAGCATAAAGCAAAGAAGTATAAACAAATTTCATTCATAAATATCAATTCAAAAATTTTAAACAAAATCCTAACTTTAAAAAATGATATATGATGACAATTAGCTTCCTTTCTCTGGCCCCCAATTTTGGTCATTGGAGTAAGTATTCTGTTGTTAGTTCTACCTTAACACACCTCAAACCATTGCCTGAACCTAGAGCAGTGGTCCCCAAAGTGTGGTCTCTGGAACCTTAGCATTCCTGAGACTCTTTCAGGGGGTCCTTCAGATCAAAACTATTTTCATAATAATACTAAGACACTGTTTTTCCACTAAAATACTTTTCAATCTATTTATCTGTGTGAGGCCAGATTTTATTCATAGATTTCAACTAAAGAAATACATCGCAGCAGACAGTGCAGAAGAAGAGATAGAACCTGTCTTCTATTAATCCAGATATAAAAGAGATTTGTAAAAATATGTAAAACAATGTCACTCTTCTTACTATATGTTTTTCTCTTGGGACAATAGTTATTTTTCTTAAGGTGTTTATTTATGAAAACAGGTAATGGATTTATTATTGTTATTTTAAAAGAATAAATATTTAAAAATTTTACCAGGTTTAATTTTCAATGCAGTAAATATTAACAGATATAATCCACACAAACAAAAGTTCTTTGGGAGCCTTAATAAGTTTTAAGAGTGTCAAGGAATCCTGATACCAAAAATTTGAAAAAACTGACCTAGAGGATATACTTGAAGTTTCATAAAATGTATTTGGTTAAGTAAGTAGAGGACAAGAAATCATGAGATCTGAATTAGAATCCTATATTGGCTGTTTATCAAGCATGTTATCATGGTGGTCACAACCGTTTTGGGTCTTGGTTTCCTTTTCTATAAAATAGGAAGAGTGGTACTTGAACTCTCTGCCTCACAGGGTTGGTGTAAAGAAAGTGTTAAGAATTATAAAGTAGTAGGGAAATGAGAACTCCTGCGTCTTTCCAAACTCCAATTCTCCCTCCCTTGTTATTCATCTATCTAAGGGGATTGTTGTGAGGATAAAAATGATCCATGAGACCCGGAAGATCTTTAAAAAAAATAAAATTCATTCTAGAAATGGTGGCCTGTGTATCATGGACACTCAATAAGTAAGTGTTAAATAAATTAAAAAGGAAAGGAATGATAGAGGAGTCTGTATTTCCAAATAAGTACACCAACAGAAGAGACTAGTTGCCACTTCCCCAACTCCCCAGCTCCCCAGGGCATACACAGAGTAAAAGCAAAAGTCAGCAGTTTTCACCTAGCTTCTAGTCATGACTTGGCTAGAAAGCCATTAGATTAACCTGAGAGAACTCAGGCACAGGCTCATAGATCTAGAGTTGGAATGAATTTAAAGGTCATGGAGACGAACCCTTTCATTTTCTAGATGAGGAAACTGAAGCCTAGAGAAGTAACTTGCCCAAGTCACACAAGTATGAAGAAGTTAACTTGAGATCTAACAGTCTTTCTACTGGACATCTTGGCAATAAAGAAGAACTGGAATTTAAAAACTGGACTGGCCCGATGCTGGCACTGGCTTTCACCACTTCTGAATCTTTGTGTTGGGCTTCAGTTAAAATGGAAAAGACTTATGAACACTGTAGAAGACAGTAAATCTTTCCACAGCTAACAGCGCCTTGGAACCTGTCTAAAAAAGGTATCCTGTGAGTGATAACAGAGAGCCTGGTGTACCAGCATGGAAGAGAATCTTTGGCTCAGCCAGAGAATTGCTGCTACTGATTGAGAGAGGAAAAAGCGGTCCGTATCCATTGGCCAGTCCTGGTTCTGTTTTAAAATATCATGGGATTCTGAGATGCAGAGATCACTGGAGCTCAAAGCAATCTCAGAGAATATCTTGGCCATCCCTTCTCTTTACAAATGAAGAACGTGAGGGCACAAGTACTCCAAGATCATACAGATCTACAGTGGCAAAGCAGGATTCTGACTTATGTTTTGTACCTCCTGATTTAGGTTCTTTCTGGGTGTGGAGGGGCAAGGAGGAAGAGAGCCTGTCGGGAGTGTGGGGGAGGAATCTGGACCTCTGATTTCATCAATTTCAAGAGTTCCTAGTGAAAAAAATCACCAAGAAATCCTCAATTGTTCTAGACTTAGAGATTTGGCTGAGGGCAAGCGGACATTGGGTGACTTGTCCAGGGTCACATAGTTACCTTGTGTAGGAAGAAGGTCTTGAACCCAGGCTGTGTCAACTCCAAGGCCAGCTGGACTTCTCTTCCCACTCCTGGCTTCTCTCCAGTGTTTTTTCTACTGTTCTTTTCAGTATACCCTCTGTACCTCCCTTCTTAATAAATCCTACAGAGAAACAAAGGTTCTCTCACAGCCAGCTTCTATCCAGCTCCTAAACCCTAACTGAGATACTCAAGCAGATCTGTGGGAACTTAGTTCCAATTTTTCTTGCTCATGGTCCAATTTCTTTTAGGATTAGCCTGATTTCTCAGGTTTGATTCTGTGGTTCAAGGCTGCTTTAATTGGAATGTCAGCTGGATGGTTTGTAACCTGCAGTAACAGAATTAAGAGGGTCTCTGAAAGGACACCGGACATGATCATCATTATCATCATACAGTAATAATTCGTATTTATATGAGCCTTTAATATAATATAAACATAATATTGTAGGGGCTATTATTATCTCCATTTTTTACAGATGGGACAATTGAGGCCAAGACTGAAGATACCACTTGCCTGGGATCATATAGTTAATTAAGTATCTAAGGCAGGATTTAAATTCAGGTCTTCTTGATTCCAGGTCGCTTAGTATTCTACCCATGATGCCTCTTAGCTACCTAACAAAACATAATTTATATTTTATTAATGTTATTTTCTCCTTTTTTTCCATTTCCTACTTTTTCACCGCCTCAACCACCCCAACAAGAACCCTTGCTTGTAACCAACAGCTAAGCAAAACAAAATCAGCATATTGGCCTATATCTAAAAATACCTCTAACTGCCACCATTTCTCTTCCAAGGTTAGGAGAGTTTGAAGGGACTTTTAAAAAGTTCAAGTCTTCAAAACACACACACACACACACACACACACACACACACACACACACACACACACACACGGGTTATTAGTGACTCTTACCAAAGCAGCCCAGGATCCCGTCATTTGAGTTGGCTTATAGAACCCATCCTCAGAGAGATTACCCTCGGATTGGAATAGAAGGAAGTAGTGGGTTGCATCTGGATTGAATGGTTTGAATCATAGAACAGAGATTTTCAGAATCTTTCCCGGACTAATGCTTTATCATGTTCTCTGCTCCTAGCTCATTACGGAATCACAGAATTCTTGGCCTGCCTCTGCAGGTAATTTTGTCCAGAACCTAAATGTAATCAAGTTTCATAGAGGAGACCATTTCAAGAAGAAAATCCTTCTTGGCAGCCCAACACATTCAGCCTGCCTTCTTTAGCTCCAAGGAACTGAAAAAGACCTCAGAGATCATTTAGTCCAGTCTCTGGACACCCCAGGCTGCAAGAGGAACAATGTCACCATGACCTTGTGTCACAGATTTCAGAACTAGTATGCAAGCCTGGACCAACTTTAGTTGCTCTCATTCCTTTTCAGGAAGACTGAATTCCCAGAGATAAGGAAGGAAGGAAGGAAAGAAGGAAGGAAGGAAGGAAGGAAGGAAGGAAGGAAGGAAGGAAGGAATGAAGAAAGAAAGAAAGAAAGAAAAAAGAAAGAAAGAAAGAAAAAGAAAGAAAGGAAGAAAAAGAAAGAAAGTGAATGGAGTTTCAGATTCCTCATATATAAAATAAAGGATTAGACTATGTTGATCTATTGCTCAGTGTCCTTCCAACTCTAACATTCCATCACCCCCCATGACCTCCTCCCAGATATTTACCTCGAAGGTCATTTCCTTCCAATTTCTGCCGTCTTCGGTTTCCATTTCCGATTCCCTGGAAGCCTATGAAACAATGAATTGGCATGAGTTGTGCCAGAGCAGTTAGATATTTAGTTTAGTGACTTTAAAAACTTTGAACAAAAAATGTATTGTGAACTTAACTTTAAACAGTAACAAATGCAAGAAGGTTTTTCATTTACAACTAAGTTTATAAAAGACTTTAATATATCCACTATACTCTCCAGTTGTAATCCGTTCCATTGCCTTGTTTATACCACTAAGATCTGAATTACTTGTATACTTTCCTCATCTCTTGTCGTAGTAGATACACATGCAGATTTGGTTCTGGCATTTTTTGTCACACTAGTTCATGAATTTTTTCATTCATTCATTCATTCATTTATTAAGTATCTACTATCTACCAGGCACTGGGCAAAGTACTTGTGTAGATAGAAAAAGAGGCAAAAGACAGTCCCTGCCCTCAAGGAGCTTATAATCTAATGAGTAAGACAACATGCAAGTAAATATATACAAAGTAAGTTATATACAGGATAGATAAGAAATAATTAACCTAGGGAAAGCATGGGAATTAAGAGTAGTTAAGGAAGGCTTTCTGTAGAAGATGGGATTTTAGTTGGCCTTAATGGAAGTCAGAGAGAGCAGTGGTCAAGAGCAGATGAGAAGGAGCATTCCAGAAATGGGAGATAATCCCAAAAAGCATAGATCTAGAGTCAGGAGGAACCTTGGAGGTCACCTATTCCTACTTATGTATTTTATAGGTGAAGAAACTGAGGTCCACAGCAGTTAAGTGATTTTTCCAAGGTCTCGAATTTCCAGTGTCTGAGGTGGGATTTGAATGCAGGTATTCTGACTCTAGAGTCATCACTCCATGCTGGGCCCCTTTCTCTCATGGGTGAGTTTCTCCCAGGCCCTGATACCCTGTACTGATACTTCTCCAACACCCTTCCTTTTTCTCCTTCCTTTCATCTGTTGACTTCTCATTGGAACGTCACCTTCTCGAGGGCAGGAACTGTACCTTTGTCCTTGCATTTGTATCCCCAGTACTAAACACTGTGCCTGGCACTGTGGTAGGCTCTTAGTAAATGCCTGCTGCCCGCCTGCTTTTCCCACTGTATACCTCCAGCAATCTTCTAGTCTGAGATTTATCTGGGGCGGTTGAGTCAAACGGAGAAGGGATTCACTAACCATGAAGTTCCCTGCATACTGACTTAGTTTGAAAATGCATTGTTATCTATGCTTTAGTGAATGCTGAATTTTATTCGGTTACATAGTTCCCAATAACGTTTTAATCCAGTTCTGGTTACATTCTGGAGTGTTGCTGGACACATGACTGACACATCTGATCTAGCACTATATGCCATTAGAACATAGATGAATATCATGGCAGTTGAGGACAATCAGTCTTATGACTAATGGATGAAGGGTAGGTAAGAGGTTTCCTGTGGTCCTTGGATTTCTCTTCCTTACAAAACATGGCTGCTTACCTCTTAAAGAAGGCCTGTGAACCAAACTGCAAACAAGAAGCGCTTTTGTGAAGGATTCCTTCATTTGACTAACAGTTCATTCTTCCCCTTATTCATGGAGACACTTTAATTGAGTGAAAGAGTAGTAGAGTAGGAATCTTAGGATCTTAAAGTTTGGGGGAGGGGGAGATCAACCCCATAGGCAAGTTGTAGGAGAAGGAACAAGGGCTCTGGTGCCAGGTGACCTGGGTTTAAATCTCACTTCCGATGCTTAACTAAATGGTCGTGGTCAAGTCACCTAACCTCCTTAGGTCTCCATTTCATCACCTGTAAAATAAGGAGGGAGGTGGCCTAGAGGGGCCTTTGAAGTCCCTTCCACTTCTGTATCTGATGTCCTATGAGTCTATGGTCCTCTTTGGAGGGGAAGGAAAGGAAGGAAACAAGCATTTATTAAGTACCTACTGCATGCCGTGCACTGTGCTAAACATTTTACAAATACTACCTCCTTTGATCCTTACAACAACCCTGGGAGATGAATATTATTATCCCCATTTTACAACTCAGGCAGCGATTAAGTAACTTGTTTAGGGTCACATAGCTGGCAAGTGTCTAAGGATGTATTTGAACTCAGGCCCTCCTGACTCCAGGCCTAGCCCAGCACTCTAGCCACTGTACTTACTACCTAGCTTGGGAGGGGCGTGTGTATCTGTGTGTGTGTGTGTGTGTGTGTGTGTGTGTGTGTGTGTTCCTCTTCTGTCAAATTAGGAGATTAGATATGGGGTTAGTTATATGACAGTCTAGCAGAGTGGATAGTGAGCTGGTCTGGATTGTCTGGAAAAGACCTAAACTCACACCCCACCTCCTATACTGGCTGTGTGACCCTAGGCAAGGCACTAACCTCTCAGAGCACTAAGCACCATGGACTTGAATTGCAGAAGAGGCAATTGGTAGAGGTAGTTTCTTCATCTGGGAATTCCCTGTATTGATGAAGTGACAGCTTCAAGTCCCTGCCCCTGGATTAGATGATCTCCGAGATGCCTTCTGCTGATTGCCTCTTACCAGGAGTTAACTTGAGAGGGACCTTAGAGAGACTTTCATCAGAGCCTGAGACAACAGGCCTTTCATCCATAACACCCTACCCAGGGCCAGTACCTCAGATACCAAGCCATACTAGCACCCAAGAAAAGGCTGGGCACCTTCAGATTATGCCACCACTTTTCCCTGTATAGTTATGGCCCCCAAAGATTCACTCACCAGATATTTACTGAACCAGATGCCTGATCTGATCTCCCTTCTTTTTTTTTGTATTTGAAAGAAGACAAATGACCTCTGCTCTCATCATCACAAAGCCCTTGAGAGTCAGAGATGCATCAAATGATATGTCCCAGTATTATATCTAGCAAACTTCTAATTCAATGTTTCCCCATTTCTATGATTCATAATAGTGGGTTCCTTGGGCAAAAATTCTCTTCTGCTGCTGCTACTTTCTGCTCCCTCATCCCCACCCTGTTCTATTATTAACAAATTTCCCTCAGTCTTCTGACATTAGGATAGGGAAAATGCTTTGGTGCTCTCTGCTTAGGAGTCCAGGTGGACTGAGGGCCTGCTTCTTCATTCTGGCTCCCTGGAGAGAGGATGCAGAACAAAAAAGGGATTTTCCAATAGCGGTGTTCCTTTCTCTACCAAAGAGCTCAGGCAAATAGAAAGGAAGAATTTTTGTTCCTTTCTGATCTTCATTTAGGCCCCTTAATTCCTCCTCCTAACACGTTAGTTATGTCCAGTGTTTTCTCTCCATGGAGAATCTGGGTTATTCGCACAGAACTACAGCTCAATCATTTTGACTGAGCCCACCTACCTATTTAATTAAATGATAAGCCTGACCAATTCCCCTCCCATTCCCTAGAAGACACTGAATTGAGTAATTGTTTGATAAGCCGGTGGCTACTTATTTCTGAGGTGGTCAAGGGAGGCATTCCAATGGAAAACACTTCCTATTTTTCTTTTAAGTCACAAGATAACTTTAGAATTCTCCAGTATAATATTTGAAGGAAGATTTTTAAAAAAATATTTAAGCAGAAAGAATATTCTCAGGCTTCAGTGTATGCTAGGATTTCTCCAAGGTCATATTCAGGTGCGTGAACTGTAATGTTAGAGGAAACACAGGTCGATTTATGAATTGTCTATTCAGTCTATTTTTAGGCAATTGTAAAGTTAAGCTACTGTTACTTCTATTCTGATGGTAATTTTTTGAGGGGTTTTCTTTATTCTTTCACTGACTCTCATTAGTGCCAGATCTTCCAAGACAGAAATATATAGCAGTGGCCACACACTATGCTAAGGAATAAATGAGGTGATGTGGGTAAAAGACCACCCAAACCTTGATCTGACCTCTTCGGTTCTGAAATGCTATTTGGAGAAACCTGTGTTAGGGGATTATACAGCACATCACAATGGGAGAGTTGAGAGACAGAATGGACAAAGCCTAATTTCTTGATCAGGATCCTATTACCTCTGCCAATTGCCTAACGATTTTAACCCAAAGCTTCCAAGCTCTCTCCCTAGGTTACTGCTGTCCCTCCCACCTACAGAATCTCAGAGAATTGCCTTTGGCCCTCTTGTCCCTTCTGAGTCCAGGACACCTGTCGGTATTCCCAGAACTCCTGAATCTATTTATTTTCCTTGCCCATGTGCAGTGTCTAAGCTAGCTCCCAGGAGGCTTTCAGAGCCTCTCCCGCTGTAATTGACAGGGACAAAGACGTCTTCAGCACCACCACTTCAGGTGGGCAGGTAGGAGTGGAAATTAAACGGGCTCAAGAGCTCTGGGGACAGAATCTGAGCCAGAGGCAGAGAGTAGCAGCAGAAAATATAAACAGCTTTAGTGTAGGAGGCTAAGAGGAAGTTACAGGATGCATTTCACAGAACTTCCATTAGGTCTTGTTCTCAAAGAATGAAAGCTTAGTCTGGTGGGTAACTACTTATTAATGCAGTGGATAAGTAGCTTCTCTTGTTGACGAAATAGTTTTTTGATAACTAATGGCTCTCAAATGCTTGAGAATGGGCTCTTTCCATCATCATCATCATTTCAAGTAAATAACAAGCATTATTACACTCTTGCTATATGCCACGCTTTATGTTAAGGGCTGGAAATACGAAGACTCACTATCAATGAATACACAAACACACGTAAAATACTCACATAAAATACACACAATATGTTTATATATTATATATAATGCCAAAACCAAAGAAAGGATCCCTAATTTTTAAAAAAATTTTTTATTTTTTTTTTGGAATAGCTTTGTAAGTAGTCCCAAGTCTTTTGCTTGCCACCCCACCGAAGGAAGCCTTCAGGATGGAAAGCAAATTAAGTCACTATATTTGGGTTTTCAAGAGTCTCATATACTAGTCCTGGCTTGGTTACTGACTAGTTATGATAATTTCCCTTCTCTGAGCCTCAGTTTCTTCATCTGTACAATGAGAGGCTTTAGCTAGAATGATGCCCAGAGTTCCCTCAAACTTCAATATTCTATGATTGTATGATTGATTTAATTCCTCTCCTGTTATAGTAATACAGTAGCACCTTCCTTCCAGAGATGAAAGCAATTTCTTTTCTTTCATTTCCTTCCTCCAAGTAACATCCCCTGTAATTTAAGTCAGGGAGTTTTATTTCTAGGGAAACTGAGGCACCAGGAATGTCACCTCATTAGGTCACAAAGTCAATCTTGGGCCAGCTTGAATTACTGGAACCTAAATTTTTGACCTGTGTGAAAAGCTGGGCCCAGAGCTACACAAAGTTACTCATGAACTTTGCCTGGCTGCGGAGCCAGGCAAGTGAAAACTCAGGCGGCATTTACCATTAGCATCTTTAAACTTGCCTCTCTGATCAGCAGGATTGACAGAGGGGCTAGCAGGGAGATTTTATTGTTGTTCTTGTTGACAGAGGTGAATTGCAGAGATCGGGGACAGGGAAATGAACTCTTCCAAATTCCCCTTCGGATCAAACCCTGCAATGGCTGCAGCACCTCAGGATCCCCGGTTTCCTTTCCTAGCCAGCATTCTTGAGACTGGACAAAGTTCCAACAGCCCTAGCAAGAGAGACTGAGTAACATTTGTCCCCACTGATTTCTCATCTGGGAGCGGTGTCTGGTTGTGAAGCACTGGTCTAATATCGCGCTCTACATCTGCAGTCCCAGGGGCGCCCGGGCTTGCAGAAATCTATGAAGACACAGGTGGGAAACGAAGTAATGATTTTAGGAGGCCGCGGAATCCGGTGGAGGGGAGCGACTGCCATTACGTAGCAGTAGGGGCTTCGACTCCCCTGCTGGCGGGGAGCAAGGAGCGGACCCTGCTTCGGACTTCTGCCCGAACCCAGTCGCCCCGTGCCTGCGCCCCTCCGTCCATTGAAACCGCTTCGCGTTCTGCAGGCACGGACACCCACCCTGGGACTGGGTACCCCAGAGAGCCCGACCTTAGAAGCACCTTCCCCGCCCCTTTCGGGACTCCGGGACTAGCAATGCTTGCTTGTTTATTACCTCGGCATTGCAGCGAAGCAGCAGGATCCGTCTGTCTGTCCCTCTGCACAGTCCGTCTCTTCTCGGGGTGAACTATAAGGAGCATATCTATGGTTACTTCACAGTTTTCCTTTTTCAACTCCATGGCACCTGTTAGCTGTGCGCATTGGCCCTCACTGCCCGCCCCACACGCAGCTGCAGCAGCGGCGGCCGCCGGCTGTCGTCCCCGATGCGGCGTCTTGCGGCGAATGACACTGTTTATTTTCCTCCCTTTGAGCTGAGAGCTCCCCCTCACTCAAAACGAACACACAAACAGCGTTTCGCTGACTCTGCCAAACACGCCATTAGTGCCCAGGAGAGATCTACCCTAATGAAGAGGTTATAAGTCACCTTTGAAAGGAAATCCCGGCGCGGATCCATTACCCACGGTGGAGGCAGGAGAGCGCTTGGAAAGGAGAGTTCTCGTTTCACAAGGGCCTCTCCCTCTGCCCCCACCCCTCCCCTTTCCCTCTCTCTTCCCTCATGTTCTCTTCGCCTTCCTGCCCTTTCCATTTTGACCCCTTGCCTTCTGTATTAATACTTTTCTCAGAACTAGTTTAGCCTTGGCTGGCTTTTCTTTGGAAGCTTTGAAGCTTCCTTCTTGCAGAGAAAAGGAGAATTTTCCTCTCTCCTACTCCCAGGTCTAGTCTCATGTGGAAATCTTACAATTTAGGCAAAAACTTTTTTTAATTGTAAAAACAGAAAAGACAGAAAATGAGGAGCAACAGAGCTCATCTGAATAGGGGCAAGAAATGGGACAGTGGTCAGACATTTCCCCTTTGCACGCTCATATAGCCCAGCCCCTCATATGTATCCAAATATACATGGATATTTATGCATATATACCATGTATATGAATCTAAATATATGTGGATATCTGTGTATATAGCCCCTCTCATATGTATATATGTATTTGGATACATATATAGATATATGCATATATGGATATGCATATATATGTACCCAAATACATAAACATATATATTTATACATGTATACTTATACATATTAGAGGGCCTAACTACACATATATGGTATGGTAAATAAAATGGTTTGTAGGGGGAGAATGAGAGATATTGAGAGAGATCTCTGCAGGCAATTGCTCTTAGCAATAGTCAGAATGGGTAATAGGATCTCCTGGGTGTTCAAGTGACAGCCCACAGTAATGTAGAATGAAAGTCTTGAAAATCCTTGTTCAGTTAAAAGTCTGAGCTTCCCTTCACTCCTCATGCCTATCCCCCTCCCCATCTTCTCTCCCTCACTCCCTCCTGCCTTTCAAATCGGCTAGCCAGGAGACAGAGAGGGAACAGTATGATTTAGCAATTAGGAGGGACCCTGTTTAGCTGGCCACTGAGATTTGGAGAAGGCTTGAGCTGAGAAATCCTTTCTAATTTTATCTCAGGCTCCTCTCCTGTCACAGAGCTGGTAGCTGTAAGTCATTTGGCTGGTGGTCCCTGGGGGAATGTTAACACCTGTGGGTGACAGGCCCTGGAAGTGCTATTCTATGATTCTACATGCTTAGAAAACTCATTTGTCATCCATAGAATGTACGCCATCCCAACATGGGGTCCAAGTCCTTATTTGGGATCACATAGTCATTAAGACTAGGCCCTCAAGAAGAATTTGTTCCCTCTCTCAGGCCTGTCAGCTCACCCTCATTTTGAGACTGAAGATTCTTCCCCTGGGTCTCACAACTGCCAGAAATGTCCTGTGAATTGTTAAGCTCTCAAACTGACCTTTGACAACACGGGGAGCCCTGGGAGGCTGCATTTGGTCATTGGGAGCATCAAAAGGAGTGTCATACTCTCTCTAATAGGGATAGGGGCTGGAACTGAGTTTGCACTGGTGTAGGGAACTCCCAAGGGAGGAAACTCCTTCTAGTAATGTAGATTGAAAACATCTCTGCAATTTAAAGAGTTGCCTTGAATGTTGAGGTTAAGTGACTTGCCCAAGGTCACACATCAGTGTGTGTCAGAAATTGGACTTCAGCCTAGGTCTTCCTGACTGTGAGGCTAGCTTTCTATTTGCTATGTCATCTTGCCTCTTCCTATTCCAATAATAATAATAAATGTATGAGTAAAGTTGAATTTACATCCCCATGCTTTTATTGAATTACAAAAAGGAGTCATTTTATTCATTCATGTGAGTGTTCATAAAATATAAAAATATAATACAGGATAGGGACCTCTCCCAGGACCACTTCTATGTGAACTCCATCAAACTCAGACAAGAATAAAGTAATAATATCTGACATTACCCACCTCTCTCTCTTCTTCCTCCCCTCCCCCGCCCCCCTCCTTGGTACAGGTCGATGAAGGCTCTTTGATAGTGCTGTAGGACTGACTTAAATCTATGGGATTCTACCTGTCCCTTGGATCTCAGCTCTCCTCCCTAGGCTCCACGTCCTATGCTGCAGCTTAGGTCATGGGTCACTGCTCTCTGGAATATTTGAGGTATTGTGTATGTGTTGGGCTAGGGGTTGGAAAACAGGGAATTGAATCCATCTACAAGCATACCTCAGAGATATTGCAGGTTCAGTGCTAGACCACCACAATAAAACAAATATTGCAATAAAGAGACTCGTGGATTTTTTTTGGTTTCCCAATGCATATAAAAGTTATGTTGACACTATACTGTTGTCTATTAAGTGTGCAATAGTATTATGTCTGAAAAAATGTACATACTTTAATTTAAAAATACTTTATTGCTAAAAAATGCTAACCATCATCTGAGTCTTCAGTGAGTCATAATCTTTTTGCTGATGGAGGGTCTTGCCTTGATGTTGTTGGCTGCTGACTGATGCGGGGGTAGGGGGTAACTGGAGGTTGGAGTGGCTAGGGAAATTTCTTAAAATAAGATAGCAATGAAGTTTGGTGTGTGAATTGACTTTTTTACCCAAACACTTAGAGGCCCTTGAAGGGTAATTAATTGGCCTAATTTCAATATTTTTGTGCGTCAGGGAATAGGGAGGTACCAGGAGAGGGGGAGAGATGGAAAACAGACAGTTCATAGAGCAGCCAGAACACACATAACATTTACCCGTCAAGTCCGACGTCTTACATGGGAGCAGTTGGTAGCTCCCCAGTCCTTTTCAAGAACAAAGGACAAACAACAATAGTGAAATCAGAGATCACTGATTTATAGATCACCATAACATATAATAATAATGAAAACCTTTGAAATATTGCAAGAATTACCAAAATGTGCAACAGAGATGCCACGTGAGCATATACTGTTGGAAAAATGGTGCCGATAGACCTGCTCTATGCAGGGTTACCACAAACCTTTGATTATAGAAATCGAAGTATCTTCGAAGTACAAGAAACCAAGGTATGCCTGTACTTAAAATATGGTAAAAGATCGCCATGGAGGTTAGAGTCCTGCAGTTTTCATGGCCAGTCCAATGGACTCAATGTTCTCTCTGCTACCTCTCCAAGAAGACAGAAGAGTGTCCTGAACTGGCAAAGTAGAGGATGAAGTTAGTCCTCAGGGCTCTTTTTCTCTTCCTTGTTTCTTTAGCTGTCCTTCTCTCATCCTATCCAGGTGACTGCCCAGACCTCTTGTCCTAATCATATCTATCCATGGCTGTGTCTCACTGGGCTGGGCAACACTGACTTTTCCCTTCTTCTTCTCCTTCATTCTAGAAGAGGACCAATGACATCACAGAGGTGACATTTTGACTTGCATGCATTGGACTTAAGTGAGGCAGAGGTACACGAAATGTCAGCCTCTCTCCTCTAGAGTCATTGAAGACCAGTGGCAAGACAAAAGTCAAGAGGACTGTTGATAACCCAGGATGCAGCAAATGATCTTGGCCTTTCTAAATTAAGGTCTTTCCCAGTTCTCAGTTTGTCTGAGGCAATACCCATTTAATGACTAAGGGCTAGGTAAGAAATGAGATAAAAGATGTCCCAATTTGCCATCACAAAATTATTAATATGACAGGGGAAGACCTTTAGAGTTTTGGGCCTGAATAGAAAATAATTCCTTTTTTCTTTCATTCTAAGCCATCCAAACTTAAACAATGAGCCACCAATGCTCATTGGGTTGGTGAGGGAGTGTGGGGGTATGTATTATTGGGCACTCAATGAAAACCAGAGTGCTTTGGGTTTAAAGGCCTAGTCAAGTCCACTTGAGTCACAATGGGCTCCCTTAGAGGAGGTATGGTATAGTAGAATGAACATTTGATTTAGGGACACTTGGTTCAAATCTCATTTCTATCATTAAGCCTGTGTCCTTGAGTAATTTATGTATCCCAAGTCTGGGTCTGTAGAATGGTAATAATACTTGGACTCCATACCTCACAGATCAAAGGAGACAATGTAAATAAAGTGCCTTGAAAATCTTAAAGTGCTACATAACTATAAATATTTATTAATATTATTTATTAATTTATATATATATGCATATAATTTAATAACCTTTCCAAAACTTCTTACATCCTCCAACTTGAACTGTATCTTGATCTTTGACAGTCATGCTTTTGATAGGGAATAAATTCAATCAAAATTGTGAAGGAGGAAAATGATTTAATCTATTATCCCTTCCAGCTACATGCCTACTTTGTACAAGGAACTGTGCTTGGCACTATTTTGTTGTTCAGTTGTTTTCAGTGTTATTCTACTCTTCATGATCCCATTTAGGATTTTCTAGGTAAAGTTCTGGAAATGAATTGCTCTTTCCTTCTACAGCTCATTTTATAGATGAGGAACTGAGGCAAACAGTGCTAAGTATCTTGCCCAAATTCATACAGCTAGTATCTGAGGCTGGATTTGAACTTGGGTCTTCCCAACTCCAGGCTTAGCACTCTATCCACTGCACTTTTGGCTGCCCTCATGGATCTTACAATCTAGGAGGCATATGCATGCACAAATAGCTATCAAACATGCAGAATCAAATATAAACCCCTCAGTTTAGCACTTAACTCTTCACAACGTGGCTCTGTCCTATTTTTTAAGCTTCTTCACATGTTACTACCCTCTACACACTCTATATTCCATCAATGATGGAATGATGGGGTGCTTGGGTGCCTATGCTTGGACACCAATTCCAAGACTGTATTTCTCCCTAGCCTCAAAAATACTATCTCTCATAGTTTCTCTTCAAGCCAAGGACACTATGGACAGCAATTATTCATGAGTGGGTCCCAGTGAAACATTTATCTTTCAGCAACAAACCACACCTGTAGGAATTATTAGTTTGAACTGGTTTTGTACTGGTTCATAAAAATATTTGGCATCAACCAGACTATCTATACCAATTCCCTACCTCATTATATACATCTTGGACTCCTCATTATGTGTATACTAGACTTAAGACATCTGTGCATTCCCTATATCTATCTTGTCAAACAAGACATTTATTAGTGGCAGACTAGGCAATCCTCCCCCCC
>CM053582.1:223158656-223175997 GCA_028627135.1 Pseudochirops cupreus
ATCAAGGTCAGTCATCACACAACTGCTACTGGTGCTGTGTACAATGTTCTCCTGGTTCTGCTCAGCTTACTCTGCATCAGTTCATGTAAGTCTTTCCAGGTTTTTCTTAAATCTGCCTGTTCATTTCTTATAGAACAATAGTATTCCATTATATTCATTTATCACAACTTATTCAGCCATTTAACAATTAATGGGCACCTATGTCCTTCCATAACAATATGATATGGTGTAAAGAACAGCGACTTTGGAATCAAAAGACCAAGGTTTGAATCCCGGATATTTACTACCTTGTGTGATTTTATTTTGTTTTCAAAGAGAGGGTCAGTGTTGTGTAGTATATGTAGCACTAGACTAGACTTGGGAGTCAGGAAGACCTGGGTTCTAATCCTGCCTTGGGCACTCACTAGCTTTGTAATCATGGGCACTCCTTTGACCTCTTTCAGCCTTAGTTTCCTTATATGTAAAACTGATATAATAATAGCAACTATCTCACAGAGTTGTGGTGAAGATCAAATGAGACAATAGACATAAAGCACATTGGAAATAATAAAGTCAAATATTATTTTAAATTGTGTTGAGTTTTATTCTGAAATAAAGTATAAAATAAAATGAGCACTTCTGTATACAAAGTAGAATCAAAAATGAGGATCATACATGAAACAGTGGATCTTTATCACTGACATTTCTATGACCTGTTTTTCAAGTAGAGAACAAATTTAGCATGGAACTTTCAAAGCTATCCTGCTGATCTGAGTTTCATTCTGGACTTCCTTCTATTCTTTCCTGGTTATCAAAAACATACTTCAATGGTCCTCTTTCCTTTCTTTTCTCTTCTTTCTGGCAATCTTATTGCTACTTTGCATCTTTCTCCCACCTTTCTGCTCACCTTCTCCTTCCTAAGCTCCCCTCCTCTCATTTAAAAGAAAAACAAAACTATTCTAACAAATGTGCAAGTCTAGCAAATACATTCCTGCATTGTCCATGTCTGAAAGTATATGTATGTCTCATTCAGCACTTTGAGTCTATCACCTCTCTGTCAAGAGATGAGCAGTATGCTTTATCATTCATCCTTTGGAGAGTCATGGTTGATCACTCAATTCATCAAAGTTGTTGTTTTTTTTTTTTTTTGGCATTGAGACTGTCTCAGTGTAGCTCACAGGAATGAGGGAATAGATACATCTCTAGCATCTCTGCCCTCCTTCCTTCTGCAAGGGAGACTTTAATTCCTGCAAGAAGGGGAAGCAGGAAGTTGGGACAAGAGGATCAAAATTATATCTATCTACATCCTTAAATAGTGTTAGCCTAAGGGATATAGTTTTAAGGTTCAGATTAAATTCCTGACCACTAGCCCATACTGGGGAAGGAGAATTTCAACATCCAAAGTTTGACTCCTTTCCCATCAAGTACCTGCTCCATAATGAACAATCAATATTTGGCCACTGGAGGAGAAAGTGAGGCTGGTGACTTGACACAGCCCTCCCTCATTTAAATCCAATTCACTTGCATCACCTTCCTGACATCATGGTCCTCTTCAAGAATGAAAGACAAACAACAGCAGCAGTAGCAGCAGCTTTAACAACTGCAAACAGCAAAGAAACCCATAAATCCATGTCAGTAGCAAAAGAGAAGTCAGAGAAAGTAATTATACCAAACCATACAGAATATAGGAAGTTTCCCATGGAGCCATCTAGGGGGGCAGTGGATAGAATGCTAGGCCTGGAGTCAGGAAGACTCAGACCTTTACTAGCTGGGAGACCCTGGGCAGGGCACTTAACCCCACTTGCTTCAGTTTCCTCATACATAAAATGAGCTGGAGAAGGACATGACAAACCACTCCAGTATCTTGGCCAAGAAAACCCCTAAATGAGGTTGTGAAGAGTTGGAAATGACAGAAATGACTGAACAACAACAACCTATCAGTAATGAGGTAACTCAGCTCAATCAAGAGACTCTCAGATCTCATCCAGAAGGGACATTCCACGGTGTTTCTATTGAAACAAGCTGGGGATAGGAAATTACCAGCTCCTCTCATGTCGACTTCTTCCCTAACTTCTTTCTTCATGACCTGAAGAGAGAATATGGCATTGAGCATCTTCTCTCTTGAAGCTTGAAGCCAGAGGCAGAAACCAAGTTCTCCTTTTTCACTCTCTCTTACTCTTCTCAGTCCCATTCACAAGTGGCACTGATCTCCATTAGTATGGGATTCTCTCCATTGAGAAGAGAGTCCCATATCAATGGGCTTTGGGACTCAGATTACATTTATAAAGTACATTTATGTGCATGCATGTATACATATATGTGCATGTGTATGTTACATACACACACATTTGTGTTTATATGTATACATATGTATACATTTATGAATAGAAATTACATTTATTTACACATATATAATAGATATGCATGTATATACAGACATATTACATGTATAAATGATTTTCCTGGCTCTGCTCACTTTACTTGATGCTAGTTCTTACAATTTTCCTAAATTTCCCTGAATCTGTCCCTTTTGTTCTTTCCTACAGGTCAATGCTATTCAATTTCATTCATATACCATATTTTGTTCAGCTTCCCCCCCAACTACTGGATATTTTCTTAGTTTTCTCTTCTTTGACACAACAAAAAGAAACGAGCTATTAATATTTTGGATGTCACTAAAATTCCCTATGCCTTAGTTTCTTCAATCTGCAAAACAAAGTTTGGGAGAACTGGTTTCTAGTTCTAAATATTCTAACTGGAACCACAGACTGACTTTTTTCTAATCTGTTTCCATATTATTTTTTAAACTTGTTCTGTTTAATGTGGTCTAGCATACCTGTGTATATAAGGCCAGATCCAATGAACCAACAAACACCTATTGAGCATGTTTGATGCCAAAGGCAGTATCCTCATTAATAGTACTAGCTTATATTTATGTAGCACTTAATGGTCACTTAAAGTAGTATCTTAACTGCATTAAAGACAACGAAGTATGGCTTTCTGGAGGGAGAATGGGGAGGGATTCCATAGGAAATGTAGATTATATAAAAGAAAAAGAAGTCAAAAAGAATTTACTTTTAAAAATAAGATGACAGTCATCATTACAACTCAAATTATTTCAGCATGCTTTTGCATGCTACCTGCAAGGCTAAGCCATTATCCTCATTATCTGGAAAGTAACTCAAATTCAGCAAGTACCATTTTTTTAAGGAAATAAATAGAAAGATTCAGCCAATTCTCAGTTATTCATGGGTGGGCTGTAGAACCAAAAGCTCACTTGCAAACTCTGGATGACATTGTCACTTAGTCTGCTTAATTAAGTCCTTTGACATAAACAACATATGTGTTTACTCTAGCTCAAGAGGAATTGGAATAGGCTTTAAAGAAGAAAGAAAACCTTCCTCTGTTCCCAAGAAGGCCTGAAACAGCTAAGGGAGAGATTGCTTGAGAAAGGTCCTTGAGTTCCATCTGAGAGCTGATGCTGTCCATTCCCAGTATGGATCGGAAAGCAAGGTGAGAACTGAACACTGGTTCAGGTAGAATAGTGGGTCAGACTTGCACATTTAACAGTCATACATCTACCAATAAAAAGATTATGATCCAACAATGCAGTTCTCAAAAATGTCATCACTAGAGGCAGAAAGACATTAGGATACCAGTAAAGCTATATAAGAGAATGTGGAGTCAGGACACCTGAGTTTAGAACCTGGTTTTGACCTTATTAGCAGTGTGACTCATCATGGGCAAGACTCTGACCCAGTGAAATTGGCCTTTTGGTTGTTCCTCAAAAAAGATACTCTTTCTTTAGACTGGGCACTTTTATTGTCTGTCTCCCAACCCTTGACACTCTTCTTTATTTCTGCCTCCTAGCCTCCCTGGCTCCCTTCAAGTCCTAGCTAAGATCCTACCTTCTACAAGAAGTCCTTCTCAATTCCTCTTAATTGTAGTGCCATCTCTCCTTTGAGTATTTCCAATTTAGCCATTAGCCATTAATGGCTATATTTTGGGCTCTTCTGGTTCAGAGTGAATGTTAGGGGGAAGACAAGGCAATTGGGGTTAAATGACTTGCTCGAGGTCACACAGCTAGTAAGTGTGTCAAGTGTCTGAGGTCGAATTTGAATTCAGATCCTCCTGACTCTAGGGCCAGTGTTCTATTCATTTCACCACCTAGCCGCCCCGGCATTTTCTTTAGTTAGGAATACAGCCAACAAAACATCCAAAGAAGGGATTCACTGGTTTCATCAGTGCCAAAGGGGTCTATGATACAAAAGAGGTTAAAGTTTCTAAGGACTAGAGGCCGCTAGGTGGTGCAGTGGATAGAGTGCCAGCTCTGGAGTTAGGAAATCCATCTTCTTGAATTCAGATCTGGCCTCAGACACTTAGTAGCTATGTGACCTTGGGCAAGTCACTTAACCTTGCTTACCTCAGTTTCCTCATCTGTAAAATCAATTGGAGAAGGAGATGGCAAACCATTCTAATATCTTTGCCAAGAAAACCCCAAATGGGTTCATGAAGACTCGATATAACTGAAACAACCGAACAAGTTCTTCTGAGTCTTGTATAATTCAGGAGCTCCAGTCACACACCGAAGAACTCTCCACCGGTTTAAAGGTGCCTTAAAATCTTTTTAGAAGTGACAAAACTTTTCATTCCACAAAGAGAAAAAAGAGGCTTAAGATGTAAATGGCTGCTTGAGGGAACTCACAGACTGAAGTGCTTTCATGGGAAAGTGTAAATAGACAATGCCATTTATCAATTGTAAGGGCTAAGCTAGGGCTAGTCTAGACATTCAGATGTTGAAAGCTGGGGCTGAGGGTTCAGAGGCCAGTCTCTAGTAAATGTGAATCAGGCCAGGTCAGCAATGCAGGTAGGGATATATTCCTAGCAGGAAATGTTGGGTGAGGTAAAAAAGAATTATGACAGTGAGATGATTAAGAAGATAGAGTGTAGTTGATAGGACTCAAGTCAGGTCCAGAGATCCTGGGACATTTGGTTAGTTCCCTTGAGATCTACCATGTATCCAGAGAAGCTTCTTTTGCCAGAGGATACAGATAATCATTTTCCCCATCAGTTGCTCTACTTGGCTCCAACTTCCCCATCATCATGTCCCTCCACCTTATCCTCCCCCCCCACCTTAGGATAAGCCCATCACCAGGAAAATTGTGGTACTCACACATCATCATTGCCTTCACTTACTGTCCCTGCCCTTCTGATTGGAATGCAGAACTCCTCCCATAGCTCCTGCTTTAAGATGGGCTCAGATTTCCCTCCAACTCTTCATTTCCCACCAGTTTCCTTTTGATTCAATTCAATCTTCATGACCAGAACCAGGTAATCTCTTGCATCTCTCTTCCCTCCCTTTTGTATATTATCTTCCCCAAGAGGTAAGACTGTCTTTCTTTTTCTTACTTGTATCTTCAATGATTAGCATATACAGAGATGGGGACCTGGGATCTCAAAACCATATGTGGCCCTCTAGGTCCTCAAGTGAGGTCTCTTGAATACAGTCAAAGGGCTGCACTTGAGGACCTAGAGGGTCACATATGGTTTTGAGACCCCAAGTTCCCCACCCCTGGATAGTACTTGGCACATAAGAGAGACTCATAAATGTTTATTGTATCATATTGTGTTGAAAGTAAGGGCTCTTTTTTTTTTTTGCCTGTTTTTTGGAGGGGCAATTGGTGTTAAGTGACTTGCCCGAGGTCACACAGCTAATTTTTGTGTAAGGACTCTTTTAATTCTTTTAATCTTTAGAGACTTTGGAGGGCTGATATGCTCAGTTTAAAAAGCACCAGAAGCCCTTTGGGCACCTCTTGGAGCAACTACAGACAAGGAATTTTCTTGATTGGTTGACCACAGATTCTAAAGCAGAGATTCCAAAGAATTTATTTGCCTGCAAAACACTTGCTAGTAAAGGACCTTGCTTCTTAAAACCTATAAATTTAAGAAGCTGATTCTTCCTTCTTTAGCTTCCTATGTCTTGTTTTTTTTTTCCACCCTTAGTTTCTTTCTCTCTAGCCCACCACCTGAGCTGCTTAGAGCTACTATTCTGGGTTAAAGAAAGTCCATCAACCCTCAGGACAGAATGTAGGTATTTTGCTGGTCTGTAGGATAGTTTTCACTGGGAATCACCACTCTGCTGCATGTATACACTCTTACTGCAGTTGAGAAACAGTTGCTATTTACATTCACTCTGATCTAGGAGGGACCAAAATATAATCATTAGGGGCGGCGAGGTGGCACAGCACTGGCCCTGGAGTCAGGAGGACCTGAGTTCAACGACCTCAGACACCTAACACTTACTAGTTGTGTGACATTGGACAAGTCACTTAACCCCAACTGCTCTGCCCTACACCCTCCAAAAAAGCAAAAACAAAACAAAACCCCCAAAACAAAAAAACAACAAAAAAATTATAGTCATTAAGTGGTCCTTGGGCAGTGACCTATTGTTGTCTAATCTATGAGCTCCAGAGTAAAATGGGTTTAATGTTTGGTCTTTGAGGAAAGAAAGAAAGAAAGAAAGAAAGAAAGAAAGAAAGAAAGAAAGAAAGAAAGAAAGAAAAGAAAGAAGAAAGAAAGGAAGGAAGGAAGAAAAGGAAGGAAGGGAGAGACAGAGAGAGAGAGAGAGAGAGAGAGAAAGAGAGAGAGAGAGAAACTTAGCTAGTAAATCCCAAGTTAACTGGGCAGGTCTTAGCCTAAAAGGGCCAAGGTCTCCCATTGCGTCCTGGGCCATCTCCAGTCATCCTGATGAATATCTGGCCACTGGACCCAGATGGCTGTGGAGGAGAAAGTGAGGCTGGTGACCTTGCCCAGCCCTCCCTCCTGCAAATCCAAGTCAACTGGAAGTCCTGTCATCATCTCCCTGACGTCGTGGTCCTCTCTGAGAACGAAAGACAAATACAACAACGACCGCAGTTCCTGGAACTTCTCCATACTCTTCTCAGATGCTTCCTCTGACTAAAAACTATAAGTGTGTCTTTGCCCCTGCCCTGCTTTGTAGAATATGTTGAATTGGAGGGTGAATAGGAGGCTCATGGCTTCACAGGAACAGAGTCAGCCTGTCTGACTATTCTATTGCCTTGCCCAAATGCCTCAAAGTTTAGCACTTAAAACATCTATCTTGAGATTCTCTATCATCCACGTTTGGTATCAGTGGCTGCCTTGGCTCTCTGGTGAGACACTCTTTTCTATCCTTGCTTTTCTCCTAGTACACCCTATGCCATAAAGATGCATTTATAGTGTTTTCATAAACCTGATGAAGACAGACACACAGACACAGACACACACACTCCTTTGCATAGTCTAGCTCTACGTCAAATATCCAAACTCCAAAATTCCCTGACTCTTCATCAAATCTTGAATTCCTTCAATGTATACCTCAGTGAGATGTTAAGAGTGTCAAGTCCTGAAATAAATCAAACTCATAAGTGGGGGAATAAAGCATCTTTAATTGAGAAACAAGGTAACAAACCTGCCATCTAGGGGTTGTCCCACCAGGAGACCTACAGGAAAGGTTCTTATACTTTTAGGAGAAAAGCAGGAGGGGGTCACATTAGGTAGCAAGGCCTAGTCATGAGATGCCAGATGGCCCTTGGCAGTCTGAGCAAGGAAAACCACTTCATTTTGCCCTTCAGGCTACGAATCCCAAGGGAAAGGAGTAAGGACATCAGAAGCTACTTTGGGCGTTAATCAGGCTCAAGCTGGCTTTGTTTACAAGGAAAGGTCCCAAGGTTGGCTCAACTCAACCTAATCCAAAATATCTTAAAAGTAGGAATGCAAGGACATTACTGGAATTCTGATATGATTAGTATCATTAAGAGGCAGTGGTAGGATAATATTAACATTGATATTAACAATTTTTCTGTCAGGAGGAAGCCTTATAACTGAACTAATATATAGTAGAGTGGCAACCAGGGTCTAGAGGTTAGAGAACTGAGGCTAAAAATCAGCAAGACTTAGACCCAAGTCCTAACCTCTGACACATACCGTCTGTATGACTTTTGCAAAGTTATGGGAACGTCTTAGTGTCTACAAGCAGCTCTCTGTAACTAAATTGCAAAACAGTAGCAGGCCTTCTTTAGTGGGGGGAATGAAATAACAGGAGAGGTGTGACTTTCAGCACCCACTGTCACTAAATCTTTAACACTCACAGGGATGAACAGTGTGCTCCTTAACCAGCACCATCTCTAATTGGTGGAATGTGAGGGCTTGAGAGCATAAGCGTGGGGTAGTACCTTTAACATATCATTTGTTCTTCTTGCTCTTGGGCTACTTTTGTCAAGGGATTCAGAAAAGGGACCTTTGTGAACTTCAGTGTTTTCTCTCTAACTTGGGGAAAGAGAGAACTGGAAAATCCTAGAAGATTTTTGGAAGTTCTCATAGGATCCCTGAATTTGTAAATCATGATTGAGGGGATAATCCTAGACTTGGTATGGGGGTGGGAGGGGAGGAGAAGGGAAAATGTATTCTATGGCTTGTTTCCCTGCCAAACTTAGGAATCTGGAGCACTTAGCTCATCCCTCTCCTATGTAGGTCTCAATTTCTTCATCTGTAAAATAAGGCTGTGGACGAGATAACCTTTATGGTCCCTTCCACTTCTAAATCCCCGTAATATCTGATGGCCCTAGCATCTGCTTTTGTTCCTAATGGGGATGAGAGAAAGAAAGGGGAACCAGCTCTGCTATCTAAGAAAATTTAGTGGAATCTCAGAGCAACTTCTCAGTCTTCCCAAGTTTTTCTTCCCCTTCCTTTCTCTGATCCCAGGCACACTCAGTTTATTTATGTTAAAGTAATGCTAATTACAGACATTAAGTGGATTGCTTATCATTTGTTCCTAATTACCTTGCAGTACAACGATGATTATGAAAATCGTTAGTGTGCGACAGACTAACTTTTTTGTAAGTTTTATCTAGTGACAACACTAACCTCTGTTCTCCATATGCTTCCTTGTCGTGGCTGCTCATGTAACATGATTATATGCTCATAACTTAAAAAAAAATAAGACAACATTCGTAATGCTTTGTATTAATGCAACGCTTTCCGTTTGAGGAGCCAAGTCATGTTTATGTTTAAGGGCTATGGTTTTTAAAATTTAATCCAAATGATATAAATCATATGATAGAATACTTAGTCTATGAGTAGTAGTTAATAAGTTCCTTGAGAGCAAGGACTCTCTTAGACTTATCTTTATATGTCCTTCAGGACATTGGACAGTGTTTTGTACCTGGAAGACAACTAAGAAATGCTTAAGTATATCTATATATCTATATATCTATATCTATATCTTTACCTATATCTATAGGCTGTTGAATTGAATGAATGAATGCTCAGGAAAGTACCATTCAGTAGTAGGTGGATAAACGATGTCTTCTGATGGTTAGACAAGTTTCTTCTTGGCTTTTAATGATGGACTGGAGGGCTAATCAGGCAGAAGCTTCTGAGTTGATGAGATCCCGAAAGGTGCAGTCTAAGAGAGTACTCCATCCAGTCTGTTCTGATCCTATTACCTACATAGAGTACTTGAGACTAAAAGGATCTTTTTTTCCCCCTTATATTACATATGGCCAACTTTGTACCTCACTGATGCTTTCTTACATTCATCTCTCTCACCCTAAGGTAACACCTCTAAGTGGGGGTGGGGTGGGTGGGAGCTGTCATGAAATTGGGGGAACCCAGCATCCCAGCATGCACTGCTGCCCCCTGCTGGTAGCCACATATGACCAGATTAATAGGTTATTTTATTTTATTTTTTTATATGTGAGATCTCAGAAACCTTTTGTAAAAGTAAAACCTAGGGGAGCACAAGGCTGATATTCTTAACATTTCTCCATTTGTGATCAGAAATATGACAAAAAAATGAGGGGTTAGAATCTCTGTCATCAGCAAGTCATCTTATGCTCCATTTGTATACATTCCCCCATCTATACTTTCCTTCTAAATTTACACTTTAAACTATTAAAAAATCGTCACTGATTTTTCTCTTTTCCTTTCTCTCTCTCTCTCTCTCTCTCTCTCTCTCTCTCTCTCTCTCTCTCTCTCTCTTTCTCTCTTCTCCTCCTCCTCCGCCTCCTCTTCAGTTTCTCTTATTTCTCTGTTTCCCTTCAGGATGCATCATTTCACACCCCAATTACCAAATATTCTCTGGATTTCCTGAATATTGATAAGCGACATGGTAAGATAATTTCCTCAGATCCTGAGTTTTGGTCTGTATTTTCTTGACAGCAATAAACTCTCGAGTACATTTTTGTGTCCAGAATTGGAAAGGTTACTCTGACTTACTAGACGCATCTCCTTCCCCTGTCTGTAATAAGGAGTCATGAAGCCAAATGGCATGATGGTAGATTGTTCTGAGTGGTTAAAAACTAGATCTTCCAAGATACTTTTTGTTCTTAGACCTAATCAATTGAGTCTTAGACTACTTTGAAGTAGCTTAGGGAGGAATTATTGGCTCTTCAGAAGGAGGCATTTTTGTCTTAGCAGAGAAAAGACAATAACCCCAAACTCAGATCTTTTCTACTTGGCAAATGGCAACCACGGCTATGCTATTCCAGCTGTGGTGAAATAATATTCCGTTGGTCTGAAACAGCTCCTGAAATCTCCAGCAAACTATAAATTATCCAGGTAGAAAAAGAAACTAGTTATATCTGTCTCTTCCAGAGACATTCCATTTTACTAAACTAAAATTGAGAAATGTTTAAGTCCCTACTTTGTGCCATGAACCATGTTAAGTTCCAAGGATACAAAAACTAACAGTCCTCATTCTCGAGGGACTTATGTTTTACTTGGAGGAAGTTTTAATGAGAATTTATTAGGCATCTCTTATTGTGCTATCAATAAGACACTGTTTAAGTCCGTCATATTAGCTCATATAAAACATCATACTAGGTACTGTGGATACAGAGATCCAAAAGAATTTGTCCCTGCCTTCAAGGACATTTCATTCCAAGAGACGGGAGAGAATGGAAGCAGGTAGTTCTGTTGGGAAGCAATCCGACCAATCAATCAATATTTTTAATTGCCTCCTGTGTGTCAGGCACAGCACTATTTGCTAGGAATACAAAGACAAAAATTAAATAGTCTTTGCTCTCCAGGAGTTTACATTCTATTCATTAGAAGCAGCATGTACAGAGATACCATTAACACCTCTTATTCCTCAATTATAATTCTCATTGAGCATCTCCCCCCCACCCCCCACCAAGATCATGGGGAATGGGAGGGAAGGGAGTGAGCAAATTGGGTTCAAGTAGGAAGCCATCTTTACTAATGGTCTTAATGGTAACTTTCCCAAATTGTCTGTGAATTTCTAATGGCAAGGTGTATTTGGGTAAGGAATAGTTATGCAGAAAATATTGCATGTCTCTTCTCAGTAGGGACTGTAACCCCCATGACTCTCTCTGCTAAATACATTTGCTTTCCTCTACCCTTTTCCACTGTATAGGCTCATGGCTTGTCAGGTTTCTCCCCTTTCCCATAGCATTTCTGTCAACACCATCTTATTTGGTATTCTGTCTTTTTCTATCAATAGCTCATTACATTCCTCCTGCTTTGCACTTAGTGGTTTGTGTACGTGGGAAATTCTACTTTGTTTCATTTCAGGTAGTTTAATTTTGCAGACAATATACTCTGTGGCATTCTCTGACTTTAACTGTGTATAGTGATGATGAAAATCAATTTGTCTCTCACCACCATTTACAAAATATCTCAGGCAAAGCCAGGAGAGATATCCAGTGGCACATTAAAGCCCATGGAGATATTACATCTCCCAGATTCCCAAGTGTTTATTACAGTTGTATTGAAATGCCCCTAGCATGTTCCTCGATCCTTCTGTCTCGAGGATGCAAAAAATATTTCCAGAGTAGCTTAAATATATAGTTTCATCCTGAGCAATGAAACTTGGGGGAGGGTGCTTAATAATGGTCTTTGGGTCATTAGAGAGTTAGTGATCATTTGGTTTCTATCTCCAAAGAGGACAGATTAAAAGGTAATGACTGATTTTGTTTAGACTGAACGAAAAACTGCCTGATTTAATGAGTATTAAAAATTAGAAAGATTATTTTGGAAGCATGTACAATTTTCTTTACAAATAGGAGCTTCTCATGTGGGGAGAAATTAGTTAAGCACGGTCCTGCCTGAAGCCACAAGGGGAGGCACCACATGACCTCTAGAAATCTATTCTTGACCTCAGGTCCTCTGATTCTGTAGATCAAGGTTCTTACCTGAGGTGCATGAACTTTAAAATGTATATGTATATACTCATAACTGTATTTCAATATAATTGGCTTCTATTGTAATCCTGTGCATTCTATTTTTATCCCTTTAAAAACATTATTCTAAGGAGGGGTCCATAGGCTTTGCCAGACTGCCAAAGGGGTCCGTGGTTCTTCTCCACCAGAGAAGATCTTGTATGTCCTAATCTTTCCTCAAGTTCATAAATACCTAATGGGCTCAGAAATAACTCCTGGGGCTTAAAAGCTTATTTAGCTGGGGGAAAATGTAAGTGTTTGAAATGAAAGACTCTGCATTCTGTAGTCGGCTTCTTCAGTCCTTTAAAACCTAGAGCAGTTCTTGGCATCCTGTGCAGTCAGTTTGTGATCATGTTTTATTATGTGTCTTTGGTCCAGCCATTTTATGTCAGGCTATTTTCTAATTCTCAGAGATGTTGTCTTTCACCTGAGATCGCAGACAGAAAAATGAGATTCTCTCTGGAAAATGCTTTGAGTTCTTTATCTATACCTTCAGGTTACTTACGTAGTTATGGATGAAGAACTCAAAACACTTTACAGACAGAATCTGCTTTTTCTGATTTTTTATTTGCATCAATCCCCTTGACTTTGACAGCAGAAACAGGGCTCATTGGCAAGAATCACAGATCACAAAGTAACTTCACTCTCAAATTGGGCTCTTCTCTATCTCACATCAGGATATTCCTGGGAGCTGCACTGCTTTCTTTCTTTGACCTCTATGGGATTACTCTTTTTTTTCCCTTTGGCAAGGCAATCAGGGTCAAGTGACTTGCTCAGGGTCACACAGCTAGTAAGTAAACAAGTTTCTGAGGTCAAATTTGAACTCAGGTCCTCCTGACTCCATGCCCTATCCACTGCACCATCTAGCTTCCCCTATGGAATTTCTCTTAACAAGGTCTCTGGCTTCCCTGCAAATGGAATAGAATAAAAGTTCTTCTCTTTTCTGTTTTCTTGGTTCTTCCTGTATTTCCCCCCTTAATCTTTCTAGTCTTTTAAATCTTGCTTAACAAGTCCTGGCCAGAAGTAAAGAGTTTAGTAACCAATCTCCAAGTAACCCCTTTAAAGAGTATCTTCCTCTTTTTAATTTTCTTTTTGTGCGCAGGGCTTAGTATAATGCCTTATCTATAGTATGTATTTAATAAATACTTGTGGATTGATTGACTGGAGACATGTTTTAGGCAGTTTAAACAAAGCTGTAACTTCAATGATCCAGTTCTTGAAGAATGCCTTCTCTAACACCTTATTCCCTTTCTAAACCTCACAAAGAATCCACAGAAGTATGTGTACCATCATTTCAATGGTGTCCATCTCTTAACTCATAGGAGTCACAATTCTTTGATGGGTGCTCATTCTCTTCCAAACGCTGGGGAGCTATGGTGGTTACCCCAGCATACAAATGTTCCCTTGGCTCATAACTGTTTTGGTGCTTACCAAACTGCTTTGATTTATGCGCTGCAAAGGCAGATAGTTTAAGACCCTCCTCCAAAAAAAAATGAGCAATCTAGGATGAGTCCCCCAAATGTTTTCCTGGTGCTGGCCTCCAGCACTATTCATCAAGTTTAATTTGGATGGCATCCTTCTAATAAGTTTGATGGTTCAGGCTCTCGCATCTAAGATTTCTCCTAGGAACCTCAGAATCTGGCTCATCTTTCAACTTTAGAGCCTTTGCAGATTTATGATCACCCTTTAGTAAAATCCTTGCCTCATGAAGCTTCAGGCTGGTTCAAACTTTGGTTTGGCATCCGTTCAAAGCCCTGGACCACGTATATTTACTTATTCCAATTTCTGTATCTTTCTGCTTAGCACGTCACCCAAATGTTCCTGTGATCTTCATGGCTTCCTCACTTTGGTCCTTTACTCTTATTGATGATGCTCATTGCCCTTATGCATGTGTATGCCCCAACCTGAGGTCCTTTGTGCCCTGCATGCATTTCCCATGATTGAGCTTCCTTGTTTTGGTTCACTTCACCCCCATAGTGTGTGATCCTTCTTAGCTCCATATCTTTTCCACCTATCTATATCCATAGAACCAAAGAACTATTGCATGTTAGAACCAAAGGGGATATTTGGGCTCATCTTCTCTGACCTCTCATACTACAGATGAGTGAAACTGGGAGCAGATGAAGTGACTTACCCAAGAAGACTGTTAGCTAATGATAGAGTTACTTCCTTAAACCCAGGTTTCCTGATTCCTAGCCTTATACTCATTCACTATGTCAATGGTTCCCAAAATTTTATTTCACAAATAATTTTTGACCAAAAAAATGTGTTGTGACTTCTCAAGAAAATTTTATATGCTATTCATAACACTCTGCAATTATTTATTACTTAAGGCACCAGTAATGAACCTTTAGTGTGTAAATCTTGTACCATTTTTTATAAACCCACAAGAATTTTGCTGATCACCAAATGGAATCTACTGCCCTATACCAATGTGTTTCTCCCATGATTCATATACCATCTCAATCAATTAATCAATCAATCAATCAACAAGTATTTATTAAGTACCCTCTATATACCAGGCACTGTGCTAGGGGTAGAGGATTTAAATACAAGGAATGAAATAACCCCTGTTTCCACTAAGTCTATAATCTATTGGTGGATGGGTGGGTGGAGGGGGACCAAAAGTACATCTGCAACTATGTGCAGTGTAAATATAAAGTTAATAAGTCTGACTTTACTGTGAGCCTCCATGATGCCTTTCTCCCTTGGCAAGGCAGCGTGATATTATGGGAAGTATAAAAGATGACCTGAGCTGGGATCCCAACTCTGCTATTTGTTTCCTGTGTGTCCTTAGGCAAGTCACTTAATTTCTTTGAGTCTCAGTTTCTTTATCTGTAAAATGAGAAAAATGTTCTAGATGACTTCTAAGGGCTCTAGAACAGGGTTCTAGATCTAATGAGTTCTCATTTCAGTTATATGTAGCATTGTTGGAGTCACACCTTCTTAACTAAACTATAATCAACTTAAAGGTAGGATTTATGACTTTGTATCTGCCATAGCGCCTAACTCCTGCTAGACATGGAGTAGGTACCTAACACACAGGTGATTGATTTTAAGGGCAGAGCTGTTATTATTCATTGTGGCATGGTGGAAAGGACATTGGGCTCTTAAGAGACTTGGACTCTATAGTTTTGGCTCAATGCTAACTGTCCATGTGACTTGAGATAAGTAACATTCTGACTCTGGGGCTCAGTTTCCTCATCAGTCAAGTAAAAGGTTACACTAAGGTCCTTCCCAGCTCTGTCATTCTACAATTCTCTACACCAATAGATACCAGTAGCAACTTGTTCACAACGGAGGTTGTGTGTAATAAATCTTGCTGTAAAGTTGTTGTTGGCTTAAAAAATAATACTCTCAATTATATCATTTCATTAAATATTCTTGAGATAATCTAATTCTGTTTACTCCAATAGAGCAAAGCTGAGAGGACTTTCTCAGCCAAAATATGTAATTGCTTTCCCAAAACCCAGGAAGGCAAGAGCCAGAAGGCTAATAAAGTAAGGAAGGATGGAGATGAGGTAACTGATAGAAGAAGGGGAGAGAGGAAGAAGAATGGACAGAAGAAGAAAAAGAGGGAGAGAGATCAGATTGATGCTTAGTATGAATCTAATAGTTGTACTACTCATTTTTGCATGAAAAAGGTAACTGGAAAGGAGTTGAATGGGGAGACAGCATTGACAATTTCCTATTTTCTGAACTGGGTCATCACAGTATGACTTCAATAGTTTTGTTTTGTTTTTTTCAGAAACATAGTATGATGAATTCTCGGCCGCTAGGTGGCACACTGGATAGAGTGCCCCAGCTGGAGTCAGGAAAAACTGAGTTCAAATCCAGCCTCAGACTAACTGTGTGAGCCTGAGCAAGTTACTTACCTGTTTGCTTCAGTTTCCTCCTTTGTAAAAAGAACTAGAGAAGGAAATAGCAAACAACACCAGTATCTTTGCCAAGAAAAACTCAACTGTGTCACAAAGAGTCAGACATGACTGAAGAACAAACAACAGCAATGATGAATTTTGAGATATCATATGTACCAGCATGCAAATGTAAGAATAATAATGCCCTTCCCAACAGAACTTTAAAGATTTGGAGGTTGCCTGTATTTTGGATTATCAGCAACATTCTTCTCCTTCATTAGTGTAGATTATAATGATTTTTTTTAAAACCACATTGATTTTATACATACTCTTATACCCTGCAATTGGGTATAAGTGAGGTAGAGCAGTGGACAGAGTGCCAGGCCTGGAGTCAGGAAGACCTGAGTTCAAATCTGCCCTCAAATATTTACTGTGACACTCTGGGCAAAACTTAACTTAAAACTTAACCCTGCTTGCCTCAGTTTCCTCATCTGTAAAATGAACTGAAGAAGGAAATGGCAAACCAGTGCAGCAGCTTTGCCGAGAAAACCCCAAATGGGGTCACAAAGAGTTGGACACAACTGAAATGACACAACAACAACAAATACCCCCAAAAGCACCTTGATTTAATGATTTCATTTCTGTTGAGCTCTGAGTACCACGTGTAAGGCAGGGCAGGGAGGGTGACCAGGATGCGGGGCAAGGCTGTGCTGGAGCCAGCTCTAACAGCTTGTGAGATAGCCCGTTGTTCAATTTTTGGTATGAGCATTTATACATCAGAAATTGGTGATCAGGGCTCGATTGCCTATTTTGTTTATTGTGTAGACTTAATAAAGTATTAATAAGTCATTCCCCAATTGATAAATGGTCAAAGGATATGAACAGGCAATTTTCAGAGGTAGAAATTAAAGATATCTATAAGCATATGAAAAAATGATCTAAATCACTATTGATTCAAGAAATGCAAATCAAAACACCTTTGAGGTACCACATCTCTCCAGTCAGATCAGCTAAGATGACAAAACAGGAAAATGACAAATGCTGGAGAGGATGTGGAAAAATTGGAACACTAATGCATTGTTGGTGGAGCTGTGAACTGATACAACCATTCTGGAGAGCAATCTGGAACTATGTCCAAAGGGCTATACATAATTGCATACCCTTTGACCCAGTAATACCACTTCTGTGGTTGTATCCCAAAGAGATCATAGAAGTGGAAAGAAGACCCATATGTACAAAAATATTTATTGTAGCTCTCTTTGT
>CM053582.1:223176497-223226077 GCA_028627135.1 Pseudochirops cupreus
GTGAGAATCCTAGGAGGCAGGTAGGTAGGAAAAATATTATCGTTCACATTTTCCAGTTGATGAAACAACTGAACTGTAAGATAAGTGACGTGCCCAGGGTACTTGGTAGAGAAGCTTTTGGCAAGCCTTACTAAAAAGAAACTGTATTACTTTTTTATTTATTTTTAAAAAATAAGCTGAGAGCTGTTTTCTGTCCTCAAAGATATAGGCTACCAACATCCCAGACCTGTTTCTTGGAGATTCAGGTCTCTTGGTGCAGGCTGTCTTCCTCAGACAAAGCCTCAACTCTTTTAATTAGATAATAAGGCAAAAGCCTTAACACATTGTGAAATCTCTGAATAATAGCTTCTTTGTAAATATGTGAAAGCAGGACTGTTTAATGGCAGGTAATGGCTCTAGGCAGAGATTATAGAATCCTCTTTCCTAGAAGGCTTTAGATACCCAATTGTCCAGGATGATATTTATGCAGTTCTGTCTTAAGGCAGGGGGATGGACCAGATGGCTTGAATCCCATAGTACTATATAAAACCTAGCCATGATTCTGATGCAGTATTGCATCCAGTTCATTTGGGTGTTTCTTTGTCCCTAGGGTCTTTGACTTTAATAGAAAAGACTGATGTTTATATTCATACATTTGCAGGTAGAGATCTATACAAATCAGCAGGAGAACAGTTAATAAGCTATGACTCTGATTAAGTTTGCCAGGACCAAATTAATGCAGAGGGGAAGTACATTGGTATATTTTTTCCCCACATACTTCATTTTCACTGTCCATAATTCATGGAGAAAGATTGAGGTCAAGATGGTTACTCACACACACAAACCTGGACACAGAAACTAGAAAGTAGGGCACATTCCACTGAGGGGTGGGATAGTGTGTATGTCTGACTCACCCTCCCTCAGAATCAGGCTCCTTTTCTGCATGAAACCAATTTGCGGCTATGGTGTTTGGGGCTTGAATACTGCATCCCCCAGGATGGTCTCCAGAAAGTAGGAAGGGGGCAGTTTCCATCTCAGGATTTTTTTCTGGAGCTGGCAAGTGAAAACTCTAAGCCTCAGTTTCCTATGGGAAAAGGTACACTTGAAAGCCAAATGACCAAGTTTCTGATTTCTAATGGGGAAAAAAAAACCCCGGAAAATCATGGTTTCAGACATTTTGATCTCAGAGGGCATTTAATTCACCCTTGACCTCTTATGAATGAGGAAACTGGACCAGCAAAGCAAAGTGATGAGAAAGGTCACATAGGAAATCAATATCAGAACTTGAACTCTGTCCTTCTACTCTGAACTCAGTGGGCTTTACTTACTATACTGCCCTAATCATGTACTGCTAGAGCTGGGAGAGAGCTGAGAAGCTGGAGTCTTCTCATTCTCCTTCTTCCATGTTATTTTCCAGATCAGGACACTGAAACTCAAATAAGGCAAGCTATATGCTCAAGGTCACAGAGTTACGCCTAGAATCCTGTGCTCTTTTCACAACATTTACATTATGCTACCAATCTAAACCTAACTATTCAATGGGGGTACCTCAAGACTGACTCTGTGCTGTGCTCAGGAGTCCTTTTTGCTTATATGTGCATGCATGTGCATACCTATGGGCACCCTTGGGTTTCTGTGCTTTGACCATTCAGTCTCTTAGCCTGTGCTAAGCTGGGAGTAAGAGAAGCTTGAAGGGCTGTTTGGAGTCAGTCCTCCTTCTGAAGTGTGGAGTGCAGAGACAGGAACCAGTCTCTCCTCTGCCAACCTCCCTAAATGTGGCAATGCCTGAACTGAGTGCAGGCAAACCTGCCTTAACCTGAGCTTAACCTGAGTAACCTGAGCTTACTCTCACTTCCATGACTCAGGAGCTGAGAGTGAGGCTGATGATTTAGCTCTGCCTCACTTAAATACAGTTCACATGCAAGTCAAGATGTTATTCTCATAATGTCATTGGTGTTCTTTGAGAATAAAGATCCAGCCACAACAACAACCCTCACTCAAAGTCAGAAAGCCTGGAATTCCAATCTTGCCTTAGACACTAGTTGTATGACATGGCTTTCTCAGTTCTCTCATCTGTGAAATGGGGATAACAGTAGTACCTACCTCACAGAGTTGTTGAGAATATGAAACGGTTGAGAATTATGAAATGCTTCATAAACCAGATGTCAGGCATTACTTGACAAAATCTGGGACCTCATGATCTCGTTCATGGTCTATTTTTAGAGCTTCCTCACCTCAAACAGTGTAGTATCTTCTTAGTGTTTGAAATCAGATCTGAATTCAGGTTTTCATACAACAAACCCAATGGGCATCCACTGTGCCATCTAGCTGCCTCAGGATGATCCAGGAGCTGGCAGATTTCTCAGGGGAGGGGCGTGGATACTCACCAAAGGATGTATACCTTGTGTTTTCCCAGTCTTCATGGGATGCTGCAATGCATGAGTAAGATACCATATGTGCATGCAGGAATACAGGTACACAAAAGGTATTGTGATCATTGATTTGGTCTTTTTCATAGACTAATAATTATCTCCATTCTCAGCATGTCTTTTCTAGTCCAGGAGATCTTCCTTTGTTAGAATCCCATGAAAATCTAACCAAGGGAAGAGGGAAGAGAGATAAATCTGACTCAATTTCTTTTAGGCTCACTGCCGGATTGCCTCTAAGCCTTGGGCACAGGATAATTTGCATGGCACTATCAGGCTCATTAATGTGCATGCAGTTAACCTCCAAAGTGCACCCTAACCAATCAGCAGCTGACACCGTATCACCCTGACTACAGGACTGCCTGTTCTCTGGCAAGATGGAAAATCAAGTCGGCCTTCTTAGTGCAGCTAAGGTGAGGGTGGGACAGTTCTGCCCACACCAGCTCGACACATTCCCAAGGTGTTCAGTTTCTGGGCAGAGCTTCTGGGGAGGTGCATAGGAGGGACTGACTGTGTCCCGCATGACATCTTTTAGAGCAGACAGTTTGCTTGGGTTGAGGGCACACCAGGGGGGCTGAGGCTACTTATTCCATTATCCACAATTGAAACTTGTGGCCCACCCATTTCCATCAGTTCTCAATTCTACTAACCTAGCGTAGGGTCTCACATGTAAGAAACACTTAATAAGTGTTATTGACTGACGGACTCATTCCTGGACTATTGCAATATTCTCCTTTCTGGTCCCCTTGACTCCAATACACATTATAAATTACTGTCTGGTAAATATTCCTAATGAATAATTCTATGCTAGAGGGTCAAAGTGATACAGAGTGGAAAGAACTGTGAATTGGGAATCTGAGGAGGGAGGTTAAAATCCTTTCTCTTATTTTGTAGCTCTTTAACCTTGGGGTAAATTACTTAATCTTTCTAAGCCTCAGTTTTCTCATCTGGAAAATGGGAAGGGAGGTTGGACTAGATACTAGCCAAGGTACATTCTAGCTCTAAATCTATGAACCTGTATTAATTTCTTGCTCAAAAATCTTCAGCTGTCATCCGACCTCAGACATTTAACACACAAAAAACTAGCTGTGTGACCTTGGGCAAGTCACTTAACCCAAACTGTACTACCTTCCCCTCTCCAAAAAGGAAAAAAAAAATCTTCAGTTGTCTCTAATTAGCTACTGGATAGAGTCTCAGTTCCTCTGTGCCTCCTTAATCTGACTTTAAGCCACATTTCTAGTCTTATATCACATTATTTGTTGTTCAGTTGTGAAAGTCCATGGCTTTGTTTTTGCTTTTTTTTTTTTTGGCAAAGATACTGGAGTGGTTTGCCATTTCATTCTTCAATGCGTTCCCATTTTAGAGATGAGGAATTGAGTCAAAGAGGGGTTAAGAGACTTAGCCAGGGTCATTCTGCTAGTAAGTGTCTGAGACCAGATTTGAAGTCATATCTTCCTGACTCCAGGCCCACAAAGCTCTATTCACTGTGCCTCCTAGCTGTGCCCATCTCATATTATACCTGTTTCCTTTACTTTTTCACTCAAGCTAATTTGGGCAGCTAGGTGGCATAGTGGACACAGTACCGAATTTGAAGTCAGGAGACTCATCTTCCTGAGTTCAAATTTGACCTCAGACATGTACTAGCTGTGTGACCCTGGGTAAGTCACTTAACCCTGTTTATCTCAGTTTCCTCATCTGTAAAATGTTCTGGAGAAGGAAAAGGCAAACCACTCCAGTAGCTTTGCCAAGAAAACCCCAAATGGGGTCACAAAGAGTCAGAAACAACTGAACAACAGAAAATTGAACTGCTCATCATTTTCCTGAACATATCCTCCATTCTCCCACCTTCATGTCTTTGTTCAGGCCATTTACTATCCCTGAAATGCATTCGAATATCCCCCTCATTTCTGCCTACTGACATTCTGCCTGTCCATCCAGGTTTGGTCCTCGTTCCACTTTATCCAAAAAGTCATCTTTACTCTCCCAGTCACAAGGGATCTCTTTCTCATCTGTTCTCATGGCATTTTGTATCAATCAGTCAATCAACAAGCATTTATTAACCTACTCTGTGCCAGGCACTGTGCTGGAGATATAAAGATGAAAATGTCCTTGTTCTCAAGAAGCTGGTATTTTTAGGGAGGGAACATATACAAAGACAAGTACATGCAGACATTTGCAAACAAGGATTTTTTTTTCTTGATTGGGGGCAGGTCACCAACATCTGGTGCCTCAGGAAAGGCTTCCATAGAAAGTCTCTCTGGAGCATAGCTTTGCTGAAAACAGGGGGGTGCTAAGAGACCCAGGCATGGTGGGAATGCATTCCAAGCATTTGGAACAGCCAATGCAAAGGCAAAGAGGTGGGAGATGAGATGTTCTGCAAGAACAGCAGCAGGAAGAGCTGTCTGGACAAACCTTAGAGGGCAGGAAGGAGAGGAGGAGAGAATGAGGCTGGAGTTAGGTTGTGAAGGGCTGAACAGAAATGCTTCCATTTGATCTTAGAGACAAAGAGGAGCCACCTGAGTTTATGGAGGGTAGGGAGGGGTATTGCCAGACCTGTACTTTGGGAACAATTCGTTTGGCAGCTATGTGGAGAATAGATTGGAGAAAAGAGGCAGGAAGACCAAGTAGGAGGCTATTGCAGTGCTCATGTTGTGTATTTCTGTTCTAATTCGTTTCATATTTGTGCACTTGTCCTATTCCCCAATTAGACTATAATCTTCTTGAGGAACTGTTTTGTTCCTCTTTGTAGCCCAACACCTACCATTGTGCCATGCACATAGGATCATAGATCTAGAAATGAAAGGGACCTCCATTTTACAGATGAGGAAACTGAGGCTCAGCAAGGCTGTTTGATTTGTCCACAATCACACAGAGTGGGAATTTGGACTCGGGTCTTCTGACTCCAGAACTGATGCTCTTTTTACTGCATCATACTGCATCTTGATCAATGTTTGTAAATGTTGCTTTTGAAGGTCTTTAGCTGGTTTGGTCTTAGACATTAGGGTGGTTCCACATGAGAGAACCCTGAATCTCCTGGCTCTAATCTTTAAGTGAGACTTCTTACCTCCTAACCAAAGCATATGCCTTCTCTGTAGTGTTTCTTAATCAGGGACACTGATTAACTTCTACTGCCCTAGAGAATGAAAGACTCCATGTACAGCAAGCTGAGAAAGAGTTGTGGATGGAAAGGAAAGGGTCTTTAGTGATGGGGTTTACATCATCAGCTCCATGGGAATGTGAAATTAGAGTGCTGGGGCCCTGTGAAGAGTGCTTGGGGAAAGCAACTGGGCAGCACAACTGCCCTCAGGCCTCAGTAACCTCCCACTGTCCTTTCTCCCAGGCAGTAGGCAAAGGCCCACCTGCCAGCCCAGCTGTCCTCCTCTTTCACTAGCCATGTGATCTCTGCCAGGAAGAAAGGAGAGAAATATGAGCTGGGCCACCTCCCACTCCATCCTGCTATCTGAGCTGAAGGGGCTAGGGACAGAAAAGGACAGTCACTGGGAAAGATACTCCATCCCCCCTCAGTCTTTTCCAGCAGTAGCAGGTCACACATTTCTATGAGACCTTGGAGCTTGGAAATTGTATGGCTGTTTCTGACTACATACATTCTTTCTGCCTGTAGCTCTGTGTCCCTCAGGGCACCCAAGGGCATTTAGATGTCCTCGTCAAGTCCACCTCTGCCTCCCACTGCCAGGCAAAACTTCTCTCCTCTACTCTCTGCCTGTTCGGAACTTGGGTTTCCTGACTTCCTGCTTCTTTCTTGCCGTTCTACAGTTCCTACTGTGTTATGCCCTTTATCCTAAAAATATCTAGATGTTCACTTCCTTCAGGAAATCTCCCATAATCAAGCAGAAGTGAGATGCATCCCTATCTCCAGGGTTGTTTAGTCATCTCTTCATGTCCCCATTTGGTGTTTTCTTGGCAAAGATACTGGAGTGGTTTGCCATTTATTTCTCCAGCTCAATTTACTGATGAGAAAACTGAGGCAAGCAGGGTTAAGTGATTTGCCCGGGGTCATACAGCTACTAAGTGTCCAAGGGCAGATCTGAACTCAGAAAGATGAGTTTTCATGACTCCAGGCTGGGCACTCTGTGTATTATGGAGCCCACCTAGTTGTCCCAATGGGCTGTAGCAATAAAACGAGAGTGAAAAACAAGTAAACAAGCCAGAAAGCAGTGTGTACTGTGATGTTAATATGTGTTGGTTTGTGTCTTGTGTTACAAGGGCTCTGCTATTTACTACTTTAGATAGTCACTTAACCTCTCTGGGCCTCAGTTTTGTTATCTATAAAATGGGGGCGGGTGATCAACATCATCTCTTAAGTTCCTTCCAACTCTAGACCTATGATATTATTATCCTTCTTACTTCTTTTAACCTTTCAACACTTCTGGGATTTGAGATTCCTTCAGTATATATACTTCTGTCACCAAGGCAGATTATAACCCCTCTAGCTTAGATAGATGGTCTTGGAGCATTGCCATGGCTGAAAAATGTATCACCTTATGGCCAACATTCTGAGCCTCTCTGAATTAATCTAGGTAGGTTTACCAACAATCAGAAATACGGAAATATTTTAACAAAAATTCCACAGAATCTCAGAGTTAGAAGGGCCAGACCTTAGAGATCTTACGGGCCCACCTTTATCAATCAAGCTTTTTCTCTATGTTATCACTGATAAGAAGTCATCTAACTTCTGCTAAGTGTTTCTAGTGAAGGGCAACCCAACCCCTCCCAAGGCAACCTATTTCACTTTTAGAAAGTTCTAATTATTGGGAGTTTGTCTTTATAGCCAACCAAAGTCTATCTCTCTACTACCCATTGATCCTAGTTATTTTTTCTAAATCTCATCTCTTATAGGTGATGATTCTTCAAACCTCGAAGACATCTATCATGCCTTCCCTGGGTCTTTTCTTCTCTGGGCTAAACATCTCAAACTCCTTTTACGTTATCCTCCCACTATCTTGGTCACTATCACCTTTTAGGTGATTCTCCATTCCTCCCACTGTCTTGGTCAATCTCTTCTGGATAAGATCCAGACTGTCCATGTCCTCCGTAAAATACATCAGCCAAAATTGAATACAGTGCTCCAGATGTGGCCTGACCACAGCAAAATCTGTCTTGGAGTCCAAATGAAGCCTTTCTGCTTGGAAGGGAGGGCCTGCCAGAGCTCTTAGCCACTGTGAACAATCTTTGGGAAGTGAGAGGCATCAAAGAAGAATTTTAACTCGGAGCTTTACTGGATTGGAGGCAAAAAAGGAGCCTCCTAGCTCCTCACTTGGGGTGAGCTGGTGATCTCTTTCTGTGAGTACATGTGGATTTGTGTTTCAGTCAATGGCTTAAGGAAGAAAATGAATTGAGCCAGAGTTTAATCAGTCAATCAATCAATCAACAAGCATTTGAGCTGTTGTTATTGTTAGATGCCTGGAACACAAATGAAACCATCCCTTTTCTCAAAGAGCTTATCTCCTAATTAAGGTGATGAGCACATGCACATGTATAAGCAGAACAAGTGTTGAGAGAATAAACACAAATAAATAAAAGTGGCATGAAATAGGAGCTAATTTAGGGGGAAAGTTATGAGGAAGATGTCAAGAAAAGCTTCAGGGTGGTTGAGCTATGTCTACCAGGTAGACGTGAGGAGCAGGCACATTCTAGTTACGGGATGCCAGTGCAAAGGAGAGGAGAAGTGGGGTGGTAGGTTAGGCTTCCAATGGAGTCTTATTTTTGCACAAAGAAATTCTTTCCCACATCCTGGAGCTTCATTAAGCTACCAATAGGCACTGGGGTTCTTGTGCAAGATTGTACTGAGCATCAGGCTCAAAGCCAAAAGGGCATACCACTTTCTAAATGTCTGTGGTCTACTGCCTGGATATTTAAGAGGCCCCAAGGCAAGGGAAGGGAAGAGAGGTTGAGAATGGAGGCCTGTCCACACTGCCTCCTTTTTTCACTCAACACCTCACCCCGATTCCTCAAATCCCACCTTCTGCAAGAGACTGTTCTCAGTCCCTTCTACCCCCAATGCCAGTTCTTTCCCTCTGAGATTACCATTCATTCCCCTTGCAGATTGTATTGTTGTCTATTATCGTCTACGTGTTGTCTCATCCATTAGACTGTGTGTTCCTTTAGGGGAGAAGATGCTGGTTTTTTTGCCTTTCTTTATATCACCAACTCTTTTTTTGGTTTGTTTTCTTGTTTGTCTTAATTAATTTGTTTGTTTACTTTTAGTTTACAAGATTCAGTTCCACAATCCTCTGAGTTTCAAATTATATCACCAACTCTTACGTTGTACCTGGCATATAGTAAATGTTTGATAAATGCTTGTTGAATGACTAATCTGGAAATATGCTTTGCATTTCACAGATATGATTGATATCGTGTTGCTTGCCCTCTTAATGGGTGAGAGTGAGGGAATTTAGAATTCAATATATTTTTTTAAAAGTTAAAAATAAATAAGTGATAGATTTATTTTAAAAAACACAGGGAGAGGATTCTGGGAAGATGGCAGGGTAGATCAGAAAATTTCAAGTTCGCAAGATTTTCCTTCACAAAAGAGCTAGAATAGCAGCTCTGAGAGAACCTAGTGCCATGAAAACAAATCAGAGTAGGGGCAGAACAGGGATCCTCTTGGGACAATCGGAGAAGAGCAGAAGAAAAATCCCAGGACTAGATTTCCTCCCAGGTTTAACCACAAGCAACAAGCTACTTAAACAACAAGTGGTAAGCTCTGGAGTTAGCTGGCTTGGGAGGCTGCCTCAGTTCGACCACCAGAACTTTTACCCTTGGGAAAGTGAGTGGAGTTGGGCTCTGACCTGGGGAAGATCTAAGGAACCTCTGCTGACAAGGAACCTTAGACCCAGCTGTGCTGACAAGTGGTGGGGGCAAGAAGGAACCAGCACATGCTGGGTGAGTGCAGAAGCAGTGGGGCAGGGACACTGATGGCTGTGGGCACTTACTGGAGGTGGAGGCTGGAAGTCTTGGTTTGAGTTCAAGGTCAGATGGGAGAACTGAAGAGGATCAGAGGCCAGGGGTAGCCCTCCCTATAACCCAGGACTAGAGGTGATTATAAAAACTAAAGTATTACCAAAAAAAAATGCACAGGCAAAGGAGAGAGAATCCCACCACAGAGAGGTACTATGGGAATAGAGAAGACCGGGATTTATCTTCAGAGAAGAATACTGAAACAAAGAAACCCTCCTTTACCCCAAAGAGTAATGTCAAATGGTCAGCTGCCCAAAAAGAATTCATTGAAGAACTTAAAAAAGACTTTAAGAATCAAATGAGAGAGATTGAGGAAATATTTAAAAAGAAAAATAAGAACAATCCAAGAAAAACAAGATTATGGCAAAAAAAACCTCAACCAATTAGAAAAGGAGATCCAGAATCTTAAGGAAAAAAACGACACCTTGAAAATCAGAATTGGGTAAGGGGGAACCATTAAAGTAATGAGATGAAGAAATTAAAAACAAACAAGCAACAAAATATAAAGAATGAAAAAATAGAAGAGGATGTGAAATATAAGAAAAACAACGAATCTAGAGGGCAGATCAAGAAGAGAAAATGTAAGAATAATTGGACTACCTGAAAATTCTGATCAAAAGAAGAATCTTGATACAACAATTCAAGAAATAATTAAATAAAATTGTCCTGAAGCATTAGAACAAGAGGGGAAAGAAGAAATAGAAAATAGAATCAGAAAAAATCCACTAGTCACCTGAAAGAGATCCTACAAGGAAAACTCACAGGAAGATTATAGTTTAATTCCAAAACCCCTGTTCAAGGACAAAATATTACAAACAACAAGAAAAAAAATAATTTATATATGATGACACCACAGTTAGAATGATGCAAAACCTAACACTGGCAACACTAAAAGTCCACAGGTCTTGGAATACCATATATTGAAGAGCAAAAGAACTGGACCTCTGGCTGAAAATATCATACCCAGCAAAGCTAAGCATAATTTTGAACAGAAAAAAAATGGCTGTGTCAGAATTTCGGGATTCTGTTAAAAAAATACAAACCCTGAACTCAATAGAAGATTTGACATACAAGAATCAAGAGAAGTATAAGGTACATACCAATGACCAGTTACAAAGAACTAAATAAGGATAGAAAGTTTACCTTTTATGCGCAGAAAATGTAAAAACCTATGTCTAAGACTGTTAATTAGGTAGCTTAAAAGAAAGATTGGGGTAGACCTGAGTATGATATGACTTTAAAAAGTAAAGCGATTCAGGAACAGCTGAAAGAGTAATTATCTTATACAAATGAGGTGCAAGAGGAAGAATCAATATAGAGGAATTAGACGGGGGAGGGGAGCTGTTGGTTCTGGAAACCAAGTTTCATTGGGAATAGGTTTAAGAGGAGAAAATGCATATATATCTAGAAGAGTATAAAAATCTTCTGAATTTAAAAAAGAAATAGAACTCCAAGGGGATAGAGAGAGAAGAGAGGATAAAAGAGGGGTCTTTAGAAGGGAGGGTAAGGGAATAGGTTAAATGTGGGGTACAGAAGGATATTTAGATTTGGGGGAATGGGAGGGCAAGAGAGGGATTGCTGATGTAATAGGAGGGCAAGGTAGCAGGTAGAAGTAAAGTAGAAGAATTTGGAGAGATAGGAAAAAAGAAATATGCACCAACAAAAACAAGATTAGGAGTAGAATCTCTTAGGAAAAGTATATGTTTATATATGTATGCATGTATGTATATATCATACATATATATATAAATATATCCATGCTCAATTGTAGCCTTGGGGTGGTGAGTATAGGGGAGGAAAGGGGAAAAAAGAACAAAGTGAAAAGTATGCAGCAGAGAACAAAAGAAAACCTACAAGGAAGCAAAGATGGATGGCTTTCAAATTAATGCACAGTATTTAATATATAGGCTTTCTTGAAATGATAAGTTATTGCTACATATTTTTAATTCTCTCCTATGTTCTGCTGTGCATATGATATGCTTTTTCTTTTCTTATTTTATATTTAAGATCCTGTTTCTTTTTCTTTTCTTTTGTATTTAAGTTTTAGTATTTGTCTAAAATTTTAAAAAATTAAAAAAAAAATCTGCTTGTTCACCGCCTAAAAGATGCACATTTCCTCCCTATCATCTCTCTTCTCTACTATTACAAAGGGCAAGAAAATAGTATCCAGTTTGCCCTGAGCCTAAACAGCAGAGACAGAGAGAAGGAGGCCTTCCTGTTTTTACATGCCTGAAGCTAGGCCAAAGAACGAGTCCCTGATACAGATCAAACTATAAATCAGTGAGGCCTCTCCTATTTGCTGCCTCAGAAACCCTTTCCTATGTGTGGGGTTAGCGCCAACAGCTGGGGTGGCAGGCCTTATGCAACCACACCTTCCGCCCAACTCTTAATACAGCTGTATCCATTGCCACAGACTATGCCCTGGCCAGTCCTCTCACAAATTCCTACCACATCAGGGAGGTTGGCAAGGGAATGTGAATGATTTCTCAGCTGAGCAGCTGCAAACCCATGCTACTGGATATTCAAGGACCTGAGACATCTTGTGTGTTGGAGCTCCTGGTGTGGAGGCTCTCTTCACCAAAGCATCATGCCTGTCATGCTACTGGACAAAGAAGCGAAAACATAGCTATTGTTGAGGGTCAGTCACTTGCATGATTTCCATGGAAAATTGATTGACTGTCCACTTGCCTAATTACACATCTTTCTATGTAGCATTTCCTTTCTCTTCCTTTCTTAAGAGAATAAAGACCAGGGCCCTAAAAATGCTCCTGGAATTCAGCTTTATATGGTGTGAGTGGTGGTCAGTCAATCAGTGAATAAGCACTTACTAAGCCTATTATATTGTGGTTCAGTTGTGTGCAACTCTTTGAGACCCCATGGACCATATCTTCTTGGCAAAGGTACTGGAGTAGTTTGCCATTTCCTTCTCCAATGGATTAAAGCAGAGTTTAAGTGACAAAAAAAAACCCAAACAACAACAACGAAACAATCCTTGCCTTCAAGGAACTTACAGTCTAATGAGGGAGGCCATATATATATGAAAAAGGAATAGTCAGGATAAAGAGAAAATCATTACTAGTTTGAAGGCACTAGAATTAAGAGGGATTGGGAAAGATTTCTTGTGGAAGGTGGGATTTTAGCTCAGACTTGGAGGAAGCCAGGGACCTGTATAGGTGAAGATGAGGAGGGAAAATATTGTAGGCATGAAGGAGAGTCAGTGAAAACACCTGGAGCCCAGAAATGCAGTGTCTTGTAGGAGGAATGGCTAGGAGGCTAATGTCACTGGTTAGAAGAGTGCATGAAGATGCTGGGGTATAAAATGTGAGAACGCTGGAAAGGTAAGGGGGTGGGGAGGAGAAAGCTAGGTTAAGGAGAGCTTTGAATGTCAGAGGATTTTGTATTTGATCTTGGAGGTAATAGGGAGCTTGTAGAATTGAATGAGTGATGGGAGGGGTAGGGATATAGTGAGACCCATGCTTTAGGAAAATTTCTTCGCTGGATGAATGGAGGACAGATTGGAGTGGGGAAAGACTTGGGTGAGATGGAGTCACCATCAGGCTATTGAATAGTCCAGGTGAAAGATGCTAATGGCTTGTACCAGAGTAGTGGCAATGTCAGAGGAGAGAATGGGGCATGTTCTAGAGGTGTTGCGGTGTACATACCCCTATGGACCAAGACAATATGCTTATCCCTGCCCAGTATCTAATGATGGTATTTTAAAGAATAACTGGTGGCAATAATTTGTTAGCTCTGAACAATTAGGGTGCATTCTCTGAAAGGAGGACAATGAATTCCACTCTCCAGAAGCTAGAAGGACATTGAAGCAGTGCTGAATACTTAGCAAGATGTGACCTGGTGGCTAGAATTATATATCAGAAGTTCGTTATCTTTCATGGACTGACAGATGACAAATTCTCATCCTACAAAAACAGACCTCAAAATATCCTTGAGAATTCAGTCAATCAACTGTGCATGACTGCAGACCAGACTGTTGCCCACTGTCTTTTGGATATAACATTGATTCACTAGTATTTAAGAACAACCTTTTAAACAGATGCTGCCATATCAAGTACTCATAATCTCAAACTGCTTGGAAGAAAAAGTTTTCAAAGTATAGAGACTTGGCAGAAGAAATCAAAACCATATGGGAAGAGGAGGTGGTATTTATCACCCCCATCATCCTGTCCATTACTATTGTTGTCTTGAAAATGGTTTTAGTGAGCCTGCAGAAGATGAGCTGGTATCCTAATACTTTTATTTCAATTACCAGGAACTGTTGTTTCATCTTTGTTGTATCCATCTTTTGCAATAGTTCATAGAATGTTCAATGTATGGGAATAATAACAGGATCATTCATTGTCCTTGGATCATTTCTATCTAAACTCCATTAAAAAGATGAAGATGATATAACATTGACGAGAATAATAATGTATTAATACAGATCTTTAAACTTTACGGAAAGCATTCTTTAGAATGATGCCCATGTAGACGCGGCAGTGACAATGATCAGGTCAGACTCAGGACAAAACTTCAGAGATGTGGCTCCCTGATACTAGTATACAAGAAATTATGAAACCATTTCTAGGGCTCTGAGTGTGATGGATACATGATAATAGAGCTGCAATCATGTAGAACAATCTCAAATAGGACCTTCTACTTACTGGCCTAATATCAAGATCACATTATTATAGAATTTGGAGCGGGGGGGAACTTGCAAAATCCTCTACCCCAACCCCATTGTGCTACACATATAGAAAATGAGTTTTAGGAAGCAAAAAAAATAACTTACAGTCTAATAAAAGGAGAGAATATGAGTAGAGGAGTGGTAACCAAGGAAGAGAGTTTTGATTCAGTGAATCACAGGGATAGTGAGTGGAGCCCTAAAACTTTGGCAATAGTTACATCTTTCCCACTAACAATGGAAGGATTGATTGAATTACTGTCCCTAGACCAAGAGTTGGAAAGGGAGAACAGATCCCATAAAATCAAAGCAGATTGCTAAATATGGATGTATGTCTTCGTTTTTGGTGGATAGATGGTTGGGATGAGAGACATGGTTTAGCAAGGTTCTTAACCTGGAGTCCATGAATTTTAAAAAATGTTAATTGTAGTTAAATAGAATTGGTTTCCTTTGTAATTCTACATATTTTGTATTATTTATTTAAAAACATTATTCTGAGGAGTCTATAGGTTTCATGAGACTATCAAAGGAGTGGGTCTATGACACAAAAGATTAAGAACCCCTGGAAGATCCCATCAGTTGTAGGTTAGGTGAGTCAGTACTCACCCTTCAGTCCTAAGCCAGTCTGTGAGGGTAGGAAGAGAGAAGGGGAGAGGCCATGAGAGAGGGTCTGGAGGTCTGCTGTTCTAGATGGAGAGAAGGGTAATATCAGGACAGATAGCAACATTCCCAGATGGATCTTGGTTTCCAAATAGATGACTGGACCTTTTGACTCTGAGCTGCCATTTTACTTCCAGAGTTCAATCTCCTTATCTTTAAAATGAAGGAGTTGGGGGGGCAGCTAGGTGGTGTAATGAATAGAACACTGGCCCTGGAGTCAGGAGGACCTGAGTTCAAATCTGACCTCAGACGCTCAACACGTAATAGCCATGTGACCTTGGGCAAGTCACTTAACCCCAAATTCCCTGCATTACCCCCTCCAAAAAAAAGCAAAAAAAATGAAAGAGTTGGGTCAGGTGATTTTTCTTTTAGAGCTGAGAGTCTTGAATACTCAAGTTACTGCTTAGAAGCTTTCTCTCTTTCTCTCTCATGTAGTAAGCAACTAGAAGTAAAGAGAATTTTTCTATCCTTTTAGAGTTCAGTTTCTCAGGATCCACGGCCATGGCAATGTCTAGTTTCCAGGTGTTAGATAATAACTCCCAGAATAGCCCCAAGGATCCTCGATAGTAATTCCTAGAATAACACACAGTCCTATTGCCACTGCACCATGAGATATGGGGGTGACATAATTGATATTTACGATGCTTGTGCAGAATGATCATAGTGCTAAAGTTAACTTGTGAGCTTAATGTTGGCTAGATACCTTCTTTGTCTATTGCCCTATAAAGCAACTGGGTGCTGATCAGTGAGTGGGGCAAACTACGGGTAATGCATAGAGCAGTGGCTCTCAACCTGTGGGTCGCAAACCCTTTTGGGGTTGAACGACCCTTTCACAGGGGTCATAGGGGTTGCCTAAGACCATCAGAACACACATATTTCCTATGGTCTTAGGAACTGAGACACTGCTCCTCTATCCGTCTCCAGGTGGGTCCACCCACATCTGAGTACTAAAAGGTCACAGCATTAGGAAGGTTGAGAACCACTGGCATAGAGGAATGAATGTACCTGCCTCAATCAGCCCCCATTGAGGCTTGAGGGGATTTATGGGAGTCCCCAAACTCTGTCTGTCTAGATTGACCCCATCAAGATGTAGAGGTAGTTGCCCCCCTACCCTCTTCTCACTGGCCCCTGTAAGAAGGGTGATTAAAGAATGCTGTGGGAACTGGTTCTCCCATTATCAGCAACCCTTTGAAAAGACTAGACTAGAATAAAGCTGGTTATTAACCCCTCCGAAGGTGTCTGCCTGTCTGACCAGATCAAGAGTGAACCCGTCAGAAGATGGAGTCTGAAATCTCCAGTGCCTCCCCTATGAAACAAGGGGACACAGATTGAGGGGACTTTCCAGCTGAGTCCCAAGTGTTCCTCAGTGGATAGAGCCTCCAGGTGTTGCAGAATGTCTAGGACATTTGACTACCTTAGGTCAGCTGATCCATTTGGCGTTTTGCCCACATGTGCCAGGCCTGAAAGGATTCACACAAGGAGCTGATAGGAATTGTCATCATCCTTGCCCTTACTATTTCTCCCCGCTTTGTCTGGTTAAGGAAATCTGTGGCCTGGTTGCTAAGAGAATATCAGGAAAGGAACTCTGAGGCTCTATGTTGTGTTTGCCTGTGTGGAATATTGTAGTGTCTTTCTACCAGGTGTTGGCTTTTTTGGTGTGTCAAGGATTCCTTGGACAGTCTGGTGAAACCTATGAACCCCTTCACAGAAGGTTTTTTCAAATGCACAAAATAAAATGTATAGAATTATAAAGGAAACAATTATATTGAAATATAGTTATCAAAATATATATTTTTTTAGAGTTCATGGACCCCAGGCTAAGAATCACTGCTTTATCCAGAGATATGAGGGAGAAGTGGGAGGATGGCTGGCCACTGGTTGAGTATGTCATATTAAAAATTCTTATTTAGGTACGGGCAGGAACTTGAAGGCCTCTGAAATCCCTTCCAATTCTGAGATTTTGTGACTGGGTTGAGAGAGAAGGGAGATTGGGGGAAAGATGAGCAGTAAAAATAGGTGAAGCCCATACCAATTTTGCAGGCCTGCTCATTTCTGTGAGGGTTTGAAGTTTTGGCCAACTTGTCTCCCAGACTAGACTGAATTCCCTAACTGGGAAACATAGCTTTGAAAGAAATCCTGAGGGCTAGATTGGTTTGCCAGGTTTCTTGGCATGGAAAGAATTATTTTTTTTTTTAATCACACTGTCAGTGGAGCTCATTTTAGCCTGGGTTAACCTCTTGCAATGTATGTCTCCCTCCCCTCCCGTCCCCCTTCCAAGCCCTGGCTCTCGCAGCCAGGCACAGGGCAGCAGAGGTTTGGGCTTTTGAACATCCCTGAGTGAGCAGGGCCACACATGAAAGCACACAGCTCAGGCTTGCCTTTGGGTCAGGCCATGGATGGAGGTAGTGACAGCAAGGCTCCCTGTTTGTGGCAGGACAGTTTATACTCCCCAGGTGGCAGTGCTGAAAATGTGAAGCGGGAGGGGTCTCTGTGCTGACAGGGGCTCCAGGCCAAGTCATTAAGGCCATCTGCTCTCTATTCTGTCAGCCCGATGGCTTCTATAAAGAGCAGGGCATGCCATGGGAAGCTGAGGCTTAGGTAACCAAAGACACATAACTCCAAAGGAGCTCATTGGGCCTTTGGAGCCACAGGCTGTAAGTGTGTTAGAAGACAAGAATCTATCCAGTAAGGTTTGTTCAGCCTCCCCTTGTGCCCACCAACACCTTCCAACTAACGAAGAGTCTGCATGAGTCAAATTCCTTTCAGAAATGAATGCTATATTCTTATTATTTTTTTCCAAAGGGAAGAATCCAACCCATCTGGCAGCTGAAAGATCAGCCTGACCCCAGGACATAGAAGAAATCAAATGATAGACCTTTGAAAGGTTCAAGACTAGCCCTTCCTTGGGTCAGCCTAGGGTCGAGTAGAAAGGGCTCGTCCTGAGTTTGGAATTAGAGGATCTGTGTTTGAATCTTGGCCCTCTTACTACCTGTGTGACCTCGGGAAAATCTCTGGCACCCTCTGGGCTTCAAATGCCTGTATTGTGAAAAAAACTGAGGTAATGGGACTAGATAGGTCTGAGCTTCCTTCCAGTTCTAAATCTATGATATCACAAAACACTTTGTTTTACAATTTATACAGTTCTCTAGTGGACATAACATGTAATGCTGCATATGCTAATATGTCATGCATATGCATGACATCTTTCATATTCATGTTAATTGTTTATGGTTAGAATCTCCAACAGGGAATATAGCTTATGAGTGGAGTTGTAACCCAGCAATTAGAGTTTATTCCTGTAAATTCCAGGAGGGCAGGGACCATACCAAATCTAAACTGGAGCTCTTCAGCATCTAGATCAGAGGTGTTTTGGCTTCTCTTTTGTTATGGACCCCTTCTCAGAATTATATTTATAAATGCATAAAATAAAATACATAGAGAAAACCAATTATACTGACAACCTCCTCGTTCTGGATTTTTTTAGGGTTTCGACTCATTCTGGACTTAAGCCTTTCTTACTGTTCCTCAGGTTCTTTTGTTCACCTTTCGTTATTTATTATTATTATTATTATTATTAATTATTATTATTATTTACTCCTCCTAGCTCCTGCATGGTCCTATTCAATCTGTCCTCACCAGAAAGCTCTCTGTAAAAATTCTTACAGCCATACTTTCTGTAGTGAAAAAGAATGGCTGTGGGGCGGCCAGGTGACGCAGTGAATAGAACACTGGCCCTGGAGTCAGGAGGACCTGAGTTCAAATCCGACCTCAGACACTTGACACACTTACCAGCTGCGTGACTTTGGGCAAGTCACTTAATCCCAACTGCCCTCCAAAAAGCAAAAAAAAAAAAAGAATGGCTGAAGTTGTCATATGGGAAGGTAACAAGATGTTACTGTGCTATAAAGAAAAGATGAATATAATTAACCCAGAGAGGCATGAGAAGACTTACATAAACTGATTTAAAATGACATAAAGCAGAACCAGGAGAAAATGAATGATGCAAATGGGAAGAACAAGTACCATAACAAAACAGTTAAAACTATATGCCAGGAAATCATAATGACCAAGCTTGGCCCCAAGGAAGAGAAGAAGTACCCTTATTCTGCTTTTTTGAAGAGATGGAGAGCTATGGAACACTATAGGGGATGTTAGTCTAGAATAGGGATGGAGAACCTGCTGCCTTAAGGCCACATGTGGCCCTCTAGGTCCTTAAGTGTAGCCTTTTGACCAAATCCAAATTTTGGATAATTTTTTATTTTTGAATTAATTTTTTTTTAAAAATTAGTTTTTAATTAATTAAGGTATTTTATATATAAATTATGTGTTAATTAAAAATAATTTCAAATAATTGAAATTTTTGAGATAATTTTTGAATAATCTACAAAATTAATTAATTATTACTTTGTCCAGACACTGTGTTAAGTGCTGCTAAACCATTTTTTGCTACTTTTTTATTCTTTGTTATAAACGTAGGGAGGTCCTATGTATTCAGGGATGCCACTAACTGTAAGGGAGGCAAAATAGATATCTCTAGCCTTTTTTCCCCTTCCCCCTTCTCTAAGGAGGACTTTACTTTTTGCTAGGAAGGAAAGCAGGAAGTTGGGACCAGAGGTCACCACCCTGCTCTCCTCAGAGAGAAAGGTCCTGGGCTAGAATTATATCTATCTATTCCCTCAGATATTGTTAGTCTAAGGAATGTGATCAGGTTCAAACTAACTTCTGATCATTGTTTCATTATTGGGGAAAGCAGAAGGACCCCAAGCTTTGTATCCAAGGCTTGACTCCCTTTCTGCCAAATACCAGTTTCCACACTGAACATTCATAACACTCAGTCAAGAAACCCATTTATCCAAATTGTAGGAACAGAAATTGAAGGCAACATACCAGGAGAATATATACCAGACAATACAGAGTGAAGGAGCTCTCTCCCACTGGGAATGAAATAATCCAGCTCAACCAAGAGAGAATACTGAATCTCACTAAAGGGGGGACTCCCCAAAGTCTTTAAAGCAACAAACTGGGGATAGGGAGATTTTAGAAATTGTCAGTTCCTCCCATGTCTTTTCAGATTCTTTTCCTTCATCGACTTGAAGTGGGATTGGCTTCTTCCATCTTCTGTCTTGAAGCTTGCAGCCAGAAGTGTGTGAAGTCTGAAGAGACTCAGCAACTGGAAGAGAACACTGAGGGAGCTGAAGAGATCTTTCACTCTTGACAGCTCCTCTCTGCCCCCTACACAGGTACCATCCACCAATGAGGAGAGAATCCTTTCTCACTGGGCTTTGGGACTGGAATTATGCAAAGAATTGCTTTCTAGGAGGGGGAGAGGGAAGCCTACCTTGAGCAATGGAGATGATGTAAAACAAAACATTAACACAATTTATTTTTAAAAAGAAAATTGTGAAATCATCTTTTTTCTTTCTTTTTTTGGATATATCTCTCCTACCTTTCTACTTAGAAAGCATATGGGATTAAGTGAAGTGAGCAGAGCCAAGAAACTATATATATAGCAAGTACAGCAGTGTAAGTGGAAAGAATAACCACTACAAAACAATTGAAATTGAATGCTATGAAATTATAAAGACCAATCTTGGACCTAAAGATGAGGTATGAGAAGAAAGCTCCCCTCCACCCCTGCCTTTACTCCTTTGCAGAGGTGGGGAGGGATGGTCCATAGGTGTGGAACATTGTCTATCACATCAGATTTTTTGCAATATGTTGAATGGTTTTGCTCACCGATTTCTCTTCCGCTGATTAGAAAAAAATTCTTTGTTATAATTGATGGCTCTCTGGGGGGATGTAGAGGAGGAATGAGGAAGGAAATGTTGATGTAAAAACAAGAGGTATCAAGATTTTTTTTAAGAAGAGTTTATATGGTCAGAGTTTTATGGTAGGGTGGGGGAGGACCACAGCTTCACTCCCCATGATCAAAGTTGTAACTAACAACTTTCACCTCTGGAGCAAACAACATAGAATGTGTCAAATTAACTTTTAAAGGCAAATTCAGTTGGGGGTACAGAGACATAGGCCACAGGACACCACTGATGTTTGGAGAAGGAGAGATCTCATCAAGAGAGGGGCACCTGGGAGAGGAAGGGTTGGTGTCTTTGGATTTGTTTCTATGTTGCTGAGGAACAATAAGTGATTCCTGCCCTCTCTAAATGTCAGTGCCCTGGAACAAGAGATGAGTAGACTTGCCTAATTCTTCTGTGGTTGCTGTGTTGTTTTGGTTCTGTCCCCATTTGGGGTTCTCTTCGCAAAGATAGTGGAGTGGGTTGCCATTTCCTTCTCCAACTTATTTTAGAGATGAGGAAATTGAGGCAAACACGGTTAAGTGACTTGTCCAGGGTCACACAGCTAGTAAGTGTCTGAGGTCAGATTTGAACTCATGAGGATGAGTCTTCCTGATTCCAAGCCCAGTGCTCTATCCACTGGACCACCCAGCTGCCCTTGCCAAGTGAAACTGATAGCATACAATAAGTGCTTCATAAATATGGTGCTGCTAATGTGCTATATTCCCCGTTGGAGACTCCACACATGAAACCATTCTTAATTGCTCTTTAACCTTATGAAAATTTGCTTTCATAAAAATCTAGTTTACACATCATATTATGAATACACACAGGATGGCATGGACACTTCCTCCCAAGGACTTTGGCATTTCCACAGGACTAAGGAGTGGAGAATGAAGTGGTGGAAACTCTGCTTGGTCAAATCAAGTTGAGTCAGGGGATTGAGGGCAGTGAGGAGGGCTGCTGGGGAAAGAAGGAGGAGTGATGCTTTACCTCTTTGTCCTGTGGGATGGGAAGCCAGAAGTCTTATTGAGATGCTTGTGCCCTGAGTCTCCAGAAGACCACAAGGAAAGACCTGTGGACTGTTGTACCTATGGGGATAAAGTCTTAAAATTTAACCCCCAAGAATGAAGTGTGCATTTCAGATACCAGTGTCTGGGGCAAGGCCCTGCTCCCTCCTACGCCAGCTATGACTCAAGTTTCACCTTCTATCCAAGGTCTTTGCTCAGTAGTCCCAGTTATGGTCTCCCTTCCCTAAAAAGACTGGAAAGGTAGGGAGGAGGGGCTAGGTTATGGAGGGCTTTGAATGACAGAAAGAAGATTTTATACTTTAGGTTGAATGTGCGAGGGAGCCACTGGAGTTGGGGTTGGGGAATGAGTGACACAGTTAGACCTATGGTTTAGGAATATCACTTGGTGGCTGAATGGAGGATGAACTGGAGTGGGGAGAAACTTGAAGCCAGTGGAGCCTCCAGCAGGTTAGTGCAGTAGTCAAGGCTTGAGGAATGAGGGACTGTGCCAGGGTGGTGGCAGTGTCACAGGACATATCGGAGAGATGTCACAAAAGTGAAATCGATAGCATACAATAAGTGCTTCATAAATGCTTGTCCATTGATTTGATCAATTGCTTAATTATGATTCTGCTAACCACTTTTTTTTCCTGGTTGATTGGGATCAGGCCAAAGGAATAGTTTATCTTGTAGCTTATTCTGCTTTGGGAGAGATGAAACTGTCAGCCTGGCAAGCTGAGAATTTATCAGACCTTTCCTTTTATCTCAATTGCTTCCTCTCTCTCACTCAGTCGCCTCCCACCATCACCCTCCAGGCCTGACATTGCCTGTTCTGTGTAATCCAAATGAGAATCTGGCCACCCGATAATCTGCTCATTCATTACCCAGAAGGGACTGGGGAAAACTACAGTTCAATGAACGTTAATTGATAATGAGTTTACTGGTGATTTCCCTTGATGGTTGAATGTATTTAGTCCTCATCACATGGTGTTCAAACTACCAGGGTTCCTTGGTTACTGGTTAGATCATAAATAAAGACAGAGCTAGAAAATGTTGAAAAGATTGTTCATTAGAATAGGAAGAAAAAACCACTTAAGAAAGCAAAGAAATACAATTTTAAAAAATGATCCAAATTACTACTGGCTTTCGCAAATTTTTTGAATTGTTCTCACTCATTTTTATCTGTTTTTAGCCCATAACTGAAATGAAATAAATCCAGGGAGGTCCTTTCTTTTTTTAACTTCATGGTACAATTCTTAAATTGACACAAGAGATAGAGGAGAGCCTGAGGGCTGCTGGGGGAGAGAAGGGACAGAGTTGCAGAGTCTCTTGGCAATCTCTTGGCCAGATATAACCATCACCCACCTTTTAAAACCATATCTGTGCCTTCCTGACTCCAAGTTCAGGTGTCTAGCCACTGAACCACACTGCTTATCATAGCACTTACAGAATCTCTAGGTCACCTTAAACATTGGTTCTCTTTTCTTGTGGTCTCAAGAGCAGGGCCAGACTTACTCATCTTCTAGCTGGAGCTCCTGTTCTCACAACCTCCCCTTGTCAATCCATCCTTTATACTGCTAAAAGATACCTTACTTTCTTCTCTGAGAAAAAGTTTTCAGTGAGTCCTTGCTGTCTGTTGAATAAAGTTCAGACTCCTTTGCCTGACATTCAAGGCCCTGTACAATCAGACACCACCCTACCTTGTTGAGGCATAATTAAAAAGGAAAAAAAAAGCATTGGATTTGGACTTAGATCAAATCCTGATCCTGTCACTAGTAAGCTATGTCACCTTTGGTAAATAACAAACATTCTGAATCTCAGTTTCTTCATCTGAAAAAAAAATAAGGATATTGATACCTTTCAACCTTGCAAGATTATGATAGAAATCAAATTAGATGATACATGTAAAGTACTTTTTAAACCTATATATATACTAATGTAAGACACCATGACTATCCCCCGTGAATACTCAAGGTTTCAGTTCCAGTTTCCTCATAACAGATTATATTTTACCAACCCATACCTTTGCCCTGCCTGTTTCTCCCACCATTTCTTTCTTTTTTTCTTTGCCTATTGAATCCTTACCCTTACATTAAAACCTAATTCAAATGACACCTTTCCCCGGTCCAGTTTAGTGCTTGGTATTTGAAGGGGCTTGATCAGTGTTTGATTGATTGATTTCTCCCTGAGGTCATAATTTTTGCCCCTGGGAAAAGTTGCATTTGCTTTTCACCTCTCTGATGTACTTATATAATATTATATATTATAGTTATTTAGGTTTCTTTTCTCCTATTCCCTTCCCTGCTCCACATGAGACTATAAGTTTTAAGAAGGCAAGAGATAGAGTCAACATTTAAACTAGCTTCAGTAACTAGTGCAGTGCTTTGCCCACAGTAGACCCTTAGCTAGTTTGATGAAAGGAAGTTAATGATTAGTTAAGGTATGAAGGGAACTGAGCAGTCTCCCACAGCCAGAAATATCCCCTGCACTGCTAGTAAGCTGTCCTGAAATTCTACCCTTTTAGTCAATCAAGAAGCATTTATTAAAAGTTTATTACGTGTGAGGTATTGCACTAAATTCTGCGAATAGAAAGGCAAAAAACAGTACTGCCCTCAAGGAGCTTTCATTCTAGTGAGGAAATCACATGCAAATAAACCCTTTGTCAGTTGTTTGGATCTTGAAAGAGTCCCCGTTAAAATAGAACTATCCTACGGGAGGCCTCATATCATGATAAAGCAACTAACAATTAACCAAGTGGCCATTAGGAGAATCAAGCAAAGACTTAGGTCTCTCTATATAAATATATAAAATCATATACTCTCTGGGTCCAAACTATGCTTGATTATGAATCCCCTTTTGAACACATCCCTGTAATAGAATCATAGACTTTCTGAGTCCAAACTATACTTGAATATGAATTCTCTTCTAACATGTCCTCATACTTGACAAGTGGTTGATGATCCAGTCTACACTTGGAAGACCTCCAAAGAGGAAGAACCCATCACCTTCCCAGGCTAGGCCAACCCATTAAACTTTTGCTAAATAATTTTTTCTTACATCATGCTAGAAGCAACCTCTCTGCAAGTTCTACTCACTGTTCTTCTGTAGTTGTAGTAGTAGTAGTAGTAGTAGTAGTAGTAGTAGTAGTAGTAGTGGTGGTAGTAGTAATAGTAGTAGTAGTAGTAGTAGTAGTAGTAGTAGCAGTAATAGTAGTAGTAATAATGACTAGTATTTGTATAATTCTTGAACATTTACAAAGCACTTTTTGCCTATCATCTTGTTTGATCCTTACAACAGCCCTGGGAGGTGGGTGCTAATATAATCACCATTTTATTGATGAGGAAACTAAGGCAGTAAGGGTTAAGTGACTTGTTCATGGTTCCATGGTCACAACGTGTCTGAGTCCAGATTTGGACTTAGGTGCTCTTGATTTCAGGTCTAGCACTCTATCCACTGATTAATTAATGTACCCAGCTGTCTCTCATTCCACACTCTGGGACCAAACATAGCAAATTCAATCCCTTCTGCACAACTGTCAGGTCCTCTCTAAGGCTTCTCTTCTCCATGCTAAATATATCAGTTCCTTGAACCAGTGGTCTCATGGCAGAGTTTGCAGGCCTATCACTCTCCTGGTCGCTTTGTCCTGGACGTGCTCCAGCTCATCAATGACCTTGCTAAAATGTGGCACCCAAAATTGAGCACATGTGATCAGACAAGTGCAGAATACAGCAGGGCTATCACTTTTCCCATCCTGGACATCGTGCCTCTCTTCACTTTCTACCGCATTAACTGCCTTGGCTGCTGTGCCACACAGTTGGTTGACACCTATTGAATGTGCAGTTTATTCAGCCTTCTAGATGCAAACTCGCTTTGGGCCTTGGATCTTTACTTTTTTTCCTCCATCTTCTTTTTTTAAAATAATATTTCATTTTTTCTCCCAATTACATATAAATACAGTTTTTAACATTCATTTAAAAAAAAATTGAGTTCCGAATTTTCTCCTTCTCTCCCTCACCTCCCCCCTTTCACAAACAGTAAATAATGTGATGTGGGTTGTACATGTGCAATCATGTAAAACATATTTCCATATTGGTCATGTTGGGAAAGAAGAAACAGACCAAAAGGGAAAGAAACCCACAAAAAATAGAGTGAAAAATAAATAGCACGCCGCAATCTGCGTTCAGACTCCATCAGTTCTCTCTCTGGATGTGGATATCATTTTTCAGCATGAGTCCTTTGGAATTGTCTTGGATCATTCATATACTCACTTCTTAGGAGAACTTCTTCTCTTTCATGCCTTCACCCTCTCTGGTCATGACTCAAACGGCCAAACTTCCAATGACCTTTTCTCCTGGGTCCAGTATCATATCTCTCATAATATCAGAGATGTAGAACTGGAAAGGTCCTCAAAGACCATCTTCCCTACTTCTTATTGTTCATTATCATTTGGACATTTGGATACTTGTCCCTTCAGCTTTAATAGCCTTTTAATGAGTCCCAGGGAATTATCTCAACAGCCTAGTTTGGTACTTAGGGAGACATGGTTGCACGGTAGGAAGAAAACTTGTTCTAGGAAATTTGTTTGTGCTCAACTCTTCCTGAGCCCCTTTGGTACTTTCTTGGCAAAGATGCTGGAGTGTTTTGCTATTTCCTTCTCCAGATCATTTTACAAGTGAGGAAACTAAGGCAGACAATGTTTGTCATTTGACTTGTCCAGGGTCACAAAGCTAGTAAGTGTCTGAGGCCAGATTTGAATTCAGGAAGATGAGTCTTCCTGACTCTAGGCTTGGCACTCTATCCACCATATCACCTAGGCAAATCAGAAGATTTGGGTTCAAATTCCCTCATGTTTTTTATGGGTGTGACTTTGAGCAAATTACTTAGATTCCCTTGGCCTCAGATTCCTAATTTATAAAAAGACATGGTAGGACAGGATAGTCTTTGTGGATCCTTCTAATTCTAGACCAAAAATCCTGTGACCTTTGTAAAATTTATTTTTTTGAGATTTGAGATGAATCATTATTAATTAATTAATTTTTAGTTTTCAATATCCACTTCCACAATATTTTAGTTTCAAATTTTTCCCCATCTCTCCCCTTCCTGCACCCTAAGACTATGTGCCATCTGATTACCCCTTCCCCAATCTGCCCTGCCTTCTCTCACTCCTCCTCCTTCTCTTATCCCCTTCCCTTCTATTTTCCTGTAGGACAAGATAGATTTTTATACCCTATTGCTTGTATATCTTATTTCCCAGTTGCATGTAAAAACAATTTTTCACGGTTTTTTTAAAAAACTTTGAGTTCCTCATTCTCTCCCTCCCTCCCTCCCCACCCACCCTCATTTAAAAGGCAAGCAATTAGACATAGGTTATACATGTGTGGTCATCCAAAACACTTCCATAACAGTCATGTTGTGAAATACTACCTTTATTTCCCTCCATCCTATCCCATCCTCCATTTATTCTATTCTCTCCTTTGACCCTGTCCCTTCTCAAAAGTGTTTGCTTGTGATTACCCTTCCTCCCATTTGCCCTTCCTTCTATCACTCCCCTCCCCCACCTCTTATCCCCTTTCCCCCTACTTTCCTATAGGGTAAGATAGATTTTCATACCCATTTGAATGTGTGTGTTATTCCCTCCTTAAGCCAGATCTGATGAGAGTAAGGTTCACTGATTCCCTCTCACCTCCCCTCTTTTCCTCTGCATTGTAAAAGGTTTTTCTTGCCTCTTTTATGTGAGATAATTTACCCCATTCTACCTCTCCTTTTCTCTTCCTCTTAGGACATTTCTCTCTCATCCTTTAATTTTATTTTTTAGATATCCTCCCTTCATATTCGACTCATCCTGTGCCCTCTATCTATATCTTTATCTATACCTATATATCTATTCTGTCCAACTACTTTAATACTGAGAAAGGTCTCATGAGTTACAAATGTCTTCTTTCCATGTAGGCACGTAAATAGTTTGACTTTAATAAGTCCCTTATGATTTCTCTTTTCTGTTTACCTTTTCATGCTTCTTGCATTTGAAAGTCAAATTTTCTTTTCAGCTCTGGTGTTTTCATCAAGAATGCTTTAAAGTCCTCTATTTCATTGAAGTTTTATTTTTCCCCCCCTTAAGTATCATACTCCGTTTTGTTGGGTAGGTTATTCTTGGTTTTAATCCTAGGTCCTTTGACCTCTGGAATGTCATATTCCAAGCTCTCCGATTCCTTAATGTAGAAGCTGCTGAATCTTGTGTTATCTTGATTGTGTTTCAACAATACTTCAATTGTTCCTTTCTGACTGCTTGTAATATTTTCTCATTGACCTGGGAACTCTGGAATTTGGCTACGATGTTCCTAGGAGTATTCATTTTGGGATCTTTTTCAGGAAGTAAATGGGGAATTCTTTCAATTTCTGTTTTGGCCTCTGGTCCTAGAATATCAGGGCAGTTTTCCTTGATAATTTCTTGAAAGATGAAGTCTAGACTTTTTTGATCATGACTTGCAGGTAGTCTGATAATTTTTAAATTATCTCTCTTGGATCTATTTTCCATGTCAGTTGTTTTTCCAATGAGATATTTCACATTATCTTCTATTTTTTCATTCTTTTGGTTTTGTTTTGTAACTTCTTGATTTCTCATAAAGTCATCAGCTTCTATTTGCTCTCTTCTAATTTTTAAGCAATTATTTTCTTCAGTGAGTTTTTGGACCTCCTTTTCCATTTGGGTTAGTCTATTTTTTTAGGCGTTAGTTTATTCAGCATTTTTTGGGTCACCTTTAGCAAGTTGTTGACTCTTTTTTCATGATTTTCTTGCATCACTCTGATTTCCCAATTTTTCCTCTACTTCTCTTATTTTATTTTCGAAATTCTTTTTGAGCTCTTCCATGGCCTGCAACCAATTCATATTTTTCTTGGAGGCTTTGGATGTAGGAGATTTGACTTTGTTGTCTTCTTCTGGTTGTATGTTTTGATCTTCCTTGTTACCAAAGTAAAACTCTATAGTCTGATTTTTTTCCACTCTTTGCTCATTTTCCCAGCCAATTACTTGACTTTTTAGCTCTTTGTTAAGGTAGGTCTCTGCTTCCAATGTGGAGGGTGCACTGTCCCAAACTTCAAGCATTTTGTGCAGCTTTTTTCAGAGATACTTCTAGAGACCTGTAAATTTTTAGTTTTTTCAAGATTGTATGATCAAGGGGAAGTATTTACCCCTCTCCTGGTCTGTGCTCTGGTTTGAATGACCATACGCACTCTTTTTTGTTGTGGAACTGTAAGAAGGATTCCTTCTCCACTGCCATCACAAGCCTCTCTATGCCAGAGCTCTACCTTGCCCCAGGACCACAACCCAGGACTGTGACCAAGATCCAAGCAGGACAAAGCAAGAGAATCCCGCCTCAGCACCAGCAAAGAGATCCCTGTAATCTCCTTCAGATCAGCTGCTGTATCCCCCCACCATGTGTGGGCTGAGAGCTCTGGAAGTAGCCACCCCCACCACCCTGGGGCTGGGGCCAGACTCCTCTCTCACCTAGGTCCAACAAATCTTTCCCACTGACCTTCTAAATTATCTTTGGAGTTTGTGGGTTGAGAAGTCTGGAAGCTGCCATAACTGCCAGTGATTCAGTCCCCTGAAGCCTGCTGTGGGTTTGCTAGCATCCTGTCTGTGATGGAGTGGCCCAAGCTGGACAGCTCTCCTCTCTCATACTGGTGCAGCAGACATTTCCAGTTGCCCTTCCAGGTTGTCTTGGGCTGGAAGTTTATCTTACTTTGTCACTTTGTGAGTTCTGCTGCTCTAGAATTTGTTTAGAATCATTTTTACAGGTATTTGGAGGGGTTTGGGAGAGAGTTCAAGCAAGTCCCTGATTTTACTCCACCATCTTGGCTCCACCCTCATTATTTTTTTTAAAAGGTCTCAAATCAAGTTAATCTACTTATCCTTTTCTTTTTAAAAAAATTTAATATTTTATTTTCCCCAATAACAATTTTTAACATTTATTTGAAATTTTTTTGAGTTCCAAATTCTCTCCCTCTCTCCATCCCCTCCTCCCTTCATTAAGGAGGCAAACAATTTGAGATTGATTATACATGTGCAGTTACATCATCTTATCCTGCAAATTAGAATTCTCTCTCAATGTTCTTGCCTATTTTAGTTAGTGGTACCGCCATTTCTAGTCAGTGTCATTTGACTATACTCAACTAACTATAACCTGCTTATTCCTCCTTTGAAATGACTCAGATCTTCTATTGCTACAAAAATATAAGAAAAAGAGTCATTCCAGTGATCAAAGGGTATGAATGGCAGTTCTCAAAAAAAGAAATGCTGGCTATGAACAACAATATGAAAAAAATATTCTCAATCACTAAATGGGAGAAATTCAAATGAAAATAATTCTGAGTTTCCACCTAACACACATTATATGAGCAAAAATGGCAAAGATAGAAAGTGACAATTGTTGAAGGGACTCTGGGAAGGCAGGTGCACTAATGTAGTATAAGTATAATGTAGTATAAGTAGCTATGAATTGGTCTGACCATTCTGGAACACAATTTAAAATTGTATCCAAGAAATCATTAAACTATGTGTGTCCTTTGACCCAGAAGGCAGAGAGAAAGGACACACTATTTAAATATTATATATATAACATCAAACAAAATGTTGGGATTGTGGGATGGTTGAATAAGTTACAGTATGTAAATGTAATGGAATATTAATATATTGCAAGAAATAATGAAAGCAATGGATTCTGGTAAACCTGGAAAGACACATATGAACTGATACAGAATGAAATGAGCAGAACCAGGAAAACAATGACTACAAGATTATAAAGGAAAACAATTTTGAACCACTTAATAATTCTGACTAATGTAATGAATTGATTAATCAGAGATCCAGAAGACTGATATTGAAGTATGTCAGTGTGTGGATGATCATAGGGCTATTCCTCTCTCCTATATCTCTCCCCTCCCAACTCCCAAAATAAAAAGGATGAAAAGAGCATTAATGAAATATTTACAAAACACACAGATGAGAACAAAAGAAAAATAGGAAGAGGGATATAAATAAAGGACATTCTATTGACTGCCCCCATTGGTCAGTAGGCCCATTATAATTAATTTTAACCAAGTCAATGTTCTGCCTGCTGCTGATCCATGTGGAGTTTGCTGAACCTGCTTCCAAAAATATGTGATAGAACAGAGGTCCCCTTTCTCTCCCCACTTCAGGGGATTAGGAGAGATTCTATGTTTCTTTCCATTTTACTTTGTGGTGGTAAAATGGTTCTTAAATGAAGGTTGAGTTTGAACTGAATGTGCATATGAAAGGCTTGAACAGATGAATTTTCTCTTTTCCTCGGTGTCCAGCAAGGCAAGAATTTCTGTGAGTTGTTCCATAGGGGAGACTCCTTGTGCTGAAACCAGCTCTAACCTGCTTGCTAGGGGTCAACTATGACATTTTTCCGTGTGAGCATTTGTACCTCAGAAATCAGAAACGGCTGCACTGCTGATGTATCCTGATGTAAATCAGGGCATGATTTATTGTTTTGTGGATTGTCTAGACTTGGGGAAGTGTTAATAATGCAGATTAAACTTTAAAGTCTATGTACATAATTTTATTCCTCCAGAGATAAACATTTACCAGCACATCACTATATTGTTCTATAAATATTGCTTGAGCTCAGTAGGAGTGCTATATAGGAGGAGCTATAGAAGTCTGAGGGAATGGCGTCCTTATCAATCAATCAATGAATGAACATTTATTAAGCGCTTATTATGTGCTAGGCATTATTCTAAGCACTGTGGATACAAAAAGGAGACAGTTCCCACTCCCAAGGGGCTCAATATCTATTGGAACAAGACTGGAGGCCCAGTGACCCTAGGGCAATAATACTGGTGACGATGATGATGACGATGATGATAACGGCCATTTATGCAGTTCTTTGTTGTTGATCAGTCATTTTCAGTTGTGTCTGATTCTTTATGACCCTGTTTTGAAGTTTTCTTGGCAAGGATACTGGAGTGGTTTACCATTTGTTTTCCAGCTCATTTTACATATGAGGAAACTGAGGCAAACAAGGTTAAGTGACTTACCCAGGGTCACACAGCTAGTAAGTGTCTTGAGGCTAGATTTGAATTCAGGAAGATGAGTCTTCCTGACTCCAGGCTGGGCATTCTATCCACTGTGCCACCTAGCCCCTTCTGTATAATTCTTTAACACTTGCCAAGTGCTTTACATGGGATGATCTCATTTAAAACTCACAGTACCTCTACCCCTCTCCCATCTAGTTGTTAAACATCTAATACATGGTGCTCCTATTTCTTTTGGGTCTTTGTGTTTATTCCCTTTCTGATATTAGGGAATGAGTATCTGAGATGGAATAGTTACAAACTTGTAAGCCTTGAAAGACCAGAAGAACCACCTAGTGTCCAGTAATTGGCATCTCTAAGAGTCTTCAAAAACAGAGTCCAGGGAGGAGCCAGTCCTATTTGACTCAACCCAGGAGTGTAGCCAAGACCCCATGTCCTGCAAACAAGGGAGTGACTAGTCCATTTGTTATGTCAGTGGAGAGTGAACCTGTGTGCTATGAAATATATACCTATAAAAGCGAACTATACGTAATAAATTCATATTTTTACAAACAATCCCAACTCTTGCTTGTATGTGGAATATGTTCTTTTTCACATTTATCAAGTCCATAAATTTGTTTTTTATTTAAAAAAATCCCATTAGTTTCCTCTGAAATATTTGAATCCTGGCTTTTATGCCTGGCATATTATAATAGCTTCTGAAATGGCTTCCAAACTCTCTTCAACAATTTATCCTATATTCCCCTGTTAGAGTAATCTTCTTAAAACATCAATTTTGTCATGAAATTTCATTATTCAAAAATTTTCAATGGCTCCCCATTGCCTAAAGGTTAACGTTCCAATTGTTTTCTGTCAAGCATTCCAAGTTCTCCAATATTTTAATCCCTCTCTATCCATTCAACTTTGTCTACAAGATCCCTGACTATCTGATCACTCCCATGCATTAACCTTTCACTTAAACCTTTCCTGGTGTTATTCCTCATGTTTAGAAGTATGCTTGTCCTTTGCCTATGTGAATCCTCCCTATGAGAGAAATTAATATTATGCCATTATATTAAGAGCTAATTATTAATTTATGATTGACCCTTTTCCTTTAATTTCTATTAAAACCGAATTCCTGAAAAGTTCAGTCACTCTCTGAAGGGCATGGCTGAGTGATGCGCTCCTAGACCTGAAAGCACTTGCTCCTTAATTAGGTGAGCTGGACCCCACCGGAATGGGAGACCTAATTTCTGTTTAGGATATAAACAGAATCCAGTCTGGGAGAGCTTCAGCCTGGGGGAAGAACCCCTTGTCCTCAATCCCCTCCATAAGAGTTTAGGAAAACCCAGTTTATGAAGAAGAAAACTAGCCAGAGAGGAAATGGCTTCCCCTGCATCTCGTGATCAAGTCGTGTTCTCAGCAGGAAAAGTGGAAGACTTTTAGCCCACCTCCTCATAAAATATTCACCAATCAGGGCTGATTTTCACTTGCCAGGGGAATTTCCTTTCAGAAGATAATTAAACACATTTTAGAGTCTCACTTGGCATCTTTTGTTACAGAAAGAAACTACTCATCCTCAACTTATTGATTGCCACCTGGCCTAATTAATAAATTGGTTATTAATTACCCAGAAACTTTGTCTCTTGGGGTTTTCATATGTCTCACTATCATTTCTTTGAGGTATTACTTTCTCTTAAGGGCCATCTGTCCTTTATTGATTCAGCTCACAGGCAAGAGTGTGATATGGTACTCAAAAAAAGTTAATGTGATCTTAGACTACATTACAAGAAGCATAGTTTGTTTTTTTTTTTTGTGCTTTTTGTAGGGGGAAGGCAGGGCAATTGGGGTTAAGTGACTTGCCCAAGGTCACACAGCTAGTAAGTGTTAAGTGTCTGAGGTCACATTTGAACTCAGGTTCTTCTGACTGCAGGACTGGTGCTCTATTCCCTGCACCACCTAGCCACCCCAAGAAGTGTAGTTTTTAGAGCTAGGGAGATATTAATTCTACTCTGCTCTGTTATACTGTAAAGTGTGCTGGACTTAGAGACATAGTGTCTGGATTCAACTCCCACCATTATTCTTTATTACCTGAGTGACTCTGGGCAAGTCACTTAACTTTTCTTGGCCTCAGTTTTTCATTTATGAAATGAGGACTTAAGCTAGTCTGCAAGGTGGCTTTTAGCTCTAAATTCATGATCTGTAGAGTACTGGGGCTCAGTTACAGGCACCACATATCAGAAAGGGACGTGGAGTATCTGGAGAGTGACTTGAGCAGGGTCATGAGGAAAGTAATGCCTTGAGAACATGCCATATAAGGATTAGTTGAAGGAATCAGGATGTTTGTACTGGGGAAGAGAAAGTTAGGGAGGGTATTATCACTGCCTTCAGGTATTTGAAGGGCTAATTAATGTGGAAGAGAGATTATTAGACTTGTTTTATTTTGCCTGAGGGAGCTGAACCAGGAATGGTACAATGAATATTTAAGAGAAGTCAATTTCAACCGGATACAGGAGAACCCTTCTAATGGTTGGGATTGTCCATAAGTGGGCACGTAGGTGGTGGGCCTGCAGTCAAGAAGGCTCACCTTCCTGAGTTCAAATCTGGCCTCTGACACTTAGCAGCTGTGTGATCCTGGGCAAGTCACTTCACCCTATTTGTCTCAGTTTCCTCATCTGTAGAATGAGCTGGAGAAGGAAATGGCAGATTACTCCAGTATTTCCGCCAAGAAAACCCCAAATGGGGCCATGAAGAGTTGGTACATGACTGAAATGAGAATAAGTGGAACGGGCTGCTTCTAGGAGGAATGAGTTCCCTCCTATGACAGGTCTTCAGGCAAAGGTTGGATGACTCCTTGTCAGGTATGTTGTAGAGAGGCCTATCTTGGTCAAGTATGGGTTGAACCACATAGTCTCTGAAATTTCTTATATTTTTAAGTTTCTGTGATCCTTGAACATAACTGAGTTTATCAAAGTAATGGTTCAAGAGGAAAAAAAGACATATCATTCCTTACTTTGACCTCTAAAAAATCTACACCTCATTCTGGTAGATTCTGGAGGAATAGAAAGAATGAGACCAAATGGCACAGCGTAAAGGACAGTGGTTTGGTCAAATAACAAGCCTTTAGGGTCTCCCACATACTAGGCACTGTGCTGTGAGCCCTGAGGATACAAAGTCAGTCAGCCTGCCAATAAACATTTATTAAAAGCCTACTGTATTCCAGCCACCGTACTACGTACACAGAGAAAGGCATAAACACAGTTCCTACCCCCAAGGAGCTAACATTCTGATTGGGGAGACTATGCACAAACAACTATATGAAAACAGATATATCCAGTGTAAATGGAAAGTTGTTGTGTTTGTCCTTTGTTTGTGAAGAGGACCATGACATCAGGGAAATGATGACACGACTTGCAGTTGACTTTGGTTTAAGGGAGGGAGGGCTGTGCAGGTCACCAGCCTCACTTTCTCCTCCAGAGACATCTGGGTCCAGTGGCCAGATATTCATCAGGATGACTGGAGATGGCCCAGGATGCAATGGGAGACCCTGGCCCTTTTAGGCTCAGGCCTTTTCATGTGCTCACTTAGAGTGAGGTAGCAGTCATTCAGTGAACAGGACTCTTTAAGAAATGAGTAAAGGGATGGCCCCTTTAATTAAAAAAAATAATCAAACTGGGAGGGGAGACCCTCAAGGTTTCTGGCCAACAGAGAACAGTTACTATTTACATTCACTCTGAGCCAGGAAAGAACTGTCTTAGGGAGATACCAGGAATGGAGGGGCTGGGCAGGGCAGGGCAGGGCAGGGCAGGGCAGGAGAGGGAAAGGCTTCTTGCAAAAGGGCTTTGTCAAAATCCTGTACCTGGGTTCTAGTTCTATCTTTATAACTGTCTTGGGAAAATGACTTAAATGCTTTGGGTCTTTATGATTCCACGATAAGAAAATATGCTAATATAAGGATGATCTGTGACATGAATCTGAATATAAAATACAGTTGATCTGACTACAGGGTACCTTTACAGACTCCCAATTGGTGGATAAATCAGAAGGAGCTTGAAACATCCTGTAACTGTCAGCTTGCTCTCTCCGGTGACAGCCAGCTTTAGAGTGACTTTGGCTGTCCCTTTGAAACATGCACTTCTTCCCTCGTCTCCTGAGTGCCCTCCTCTGATGTGGCCAATGGCTTTTAGTCCAGGGCTTTAATTTGTTCCTTTTCTCTACTCTGTGCTGAAGGTTCCAACAAGGGCTTTAGCCAAGCAGTAATGCTTGTCAGTGAAGCTAAAGAACAGCTGGGTCCTGGGAAATGAGACCCTGCCCCAATATTGGAAGCTCGAGCCTGTGAGTGGATGGGCAGAGAGAATGCTGGGCAATCTAGGGAACTAAGGTGAAGAGCAAGGAAAGGTGGAGAAGACACTAAAGAGATTAACTTGTTTAGTATTTAACTACTTTGTGTATGTAGTTAACTCTCTCTATAGAAAACACACATACACACACACAACACTCATATTTAGCTATTTAACTCTAATTTATGTTTAACAGCTTTCTATATATATGCCTATCTGTATATGCAAGTGTATGCATTTATGTATTATATAAATTATATATTATATAAATATTCATTTATATACTTCGGGGATACTCTGTGTGCATATTTATTTTTAACTACTTCGTGTTTCTCCTTTCCTCTCTCTCTCTCTCTTTTTCTCTCCCTTCCTCTCTCAATCTCTCTCTCCCTCCTCTAAGAACTGCTGGATTTGAGGGTGGAGGGGAGGAGCTCATCTGACCTTCCAAAACTTGAAAACTTGTAGCTTGTTCTGTTCTGTCTCCAATACTCAATTCACCTGATGTCAGGAAATAATAAACACAAAGACACAAAAGAAATAGGGGTGCCATGGAGCCATGAATGTATAGTGACTAGATGGGGGAGGGACAGGGATTTTGAGGCTCTAATGAGATTTCATATATATACATATACACACACATATGATGTACATTACTTTGTGTGTAGTTTACATACTATATTTAGTGTATAGAATACATTCTACATGTGTATATAGTACACATACTATATGTGTGTGTACATATGTATTTAAATATTTAACTATAACTCATATTTAACTACTTTGTGTATATATGTGGACTCAGTGCATAGAGTGCCAGGCCTAGAGTGAGGAAGGCTCACCTTCCTGAGTTCAAATCCAGTCTCAGACACTTAGTAGCTGGGTGACCCTGGGCAAGTCATTTAACCCTATTTGCCTCAGTTGCCTCATTCCTCCAATGAACTGGAGAAGGAAATGGCAAATTTCTCCTGTGTCTTAGCCAAGAAAACCTTAAATGGGGTAACAGAGAGTCAGACATGACTGAAACAACGGAACAACAATAGCAACAACATGTATATGCATATGTATATGTATATGTATATGTATGTGTCTGTGTATGTGTATGTGTGCATATGTGTACATGTATATGCATGTATGTGTATATGCATGTATATGCATGTGTATGTGTGTATGCATATTGTATTGTATGTATATGTATGTGTGCATGTGTATGTATATGGGTGTATGTGTATTGTATGTGTGTATACATGTATGTGTATGTGCATGCGTATGTATATACGTATGTGTATGTGTATATGTGTATCTGTATTGGTGTGTATGTGTATGTATGTGTATTGTATGTGTATGTATATGTATGTGTGTATGTGTATGTGTGTATATGTGTATGTGTGTATGTTTGTATGTGTGTGTATGTGTATGTGTGTGTATGTATATATGTGTGTATGTGTATGTATATGTGTGCGTATGTGTGTATATGTGTATGTGTTTGTGTGTATGCGTGTATATGTATGTGTATATATGTGTATGTGTTTGTGTGTATGCATGTATATGTATGTGTGTGTATGCATGTATATGTATGTGTGTATATGTGTATTTGTATATGTATATGTATATGTGTATTGTGTATGTATGTGTGCATTTGTGTATGTGTATGTATATGTATACATGTACCAGTGTATGTATATATAAATATGTAAAGTATGTGCATACATATACATGTATATCTAAACATGCATTTTATATGTGTTTATACAAACAGAATATATGCTTTTTACTGAGTACAAAGAAAAGCACACCTTTTTTTCCCAGGAAGCTCACATTCTAATTTGGGTTACAACATTCAGTGGGGAGGAACCAGTTTTGGACTAGGTGACACTTAGGTAAACCTGTACGGTTTAAGAAATCTAGGGCACTCCTTACAAGGGTGTCAGTATAAAGCTGTCTCTCAAATTTCCGTTTTTTCTCTTTCTCTAATTCACAATTCCGGCACACTCATCTAGTACAGTCAGTCAATCAACAAGTATTGACCATACAAGTGTTTAGTTATAGCTTTGCAGAGAACAGATAAGGAATATAAGAAACGGTCATTGTCTTCAAGGTCCTTGGCTCTGGTTTACAAGCTAGCTGGGGAGATAAGCTGCGAATGTACAACAAGGTAACAAGTAATTCCTTGTATTTTTTGGTATTTTGGGGGTCACCGCAGCACTTTCCCAGAGGCTCTTCAAAGAGCACATCCCAAAAGAGGCATAGGGGACTGAGTGCTGGAGCTGGGGTCAGAAAGACTTGGGTTCATGTTCCACCTCAGATACTTAGAAGCTATGGAACCACAGGCAAGTAATTTAATAATGAGAGAAGTAGAAGGGACCTCAGAGGCCATTTAGGCCAGTCTTCTGCTTCTTTAGATGGAGAAATCTTAGATGAAGCAGGTTAAGTGACTTACCCAGGGTCAATCAGCTGGTTATGAACCCACTTTGATGCCAGCTCCAAAGCTTATACCACTTCTATTGAGAAGAACAAGTGAGGTAATCTATGTAAAAATGCTGCAGGTGGCAAACCTGCAGTCTTCCTGCTTCCCAGTTCAGTGCTCTATTAAGTCAGCCCACCTCTTTTAACCCCTCCAGATTGCAAGTATTGCACATGTAAAAGGGGGATACTATTATCTGCAATAATAATAGCAGCATGTATAAAGAGCTTTGAGGTTTGCAAAGCACTTTACACTTTTGATTTTCATAACAGCCTTGTGAGGTAAGGGGGTTATTATTTTCCTCAGAAAACTGAGGCAACCAGTAATTGAGTGACTTAACTCAAGATCCTAAAACTAGTAAGTAACTAAGGCAGGATTTGAACTCAGGTCTTCCTGATTCCAGGTCCTGTGCTCTAGTTATTGCTATATGCATCCCAAACTTGTTGTGAAGTTCAAGGTAGTGTAAATCAAGTGCTTTGTAAACTTTATAGCCGCTATCAATATCCATTATTACTATTAATAACCCTGTGATGTAAGCAAGGCAGGTTAGATACTGTTACTTCTCTTGTATTGATGAAGAAATTAACACTGGGGAATGTTATGGGATTCACTCAAGGTCACACAGTTAATAAATGACAGAATTCGGCCTAGATACTGGCTATTTCTTAGCCTTTTGCTCCTTTCACTATAACATGAATCCTAAGTGCCTTGTGTATGAGAAGCAAACGCAGGAAGTGTTATGGAAATTTAGAGGTGGGAGATTACATCCTCCTCAGATATTAAACAGATAAGCAAAGGAACAGTGCACATCTATCTCTCTGGTGTCAATTCTCCAATGCATGCTGACAATGAAATAAGCATCTCTTGGGAGACAAGAGTAGAGAAATGAGAAAAGGATTGAGAGCTTGGGGGCAGGAGCTTATGGATGGTACATAGGGTCACAAGGAGCCCTAGAAGGGATTGAAGGAGTGGCGTGATAGGTTCTAAGGAGAGACCATTTTGTACCTTAAAATTTTTTTTCTTCCTGACCCTATTTTACTGAATATTTTATGCCCCTGCTTTCTTCCAAAAGGGTAGGAGGTGGTGTATAAAATAAAATAATGCAAGGTAAGATATATAAAGATAAAAATGAACACAATTGTTCTGAAGAAAGATGCCATCAATATCCTCAGGTATTAGGGTGTAGCATGTTACAACACTTGTGTTACACATTTGTTTCAAGTTCCAGAAGGGAAACGGTTACTTAATTTGTCATTTCTATCACCAGATTAAAAACCTAAAGTCTGCTTAAATGGATTTTAAAGTTATGCTCTAGCAAGCTTGTTTCTGTGACTCTGAGCTTAACACACACACACACACACACACACACACACACACACACACACACACACACACACACACCAGTTTTCTACTAATCCTATGCGTTTGAAGATTACTAAGAGACTATTCAATATAGATTAGGAGTAACACCAATTCCTAGTTTTAAAGGACAAAGTACCAAGGTTAAGAGAAAGGAAAATGATTTTTTTCTTATGGAAATTAACCAGTGATGGGACTTCATGAAGCAAATGCACATACCCTCTATGAGTTCCCCTTCCCCCTTCATCTTTTGACTTCTGCCCTGGTAGAGAGAGGGTACTGCCGATTGCAGGAGTCATCTCCTGCAAGTGAGGAAAGCTACATGTTGTTGCTGTTCAGTCATTTTCAGTCACGTCCAGCTCTTTGTGACTGCATCTGGGGTTTTCTAGGCAAAGATACTGGAGTGGTTTGCCATTTCCTTCTCCATCAAGTAAAGCTACTGGCTAGGGTTTTTGACCCCAAACTGGCCAGAGGCACCAAAGCTATGAACACAGCTTCCAGAGACTTTCCCCCTCAGTATAGGCACTATGCAAGTTTTCAATATCTACCATATGAATGTTCTATACATAATAAAATAAATAAATAAATATAATAAAATAATTTTTTTAAAAATTGCTTTCACACTTTCCTTTCTTCCTCAGCTCTCTTCCTGAGGCTATTCTCCCTCTGCTTCCTCCTTTTCCCTTCCTTTTTAATAGGCAGCAACCAAGCTGTCTTGGGCTGATGGTATTACCTGGTGGCAGCTGCCACAAAGTGTCTGACTCAATGTCTTTCCCACTGCCTCTTTGGAGGGAAATATTTCTCCCATAACTGTTATCTCAGACAATCTATTTTACACAAACACATCCATTAACTCCTTTTTTTTTCATTCTATCTCTCTTGAACTTTGACTACTTTATGTCTCCTTTTTACTCCTATCCACCACCACCGTGACCACCATCTACCCTTAGATCTTGATGAAGACAGTCCAGGACCCTGAACCTAAGAACCTTAGGAATAGTGGTGTCACTCAGGTCACTGGACCTGCTTCCAACTCAACCCCTACTGCCATCATTGAGAGCAAAAATTGTTGTGGAAAATGGGTCCATTTTCCTCATCACCAGCAGCAATGGGCTGCTGGTCAACTATCATCAGTGGGCAAATATGTACAGGAGCCTTCCTGCATCTCCCAGACTACCAGTTCTGCTTCAGGCCCAGCCTTCACACCCATTAATTATCTGGGGAGACAGCTCCTATAGACAAGGGACCAGTCATCCTCACTAACAGTGAATTAACTATTACTCACGGAAGGGAGCAAGTCAGCTTCAGTGAAGCAAGCATTGAGGAATACTGAGGGAAACAGTGGAAGAAGCATGTGCCAAACAGGTCAAGCCATCACCACCTTGCCCTCCTGTGCCTTCAGCCTCTGGGGGAGACAGCCTAAGACCCTGAACTCAGCAGCATTTGGAATAGCAAGTCTAGTGTCAAATGGTTCAACATCAGAAACATGATTTTTATTGGTGGAAATGACACTAAAGAAGAGGCACTGCTTTTTGCATTGTTGTTGTATACTAAGGACCAATGGATCTTTCCATCAGATTTGGAGCTGACACTTTCCATGTCGTCTTCCCCATGGCATGTGAGCTTCTTGAGAGTAGGGACTGTCTTCACTTTCATAATAGTATCTCCAGTGCTTTGCACACAGTAAACACTTAATAAATGCTTCATTCATTTATCCATTCATTCATTCACCAATTCATTCTTATTCCTTTTCTTTGTGTTACAGGTTATATCTGTGAACAGAAAATGACTCTAAGAATGACTGATAAATCAAGTCATGCTCATGGTACACTTGAACCAAAAAGAAGAAAGCAAAAGAATTTAAGTGAAATTAGATGTGGTAAAGAATCAGCTTGAAAAACCTCTAAAGCCTCTGAAAATTTCCAGAGATCCCCTCCAGAATTTCCACAGGAATGACCATTCCCCTCTCTAATTAAACCTTTTCTTCCTCAAGCATAAATGCTGAAGATAAAATAAAAGCTACAGACAATTCAATTTTAATATTTTTCTGTTTTGTTGAGTTATTTGTCTCAGTCAGTTACTAAGCATTTATTAATTGCCTGCTATGTGCAAGGTACTGGGTTAAATGCTGGGAACACAATGATAGAAATGAAAGTTTCTGCCATCAAAGAACTTGCCTTCGAATGGAGAAGAAAATAAGTGCACATAGAAACATGGACAGACCATACACAAAATGAAAAGAAGGTAATTTGGGGATGAGTCGCACTAATAACTGGAAAGGCTTCTTGCAGAGGGTGAAGTTGAGGTGAGAGGAGTGGGTGGACTCCAAGCATGAAGAACAAAGGTGCAAAAATAGGAGGTGGAGTAGCCATGATGGCTCAAATGCACATTCAAGGAGAGGAGTAAAGCATAAGAAGACAGGAAGGGGTCAGGAAGTGAAGAACTTTAAATGCCAAGCAGAAAAGTTTGTATAGAGTGGGCCCAGAGTCTTAAGTTATTAAGCTTGAGTAGTTTAAAGCTGCACCAAGACTGTAGGGATACCCTATATTTGATCCTAAAGCAATAGGGAGCCAGTGAAGTTTGTTGAATAAAGGAGTGACATGATCATACCTTCATTTTAGAAATTATTTGGTAGCTTTGTGCAAGATGGATTGGAATGAGGAGAAGCTTAACAAATGAGTTTTTAGAATATGACCAGCTCATTTGTAAATTGGGCATATCTGTTGAAAGATTCAGCATGACATTCTCAATCCTAAGAAAAACTAAGATTAGATATGAAGCAGTAATTGAAAGTGGCTAAGAATTTACAACAATGGGACTGAATTGTACCAAGCGACTTGTATTTCTTTAAATTTTGCTTTGACTGTATATTGTATTTAAATATAGCAATTAGTAATGTTGGTCAAAGTATTATGTGTGCTTATGTTGTATTTAAATACAGTCATTGTAATGTTGGTCAAGATATTATGTAGGAATTATATTGCATTTAATGTAATTATTGTAATAATACTGTAGTACTATTGGTCAAGGTATTACATGCAGTTATATTAATAGATGACAGTTATTTTTAATAAAGCATAATTGATCAGAAAATTATGCTCCTCTCTCTGTCAGTTAAACGTGGCTAAAAAAGGTCTGGCTGGTTGGAACTCATGTGACTAAGGTACTATTGCTCACCTGGTGGCAGTATTATAATATATTGTACTAGCTTCTCTGGGTACTTAGAGAAAATAAACAGTGTCCTCCTGATTGCCAGGTTTGCAAATTTAGACCTACAGAGTGACAATAAATGTTGCAAATAAGGGAAGATAGTGTGTTATCATGGTGGAATGAACATTAAATTAGAAGTCAAGAGATTTGGGTTTGAATTAAACTAGACTTATGTACTTGGGCAAGTCACTTTACCTACTTTGTAAAATGAGGGGGTTGGACTGGAAGGATCTATAAGGTCTCTTTAAGCTCTCAGTCTATCACCTTAATATGGTGTAATTCTATTAAAGTTTTATTCTTGGTTGTTAGTTCCAGAAAATAGCGAAGCAAGTTTGATCCAGCCATAAAAGGGATATGGAGGTCTGTATGGTGTGTGTGAAGAGATGTTCCCTTCCAAAGGGACCTCTCCTGGCATGTCATAGTCCTGAGAATTCTTAACTTTCCTCAGGCATTCTGGTTAAGATATTCACGACCTTTATAAAAATGTGAGTATGTTCTTTGAAAAATGAATGCTAGCTAGTAGCCTAGTATGGTCCTGACAAAATAATGCAAAAGACAGGTGATTGTGGATCAGGAATCGTTAGTAACATGAAGCCTAGAGAGAAGGAATATGGACTTTTATGATCCATCACTGTAAGGGATCCCAAGCAGTCAAGTGAAAAAAAAAAAAAAGGATGACACTGGTCATCTCAAGTGGCAGTGGGTAGTTTCAAGAAGGACTCCAAGAAACAACTGAGGGACAAGTCTCCTACCCTCTGTCTTCCCTCTACCCCCAAATAATTCTCCCATCTTCAGAATTTTGTTTGCATGTACAAGCCAGCACCCTTGTCTCCCTTTTGAGCTCTCTTCATAAAATTACCACCTTCATCTGTGGATTCTCTCCTTCACTGCACCTCTATTTCTCCACTCCTTCTGGTAGATTTTCCACCATTACATTTGACCCATCTGCCACGTGCTTGGGGCAAATCTGCCAGACCCATCTGCTACAGCCTGAGAAACTAAACTGACCCAAGTATGACCAACCCTTGAATATCTATGGCCATGGAGGCAGGGAAACCACAAATGACTGCAAACCAACTGAACTTGAGATAGTAACTTCAATCTCTTCGTAGGAAAATCACACGATTTTCTCTCTAGGCCTCAAAGGAACTTCAGATACCATCCAGACCCCCCTCCCTTATCATAAGGATGAGGACACCAAAGCCTAGTAGCTTGCCAAAGGGTGCATACATAAAGGGCCAGGGGCAGTATTTGAATCCCAGTCTGCTGACTCCAGACTTAGCTCTCTTTTTCAATGTACCATGACCTTTAATCCAAATGACAACCTTGGAGCCAAGCTTAACATTACAAGCACTATCTTCTTCTATGTCCACTTCTGCCTTTCAAAGTTGACAACGTTCAGTGAGCTGCTGCATGACCCAAGACAAGTCCTTCAACATCTCCAGGCAGCGATGGAAAAACAGAAGTTTTGGAAGAGTGGCTAATCATTGGGGAAGGAAGTTTCAGCAGCGGGAGTTCCCTGTACCAATACAACAAAAGGTCCACACAATAATGAGGGTGAGAACAAAGGTAATGACCATTAGAGGGATGTTGGGGGGAATTCTGTGTGGGTTGATGGATATTCTATTTCCTACAACAATGAAGACCATAACCTGCCCATTCTTATACATCCTATGTGACGTTAGCAAATGAATAAATGAACAAAAAAGTTTCTTTTGAATGGTTAATATCTGCTAGACACTTTCTAGTCTTATGTCTTCTTATAAATCCAGGAAAATATGGGGCATAAGGGGACCCACCCAATGTGCTGGGTTTTTCCCCCTAGTTTTCTTGAAGTTTCATTGATTTCCAAAGGAGCAGCTGAGCTATCCATCAGTTTAATCTAGGCAATTCTTATAACAGAGAGAAAGCATGATTGTATATAGAATTGTTGGCTTTGGGACCAGGAATACCTGGGTTCTAATCCTGCCTTTGACAACTACTAGCTGTAGGATAAGAGACACTTAACCTAAGCCTCAGTTTTCTCATCTGTCAAATGAGCTGCAGAAGGAAATGGCAAAACCACTCCTGTATCTTTGCTAAGAAAACCCTAAATAACTTTGCAAAGAGTCAGAAACAGCTGAACAACACCAACAAACCACAACAACAAATCTCCTCTTCCGTGCTGGTGTGAAGCTCCAGTGAAAGAGCGTGTTAAATGGTTTTTAAATTTTAAAGTGGTGTATAAAAGCCAGTCGTCATCGTTAAAGGAGAAAACAAGTGTCCTGAATAAGCAGAAAATGATCAACTAGTACGGTAAGTAGAGCACCTGGCCTGGAGTCAGGAAGATGTGTGACCCTGGACGAGTCACTTCACCTGTGTTTGCTGCAGTTTCCTCATCTATAAAATGAGATATTTAGTAGTCCCTGCCTCCCGTGCTGTTGTGACCTCCAAAGAGAATAATTGCAATGGCCTTCGCATAGTGCCTGGCACTATATAAATGTTACTCATTATTATTATTAAGAAGAGTAGCTTTCCTGACAGTCTTTTCACGTGACACAGTGGGGGGGGGAAAGCACCAGCTTTGGGGTCAGAAGACATGGGTTCGAATCTCCACTCTTAATTTCTCTGGGCTTCAGTTTTCTCACTTTCAAAATATGGTGGTTAGACTAGACCATCTTTAGGGTCCCTTGAAACTCTAAACCTTATGAATTCTCTGGAGATGAGCTGACAAAGCTAGTACAGGGACTGTTACTGTATATCACACGTTTCTTCTTCAGAGGATTCAGGATTCTGATCATTCAAGGGGCCCCAGTAAGCACGCACGGCAGGCCAAGAGACCAGTGAACCAAGCTACTTCTTGGTTGAGGGTGGGGCTGACTCTGTTCTGGCCTGCCTTGGAGTCCTATTCCTGGAAAGTAAGTAGGGAAAAGGGACGAGGCTAGGGGTGGGGAACCTGAGGCCTCAAGGTCACATGCAACCCTCTAGGGCCTCAAGTGTGGCCCTTTGACTGAATCCGGACTTCACAGAACAAATCCCTTTAATAAAAGGATTTGTCCTGTAAAACTTGGACTCAGTCAAAGGGCAGCATCCAAGGACTTAGAAGGCCACATGTGCCTTGAGGCCGTAGGTTCCCTACTCCTGAACTAGACTTTTAGGAACCCAAGAGACCTACTCTATCACCCCCCGGGTCAGGTGAGTTTTCACTGAGCATGTATCTAGTGGCACCGGTTGGGAGAGAAAGGCGGATTCCCAAACTGAGGAAGAACTGAGAAAATGATAGCTAGGGGGCCGTCTTTCCTACTCTCCTCTCCCATCAGTGCTGGGAGTCACACATGCTCAGTCCTACAGGTTGTTTTCAGATGTTGCTCCGACTGTGCGAGTCTTTGCATGCCTGGGAGAGTCACCACGGGACCCTGACGCTCATCATCTACTCTGGCCACATGGGGAAGCAGAAAGAGCACTTCATGGAGTAGTGAATACCTGAGTTTAATCTTAACTCAGACCATTTATTATTGACTTTGAGTAAGTCACTTACTCTGAATTTCCTTAAAGTGGGCATGCTAATGGCCCTTATCTTAAAGGATCACTGTGAGGATCTAATAAGATAAGGTATAAAATATAATGCACACCCTAAAACATTGTATAAATATCAGTTATTTATCATTGTCATTAGCTGGAAGAAAGATGAGTAGCTTTCAGACTGTGGTATTAATTCATTCTACCTTAGATTTGCAGAGCACTGCCAACAAATCAGCACCAGAAGGGGTCTGAGAGGGCATAGATAGGCAGCTAGGCGGTACAGTGTTTTCTATAGAAAATGAGACTTGGAGTCAGGAAAACCCGAGTTCAAACCTGGCCTCATACACTTACCAGCTGTGTGACCCTGGGCAAGTCACTTAACCACTCTGTGCCTCGGTTTCCTCATCTGTAAAATGAGGATAATAATAGTATCTACCTTTCAGGGTTGCTGAGATTCAAATGAGATAGTATTTATAAAGTACTTTGGAAGCTTTAAGGTGCTAGATAAATGCTAGCTTTTTAATAATAGCTATCATCCTTTTATTTTAAAGATGAGTAAATTGGAGGTCAGATAAGGAAACTGATAAAGAGAGAAGGGAATGAAAACGACCTTTTTTTTTTCTTTTTGGAGGAGGAGGGCAGGGCAATTGTGGTTACTTGCCCAAGGTCACACGGCTAGTAACTGCTAAGTGTCTGAAGTCAAATTTGAACTCAGGTCCTCCTGACTCCAGGGCTGGTGCTCTATTCACTGCCACCTAGCCACCCCAAATGACCTTTCTAAGGTTACTCAGCAAGTGAATAATAAAGCTGATAGAACTCTGGTCTCCAGACTCTTTGTCTTTCATTCTTTCTGGTGCATTCAATTGCCTGGGACAATTAAGAGAAGGTCGGTTAACAAATATCTATTATGCACCTGCTCCATAGCGGACACTGCGCTAATGTAAGCTAAGGTTAGCTATTCTCCACAAACAGAATGTATACCAGTGTACTTCTATGGCAATCCCATTAAGAGTAAAACCTTTGAAAGTTTAATGATGCAATTAGAGAGCTATGCATAGTATTCAAGCCATTTCATTCTTGATTTAAGGGGAAAAACACTTTGGGGGCTGGTATGGGTGTGTTTTTGTTTGCTTTGGGATTCCCTCTGTGTGTTCTCTCCATTAGGGCCCACCTAGAAAAAAACCACATTAAAAAAAAAAAGAAATAGCTCAGAACAATGAATTTTCTGGTTTCAATATCACTTTCAAGCACTATAGAACGAGTCAACCACAATTGCTCAACTTAGGTTAAGGCAAAATGACAGCCTTTGAAAATCAGGCATAGGTAGCAAATTGGATATCTCCGAGATTCTGAAGTCTAGCTTCTTCATTAATGACTGTGGGAGATTATCCACATTCCATGAGGAAATAGATCTCTACTTCTAAAATAAAATAGGCAATTGGGAAATAAAAGCAGAAAGTTGTTTCCCAGCTCCTGAAAGAACTCATGGGTCCTAAGGGACAGCAGGCTTCTGCTCTGAGGATAGAGATGCTGGGGAGAACTGACCATGCTACTCAGTAGAATCATAATGTAGCATCCTTTATAATAATAGCTCATTTTAAACATAGGGAAACATAATGGCCCCTTGGGTCCAGGTTCCCTCCTTTCTTACTTTCGAGAGTTTATCATAAATGAAAAATTAGAAGTACAATCACAATTGCTCTGGGCCCCCACTTAGGAAAATTCCCAATATTTAGGCAGAGGTTTGGCTTTCTGCCTTAATTTACATTTATATCTATCTCTAGCTAACTTCTGGCATCTTTATGGTCAAGGCAAAATTTAGTTTATTGGAAATATTTGTAAATGGTTGTAAAGAAGCAGTTGAGTAACAATGTCTGTTATTAGGCACTGGGAAGAGAAATTGGAGAAAGAATAGACCTTTTCTTGGAATTTCCCAGAGTCCTTGAGGAGATGTATATATTTCAGATTCTTCTGGCCAACGGGCTTGCTCAATCTCTCCCTTTTCTGCTACAGTTCAATTCTAAATTCTCTTTCTCCTTTTACCAATTACTCCCATACTGCAAATTCTTTGTTGCTCAACTCTTGATGTCCCCACCCCTTATACTCCACTGCTGAATCCTTGGATCTCTCCCCCATTCTGCTTTTACACAGGCTCCTCAGGGTGTGACCAAGTCTCACTCATTTGGAACAGACTTCTTGTTGCACTGAATCGAAATGTCTTTGATTGATTAAAAGAGGTGTTCAGACCTTGATCTGATTGATTATATAAAGCATGTTCTTAGCTTACAGAGATAATTGCTTTTAAATATGGTAGGTTATTCAATGAATCACTACCCTCACACCTCAAGGCATGGCAAAATATTAGAGCTAGGAGCCATTGCAAGGGAAATTCAGCAGGTTAGGCAGAGCAAGTATTATCATCCCATTTACAGGTGAAGATACTGAGTGTGAATGAGGTGAAGGGACTTGGTTGCACAATTAGCTAGTTTCCAGATCTAGAACCAGAATCCCTGACAACCACCCAGTGATGTTCCTGGTATACCCTATGGCATTCTCAAACTCTGAAAGTAGTAGCCAGTGTTTATTTAGCACTTTAAGGTTTACAAAGTGCTTTACAAACACTATCTCATTTACACTGGAAAGTAGTGCTATTATTATTACCACCATTTTACAGATGGGAAAGTTGAGGCAGACAGAGCTCAAGTGACTTGTCCAGGGTCACACAGCCAGCAAATACTTGAAGTCAAATTTGAACTCAGCTCTTCCTGATTCCAGGCCCAGTATTCTCTCCACTGTACCACCCTACTAGCTTCTTCTCTAATTGTAATGAAAATATAGACAGTAAACACAAAAGTACTACACTTCCTGAGATACAGTTTTACATCTAAATATATTATATTTCTAAAAGGAATCCTGGGGGATGTGATTAAGCAAAATTTTAAAAGGCAGTGACTGATGACAGGTTATAATATCTAGAATTCAACTATTATAAGTAGTTATGGGGGCAGAGCCAAGATGGCGGCGTAGAAGCAGCAACATATCGCAGCTCTCACATAGCCACCCCAAAATACCCATAAAATAGGACTCTAAACCAATCCTGGAACTCCAAAACGCACACAAAGATACTTCCCACTAAAGTCAGCTC
>CM053582.1:223226577-223242668 GCA_028627135.1 Pseudochirops cupreus
ATAGATATTACTTCATTCCATACAAATATGATCTCATTTTGGACAGCAAATATAGCATGTATATATAGCAAATAAACTAGGTATAAATAGCAAATCGAAGCTGGTCTCTTGGTCGCTTTCACACACTGCCCCTAGTTCTTCTTTCTGGGCATTAATTTAATTGCTCATCCATACTGTAAACCTTCAAATATGAAAAGACAGTTGTCATGTTTCTTGCTCCAGTCTTCTCTTCTCTAGGCTGAAAAGTCCCAATTTCTCTAGCAGAGCCTCATGGGACATGGTCTCCATTTTTCCCTTGTCTGAGCTCTCTCCAACTAGTCAATGTTCTTTCTAAAAGGGGGTACCCAGAAACTAAACTCAATATGTCATCTGATGTGAGAAGCCTACAGTAGAAGACAATAGGGCCATCACCTCCCTAGACCTGGACCCTGTGCTTCTTTTACTGCAATCTAAAATGGCAACATAATCTTTGATTGTCTTCCAGCGCTGATGCACACTGACTTCGCAATCCACTGAAATGCCCAGATCTTTTTCAGATTAATTGTCACCAACCAAACTTGCCCTACCTTTTGTCCAGAAGTATGACTGGTGTTTGTGAATTACCTATACATACCTGTAAAGTATGGCAAGTGGACTTACAAAGCTAATTATTTTTAACCCAATTGTAAGTCTTTACAGTTATCCCTTTTAAATTTCACCTTTTAGCTTATTAGACACAAGTCAATGTGCTTGCTGATCAAGACGTTTTAGAATTCTTAATCCAGCCAGTGAGGTACCTGGCGGTATAGTTCAGAGATGTCAAACTCAAGGCAGAGCAAACTCCTGCCTGGAGTCAGAACCGGATTTAAATGCAATTGGGAAATTGTAATTTAAATGTAATTCTTTAACAAAATAAATAAAAATACAATAGAACATAGATAATGTCAATTGTGGCTTTCCAAGTTAATATGCTGCCCACTGGGATATGTTTTGTAAAGAGAGCACTAGGCCTTTAGAGACTCTGCTAAGAAGCCCCTCTAGGTGATACAGCCAATAGAGTGCCAGGCCTAGAATCAGGAAGACCTGAGTTCAAACCCAACCTCAGACATTTACTAGCTGTGTGACCCTGGGCACATTATTTCACCTCTACTTGCCTCAGTTTCCTCTTCTGTAAAAGAGGGATAATAATATCACCTACCTCCAAGGTTGTTGTGAGGATCAAATGAAATAATAATGGTAATGCACTTAGCACAGTGACTGGCGGGTAGTAAGTGTGATATGAATGGTAGCTATGACGGATGATGATGTATCACTTGAGCTAATATAAGCTCATTCAACAGATATGTCCGAAGCAACTACTTTGTGAAGGTACCATACGGGACACTGGGAGTCACTTACCATTAAGCGTTCTTCTCAGTAGCCTTTAATAGACATCTAGTAGATTTATGATTAATCTGTTTTGGAAAGAGACCGACCTATTTTAAAGAGAAGAACCCATTTTGACAGAACCCAATTTTAAAAAATGAGTAGAATTTAATATCCTCTCAAAAACATAAATGAAATTATTTTCTCGTCACCATCCTCTCAAATGTTAATGAACCACTCAGGATTATAACCCATTTATTCCTGAAGTTTTTTATTTAATCATGATTGTTGCTGCTACAATTATTTTTTAATCCATATTTTTCTACTTTGGGATCCTAACAACCAAAAAAAAATTTATTTGATTTGAAAAGAAAGTTCAGAACAATTAAACGAACGCTGGTTTCAGATGGCAATTTTCATACATTGTAGAATGAGGGAGACTTGGTCTCTCCGAGAATGAGATCCAGCCATCAGGCAGCCTTTCAATAGTAAAGCCATCTTCAGGCCCCAGTCAGTAAGGTGTCCTACCCTTCTCAGTTTCTGAGGGAAATAGCTAAAACCTTAATCATTCCATCCACAAAGGCAAGAACTTTCAGAATCCCATAGAAAAATAAACCTTTACTTCAAAAATAAACTCTGAAGTTTGGAAATAAGAGCAGAAAAATTGTCTCCCAGGGCAAAAAAAAGCTGGTTTAAATAGTGTTCCCAGCTCTCCTCCTGCTTTTATCAAAGTGTCATTCTGCTGAGAGTGATATAACCTGAACAGCTCTGCAGCGGAGGCAGGAGGATGGGGATAATTACTCCTTAAAAGATCAATAAAAGGAAGGCAGAAAGAAAAGGAATCAGCCTGGTCAAAGAACTAGCACCTTTGGGTATTTACCCTGCATCTAGCTCTATCTCACAAGCCAGGGCTTCTCCACCCCTTTTTTGTAATGTAAATTTTTTTGTGATGACATCAACAATTTTGAATTATTGAGAGGCACCCTAGTGTAAAATGGGGCAGCCCGTGGCACAGTAGATAGAGCACTGGGCTGAGAACCAGGAAGACTCACCTTCCTGAATTCGAATCTGGCCTCAGACACTTAAAAGCTGTGTGACCTTGGACAATTCCTTTAACCCTGTTTGCCTCAATTTCCTCATCTGTAAAAGGATCTGCAGAAGGAAATGGCAAATCGCTCCAGTCACTTTACCAAGAAAAGCCCAATTGGGGTCACAAACAATCGAATGTGATTGAAAACAACCGAACAACAGCACAGTGTAAAGTACTTTGGATTTGGCATCAGGAAGTCTAGTTTTGAATCCCAGCTCACACACTTATTATGGGATGATGGTCATTTCATTGTCGGGTGACAGTAACACTGTAAAACAACAACAATAATGCTCAAATTCCCTGCTTCACAGAGCTGTGAGGTGTGTGTATGCTATAAATAATCTAGTGCTGATGTAACTATTGGTTGTAATGCATAGTATTTTATTATTTTTAAGATCCTTTTAACTCACACTATCTCATTTGATGCCTACAAAAGCCCTGCTTTTTATGGCAAGACAGGCATGAGCATCCTCGATTTACAGATGAGGAAACCGAGGCTGAGTTTATACGACTAATGATTTGTCCAAGTTCACACAATTAGTAGAATAGAAGGAACTTAAGCTAATTTAAGTTTTTCATTACATCATTTGTCATTGTCAAGGCCTGGAATCAGGAAGCCCTGAGTTCAAATTCAACCTCATACACTTATTAGTTAGGTGACTCTGGACCAGTCACTTAACCTCTGTTTGCCTCAGTTTCCCCAGCTGCAAAAATGGGATCATAATAGCACCCCACTTACTAAATGCACTATTTGCTGACCTTTCTTGCTTCCTTTAAGTCCTAACTAAAATCCCAGCTTCTCAAACTTCTCTTATTTATTTTCTATTTATCTGATATTCAGCTTGCTTTGTATACTTTGTTTGTATGTGGGGTCCCCCCAATAGATTGTTATTCTTGTTGTCCATCCCTCATTCTCAGAGAGGACCAATGACATCACAAGGTTGATGTCTTGACTTGTCAGTGACTTGGATATAAATGGGGACGCCTCCTTCTCTCCTCTGGAGTCATTAAAGCTCAGTGGCAAGACAAAGGTCAAGTTAACCGACAACAGCCCCTATTCCCCAACTTACAAATGGCCAAAGAACATGAACAGGCAGTTTGGGGATGAAGAAATCAAAGCTATACATGGTCACATGAAAAAACGCTCTAAATCATTATCGATCAGAGAAATGCAAATTAAAGCAAGTCTGAGTTACCAATGCACACCTATAAGATTGGCTAAATAAACTCCTTAAAGGCAGGGCCTGTCTTTTACCTCTCTTTGTCTCCCCAGCGCTAAGCATAGTGCCCAGAATATAGTTGAGACATAATTAATATTGATTGATATTGCTCAATATTCCAGCACTCTATTCAATATATCACACTGCTTCTCATATCTATGTGTATATATATATATATATATATGTATATATATATATATATATATATGCATGCACATGCACTTAAACACGCACATGTTCTGCCATCAAAAAGACCACAGATGTCAAGCTTTATTAGTGGAGAGAATTTCCTTGGCTGGAATTCTCAGATCTGTGATTTCACTACATATATGTCAATAGGTTCATATATAATATCATATACTTACATATAAAATGTTAATATATTACTCTGTTTAGCTATATGCACACAGACATCTGATATATGTATATATGTGTAACACCCTTTTGGGAGGAAGGTTACGGAAGAGTTGGAGTGGATACTGGAAAACCTTGTAAGAGGAGAGACATGAAAAGGGTCTTGAGAAGGATCTAAGAGCAGTGCCAGCAGAAGAGTGAAGAAGCTACCTTAGGAAGAGAAGCCAGCACTGTTCTCTCAGTTAGCTGGAGCTGCACCTGCTGCTAGGACCAGGGCAGGGCAGCCAGAGCTACTGCAACATGAGAGAGAGAGAGCAAGCCGAGCACCAGGGACAGGATGACACTAAGACAATCAAAGAAGTTGTGTGATGGATCAAGGTACTAATGGGGTGGCACGGAGTGCCACATTCATCATACTTCTGGGAACAGAGATGGTGATCCCTAGTCTTGTTCTCTGTTTCTTTCTACCATCACATCTGGGTTTTTTTCCTAAACTTTGTTCTTGAAAAGTTAGTTCTGCTTTTGTTCATCATTTGGTTTAAAAAGAAACCATCTTCTCTTAGAAAATATGGTTGTTCATTCAAGAAATTATTTGATATGTCACTGGGTTCTTATAGTAACAAAAGAGATTTTATTGATATATATATTATAGCACCCCCAAAGTACAGAAAATACATGAATCCAGCCCTGGCCTAGATAAATGAATGCAGTAATAGCGGCTTTAGTTGGAGACTGTGTTTGGTAGTCAAGGTGGCATCTCAGACATATTCCCCTTTCCCATTGTTCATTCCCGTGGCAGAGTTAAAAAGAAATACATCCTCCCAGAGACAGAGCCAATGGCATTGATGTGAGAAAGTAACAGCTTTGAGGGAAGAACTAGGGAAGAGAAAAACCATCTGTAGGAAATTAGGGACCACAGAGAAGGAGTAGCGAGCTCTGCCCATTGACCTTCCACCTTCTATGTTGCCCTGTAGCCACTGCAAAAAGCATCCCACCATCACTGCTAGGCATGTAGACATGTGTACATACATATATGATTATGTACAGGGCATCCCAAAATTCTCAGTGTTTTTATACATTATATATGTGTGTATGTATGTCCACATATACGTATCTATATATAGATTCATGTATGTTTACATAGATGCATATGCATACATTAGGGCAGGTGGTGGTACAATGGCTATACTACAGGATCTGGAATCAGGAAGACTCATCTTCCTAAACTGATATCCGGCCTCAGATACTTACTAGCTGTGTGACCCTGGGCAAGTCACTTCACTCTGTTTGCAAAATGAGCTAGAGAAGGAAATGGCAAACCACTCCAATATCTTTATCAAGAAAACTCCAAATGAATAGTCAAACACAATTGAAATAACTGAACCATAGTAACAACCTCCAGAGTAGCTGAAGATAATTTGGAAAGGAAAAGTATTAGCAACTGGAAGGACCAGCAGAAAGGTTGTTGAGCTGAGCCTTAAAGGAGTCAGGAAAACTAAGAATCAGAGGTGAGGGGGCCTGCTTTCCAGGCATGGGGGAAGGCCAGGGCAAAGACACTGTGATGGGAGATGGAGCAACAGCAAGTGATTCTGTGCAGCTGCATTGCAGAATGGGATAGAGGCAAGAAAGTAAGAAGGGAAAGGTGGAAAAGGGGAAAGCACTTAAAATGTGTCAGGCACCGTGCTGAGCACTTTACAAAAATAGGCAATGGGCCAGATTATGAAGAGTTTTAAATAACAAACAGGATTTTCACACAGTTCTAGTGAAGAAAACTATTTTTTTCAATGTTTTCACTTTCAGCAGAAGTTTAGAAACCAGCTTTTTCTAATCTCTTCTGACAAAAAGGCAGTGGAATCTCTACCAGCAAATGTTTGTAGTCTTGGCTGGTAGTTCCTGACCTTCTGATCTTATCTGTATGGAAATGGGCATTGGATGGCCAAGACAAAGTGAGAGACAGCCTTGAGCAGACATGTATTTCAAATCTCTTACCTGGTGCCTCCCAAATTTCTACTCATTCTGGCAGCAAGGGGAGTCTTGGCAGTGGAAACAGGCCCATTTGGCTGGGGGGGGGGAGGGGTTCTGGCATCGAGAGCTGGCTCAGTGCTGGCTGTCCACGAAAAGAGGAGGTCCCTGTGCAGTGAATATAGACTCTTCTAGAAGCTGCTTCCTGACTGGAGAACTCAAACAGACACAAGGGAGACCAAAAGGTGTCTCTGTGAACCATTAGGGGATGCAGTGGATAGAGTGCTGGGACTAGGGTCAGGAAGATGTGAGTTCAAATCCAGTCTCAGACACTTACTAACTGTGTGATCCTGAGCTTAACCTCTATTAACTTAACCTCTATTTGCCTCAGTTTCCTCAATTGTAAAATGGGTATAATAATAGCACCTACCTCCCAGGGCTATTGTGAGGATCAAATGAGGTAATATTTGTAAAACACATAGCATGCTGCCTGGGACATAGTAAGAACCACACAAATGTTTTTATTATGACAACTATCATTATTACTACTGTCTGAAATATCGTAGCATTTGATAGTAAATTTCATCTCGTGCTTCCTTCAAGCCAAAACCTTTCTGTTGGACAGCTTGACAGGGGTAAAGAAATAGGTATATAAGGATTAATGCAAAGTTCAGAAACAGGAAAGTAACACACAGTGTTGTTGTTGTGGTTGTTGTTCAATCATTTTCATCGTGTCTGACTGTGACCTCATTTGGGGTTTTCTCAACAGAGATGCTGCAGTAATTTTTCCATTTCCTTCTCCAATACATTTTATAGATGAGGAAACTGAGGCAGAGTTAAGTGACTCGCCCAAGGTCACTCAGCTAGGAAGTATATGGACCAGATTTGAACTCATGAAGGGGAGTCTTTCAGACTCCAACATTTTTGTTATATATGTAATACAATATAATAATACCAATATACTATAGTAAGAAATACCATTATGTCTAATGTCACAAACAATAAACGATATGCAACACCGAACCTGAATGCTACTGCCAAATTGTATTGGCTAAACTCGGCCTCACAGAAAAGATTTGAGAAGTACCTCCAACCCCTGCCCGCTTCTTTGCAGAGGTGGGGGAATCTGCGAGTGGAAATCTGCATAGGTCAGGCTTTCTTTAGATATGTTGGTTAGTTTTGCTGATCTGGAATCTTGTCCTCTTTTAAATTCTGTATTATAAGGGATAACTCTCTGGGAGGAGAGGCAGCTAGGTGGTGCAGTGGGTAGAGCTATAGGCCTAGAGGCAGGATACCCATCTGCCTGAATTCAAATCCCGCCTCAGACACTTACTAGCTGTATGACCCTGGGCAAGTCACTTAACCCTGTTTGCCTCCGTTTCCTCATCTGCAAAATGAGCTGGAGAAAGAAATGGCAAAGCACTCCAGTATCTTTGCTGAGAAAAATCCAGGAAATGTCAGACACAAGTGAAAAATCACTAAATAATAACAGTTTCTCTGGAAGGAAGAGAAAAGAGGAATATAATGGGAAATTTAAGTGATGTAAAAACAAAAAACTGGATGGTTTCTAAGGTCCTTCTGGCTCTAAGTCCATGATCCAATGATCTATATCTAGAAGTCCCCTCAACGGACTTCCCCCAGCCCCTCTTAAATATATGTGAGGCAGCACTCAGGGTCCTTCTTGCATAACAGTTTCTTCTTATGATCTCTCTTTGTGCAAAAGATTCCTCATTGGGTACTGCTGTTACACATCCCTAGGACAGATGTCAATGAATGATGCTAGGCAGGAAAGGAATCAGCCCTCAAGGACCTATTTCTAGTCTTGGGCCCATTTGGGGTGTTCCCTTTACTTGATCGCTACTGGGAAAGGATGCCTCTTCTAGCTCTCTGAAACTGCCACCAGGCCTTAATTGACCTCTAGGGATCTCAATTCCTACTCAGATTCTCCTAGTCTTTTTGTGGAAATCTTTTTGCTTCTCCTTAATTCCTTTAGGAGGGGAGCTATGGCTTTCAAAAAGGATTTCAATGACTAAGAGAAAGGTGAGAAAATAAAACAAATTTAGAGCTTGGATTTATCCACTTATAGAACTTGGAAATCTAACCCTGAAATGTTCCCAATCTAATCAATCTAATAAATCAATCAATCAATGGCCATTTGTTTTTAATGATACTTTTTTTCCCAATTGCACATTAAAACTATTTTTAACATTTTTTTAAATTTTGAGTTCCAAACTCTCTCTCTCCCTAGTCCTTTCCTGAGATGGTAAGCAAGTTATGCATGTGCAATCATGCAAAACCTATTTCCATATTTGGTCCTGTTGTGAAAGAAAACAGATCAAAAAAAAAAAAAGAAAGAAAGAAAGTGAAAAATGGTATGTTTCACTCTTTCTCTGGAGGTAGATAGCATTTTTTTTTTTGTAAAATGCTGAGAAATTCTTCCAAAAAAGTTCCTATTCTAGTAGGGGCAGACACATATAGGAAATTTCAACTGCAAGTCAGATGGAAAGGTCCTATGGTCTTTGCTCTGCAATGACAAAGTCAGTGGTTATGTCTCTTCTTTAATGTTATTTCTACTTCTAAAAATTATACCCATTCCTGGATTTTGAACCATTTGCCAGTGCCAAGGATCTTGGTGGCAAGAACATTTTTTTGGGGGGGGGGGGAGGTGGGAAAGTAAGGTAATTGGGGTTAAGTGACTTGCCGAAGGTCACACAGCTAGTGTCAAGTGTCTGAGGCTGGATTTGAAGTCAGGTTCTCCTGACTCCACAGGCAGTGCTCTATTCACTGTGCCACCCAGCTGCCCCTAAGAACATTCTTTTTGGTCAATTGCTTGAACTAACTAGGTGCATTTGCATCTGGGCAGCCTCTGGGCTTAGTCTGAACCACATGGTCACCTGCCATGCTGACGTTGGGAGAAGCCCCTGTATGTAATTTAATGAATTAAATGTTCTTCTGCCCAACCCTATTAATAAAACAGACTCATGTGGACAGGCTTATTATTGATCCATATAACAAACAAGAGATTTGGGACATGTATTCTGAGAGAGAACTCTCTGGGTTCTAGAACTGCAAGAAGAGTGAATAGACTCCTTCTTTTGCTGAACTTATCGTTCAATAAGCGCTAAGTGTTTCCATCTCCCAGTTTGGACACCAAGGCTAATGCATTTTCAGGCCTTTCCAATCAGGTGTTCTTTCTAATAGGCCTCCTGCACCTGGGATAAAATGTGCAGTCTGAAAGGAAATGGAATTTCCCCTTCAATATTCTTCTTGGAGGACATTGTCTTGATTGGGATCACAGCACAGTGCACATGCTGCATTTGAGATCATGGGTCTGGGAAAATCATGCTCCAGTTGTTCATTCTGTTTGTAGCATTTGGTGTGAGCCCCCCTCCACCTGGAGCACAGATTGTCACAGCAATCAGCCTGGTTAACGTTGGTCGTGGTGAGCCTATCCGTCCTAGGCTTTCTAAGTGATTTCTTTCTCTTCTGAACTGACAAAGCACTTTGTACTTTTCCCATTACACTCTAACATTTTGCCTTATATTAGAGTTTTTTTATGTTTTCTCTTGACTGTCGTACCAAACTATAAGATGCTTGAGGCAGTAATAGTTCCATTTTGCTATGTATCCCTTAAAATACTTTGCACTTAGTGGTTGGTCAATAAACATTTTTTGAGAGGCAGCCAGGTGGAAAAACTAGAGGTGGAGAGGGAGGACAGAGGGAGGGAAGGAAGGAGGAAGGAAGGAAGAAAAGAAGGAAGGAAGGAAGGAAGAAAAGAAGGAAGGAAGGAAGAAAGGGAGGAAGGGAGAAAGGGAGGGAGAGAGAGAGAGGAAAAAGGGAGCCAGGACCTTTTACACATGTGGAGTCAGCAACCACCCAGTCAAGGCAAATCCACAAGCATTTATTAAGTTTCTACTGCATTCCAGGGTCTATGCTAAGCAATAGGGATACAGACAAAAAGCAAAACCCAGATATCTTTTACTATACCAGTCATGAATAGGAAAGAAAAGGATAAATACAGAGACGAGTAGAACTAATTTGCTGTCAAAGAGGACACTTTCAGATTGTCAGTCTTTCTAGCCACTCCAAGATCAGACGTTCTACTTTAGGGCAAGAAGGAAGGACAGAAAGAAAGTAAGCATTTATTAAAGTACCTACTATGGATTAAGGAACATACTAAATACTTTACAGTTATTGTCTCAGTAGATCTTAGCACATCCCTGGATGGTAAATGCTATTATTCTCCCATTTTTTAGTGGAGAAAACTGAAGTCAATAGAAATTAAGTGACTTGCATTTGAATTCAAGCCGTCCTGACTCTAGACCTAGAGTTCTCATTCCAGTGTCTAACTATTAGGAAACTTTTCCTTCTATCAAACTGTATAATAGCAGCCAGAGTAGTTCTCCACAGAGAACATAAACTACCTGGAATAAATGTAAACTGCAAAAGAAGCTCCAACTGTCCCATGGGAAAACTTGCATGTGACCCTGGGCATCTCTGGCACTTTGCTTTCTTTATTCTGTGTCCATAAATCTGGCCCAGCCCAGGGGATCCATTACATCTTTCTGTCCTCCTGCCACTAAGCACTGGGTCTCATGAGTAAACTCCCTTAAACAATCCAATTAACCTAACAAACCTTATTAAGTCCACATATATTTACTACCAAGCTGGCATGGGCTCGTCTTTCTTCAGTATCTCAGTATTGTCTCGGAGGGTCTGCATCCCTACAATTGGCATATCAGAGCAGAACAGATCCGCCCTCCTTACATCTGGCCTTACAACTAGCATGGTCAGCAGGATAGTCTGTCCCTCTACAAATCTTGTATCCTTACATAATGTCGTCTATCCCTTTGCAATGTTCAGCTTTTCCCTCCATGGTCTTGATCATTTTACCTCTGTCAATGCAGTCTAAGACTTCATTAGCTTTCTCAAATACAATATCATACTGTTGACTCATATGGAGTGTATCTTCAGATGAACTACTATCTAGCCATACCACAAAATTTTTATTTTTGATGATGATTTTTTGAGCTGAAGTATAAGACTTTGCATTTAATACTGCTTAAATTCGTTCCAACATTTATCCTGTAAAAAATTTTTTTTAAATCTTGACTCTAACTCCAACACATTAATTATCTCTGCTCTCTGCAGCCCCTAAGGACCAGAGTAGGAATATTGATTCCTTTTTTATTTTGTTGTGAAGCCCATGAATACACTTTCACTTCAAAGATCTTCTGTTATTTTAAACTGTTTGGTAATTTCTGAACCTTCTCCCAAAACCAAATGGAAAAAAAGATGGAAGTATTTTGTATCTTATTTATAAGTATCTTATTTATGTCATTTCCTTTGTCAGCTATTTGATCAACAATGAAATCCAATGACTCAAGCTGCTGATAAAAATATTATAAAGAATAAGATGAAAGTGATATCAAATTATTGATGATTAATCTTTAGGTCTAGTCATCCAATCAGCTCTGATGCCACTTAACCATACTAATATCTAGCGGATACTCATTCAGTTCATATACCACCACTACTACTACTACTACTACTACTACTACTACTACTACTACGACTACTACTACTACCACCACCAATAAAATCATCTCATGTTTATATAGTGCTTACTATGGACCAGGCACTAGAGTAAGCACTTTATAAGTATTATCTTAATTGATCTTTTTTTTTTTTTTTTTTGCTTTTTTGGAGGAGGGGAAGGCAGGACAATTGGGGTTAAGTGACTTGTCCAAGGTCACACGGCTAGTAAGTATTAAGTATCTAAGGCCTGTTTTGAACTCAGGTCTTCCTGACTCCTGGGCCAGTGCTCTATTCATTGTGCCATCTAGGTGGTCCTTAATTGATCTTTAAAACAACCCTGGGAGATAGGTGGTGTTATTGTCTTCATTTTATAGATGCAGAAGCTGAAGCAAATAGGTGAAATGACTTGCCTAAGGTCACAGAGCTAATAGGTGTCTGAGGCTAGGTTTGAACTCAAGTCTTTCTGGCTCCATTCTACAGGAATAGTATGGTAGAATTTGTCAAACTTTTCATAAATTATATTAACACATTCTCCTGATTTACAGATCTAGTAACCCTATCGAAAAAGGAATGAGATTAGTCTGACATGACAAGCTTTTGATGAAGCCATGGTGGTTCTTTGTGATCACTTTCTTTTTCCAGATGTTCAATAACCCATCTCTTTTAAGAATTTCACCAGAAATAAAGATTCAAGGTGACAAAACTATAATTTACGGACCCCATTCATTCTCTTTCCTTTCTTGAAAAGTAGGGCAACATTTGCCTTTCTCCAAGCCTGTTCCTCCCCTCCATGATTTTTCAAAGATCATTGACAGGGACTCAACAACCCCCTCTGGCAGGTCTTCCAGCCTCCCTGGGAAGTACAGACCCAACGACTTGAACTCATCAAGAAAAACGAAATCCTTCCTTGGTATCTCCCTATTTATCTTGAGTTTCAACTCCACATTAACTATTGCTGTTTTATTCTTTACAGTTAAAAGGACATTCTCCTTGGCAAAGAAAATAGAAGCAAAATGAATTGTCATTCATCCCTCTGTGTTTTGTTATCATTGTCTCACAGTCATCCTCTCCTTTGATGTTCCTCTCTTCACTGTCATAGATAGAAACCCTTTTTGGGGGGTGCTTGGCATTCCTCACCAGCTACAGACATCCCTCCAAATACTTAAAATGTGAAAATAATAATTCTGACCCTTGATGTGTGCTTTTGTACCTTATACCTAAAAACATCCAGGAAAGTCTACCAGAAACCAGACAGCTGGCCTGACCTAAGTCATCTGGCACATTTAATGAAAAGCAGACCTCAAGCGAGCTGAACTTAAATTGCCACCTCGCTCAGCCCCTTTTTTGTTTGATTTTCATAAAACTCTCTGTCTGCTGGGGAATCATGAGTGATGGATGTAGGCAGACATTTATATTCTCCTAATTTCACTCAGAGGTGATGACCTTTTTCTTTTAAGGGTTGCTGACCCAGAAGGGAAAGATAAAATATCCATCAGGGAACAGACAAAACTAAAAGGCAATTAACTTACTTTCTATAAAGGGGAAATATAGAATATTCCATCCTTAGCCTTTAAGGTTAAGATCAGGGTCTATTATTAAACAAATACGATGAAGAATATTATATATATTGCAGTTTTACATGATAGTTAACTGAGGAAGACAGACAAATAAAAGAGGAGGGAAAAAATGCAGGAAAGGGCAAAAGCATAACCGTATGGAGAGAAACAAAGGGAGAGACAGAGGGCGTAGACATAGAAACCCTGAAAGAAGGGGAGCAGAAAGAGAGCCAGAAAGCTAAGAGACTGAGTTGGAACTTGAAACAAAGATAAGGGAAATTCAGCATAGGCCAAAGTGTTTCTATTAAAGGTGCATCTCTCTAGTCATAAGAATTTGTATAATGAGGAGTGCCATAGGTGGAGAGGGGCTGGTGTGTTGTGAGGGCTGTCACCCACCCTGTAGTGTGGAGGTGTCATTGTATGGCTCGAAGCAAAGCAGGGTAGACATCTTTAGCCTCCTCTCTACCCACCCTTCTCTAAGGGAGACTTCAATTCCTTCCAGGAAGAGAAGCAGGAAGTTTGGGGTAGAAGGACACTCTGATGTCCTCAGAGTTAGGGGTCTGTTGTTGTTCAATCTTTTCAGTTGTGTCCAACTCTTCATGACCCCATTTGGAGATTCCTCGGCAAAGATGCTTGAGTGCCTTACCATTTCCTTCTCCAGCTTATTTTATGAATGAGGAAACTGAAGCAAACCAAGTTAAGTGACTTGCCCAGGGTCACATAGTTAGTAAGTATCTGAAGGCAGATTTGAACTCAGGAAGATGAGTCTTCCTGACTCTGGGGCCAGCAATCTATTCACTGTGCCACCTAGTTGCCCCTCAAGAGGACTGGTTTATAATCATACCTATCTGTTCCTTTAAATATTATCAGTCTAGAGAATATGATAGGTTCAATCCAACTTCTAATTTCAGTGTCATTATTAAGTGGAAGGAAGACTCTAAGTTCTATACACAAATCCTGACACCTTTCCCACCTGTAGTATTTCCATAATGAACACATGTAAGGAATAGCAAAGGACAGCCTGTGTTGAGTGACAAAGGTGGGAAACAAAATGTCTTGTGTGAGCAACAGGAAGGAGGCTAGTTTGGCTAGAACATAGAGGGCATATATAAGAGTAATGTCAACTAAGTCTGGAAAGATGGTTTGGAGCCAAATTGTGGAGGGCCTTAAATGTCTGAAGAGTCTGTATTTTGTTTTAGAAATGATAGAGAGCCAATGAAGCCTCTTTAGTAGGGAAGTGACGTGATTGGATGCACACTTCAGGAAAATCAGTGTGACAGATGTGTGGAATACTGATCAGACAGGAGACAGACTGAAGGAGGGAGATCAATTAAGAGGCTATTATAGCAGGCCAGGTGATAAATGATAAGGACCTGAACTAGAGTGGTAGCCATAGGAGTAGAGAGAAGTAGACAGACATGAGAAATGTTCTGGAATTGAAATCAATAACACTTGGAAATTGGTTGGATATGAAAGGTCAGAAAGAGTGACAAGTCAAGAATGGTTCCAAAATTTTGAACCTGAGTGACTAAAGGTATGGTGGTAGGAAGAAGGGAAAGGAATAAGTATTTAAATAGTGCTGACTAGGTGCCAGGTACTGGGCTAAGTGCTTTACAAACATTATATTATTTGGTTATACCACAATAGAAGGAGAAATAGAAAAGGGGATGAGTTTGGGGGTGTGAGGAAAGGGAGATAATAACTTCTGTTTGGAATATGTTGAGTTTGAGTTGCTAATGGGACATCCCAATAAAGACATCAGACAAGCGATTAGTGACATGAGATTAGAGTTCAGGAGGAAGATGAGGACTGGATGTGTAGATCTGAAAGCCATCTTCCTAGAGAGGATAACTAGAAACCTGGAAACTGATGAGATCACTGACAGAATATGGAGAAAGAAAGAAGGAGAGTCTTGAGGTCCACCCCTAGTTGGGAGATGGGACACAGAGATTGAAAAGTAGTCAGAAAGGTTAAAAGAGAACACAGAGCAAGAACAAAAATCCAAGGAGGAGAGAGAATCCAGGAGGAAGGTCTCTTAACAATATCAAACAATATCAAGAGAAATTAAAGCTTGTGGGGGGCAGAACCAAGATGGTGGCATGGAAGGAACAAGGTTCTGTAGCTCCCACATAGCCACCTCAAATGTCCATAATATATGACTCCAAACAAATTTTAGGCTCCAAAACTAAAAAAAATACAGAAAAAGACATCACCTGCTCAAAGCAGCTCAGCAGGAAGGGCTCATCGCAGCATGCTGGGAGCCAAAACCAGCCTGGCCTGAAACCACAGCTTGGCCTGGGGGTGGCCAGGATGACCCACTGCTGGAGCCTAACGGAGAGTGGATCAGCAGTAGCTGTGGCAGTTTCCAGAATTATCAAGCCATAAGAAACAAGGACTAAGTGAAAGGTCAATGGAACTCAGCAACATTTGGGGGAGAAAAGTGGCCCAGCCAAACTGCGTCCAGGGCAAGGAAGAAGCAGAAGCAGCTTGTGGCTGCTTCAGAGCTCCCGGCCTGCAGACTGCAGGGGGGGACAAGTGATTGTTCAGAGGCTAAGTGCTCTTGCGTTGAGCAGCCTGGATCCAGATCATGGTCTTGAGTGGTGCTCCTGGGGTGTGTTTTCAGTAAGCCAAAGCTGGTGAGGGCTGCAGCAGCCTCCTACTTGCTCCAGCAGCTGTGAAAACCCCAGCAATTTGGGACAGAGCTTTCCCCTCTGGAAGAAGAGTTCCACAGAGCTAAAATGTCAAGTAATTGACTGGCAACATGAGCAGGCAAAGGAAACAAAGTAAGAACAGCAACTGAACTTTAGATTCCCTCTTTGGGGACAAAAAGGATCAAAACATGGAATGGGAGGAAGACAACACAGTCAACTCCCACACCAAAAGCTTCCAAGAAACATGAAGACTTCCTACAAGCCATAGAGCAGCTTAAGAAAGATTTTGAAAACCAAACAAGAGAAGTGGAGGAAAAATTGGGAAGAGAAATGAGAATGATGCAAGAAAATCATGAAAAGAGAGTCAACAACCTGA
>CM053582.1:223243168-223291880 GCA_028627135.1 Pseudochirops cupreus
TATTTGTTTGAATCTGTTTAATAGTATCTTGATTTCTCATAAAGTCACTTGCTTCCATCTGCTCTACTCTAATTCTGAAGGAATTATTCTCTTCAGAAAGCTTTTGAGATTCTTTTTCCATCTGGCAAAGTTGACTTTTTAAGGCATTCTTCTCCTCATTGGCTTTTTGGGCCTCTTTTGCCATTTGAGTTAATCTATTTTTTAAGGTGTTAATTTCTTAAGTCGGGTTGCTGACTCTCTTTTCATGATTTTCTTGCATCATTCTTATTTCTCATCCCAGTTTTTCCTCCACTTCTCTCATTTGGTTTTAAAAATCCTTCTTAAGCTGATCTTTTTGGCTTTTAGGCTTTTAGGCAGTCTTCATGTTTCTTGGAAGCTTTTGGTGTGGGAGTTCTGACTGTGTTGTCTTCCTCCTATTCCATGCTTTGATCCTTCCTGTCCCCAAAGAAGGAATCTCGAGTTTGGTTGCTGTTCTTACTTTGCTTCCTTTACCTGCTCATATTGGCCAGTCAATGATTTTTTTAGCTCTGTGGAACTCTGCTTCCAGAGGGGAGAGTTCTGTCCCAAATTGCTGGAGTTTTCCCAGCTGCTGCAGCTATTAGAGGGCTGCCCCTACCAGCTTTGGCTCACTGAAAACACACCCCAGAGCCACCATCCAAGACCACAATCTAGATCCAGGCCACTCAACACAAGAGCACTTGGCCTCTGAATGATTGCTTGGCCCTCCTGCAGTCTGCAGGCTGGGAGCTCTGAAGCAGCCAAGTGGAGGAGGCTGCAGGGCTACCACTTCTGCTGCTTCCTTGCCCTGGAGGCAGTTTGGCCAGACTGCTTTTCTCCCCCAAGTTTAGCTGAGTTCCACTGACCTTTCACTTAGTCCTTGTTTCTTATGGCTTGGTAATTCTGGAATCTGCCACAGCTGCTGTTGATCCACTCTCCTAAAGCTCTAGCTACAGCTCATCCTGGCTGCCTCCCCACCCCCTGCCTCGGGGCCAAGCTGTGGTTTCAGGCGGGGCTGGTTTTGGCTCCCAGAGCTGCAATGATCCCTAACTGCCAAGCTGCCTTCAGCGGGAGGTGTATTTGTGCGAGTTTTAGAGCCCTAAAATTTGTTTAGAGTCATATTTCATGGGTATTTGAGGTGGCTATGTGGGAGCTGCAGTACCTTGCTGCTCCTACACTGCCATCTTGGCTCTGCCCCCTGAGGGAGATTTTGTGACCTTAAGGTGTAGAAAGGAAAAGGTGGCTTTTATTTAATATACTCTAGGCCACTCTCAGTCACAGCCTTCCTAAAAGCCAGGTTCATTGGTATGCTTTGAGTCAATGACTATTCATAACTATAGCTCATGAACCCCTATCAAAGTTCCTTTTACCAGATCAACCAGATGACATGTTAGTGTCTGGTAAAAAAACAAACAACCAAAAAAAAAAACATTGGTTTTAAAGCAATAGCAAAGGATAAGAGAAATCTTTCCCTCCATGTCTTCTCCACTCATCCTTCCCCCACTTTACACATAGGATGTACTACTTCTTAGATTGCTGTAAAGTGGTAAAGAGGGAATGTGTGTGAACATGGCACATCCACAGTAGAATATATGGTCAAGGCAAGTGTAGAAGAGAACACATAGTTAGGGAACATACATGAACAAACAACAGGTAGGGCCAGGGCAACTCATGCCCATGAATTAGGATCCCCATTCTCTTTCTATGAGGCTGCTCCTTGCTATATTCCTTCTTCAGAGCCACTGATGTCATCTGCCTGGTCTGGTGATATCAAGCTGTGGGCTGTGAGATAGGACTGTACTACTGGGTTTTATGTCTCCACTATTTAACCATATGCTTGCTAGTCCACCAAGTCTAGACTGAGCTTTGTGGGGTGTCTTGCACTTTTTGCTAACACTTGTTGATCTTCTGTAGAACTGCTGCTGCAATCTGGTTTCTATTCCTGTTAATGGGAAGTTTTCTGCTTTTTTAGCACGTGGCCTCAGGGGCTATCTTCCCCTTTTGTGATTGTAAATCCCAAAGTCATAGCCATCAGCCAGCTAGCAGAAACCCTTAGGCTTAGGTTAAATCTGTCTTTTGAACTCCTTTGATTCTATTTTGCTTGTCATTCTGTGATTTCAGCTTTTTATGTGATTTAGAGTGGAAAAAATCCTTTCAATTCCTTTTTACTTCCATGAAGCCAGTCATGTTCTAGGAAAATCTTTCCTCTTTGGCCCAAGAGTGAAAGGGGTTAGTATCTTTTTATTATTTCCTTGGCTGTTTCAAAGTCACTACATTAAAAAAGCAAAAACAATGTATTGTTACATAGAATAAAATTCACTCATGGCAATGACACAGTCGTACAAAACCAGTCCTTTAGGATCTCAGGCCATCACTGTGTGGGACAGTGGCCCTCACAGAATATCTGGGTATTAGAAGATGAAGGAGATGGTAAAATTTTCATTCACTGCTGATGGGGGAGGCAGGGTGAGTTATACTTTCTTCCTTTGGTCTTTTTTTTCCACCAAACCAAATCAAACCAAACTATCTAGTTGCTGGAGAATTATAGATTCATCAGACTTAAAGCTGACAAAGACTGTGGTAGCCATATGCTCCAATTTTATCATTTTACAGATGAAGAAGCTGAGGCCCAAAGAATTTAATGACTCATTTAGGGTAGCACAGCTAGTCACTCTTTGTGCCAGGATTAGCACCCAGGTCTCCTGACTCTAAGACTAATATCTTCCACCGTAAGGGACATAGGATTCTCAGGGATTTATGCAATCTTAATAGATTTAATCTCTGAAGAGTGTCCCCAAAACAATCTTAGTGTTGTACTTCATTTGACTCATTATGCCTGGAATTTCTCCAACAGTGAATAAAGCTTTTCATCCCACAATTAGAGAGGAAATGTAAAATAGAAATATGTCTGCTACTTTGAATATAGAATCTATTTCAAAGTTATTGCCTCTGAGATTGTGAATTTTTAGCAGAAATTCTGAAGAGAACAGAGACTTCTAGGTAATAAGTGAAGAAAAGTGAAGGGAGCTGCCATTTTTTGAAAATAAAACTTGTCTTTTTAATCAGTGGCAATTAATTATGGTTTAGGCAACAGTTTGTGTGAAAAAATCTGGGGTTTTTGGTGGATTGCAAGCTCAGCAGTGTGCCATGGCAGTCAATATGAGCCCCACACTTTTAGACTTAATTGAGAGAGGCACAATGTCCAGACAAGGGAATTGGTAGTTCTATTGATTGCGCTTTGTTTAGACCAGATTTTGAATACTATGTTCAGTTCTAGGCACTCCATTTTAGGAAGGACATTGACAAACCCAAGAAGGTCCAGAGAAGGGGACCCTGAATGGTAAGAGGTTATAGACCTTGATAAAAGATGATCATTTGAAAGACCCAGGGATATTTAGAGGAGATCTATAGGGTAGAAAAGCCTTAGAAATAGAGAAAACTGCAACAGAGAAGATACAAAGGAAAATGGGATAGATGTCTTCAATTATTTGAGAGGATGTCACCTAGTAAAGAGCAGTTGTTCATCCTTTACTCTTTTTTTTTCATTTTGGAGTGGGGCAGGCAGGGCAATTGAGGTTAAGTGACTTGCCCAAGGTCACACAGACAGTAAGTGTTAAGCATCTGAGGCTGGATTTGAACTCAGGTCTTCCTAACTCCAGGGCAGGCACTGTGCCACTGAGCTGCCCCTTGTCCTTCATTCTTGAAGAAGACCAATGACATCATGAAGGTAATGTCTTCATTTGTAAATGAATTGGATTTAAGTGAAGCAGCGCTGTGCAAAGTCATCAGCCTCACTGTCTTATCCTGTGGCAAGACAAAAGTCAAGATGACTGGTGATGGCCCAGGATGCAGTGGGTGACCCTGGTCTTTCTAAATTAGGGTCTTTTCCAGGTTTCAGTTTGTCTGAGACAATACCCATTCAATCACTAAGGGGTAGGTAAGAATTGTGAGAAAAGATGACCCAATTTATCATCACAAAGTTTTTTGCCAGAATAGAAAATAATTGCCATTTATACTCATTCTAAGCCATCAAAACCTAAACAATGAGCCACAGAGGCTCGAACTGGGGGAATTATTGGACATTTAATGAAAGCCAGAATGATTTGAGTTTAAAGTCAAGTAGCTCCATTTGAAACATTATGGACTTTTTTGAAGCTTATTTTTTTTCAGAGCTGTATTTCAAAAAATTATAAAAGAAAATTGCACAGGACAAAAATAAATTGCCCAGTTTTTTGAGAATAATAAATAAATGAAATGAAATGAAAAAAGAAGAAAAAAGAAGGAAGAGGAGGGGGAAGAGGGAAGAGGAAGAAGAGAAGGAGCAGCAGCAGCAGCAGCGGAAGAAAAAGAAAGCATTCCCTAACTTCTGCTCAAATTGGCAGATTGAGTCACCATAAGGCAGCTATTACTACTCTCAGATAACATAGTAAAGTTAGTTAATACAAAGCATTCTTCTTAAAAAAAAAAAAAGCTGATTCCCTCCTTCCCACAAATACACATGGCATTTATGGGAGGAAGAAGCTTAAATTTAAACCATAATAGTAGTGAGACACATGTGGAAGAATACATGTAACAAAGGATTAACTCACAACACCTCCTCTGGAAGTCATTCTCTCTGTGTAGAGACCTTTTGCAGAATTCTTCATTGTTGTTGTTTGCAACTTTTTTCTGGAAAAGGACCAAAGACGTCAGGAAGGTGATGTCTTCAGCAAAGTCATCAACCTCACTCTCTCTTCCAGAGTCACTTAAGTCCTACAGGACATTTAGACTTGACTACTTGGCTAGAGGAAAGAACTAAAAACAAAGTATGCAAGTTGCAAGGGTAGATTCTGGCCCAATATAATGGGAAGTATCTTCATAATTAGAGCTGCTCCAACCTGCAATTCTATAATGATGAATGGTTGTCTTATCACTGGAGGCCTTCAAGTAGAAGTTGTTCTGTTGTATTATTTGCATCCAACTCTTGGTGACCCCATTTGGGGTTTTCTTGGCAAAGGTACTGGAGAGGTTTGGCATTTCCTTCTCCAGCTTATTTTACAGATGAGGAAACTGGGGCAAACAGGGTTAAGTGACTTGCCCAGGGTCTGAGACCAGATTCTAACTCAGGACAATGAGTCTTTCTGATTCCAGGTCCAGCACTCTATCCACTGTACCACTAGCTGCCCTTAAGTAGAAGTCAAATTAATCTAATCTGGAATTTTTAGAAGGCATTATTTAGGTACAAATTGGATTAGATGGTTCCTGAGATTCCTCTCTACTTCTGAGCTTCTTTGATTCTGTAATGATGAAACAGAGTCAATAAGTCATAGGAAGACCACTCTTTTAACCTAAACTGATGCTTTAAAATGATACAACAAACTATTAATCTTTTGGTCTCTTTGGTCATCAATGATTGGTTAGGAAGGAGTAGATCTCTGGTCTTTTTATATAGCATTTTTAAGGATATGACACTGACAATGCCCAAATTCTTATGGCCAAAGTCTCCAAAACAGCATCTGCTGATCCTCTCGGTCTTTCCACTGTTTTCTCCCTCTGGCTAAAAACGTGCCTGGGTCTCTTCTATTCTCAAATAATTAAACAAGCTGCTCTTGTTTTTGCTGCTCTCTCAAACTATTGTCCTAATGTCCTGGCTCTCTCCTTCCCATCACCACTAGAATTCTAGAAAGAATAATCTATACTCACTGCTTGTATTTCTCCACCATCCGTTTTATTCATTCTTCATTCCCCTATAATCTATCTTTCATACCTATCACTTTATGGGAATTGCCTTTTATGTCCAATGAAATGCCAAACCCTTTTTTTTTCTCCTGAATCCAATCTTCCTTGACTTTTATATAGCGTTAGGGAATTTGGAGAACCTCTTCATTCTTTTCTTGACTTTGGTGATGTTATGCATTCATGATCCTCTTCCTATCTGACTGATCATTCCTTTTTGGTCTCCTTTGCAAGTTCCTCTTGTTCTCCTTGTATTTATCCTTTGTTCTCAAAGAGGACCATGACATCAGGAAGATGATGACATGACTTGCAGCTGACTTTGATTTGAGTGAGAGAGGGCCATGCAAGGTCACCAGCCTCACTTTTGCCTCTGGAACCATCTGGGTCCAGTGGCCAGGTATTCATTGGGAGGACTGGAGATGACCCAGGATGCAATGGGTTCTCTTCTTCTACTGTCCCCTATATATCCTTAAAGATTCTCTCCTGCATATTCTGTTTTGTCTACACTCTGTCCCTTGAACATCTCATCTACTTCCATTTCTTCTGTTTTCACTTCTATGAAGATAAGTCCCAAATCAATATATGCAACTCTGATATCTACCTCTAGATTGTCAGTGGTCTCTTATTTCCTTTTGGACCTCCTACCAGCACCTATGACTCAACATGTTTGAAATGGAACTCATTATCTTTCCCCAAAAACTTGTCTCCCCTATTTCTTTTGATGGCATGACTATCTTTCCAGTCTTGAATCCTCAGAGTTAACTTTAACTCTTCTCGCATCCTCACTTCATGAATTTCCAAGACTATTAATTCTACCTCTACCATATCTCTCACACCTACGTTTTTTCTCCCTATTCCTACTCCCATGATCCCAGTTCAGGTCCTCATCACTTCTAACAGCCTCTTAAACAGTCTTCTTGAACTCCAATCTCTCTCCTCTCCAATATAACCTTTGTACTAAAAGCCTTCCTAATGCACAGGGTTGAATGTATTGGTTCCTCCTCTTGTCCATTGGAATGGGAACTTCCTGAGGGCAGGGGCTGTTTTTGCTTTTCTTTCTATACCCAACTTATAACCCAATACTTGGCACAGAACAAGCACTCACTAATTGTTGATTGACTGCTCAAAAATATTCAATGGTTTCCTATACTGCGTATATGATAAAATATAAACTCCTTGGATTCATCTCAAAGACCCTCCACAATCTGATTCCACTCTATCTTTCCAGTCTAATTCTTGCAATGTACTTTATAGCCAAAGTGAGGGACTCTGAGGGTCTTATCTTCCTAGATTGATTCTTTTATTAAGGCAAACTAGACATCTTTTGCCTCAATTCTTACCTGGGCTTTAGTGAGGCATTGCCTCAGACAAACTGAGACCTGGGAAAGACTTTAGCTCAAAAAGGTCAAGATCTCCCACTGCATCTGGGGCCATCACCAGTCATCTTGACCTGTCTTGCCACTGGATTCTGATGACTCAGGAGGAGAGAGCACAGTCTTGCTTCACTTAAATCCAATTCACTTCCAAGTCAAGACATCATCCTCCCGAGGTCATTGGTCCTTTTTGAGAAAAAAGGACAAACAACAAACAAGCCAAAGTAGACTTCTAGATTTTTCTTGATCTTATCTTTGCCTCTTCTGCTTCTATAACTTTAGGTAGACCAGCTCCCAAGCCTGCAATGCAATGACTTCTCATTAATGTTTGCTCCATGAAAATTTTGTAAAATTTTTTTCTTTACTTTCAAGGCCTTTAGCAGGTACCAAGTCCTCCTTTATTACTCTTGGCTGATTTTTTTTTATCTGATTTTGTCTGGATCTCTCCTCTGCCTTTATCACATTCTACCTTGTATCATATTTATCTGTGTTTATATAACATTCCCTCTATTTGGCTGTGAGCTATTTGAGGACAAGATCTAGGTCATTCTTCTTTATCAATTCTATTCCTACAAACAGAGGGTCTCCATGTGGAAGGAAAGAGACCCCACATGTGGAGTAAGGCTCCATAAGTGGCAGGCAGCTATCATTGTGTGATTCAAAGGGAGACAGGGTAGATGTCTCCAACCTTTTCTTCCCTGACCCTAATCTAAGGGAGACTTTGATTCCTGCCAGTAAAGGAAGTAAGTGGTTGGGGAGAGAGGCTACCACCCTGCTCTCAGAGAGAGGGGGTACTATGTTAAAAGTATATCTATCTGTTCCCTTAAAAATTGTTTGTCTAAGGAAGATGATTGGATTCCATCTAACTTCTGATCATTTGGGAGGAAGGGAGATCCCAAGCTCTATATTTAAAGCTTGACCCCTTCCTCATCTAATGCCAGTTCTGCAGCAAACATACACAATAAATATCAAAGAGACCCATTTATATATATTAAAAAAGTGAAACAAATCAGAGAAGGCAAACTAGGAGAATATATAGCAGACAATATGGAGTAAAGGAGTTTTTCTATCGAGAGAATGTTCAACCAAGAGACAGGATCTTGGATCTCATTCAAGGGGAAGTTCCTGGAAGTCTCTCCACTAGCAAAGGGACATAATGGGGGCTTCCAGTTCCTCTTGGGTCTTCCCAGAGCCTTCTTCTCCAGAACTGGTGTACTTTCCACATGACCACTAGCTCCTGAGCATGCTCCCTGCCAAGCTTTGTAACTGCTAAACAGAGACATTTGTACTTGGTCCTAGAAATCGTAGAGAGACAACGGAAAATTCTTTTTGTACTTAGGTTTTCGGTACTTATCAGATTCTAGCAAGTTTCAGGGACCCTAGGGTTCCTTGGACCCTTGATCTTCCTGACTCCAGTCCCAGTATTCTATTCTCTGTTCTGCCCTGATGCCTCCTCTCCCCAGATAGAAGCATTTAAAGCAGTTAGCCTATACTTGACCTCAACTATTTGCCCATAGCCACAGTATGGCAGAAACATCCTCAAAAGTCTCCAGTGCATACACCATACAAAGTCCTATATTCTGTCTCTTCTACCTTTGTTACCTAATCTGCTTCCTTGAGACCACCTCTCTCCTCCTCCCCCTTTTCCCTCCCGCTTCCTCTCTCTAACTTCCTACCTTCCTCTCTCTCTTTCCCACTCCCTCTTTCCTTACTCCTCCTTCTCCCTTTCTTCTCCTTCTCTTCCTCTCCTCCTTTCTCTTTCACTCTCTCTTTTCTCCCCTCTCTCCCCCTTGTCTTTCTCTCTTTCTCCCCTCCTTTGCTCCTCCCTTTGCCCCTCTCCCCTTCCCTCTTCTCCTCTTAGTTTTCTCTCCCCCTTTATACTGCTCCCCTCCCCCTCTTTTTTCTTTTCCCTCTCCTTTCCCTCTCTTCCCCCCACTGTTCAAAGTGTCTGGGTGCTATGGGAACTACATGAACTCTCTTTCCCATGTGTCTCAGGACAAGGGCATGGCTGTTTGTAACTGAAAGCATGGTAGTCAGTAGAAGGCTGTTAAGCTCCTCGTGTTGTGATGCTTTCCTCTGTATAACAGCTAGTATTCTTAGTGATTGACCAGTCCTTGGGGTTTAATATCCTTTGTCTCAAATTCTGATAGTGATAACATAGTGAAACCTAACTATATTCCTGTTTACTCCTTACCAATTAAAAAAATAGGTGATTGCCTAACAAGGAAATAGAATAGACACAGTATTTACTTACATAACATCTCCAGTGGGCACCCAAGAGGGTAGAAGATCCTTGCTCTTATTCTTTCTCTTGAAAACTGTACTCGTCGGCATGATCCTAGCCTGAGGTGATTGGATGTACTGTAGCAGGACATGGAAAATTTGTGGGAGCTTGATGCTTGGGTCATGACCCTCCTGCTCCCAGCTCCCAGCTCCAGGTGTCCCAAGACATCTCCCAGTGGAATTTCTGGCACTTACCCTGAGAAAAAGGATATGTTGAATTAAATTCACACTTAGATGTAAAGACTCCCTTCCTGACAACCAGTTTTGATCAGAAAAGAGGGAGAAAGAAGTGTTTGGGGTGCCGGATTCTGGGAGGGGTCACCATGAGAAAGAGCAGAAATAAGATTACAGAGAAACCACACACTTCACAATTGTGTTAAGGACTGGCTGGCAGCCAAACTTAGCAAAGAGCTCATCTGGAGTTTCATCATTGATCTTGATCTGGAGCAATTTTCCCCATAGCCTTTGAAATGGGGGCAGTTCAAACTAAGGATGGTTTATCAGATAAAAGTTACAAAAAGAAAACTACTTTACCCACAAACTGACATTTAGGAAGACTATTTTTCAACTCAGAACTGAGTATAGATTCTCTGGAATCTGTCATCTCTGGCCTGTAATTGGGGCAGTTCAAGACATGTCCTGGAGCTGGCCCAGGGCCTTAATTCTGATGACTTCACTGCATTTATCCCGATTTGATGATTCAGGCTGGTTGGCTGCCTTCAGGTGAGTGTCACCTGAACCTTTCTAGACAGTTCACTAGCTAACTGCTAGCTGAACATTTCCTTCTCCCTATTGAGGTAAGCTCTCAGGACGCTGGTTCAGTGGGGACATCTCCACGGCTGACACATCGCATGATCTTCGGCTAATAACTTCACCTCTCCTTTCAAGGCTTCCCTCAGGTACCAGCTCCTCGAAGAAGTCCTCCCTTATTGCCCCTATTCTCCTCAAATTTTCTCATTGCATTTTGTCTGAATCTTTTCATTTTCTTACCTTACAAAGTGATTGAACTAGATACTTTATACAACCCCTTTTAACTCTCATGTTCTCATTTTTATGCAAGATACTTGACTTCCCTAAGACTCAGTTTGCCCTCTTGTAAAGAAGGAATAATACTTGTCGTATTTATTTCATGGGGCTGTTGTCGGGCTCCAGTGAAATTTATATACACATACATACATATACAGGATATTCCAAAAGTTCTTAGTGCGTTTCAAAGCTTTGAAACGCACTAAGACTTTTGACCCAACTTGCATATGTACAGGTAAGCAACCTCTATCCCCCACTTCATACACACACACACACACACACACACACACACACACACACACACACACACACACAACAGATAAATATATATGTCCATGTACATTGCACACATATACATATACACATATTTGGCATTGTGGGTAAAGAACTGACATTATAATTGGGAAGATCTTGGTTTAAACCCTGTCTCTGACACATATAATCTGTGTGATCATAAGCCAGTCTTATGATCTTCTTAGCACTCCCAGGTAATCCTCTAAGACAACAAGTTTTGAGGAACACAATAACTTTCATTAGGAGAGGGAGTTCTTTATGCTAATGACATCATAGGTCCAATTATATATGTTCATATATGCATATATTCACATGTGCATGCATTCATTCATTCAACATTTATTAAATGCCTACTGTGTGTGAGCTTCTGTGCTAAGTGCTGGGGATACAAAAAGAGGCAAAAGATAGCCCTGCCCTCAAGAAACTTACAATCTAATGGACAACACACAAACAAATATAGACAAAGCAAGCTGTGTACAGGATAAATAGGAAATAATCAAAAGAGGAAGTGTGCTGGAATTAAGAGGGGTGGAAGAAGGCTTTCTGCAGAGGGTAGGATTTCAGTTGGGACTTAAAAGAAGCTGGGGAAGTCAGCGGTTGGAGTGGGGGAGGGAGAACATTCCAAACATGGGAGATGTTGTTTGTCCTTTATCCTTGATGAGGACCGATGACATTGGAAAGGTTCTGTCATGACTTGCAAGTGAATTGGATTTAAGTGAGAGAGGGCTGTGCAAAGTCACCAGCCTCACTCTCTGCTCCAGAGTCATCTGGGACTAGGGGCAAAATATAGATCGCGGTGACTGGAGATGCCCTGATGCAGTGGGAAAGTCTGGCCTTTTTAAGCTAAAGTCTTTCCTAGGTCTTAGTTTGTCTGAGGCAATGCCTATTCAATGATTAAGGCTAGGTAAGAAATGAGGCAAAGGATGAGTTCTTTTATGCAGTCAAAAACCAAAATCCAAAAAAAAAAAACCAACAACTCCCAAACAAAAAAAATCCCCCCAAAACAAAAACAAAATCAGTCTGGGAGTGGAAGAACCTCAGGGTTTCTGACAGAAACAGAAACAATTGCTATTTACCCTCACTCTGAGCCTTCAGAGCCCAAACAAAAAATGGCCAAATGAGACTTGAACTGGGACTTATTGCTGTCAATCAAGCCTTGGGAGATAACCAGAGAAAATGCCCAGAACTGAGATATGGAAACAGTCAGGAAGCCAGTATCACTGGATCAAAGAGTGCATGTTGAAGAGTAAGGTGGAAGAAGATTGGATAGACAGGATGGGGCTAGTTTATGAAGGGCTTTGGATGTCAAATAGAGCATTTTATGTTTGCTCCTGGAGGCAATACAAAGCCATTGGAGTTTATTGGGTAGTGGGATAATGTGATCTGACCTGCATTTGAGGAAACCACTTTAGTTTCTGAATGGAGGATGGATTGGAGTGGGAAGAGACTTGAGGCAAGTAGATACACTAGCAAGCTACTGTGATAGTCTATCCACGCGGTAACCAAGGCCTGGACCAGAGTGGTGGCAATGTCAGAGGGGAGAAGGAGGTATATTTGAGAGATATTGAAAAGGTGAAATTGAGAGGCCTTAGTAACAGCTAGGGTATGTGGAGGAGAATGTGAGAGATAGTGAGGAATCCAGAATGATTCCTATGTTGTAAACCTGGGGGACTGGGAGGATGGTGTTACCCTCTGCAGTAATAGGGAAGCCAGGAGGTGAGGGAGGAAAAGATATGGGGAAAAGAAAATGAGTTCTGTTTTGGACGTATTGAGTTTCAGATGCCTACTGGACATCAAGCTTGAGATATCTGAAAGACAATTATAGATGTGAAATTGGAGGCCAGCAGAGAGCTTGGAGGAGGAAAGGTAGATTTGAAAATTGAATTGATAATTTATAAAATTATGAAATAGGGCAGGCACACCCAGTTCTTTCAGCAATTGCTGGGAAAACTATGATGGCAATGAGAAGTGGGGCTGCAATTACACTTTAATAAGGCACAGAGGGCATTGGGGTAAAAGCCACAGACATTACAAAGATAGACCACAAAATAGGTACAGAGGCAGATGTCAGAGGGACAAAGATGGGGTAGTAAAGGTAGGAAGGCAGAGTGAGGAAGAGTATGGGGAAGGAGAGAGGGAGAGAATGTCACTCATGCCATGGATTAGAGTTGGGAGCACAGGCAGCATGGGCCCAATAGAGACAGAACATTGCTTGGGAGGCAGAAGTTTGGGGTCTCATTTTTATAGAGGTTTTTTTAAGAACAGACTCTTATCTGTGCCATTTTGGGGTCAGATCAGTAACATATCCAAATCATCTCAAAGTTGTTAGTAAAACATTAAAATTAATGTATCACATCATCTCAGAGTTATCAGCACCATTTGGTATTCTAGAACTTGTCTGAAAATTACCAAAAGCCTAGATGACTTCTCTTGAGTTAGCACATATTACTAGAATGTGATTTTCTGTTAATAGATAATATGATTTGTAAATTGTGTACCTTTGAACTCTGGGGCATTTGTACATGACTTCTAGCTTCCTCTTTTCATTCTTACTTCCTACGACTGTCATTTTATACTGGTTACTTAAAATTTACTTACTATACTGACTAGAAGGGGTGGTAATCTGAGGGACCTAAAAAAGATACAATTTTAACACAAAAATCATCAGTGGAGAAATGGTAATTAGATCCATGGGAGCTGATGAGATCACTAACTGAAGTAGTATATAAGGAGAAGAAAAATGCTTAGGATAGAACCCTGAGGGACACCTGTAATCAGAGGACATGATCTGGAGGAGGATCCATCAGAGGAGAAGAGAAGGAAAAGGCAGGAAGGTAAGAAGAAAAGCAAGAGAGCATGATTTTCTGAAAATTTAGGGAGAGAAGAAGATCAGGGAGAAGAGAATGCTCAACACTGTCAGTGGCTGCTGAGGTAACTCATTAGTAACTTTGGAGAGCATTTTTGGTGGAATGATAAGGTCAGAAGCCAGACTGTAAGGGGTTAAAAAGAGAGTGAGAGGACAGAAAGTAGAGATAAAAGATGATAGTGGGCTTGAAAGGATCAGATGAGGGTTTTTTTTAGGATGGGAAGATATGTAAACATGTATATGTATATATTCTATATGTAGTTCATAGATATATATCATACTTAACTTTATAAACTTTAAAGCATTATATAAATTTTAGTTATTGTTGTTGATAATTAATAGTTTCTTATATCATTATTTTAATTCTCTGGTTATTGCTGCTTATTCTCCTCACTCAATAAATGTGTATAAAATATTTATTCTACCCTGCAGGCCATTGGGGAAAAACAATGCCTGATTTTTCCCTTGCTCTCAGTTGAGACCCTCCCTTAAATTTCTACTCTGGTGTCTTATGAAGATAATGTTGGGCTCTTGGAAATGATGTCTGTGGAATACAAGCTCTGGCTGTGTTATCAAGTTGAAAAAGCTTTGCTATGGGTCAATCATGAACCTTATGTTTGTCAGCTGAGGACCAGACTAGCTGTATGCAGAAGGGTTCATTATCAGAGCTTTGGTTACCTGATTTACATTAGCCTCAGCAACCCATCCATTTTAGGCACAGAGATACTGGAGAAATACAAACACTGAAGAAATCACAGAATTTTTGAGATACTGAAGGTTGGTTGACAAAATCCATTTTTTAAACATAGATTTTTATCGATAGTTTTTTTCCCATTCCCTACATTCCTCCCCTTATCCCTTCCTTTTTCCTGTTCAGAGAGTCCTTCCTTATAATTTTTTTTTAAAGAGGAAACCAAAGGAAACTTCAGCTAAACCAATCAACACACCAGAAAAAAAAAATCTAATTTTATGTGAAATAATTCTACCCATGTGGACCTCCACTTCTTCAAAAGAGTAAGGGGAAATGCCTTCTGATATTTCTTCTTCAGGGCTAAGCTTGGTCTTTATAATTTCACAACATTCAGTTTCAATTATTTTGTAGTGGTTCCTGTTCTTTTCATTTAGATTATTGTAGTCATTGTATAATTATATTTTCTTGGTTTTTTTTCCTTCATTCTGCATCAGCTCATATGTTTTTGTAACCTTCATGGTCATTGTTTTTCACAGCACAGTAATATTCCATTACATTCATATTTTTAGGTATTCCCCTTTGGATGAGCATCTTTGTTTCTAGTTGTATGGTATCACAAAAAGTATTGTTATAAATATTTGCATAACTCCAAATTTATTTCCAGAATGGTTGTACAAGTCCACAGTTCCTAAAACATAAACTACCCCTATCTTTACCAAACTGCTGAAAGAGGATTAAAGCTTTAGGATTGTGCTGATTTACATTTTTCTTATCAGTAGTGATTTAGAGCACTTTTGCATACAGTTGTCAATAGTTTACAATTCTTCTGAAAACTGATTGTTCAAATCTTTTGACCATTTATTAGGGAATGACTTTTGGTATCATAAATTTCTGTCGGTTAACTATATGTCTTGTATACCGAACCCTAACAGAAATGCTTGATAAAAAGATTTTTTCCCCAATTGACTACTTCTGTCATTCTAGTTGCATTAATTTTGTTTTTGCAAAAGTTTTTTTTCATTTCATATAATCAAAATTGGCTATTTTATCTTTTGTAATAGCCTATATCCCTTGTTCAGTGAAGAATTCATCCCCTGTGTTTAGCTATGAAAAGAACATGATCTGTTTCTCATCTAATTTTTTAAATTGTGATCTTTAATATTCAGGTCACACATCTCTTTTGAATTTATTGTGTAATATAGTATATTATGTTGGCCTAAGCTTAATTTCTGCCAGTGCTCTCCAGTTTTTCTCACAGTCTCTAGTCAATAGTAATTTCTTTCGTAGGTCATTTATGTTTTGAGGTTTATCAAATACTAGGTTACTGAGTACTGATTCTTCTGTGAGACAGTCCATTTTAAACCTAAAATTCCATGTGGGAAAATCTTTTTTTTTTAGAGACAAATTTAAACAAATTCTAAAGCAATAACAACTCATATTTATATACCATTTTAAAGTTTGTGAAGTAATTTCCTCAAATAACCCTGTGAATTACATGGTATAAATATTATTATTCACCATATGGGACCCTCAGTGATCCTCCTAAAACACCCAGCTGACTATGTCATTGCTGCTCAAGAAGCTGCAGCCTCTCTCTGTGGCTTCCAGGATGTAATACAAATTCCTCTGTTTGGCATTTAAAGCCTTTCACAGTCTGACTTCAACCTATCCGTCCAAATGGATTTCACATTACTCTCCATCATGCATTTTACATTCCAACCAAATGGGTCTACTAGCTGCTCCCCATATACAAGATTTCATCTCCTGATTCATTGCTTTTTTGCAGACTGGTCCCGTTCCTGGAATGCTCACTATCTTCCTTGCAGCCTGTTGGAATCCTGATCGTTCTTAAGGTTTAGTTCAGGTGCTGCCTCCTAGAGAAGTCTTCCTTAAGCCTCTCAGTTGGCAGAGCTTTCCTTCCTAATTGTAAATTACTTTGCACTTGCTTTTTAAGCAAGAGGAACCGAGAGGCTAGAGATAGGCCTCTGCCTTAATTTTTTCTGGATCTCTGGGTCCTGACATTTTTGTCTGTACATAGTAGTTTCTCTCATTCGATTGTAAAGGCCTCCAGGGTAGGGACAGGTGGTTAATAAACGCTTGTTGAAATGAATTGAAACAAATAATTCTCATGTAGTCACTCTAGGGAGAGATAGCACTGGAGGAGAGCTGGAGAGAAACAGAGAGGCAGAAGAAGATAAGTAGATGTAAGAAAAAGAAAGGAAAATGAAAGAAAAGGAAGGATATAATACTAATCAATACGAGTACAGAGCCTGGAACATTGTAAAAGTTTAATAAATGCTTGTTGACTGACTGGCAACTAAATATAATTGTTAAGATTTACCAGTCATTTTAAGATTTACAAAGGACTTTCCATACGTTATTTCATTTGACCATCATGATAACATTACAAGGAAAGTACCTCCAATCCAATAAACATTTATTAAGTACATGCTATGTGTCAGACACTGTAGTAAGATTTGGGTTTACAATTAATAAAAAGAAAGATGGTCCCTGACCTCAATGAACTTACAGTCAGAAAGGGAAGACGTTACACAAAAGAAGTAGGAAAATGGGAAGGGGACGTTGGTGTGAGTAGGAGGGCACTTTGTGTAGGACCATGTTGTTTTATGGAGTTGAAACCAGGCAAGGCAGCAGATGCAAAGTACTGTGAGCTAAGTCCAGTTTCTGCCCTCTATAAAGGAAGATTTTGGGAGGAATTTGGTATTCTGTCCTCTAGCCCTCCAGCCAGAGGAGAGAGGAGGCTGAGGGCAGGGTATCAGTCAAGGCTTGAGGCACCAGCATGGTCTTGAGTTGAGAGGTGATGAGCTTATCCTGGGAAGAACATCATGTTCCAAGGAGCTGAAACCTGAGAAGCATATGCAAAGGGGAGTGGTTACTTAAGATATAATTGGCTCCGTTTATAGATAAGGAAAAACTGAGTCTCAGAGAAGTTAGTGACTTGCTGTCATGTAAATGGGAGTTGAGGATCTTCCCTGTCCATTAATAGGCCTCAAGTGGGAGCCCAACAAGAGAAGCTTGATTAGGGGAGGCTTGTTTTTCAGGAAGATCCATACCTTCTGTTACTTTGTAATTAGGCAGTGGGTCACCCTGTGATATCATTGGTCTTCTTTGAAAATGAAGGACAAACCACAAATGACATCACCATTGATATTGACCACTGCTGTCAAACTGAGTCAAAGAAGACAAGTCAGAGAGCTGGGCTACACTTCCTTGGGCTGAAGAACACTAGGTTGTATGAACTCTAAGAGCATCCAGGGGTGGGCAACCTGCAGCCTCAAGGCTACATGGGGCCTTCTAGGTCCTTGGGTGCAGCCTTTTGACTGAGTCCAAGTTTTGAAGAGCAAATTACAGAACAAATAAAAATTAAGGGGATTTGTTCAGTGAAGTTTGGATTCAGTCAAAGGGCCACACTTGAGGACCTAGAGGGCCACATGTGACCTTGAGGCTGCAGGTTCCCCACCCCTGGATAGCTCCAAAGAAGCCTTTTAACACAAATGTGAACTAATACTACCATCTCTTCTTCCTCACTACTGTTGACACAGCTCTTTTTATAGCTCCCTTTCCTTTTCCCTGACTACTTGGTCTTAGTGAATTATGAAGAATCTTTTTTTCATTTGCTTGTTAGTTTTTATATAGAATTTCTTAAACAAAGTATTATTTACTGTACATTTCACAGTCGGAAAAAAGGGCACTGGATTTGAAGTCAAAAGAACTTTGGTTTAATTCCAAGCTCTGGTTCAAATCCCAGTACTAACTTTTGCTACCTGTGTGACCTTGGGCAAGTTAATAAATCTCATTTTCCTCTTCTGTAACATGGAGGTGGTTTTGATATCCTTCTATCTCTAATTCTATAATCCTGTCATTTTTATATCACCTTTTCTAAAATGGTTAGGCTTTGGCATTGACCAGTAGCTTGTGGTAGACAGGTTTTTTCCCCATTCTAGAGTGCTCAAAAGTCATTTGTTCTCTTCAGAAGGCTGAACATGTCCTTTAAGGTCTTGATCATAGTGTTCGTCTGTGTCAACACAATTCATCCCTTCTTTCTTGAACACTACAGAGGTGAATTTTGGGCCAGCCTCCTTGGAAGCATAATAAATTCTATATTAGTTGGTTCCGAATGAATGAGATTTGACTGGACTACTTTTTTTGTGGGACTCTCATATACTTCAGTGGTAAAGCCTAATTAGTAAACCCTTACTTCTGCCTCCTGGGAGATTAGAGAACGGAAAATGAGCAAGCTGAGAAGGAGTGGACAGCTGGCTGAAATAGAGAAATGATTTGCCTGACTGATAGTGTCTGGACCATTCCTCTGCAGTCCAGGGAGAATCTTTGATTCCCCATATGTTGTGGTAGGGTCTCAGTCAATGATTTCATAGGACATTATAGGATATAGAGCTAGAAGTTACCTTAAAGGTAATTTAATTCAACTCCCATATTTGGCAAATGAGAAAATTGAGGCCCAGACCAATGAAATGATTTATTCAATGAAGCAACACCAGCGTCCAGGTCTTAAAAAAAAAAAAGACCTTTCGTTTTACAGTTTCCAAATATATAGTTCCTTTTCCTCTACTCAGAGAGCTATCCTTTGCAACAAAGATTTAAAAAGAAAAAGAAAGGCAAAACTGATCAGCACATTGACCATATATGCTCTTCCACACCTCTAATCTTCCTCCTCTGTGATAAAGGAAGAGAGCACACATTTAGACCTGGAAAGGGACCCCAGAGACCATCTGGTCCAACTCCTTTTTATAGATGGGGAAACCAAAGCTCAGAGAAAAATGTTACGTGCTTAAGGTCATACAACTAATCAGCAGCAGAGAGAAGATTCAAACTCGCTGTCACCTTTCCTCTCAGAGGATGGTGCATTTATTCATTTCATCTCATCTCCAGGGCCAAATTTGGTCATAATTTTTTCTTTCTTTTTTAAAAATTAATTTATTTATTTACTTTTAGTTTACAACATTCAGTTCCACAGTCCCTTGAGTTTCAAATTTTCTCCCCCTCCTTCTCCTCTTTCCCCTCCCCTGCCATGGCGGCATGCAATCAAATATAGGATCTACAAATTTGATCATAATTTTAAAGTACTGAGTTTCAGTTAATTTTATTTTGTATTCTGTTTACATTACTGTAGTCTTTTGAAAGATTATTTCCCTGTTTCTGCTTGCCTTCGTCTAGATCAGGGGTGGGGAACCTGTGGCCTTGAGGCCACATGGGGCCTTCTAGGTCTTTGGGTTCCGTCCTTTGAATGAGTTTGAGCTTTACAGAACAAATCCTTTTATTGAGGGGATTTGTTCTGTGAAGTTTGGATTTAGTCAAAGGAGTGTATTTAAGGAACTAGAAGGTCTCAGGTAGCCTCCAGGCCATAGGTTCCCCACCCCTGTGCTAGATCATTTCATATAAACCTTTTCATTTTTTTTTTGTTTGTTTTCTGCTTTTTGGAGGGAGAAGGCAAGGCAATTGGGGTTAAGTGACTTGCCCAGGTCACACGGCCAGTAAGTGTTAAGTGTCTGAGGCCCAATTTGAACTCAGGTCCTCCTGACTCCAAGGCAGGTACTTTATGCGCCACCTAGCCACCCCTCCATTTTTTTAAATAAATTTTTATGGATAACTTCTTTCACTACCTAAAATTTCTCCTCTTTCACTCTCATCCTCCCAGAGAGTAGAGATGTATAATAAAGAATTTGAAAAAAAAAACGACGAAGAGGAAGATTTAAAAATGAGCAAAACCAATCAATATGAGTAGCCAAGTTTGTTTTTGTAATTTTGAAATATTAATTTTTAGTGGTTTGTGTTATTCTTCTTTTAACTTAAATTGTTGTAGTCATTGTGTGCATTATTTTGTTGGCTTTTGTTAACTATTTGTTAACAGTTCTCATGGTCCTTTGACCACATGTCTGTCGGGGGAATGACTTAGTTTTATAGATTTCTGTTAGTTGTCTATGTATCTTGAATACCAAAACAATTTTTTTTTGGTCTTTTTGGAAGGCATTTGGGGTTAAGTGACTTGCCCAAGGTTACCTGGCCAGTTTTTTGTGTTGTGTCTGTCTTCCTTCCTTCCTTCCTTCTTACCTTCCTTCCTTCCTTTTTTCCTTCCTTCCTCCCTCCTTCCCTCTCTCCCTTCTTCCCTTCTTGTCTCCCCAACTTGCCTAGGCTTGAAGTGCAGGAGCTACTCACAAGTCTGATCCCACTACTGATTCATATGGAAACTTTAACCTGTTCCATTCCAATCTAGAACAGTTTGCCCCTCCTTAGACCCTGAGGCTCACCACATTGATGTTGGACTTATTGAAGACATCTGGTTGATATATTCCGCTACAGATCATAACTTGAGTTCGAGATCCTCTAGCCTCCAATTCTCCTGTAACTAGGATTATAGGCATGTGCCAGCATACCTGGCTATGGTGTCTTTCCGTGCAAAAGTTTCTGCAAATTGTCTACTGTATCTCCTTTGTTTCCCCACAACCCAAGACATCTAACCCATAATCAAATTTTGAAAGTTTCACTCTATAGATATGAATCTTTGTGGTGCCCCATGCATTCACAGTTATAAGACTGGACCAAAAGTACTCTGGAGTGATTTTCTTTCAAGGCTAAATAGATTTGGAAGCCAGGAGGAATGTAGATGCCCAATATGGAAAGAGGTGATGGTGTGGGCCTAGGCTGGGACAGAGAGGATATTGGAGATCCAGGATGAACAGAGACAGAATGAATGACAGAGAATCATTCTGTCTCTAAGGACCTGCCCTGGCTCAGACTCAAAGGAAGGGAGAAACACAAAAGTCTCATCTATTCCTTAATATGAAGGGCTTTGTTAGGCACTATCAAGCAGAATTGCAAGGGCAACAAGTCCTTCTAGTAAAGCTTGTCTCTCTGTGCTGTGTGTGGGTCCTTCTGGCCATGCCATTGATCTTGGGATGACTTGAGATTCTTTTGGGTAGTAGCTGGGAGTTCCTGGAGTTCTTCCAGAGTGGTTGCTTGGGAGATTAAGTCTTTAATGATGATGTTGGACAAAAATCAGAGAGGAGGGCTACAGCTGTCTAGTTTACAGTCTGGCATCTGAACAGGTGTCCAGTAAGGCCTCCACCCAATAAAGTCTTAAAGGGATTGTCATTTAAAGGGGAAAACTTGCTCTTCCCTACTTTCCCTATTCTTCCTCCCCTATCTTTGGCCAAGCCAGGAATATACTTTTTAAAATGATTAATATCTTCTGTTTTTATATCACTTTTATTTTTGAATATATCCCATAACTCTTCCCTACCCAGCAAGTCATCCCTTGTAACAAGAAATTTAAAAGAAAAGGAAAAAGCATGTTTATTAGAACTAACCAATATATGAAATACATTTGGCACATATACAATGTTCTACTTCTACAGTGTCCTACTTCTGCAAAGAAGAGAGGTTTATTTTTTGCTTTCGTATTTGGGTCAAGTTCCATTATAATCATAGGATACTTTGTTTTCTATTTCCATTGTTTTAGTCACTGTGTACATTGGTTCTAATTGTTTCATTCTGCATCAGTTCCTGTCTTTTTATGCTTTTCTGAATTCTTCAAATATATCATTCTTTATTATAATCCCATTGCACACCACTACACCAGCTATCACCTAGTCCATACATTGAGCCTACATTGTTTGCACCTCTTTGCTACCACAAGAAGTGCAATGTCATTTTGAAAGATCAATGTATGAGTTCAAATTCATGCTTTGCCAATTTACATGTATGACCTCAAGAAAGTAATATAACTTCTCATCCTCAGTTTCCCTATCTGTAAAATGAAAACGGCTGTACTAGATGGCCTCTGAGTTCCCTTTCAGCTCTATGCTCTGGTCCTGTGATCTTATGGGCCAGTGATTTGACCTTGAGGATAGTTCCTGCACCAACAAAGCTGCCCTGGAATAGTTCTGTTGGAGCAGCATGGAGCCAGTTTGGAGAGCCTGGCTTTGGAAAGAGATAAGAATTGTTTTACAGTGTTGATGAGCATGGTCTGTTAGTTCCAGGGGTTCCTTTTAGCTTATCTATCGGATCCTATCAGTTCTAAATTTAAAAAAAAGTAATTTTTCAAAAAGCTATTCACCTTGATGGCTGACTCCACGTGGAGTCACTAGTGTTGATTTCCTCTGGGAATAGGAAGGGAACTTTGAGCTTTTAGGCAGAGTTCCTATTCCAAGCCTCTAAACAGGGGACATTTTTATTAGACCTCTCCTGCTGTTCAAGAGCCAGTTACTAAATAGCATCCTCTACATCCAGAATGAGCCTGCCATCAAACCCTCAATTAGCATGTCTCTTCTTTCTGTCTTGTCTGGTTATGTAAACCAATCCACCATCACCAGTTCTCAGGATTTTATTTGGACCAGCTATGCAAGCTACGACTTGCCTACATACCTAGGGCATCTGAAAATAGTTCCCTACCCAGTAGGCTGGAAAAGCAGGGGGTTCCCAGGGATGAGGCACATGACCCTGCTATGAGCTTAAGTGCTCACTCTGAAGGCTAAGCTTCCTATTCCTTGTTAAATTCACCATGAAGAGAAGAAAGAATAGGAGAGGAGCAATAATCATGACTCTTCCAGCTCTCCAAGTCGTACCATAATCGTTTCAGGAACTCATGTGGCCCATAAAAATTGCATTGGCCCTGCCGTAATTAATGATAGCTAACATTTATAGAGTGTTTTAAGGTTTTCAAAGTGCTCTTGCATATGTTAACTAATTTGATCCTCACAACAATCCTGTGAGGTAGATACTACTGTCATCCTGGTTTTACAGAGAGGAAACTGAGGCAGACAGAGGTCAAGTGTTTTCCCCAGAGTTTCACACACTCAACTAGCGTCTGACTCAAATGTGGGTTTTCCTGATTCCAAGTTCCATACTCTATCCACTGCTGGCATCCTCCTCCCCATTGTTATCTATTGACATTCATGTATCAAGCTCTTACTCACTTTGCTCTCCCTGCTTGTCTGCTCCCAACCACCCCAGGTACTTTTGAGACTTTCCATAGACACTGGGCAGAGGCTGAGGAATCTTAGGGGCTTATTGCTCTTCCAGAATTTCTAAGGCAGCAGGATATTGCATCTAACTTGGTTCTAGTGGGAAGATCAATGGATTTAGAGAGGCCCTAGTACCAGCCCCACTACTTGTGAACATCTTACTTGATGCAAATTCTCAGAGTTTGTTCTCAATGGCTCCCATTCCCAAGAAAATTAAATAAAGAACTAGAAAAGTGAGGTAAGGTCTTTTCAATTTCTCTTAGATATAAACTAAGGGTCCTCAATGAAATCCCCTTCTGCTCTATCATCTTGGAGTAGAAACCAGAAGAACATAGATTCATCCTCCTCCTCCTCCTCCTCCTCATCATTTGATTGCATTTATGTGATGCTTTAAGGTTTATAAAGTACTTTACATACATTGTCTCATTTGACTTTCACAATGACTTTTTGAGGTAGGTCTTATTATTATTCCCATTTTACAGATCAGGAAAGAGAGACTTGGAGAGATAGGAGTAACTTACCCAGAGGTACAAAGCCTGGCAATATCTGAAGCAGGATTTGCACTCAGGTCTTCTTAACTCCAAATCAGTTCATAAAACTCTACCTTTCCATAGGTGACCATCACTTTTCAAAGACTAGGTCAGTGGAAGATACTACCAAGATGGAAAGACTTTGAACATGAGGTAGGCAATGAATTGATTATGTGTCTGTTGCTTGAAGATCAACACTAGCCAAGTTTTAAGAGGCTCATCATAGGAAGGCTGGCTATAGATGGATACATGTTTTTGGCACTGATACTTATTAAACTATCTAGTAAGGTGTGGGGGAATTGAAATGTATATCAGTGTGGAGAGTACCTATACTGATTAAATCATAGATCTTTATAAGTTGACATATAGGTTCAAATAGTTGACCAGGAGTCAGGAAGACATAAGTTCAAATCCTACCCCCAGACGTTTACTAGCTGTGTGATCTGAGGCAAGTCACTTAACCTGGCTTGTCTCAGTTTCCTCAGCTGTAGAATGAGCTGGAGAAGGACTTTTTTTCAGAAAGACTGAAAAGTAACTTAACAACATAAGTTTAAAGAATTCTGGGATTAGAAAAAAATCTTAAAGAGAATCTAGCTCAACTCCTTTATTTTATAGATGTGGAAACTGAGGTATAGAATTGAAAGTTTATTTTCCCAAATATGACTTTATGACAGGGCTGGAACTAGAATTCAGGTGTGCTGATCAGAGCTGATACTCTCAGACAACTAGTAGCAGTGGGCATTTACATCAGGCATCAGCATCTACATGTGCTGATGTACATTCCTTCCCTCTTTTCCTGTAGTCAGATGACTCCTGTGTGGTTGTGTGGTTTGTCCTTCGTTCTCAAAGAGAACTTGTGACATCAAGGAGATGATGACATGACTTGCAGTTGACTTTGATTAGAGTGAGAGAAGGCTATGCAAAGTCACCAGTCTCACTTTCTCCTCCAGAGTCATCTGGGTCCAATGGCCAGATATTGATCAGGATGACTGGAGATAGCCCAGGATGCACCCTGGCTCTATTTAGCTGAGGTCTTTTCAGGTACTCACTTTAAGTGAGGCAACACCCATTCAGTGAATAGGCCTCTTTAGGAAGTGAGTCAAGGGATAGCCTCTTTAATTAAAAAAAAAAATCTTACTAGATGGGAAAGACCCTCAGGGTTGCTGGTCAAAAGAGAAATAGTCAAAAAGAGAAACAGAGCCATGAGGGCCCTCCCCCCCAAATAACCATTAAGTGGTGCTTGGGCAGGGACCTCTCACCTCTGATATGCTACCCCTCAGGTCCCATGATCATCACATCCATAATACCCCTCTCCTAGTCCCTGAGTTCTCATAGATGCAGACAGCTGGGTCTGGGGACCCATGTCACACAAAATACTTGGGATTGGCAATGGAGTAACCAGCAAGGGCAACCCACTGTGGCTATCTCCCCTGCCCCCTTCTAATTCTATCCTGTCCTTATTCTTATCCCTTCCTTTTCCACTGTGCTTTTTGGACACGCCCCCCCCCCCCTCATTCCATTGTTAACAGATCCTTCTTCATCCTAAATTTCTTTCTTTCATATTCCTTCCTTCTTCTGGTGATTACTGAAACTGAGCTTTCACCTGAAGATACCAGTATCTCTCGGCATCCTTTCTAGTACAGGCTCAGCTTCTTCTCTCACATCCCTGACTCATTGGACAAAGAAGAAAGTCTGCATATACCTTGCAGCTCCCTCTGCTACTGTCATTCAGCAAATAAATTTTTCTGATTTGAAACTCACTCTAAGTTTTCTAGATTCCTGTTGCTGTCAATGATGGACCTCCAGGTCACTCTCCTACCTCCTAAAAAAGCTCAGTATATGGCTTACAATTTTATCCTCCACCCCAATTCCTGCCATTTAGAACACCCTGAAATAAAAGTTCCTTGTCTTTCTTAACTCCCATGACTTCAGCCATAAACAAGAATAACCATACGTTGGGACACTGACCCTATACACCATTCCAGTCTAGCTGAGTTTGTTCCAGACACTAGAATACTTAGTTATAGATGTGTTCTTTAACTCCTGGGGTCAACACTATTTCTGTTCTAATGAACTTAATGAACTTAACTTTTGGAGGCCACTAAATATTTTCACAGATGCCATTTCCTCTTTTAACTTTATTGTTCAATTGTTCACAATTCTTTGTGACAAGTGCAATGGTACTGTCTATGGAATTTTCTTAGCAAAGACACTGTAGTGGTTTGTTATTTCCTTTTCCAGTGGATTAAAGCAAACAGAGTTTAGTGACTTGCTCAGCGACACATAGCTAGTAAATGTCTGAGGCTGGATTTGAACTCAGGGCCCACTGCTTTATCGACTGAGCCAACTATCTCTTCCTCAGCATTGCCAGTGCCCAAATGACATCTTACACTATCTTATTGAAGAAAGTATGGTTATCTGAACATTGCTATGATTTTTCACTGCAAAAATAGATGCCTTATAAATACTGTGCCTCTATCTGCCTCTGTGCTGTCAGTAAAAAAAGCTCAACATATAAGGGATCAGTGTAGAATTAGTCAATAAGTCACTTATGAGCCTTAAGTGATTTGTTTGTGGTCACATAGCTTTTGAGTCAGAGCAAGAACATTAATCTAGGAGGTCTTCTTTACTCCAAGTCCAATGCCCTTTGCATGGGTTGAATGAATTAAAAACATTTATTAAGTGCTTACTATATGCTAAACACTAGGGGTACAAGGAGTTCATAGTTTAATTAGAGAGATAACACATAAAAGAAAGTTCAGCTTCAGGGCAGATGGAAAAGCCCTCATGAGCTAAAGGGGCTGTGGCAGGGTAGATGGCAAGGTCCAGATGTCCTTAGATAACATAAGAAGGTCAGATTACAGTGCTGAGGATTTCAGGCTGCAGGAATAGGGCAGAAAATGAGGTCAGGGGTACCATAGAAGGCAGTGGGTGTGTACACATTAAGACCTAATATTCTTTCATCTCATTGAAAAGAATAGAGCTATTAGTTCCTCTTTCATTCAATCTCAGTGAACAACAAAGCAGCGAGGGTGAAAGGGAAATAACGGGAAGGAGGATCACTCTGGAATGGGCAGGTCTTCTTGCCTGCTGTCAATGAGAAAGAGACTGGGTTCTTGGAGAATGGAAAGTTTTCTCTTTTTTGTAATTCAAGTTGAGTAAGAATTTCCCAAGGCTCTGTCCTTGGCTCTCTTTTCCCTCTTCACTAGGGGTAAATCTCAACTTTTTTTTTTTAATCTCAGGCTGCTTTGGCAATGTGATATAGTCTATGGACTCTCTAATATTTTAAAATGCACAAAATACATAAGACTATAATAGAAAACAATTGCATCAAAATACAGTTATTTTGATATTAAAAAGTTCACAGACCCCCTGTTAAGAACCTCTGTGTCTTTATAGTCTCCCCTGGTGATCTCATCAACTTCCAGGTTTACAAACATCATCTCTTTGTAGATGATTTTCTGCTCTACATGTCCAGCCCTAATTTTTCTCATAAACTCCATTCCTGTTTTTCTAGCTGCCTGATGGACACCTTTAACTGGAGGGATTGTAGATAATTCAAATTCAATATGTCTAAAATAGGACTCATTATTATTCCCTCAAACACATCCCTTCTGCAAACTTCCTCCTATCTGTTGATAGTATCATATTCCTGCCAGTCTCCCAGGCTCATAACCTGGAATGATACATGAATCTTTCCCTTCCCTTAGTTCATTCCCATTCCCAATCAGTTGCCATGCTATGTTGATTCCACTTGTGCAACTATTTCTTTTATCCATTCCCTTCTTTCTACCTACATAGTCTCCAAGCCCTCACCACCTCTCCTCTGGATTATGGAAATAGCCTCTTAATTGGCATCTCTGACTACAATCTCTTTTTTCTCTAAACCATTTTCCATACAGATGCCGAGACAAAATTTCTAAAACACAGATCACGGTACATGGAACTTTTCCTTTGTCTATCAAAAATTTTCAAAAGCAGTTACATGATAACTTTGTTATATATTTAAAAGGAAAAGCAAGTTGTACATAATATATTTGCAGTTTCATGAGCAATCCTCTTTTTTCTACTCTCCTTTCTTATGGAAATGCTTGTTTTATTTCTTAAGTTCAGAAGAAAGAAAAGAAAAAAAAATTCCATAGCTCAGAGTTACTTCTAGGATAAAACCTTCAGTTTGGTGTTTAAGGCTTTCTAGTATGATTACCCACATCTGCTTTCTTGGTCAAACTGGTCTGTTGGCTGACCCTGGTATATAACATTTCACCTCCTACCTCCATATTGTTGTATGCAAGTGGTCCCCTACTCCTCATCTCCACTTCCTAAGACTCCTATCTTCTTTCAAAGCATAGTTCAAGGTCTAACTCTTATATGAAGTCTTCACTTGAGAGAAATGATTATTTTCCTCACATTAATAACCAATTATTGAATTAGGACTAAGATTTTTTCCCCTTCCTACTTCCTCATTCAGAAACCAGTCCCTGTAGTTCATTCAGTCAGACTTTGAAGTGCAAAACTGACAATAAGATGAAATCTTGGGTGAGACCTACCCGACTGGGAAAGTTGAGATCTGATACAAAGGTAAAGAAATACTGATCTAGGTGACCTGGTGAATTCTGACCCGTTGTATTTTAGTCAGACAGGTCTGAATTTTGTCTAGATTGCCCTAGACTGGGGTGGTCTGGGAAGAGCTAAGTCTCTGTATCCAGAAGTGAGTGATCAAAGTCATATCCCCCAACCTCTCATTGTAATATTCATTCTTTCGCTGATATTTAGCCAATCAGAGTTGAAAGCCACCTGTTGGGAACACCCACTCTTCCAAGAGCATGTAAGTATCGAGGGGCCTGTTATATTTCATTTTTTGGTTTATGAAAAATGGCCAAATGACCATCCTTTTATTAATTACTCACTAGCCATAATTAATAAAATGATTGATTACCTAGAAATTGTCTCTCAAACTTTTTATATGTCACACACTCCTTCTTCCCCCCCACTCCCACCTTTATTAAAATTCCCTTCTTTTTGGATTTACTTTTCATTATTCTGTTTATACTTTTAATTTTCTTAATTGTGTACATGCTCCTTAGTGGAATCTAAGCCTATTGAAGGCAGGGACTGTTTATATTTTTGTCTTTATATCCCCCACGCTTAACACAGTGCCTTGAACAATAACTTTTTGAATGTGTAATTTAATTTGAATGGAGAATGAGAAGACTTTTTTTAAATCAAGGCAGATTAATTTCTGCTCTGCAGCATAGGACCTTTGTGAATTGCCTGGGAACTGAGAGGTCAAGGGACTTGCCTAGGGTCACACTAGCCAGTATATATCAGTGGCAGGACTTGAACCCAGGTTTTCCTGTGTCAAGACTGCTTCTCATTTCACTACTTCTCAATGCCTCCTTTCCTTGCATATAGTAGATGCTTTGTCTAATTGATTAGAATGGGAGATTTCCAATGTGAAGCCTCATTCCACCTGCTGTGGACTTAGTGATTCCCCTCTGTGAGAGCTCATGTTTAGCACCTTCCATTCAACATGCAGACAAGGGTTAGACATCCCACTGTTTTTAAGTTGTCAGCTAATCTGCATTATGTCTGGGAAAAGCTAGTTTTTAAAAATGATTTTAAAATTAAAAAAAAGTTGGGCTCCTCCTCCTTTTCCCTATCTAAATTTCTTTGCTGCTGTAGGTGGAGGTGAATGAGTGTTTAAAGATATTTCACTTAAATCAGCATCTGGTTCCACTTCTACTTTCCCCTCTAAATCTGATCCCTGCGGTGTGGAAAGTTATATTTAGAGTGGTTATTAGGCACAGACTGTACATTTAGACTGAACCATAATATAATGCTGTAGAGAGGCTTTTCTTACTGTCAATGAAAGAAATATTCTCCCAATGAAGATGCTATATTAAAGTACCTGAAAAGTGACCATATTCATTTACATTAATGGCAATTAATTATAGTTCAGCTCAAGGCCATGAACACACTGGTGTCCTTGGGGACAGGCTCAAACCTCAGATGGAAAATCCTGCCTTTCCACCCATCCATTCACCTAAGGGGAGGTGGTGGTTGTTGGTGGTGACTAAGCAGCAGTTGTAAGAAATAATGGTGTATATAGGGGATCCCAGCATCTTGGGAGCCCTACTATGCAACCATCCTGGCATGGTGGGAAAAGCATTGGATTAGAAGCCAGTTCAGATACTTACCAACAATATCATTTGGGGCAAGTTACTTAAGACTCTGAATTCCACTTTCTCATCTAAAAAAAAAAGAAATCTATAATGTCATTGGTATAGAAGGTCCAACTTACCTGTGAAAATAAATTAAAACTTTTTAAAAAACAACATATCTATGATTTTACTGAAGGAAGGAATAGGTTAGCAATTGCTCTGCAACTAAAACCATAGGCTGGCCTCATATGACCACAGATCCAGAGCTGGAAAGGACCTCAGAGGGCATCCAGTCCAAGCCTCTCATTTTACATATGAGGAGACTGAGGCCCAGTATCTTGCTCAAAGTAACACAGTAGAAAAGAAGGTTTCCTGACTCCAGAGACAGTGCTTTTTATACTGTACTACTGTCCTCTTATAGGTTTGGAGACACTGAATGATTAGTAATTGTCCAGGATCGTAAAGACAATATGTGTCATAGGTAGGACTTGAACTCATTTCTTCCTGCTTCTGAAGCTATTCTCTATCCGTTGCTGCCTCTTATCTGCAAAATAAGGTAATGAAGCTCTTACAACTACCTTTTCTTCTTCCTTGGTAAAATTTTTCTAAATTGTCATCCTTGGGTTGTTGAGATGTGAACTGTTCTCAGACCACTGCCTGGCACCTTCTTATGTCAAAGGAATAGAGGAATAGGTAAGGAAAAGAATGCTATCCTGTCATTCTTTCATCCTTTATCCAGGACCGGCTGAGTCGGTCTATCAACATTAGTGGAGCTAGAGGTGTTATAAGAATCAGCAAAAACTGTCTTGAATTGAACGGAAGCTGACTGATCACTTAGCCTCCCTCCTTCGCTTTGGTGCAGGTCTCTCCCATACATTGTTATTTAAGTCTGACTGTTATTTCTGAGCCCCTATTAACACAGAATTTCTGAATTCAGATAGACTTTCCCGTTTATCTCCTTCAGATTCATGCACAGCTCAATATCCTCAATGTCTGTTGTTTGCAGGGGCCAGCGTCATGCATAGGCAGATGCTTCCGTGGTCTGAGTAGGCAGGCACTCCTAGTGTTGTCTATGTAATGCCTAGTGAGGCATTCCTTCAGTTTAGAGTGTTGTTTTGGGGAAGTGAGGGTGGAAGTAGGGAGAGAGAAGGGCTGTTAAAATGCAAATAGGTTACCTGGGAGGGGGGTAACAAATGAGCTCATTAGCATCCATTAATCCTTTAATATGGATTAGTTTGCCAGTTAAGCCAGAAATATCCAATACACATTCCATTATCAGTAATAATAATGTAGCAGATGTTTGGGTCCCCCCCCCCCTTCTTTCTCCCACTCCTATTGATCAAAGTCATTCATGTAGGAGGATAGGGGAGTGGGGATGGCAAGAGAGAGGAACAGATACACAGAGAGAGACAGACACAGACAGAGACTCAGAGAAATAGAGAGACAGAGATGCAGGAGCAAAAAGATGTAGAGAGAGAGAGGCTTAGAAAGACTGATAGAGACACAGGAAGAAAGATGAGAGAGAGATAGAGAGAAAAGAAAAAGAGATATACAGAGATTAACAACATTCTTTTTTGAAAATTAATTAATTTATTTTTAGTTTACAACATTCAGTTTCACAAGCTTTTGAGTTCCAAATTTTCTCCCCACTTCCCCTTCCTCCTCCCCAAAATGGCATGCAATCTAATATAGGTCTGTATTTGTATTAAATACATTTTCACATTAGTCATGTTATAAAGAAGAATTATAACCAATGGAATGAACCACGAGAAAAAAAAAGGCAAAAAAGAGAGAAAGCAAATAGTGTGCTTTGATCTGCATTCAGAATCCGTAATTCTTTCTCTGGATGTGGATAGCATTTTCCATTATAAGCCATTTGGAGTTGTCTTAGAATCTTGCATTGCTGAGAAGAGTTAAGTAGCTCTAACTGTGTACAGTGTTCTCCTGGTTCTGCTCACTTCACTTAGCATCAGTTCATGTAAGTCTTTCCGGGTTTTTCTGAAGTCTGCCTGTTCATCATTTCTTATAGCACAATAATATTCCATTGCATTTATATACCACAGCTTCTTCAGTTATTCCCCAACTGATGGGCATCCTCTCAATTTCCAATTCTTTGCCACCACAAAAAGAGCTACTATAAATATTTTTGTACATATGGGTCCTTTTCCCATTTGTATGATCTCTTTGGGATACAGCCCTAAAAGTGGTATTTCTGGGGTGAAAGACTATGCACATTTTAATAGTCCTTTGGGCATAGTTTCAGTTGTTCTCCACAATGGTTATATCAGTTCACAACTCCACCAATAATGCCTTAGTGATTAACAACGTTCTTAACTCAGCACTTTAATTGGATGATCAGGGATTTTCTGAATGAGCCCTCCTATTTGGGGTTCAAAGAGACTAGAGGTGAATATTGTTTCAGAAGAATAAACACTTATTCAGAGATCTTTTCTGTTTTATTCTTTGAAAAAAACTGTGTGTGTGTATGTGCGTGTGTGTGTGTGTATGTGTGTGTGTGTGTGTGTGTGTGTGTATGTGAGTGTGTGTGTGTGTGTAATATGGTGCAGTGTAATGTGACAGCTTAGCATAGGACAATCAGAACTAACGAGAAGTGGATTGAACTTACTCTGGATGGTACAGGGCTCCTCCTCGCTTAGAAGTCTTTAAGCAGATTGAATGGTCACTTGTCAAGGATATTAGACAGCGAGTATTTGGGAATGAGGCAGCTAGGTAGGATAGTGTAGCATGCCAGGCCTGAAGTTGGAAAGATTCATCTTCCAGAGCTCAAATCTGATTTCAGACCCTTACTAACTGTATGACTCTGGGCAGGTCACTTAACCCTGTTTGCCTCAATTTCCTTATCTATAAAATGAGCTAAGGAAGGAAATGGCAAACCACTCTAGTATCTTTGCTAAGAAAACCCCAAATAGGGTCACAAAGAGTCAGATGTGACTGAAACGACTCCACAACCACCACATTTGGGAATGGGATAAGTTAGACGAGTTCTGAAGGTTCTTCTATTTCTGAGACTCTGTGGTTCTCTAAATCTAGTGACTGAAAACTGAGACCGCCTTACTTCTTTATTACGGTAAGCACTTAGTGCTCACTTATTTATTCTGAATAGGAAGTAGTGGGTAATACCAGGCACAGAATTTCTTAGTTTTTCTGAATAGAAATTTATGAGACTCAAGAAAATTCTCTAAAGTCTATCTGGGCCTTTTGTGCCATGAAAGGTTTCTAAACAAACATATAGTAATCAGCCTTTGCCTAGTATGAATCACAGAACAGATTATTTTTTATAATCATCATGAGATGGCTGTCTAGACAGTTATGGAGCATCAGGCACTTAACACAGAGAAGGAGCCCGGTCAAGCTCTGCAGCAGGGGTCTGATGTATTTTTTTGTTTTTTGTTTTTTTGGAGAGGGAAAAGCAGGGCAATTGGGGTTAAGTGACTTGCCCAAGGTCACACAGCTAGTACGTGAGGCTGGATTTGAACTCAGGTCCTTCTGACTCCAGGGCTGGGGCTCTATTCACTGTTCTACCTAGCCGCCCCAAGAAGGGATCTCTGGTGCCCGAGAACAGGGAGGAGGAAGGCATGCTGAGAAGCATGGAGGCCCCTCCTGTAACAGAGCTCGGGATTCTTCTCCCCCAGCAGATTGCAAGCTCTTGGAGGGCAGGGGCTATCTTCTGCCTCTTTTTGTATCCCTAGCACTAAGTGCAGTGCCTGGCACATAGTAGGTGCTTAGTTAAATGCTTATTGAGTTGGATTGAATTCCAGTCTTGACTCCTACATCCTTCTTGGTAAGTCTTGACAGCAACATACTCTCAGGCAGCCAGGTGACCCAGTAGGTACAAAGAGGATAAAGCAGTGAACCTGAACCCAGGAGCACCTGAGTTAAAAATCCAGCCTCAGCTACTTACTACCTATGTAACCCTGGATAAGTCACTTACCTGCTGCTCACCTCAGTTTCCTCAACTGTGAAATGGGAGCAAGGTTTGTTGTGAGGATCAAATGAAACAAAATTTATGAAGTCCTTAGAACACACTATGCACTTAATAAATCCTTCTAATTTTTGTTGTTTGCTATTCAGTTGTTTTTCAGTCCTGTCCTGCCCTTCATGACCCCATTTGGGGTTTTCTTGGCAAATGTCCTAAAGTACATTGCTCTTTCCTTCTCTAGTTCATTTTACAGATGAGGAAACTGAGGCAAACAGGGTTAAGTGACTTGGCTAGGGTCACACAGCTAGTAAGTGTCTGAGGCCAGATTTGAACTGAGGATGATGAGTTTTTCTGACTCCAGGCCAGAAGCTCTATCCACTTCACCACCAGGCTTCTCATTTCTGGTAGGGACTGATAGCAGTCCTTTCCTTCAGGCCACGTGTCTTGTAAATTCACAGGTTCATTTACTTTAGGTGTAGAGATGTACAAATTCTATGCTGGTCCTTGCAGGCACATGGACATTCCAGCTTTGTATATGGTAGGGAATAAGAGAATTCTCTAGCCCTGAGCCACCTGACTTTTGCCTACTCCCTAGTTGAGTCCTTCAATTGATGGCTATTTGTGAGATTAAAAAAAGAACACCATAATAACCGTAAATTTATATAGTACTTTATGGTTCACAAAGCATTTCATTTAAGTTGGAACATTGCATTTAGAGGACCTGAGTAAAGCCAGGCTCTGTTACTAATTCCTCGTGGAATCCAGAAAGTCATTTGCTCTTTAGGCCATAGTTATAATCCCCCGTGAAATCAGGGGTGGACTCGATGGTCTCTAAGGTCCTTTTCAGTTCTAAATCTATGATCCTATGATTTCATTTGAACTCCCATAACACTATGGAACAAATCATATGAATATTATTCTCTCTCTGTGTTACAAATGAAGAGGTTTGGGCTCAGAGAGCCAGTGACTTAGCCTTGTAGTACTATCCTAAGTAGTAGAGCCACAATCCTACTTAGGTTTTTTGTCTGACTCTTTCCTCTATAGTGTCTTTCAACTATACCTAATTCCCAGTTTTATTTAGGGCTCAAGTATGAGACGAATGCAACTCATTCAATGAGCATTAAGTAAGGCCCGCCCATTGCTTGAGAGTGACCCGTCAGGGTGGGAAGAACACACAATTGCCACCTTTCTGGTACTGGCATATCCCCAATGATGACTATCTGTTGATTTTATCCCCAGGTGAACACATCCAGGGTCATGCCATAGAAATAAATGTAGGTTACCAGGACTGGAATGGTCCTGAATTGTGGCAGGATTGCATTTAGCCTCTATCCCTGATACTCATAAACCTGGCGCTGATATTCTTAAAGACCTCCAGGAAAGGTGATACCACAGCCTCCCTCGATAACTCGTTCTGGGGCTTGGCAGCCCCTCCTTTGTCAGCTTTCAATGATTCTTTGATAGCACAGTGCTCACAGCACACTGAGACAGGAACATTTTCCAGATCAGAAATGTGTCACCAGGATGATACAAAGTATTCATGGGATGGTATTTACTTGAATCTACATTTCAAGGCCCACCTTTACTTGGAAAGATCCTGAAAACCTAAAGAAGAAAAGATCCAGGAGAACTTTCCTAGTTTTTTTCCTCATTTTGAGAAAGGAGAAAGTGAAAACCATGTCAGGTCATCGTGTAGCTAATTTATTTTTTTTTTTAAGATCTTAATCATAGGACCAAAGATTCTCAGCATTGGAAAGGACATTAGAAGTCAGTTTGTCCAACAACACCCAGCACACTTCTTTTTTTTTTTTTGGCTTTTTTTTTTGAAGGGGGAAGGTAGGGCAATTGGGGTTAAGTGACTTGCCCTAGGTCACACAGCTAGTTTTTTTGTGTTAAGTGCCTAAGGCCAGATTTAAACTCGGGTCCTCCTAACTCCAGGGCCTGTGCTCTATTCATTGCGCCACCTAGCGGCCCCTACCCAATACACTTCTAAAGCATCCCCAAGTGAGCATCCATTCTTCCCTTCCCTTCCCTTCCCCTCCCCTCCCCTCCCCTCCTCTCTCTTCTCCTCCCTTTCCTTCCCCTTTCCTCCCCTCTCTTCCCTTCTCCCTTTTCCCTTTTTCTTTTAAAACATTCATTCTTTTCTCGAACACTTCTAGATGAAAGGAACACTTTCCTGATGGAAACTCATTACCTCCCAAGAGAGACTATTTTGTTACTGAACATATCTGCTAGAAAGTCCAACCTTCCACTTATTGACCCTAATTTTGCCTTCTAGAGAGGCATATAATCAATTTAACATCATGACGTGAGAGAAAGGTCATGGTTCACTTAGCAACAAATTCTGACTGTAAGAACCCCTCTAATTTTTGTTGTTTGCTGTTTAGTTGTTGTTCAGTCCTGTCTCACTTTTTGTGACCCCATTTGGAGTTTTCTCGGCAAATATATTAAAGTGGTTTGCTCTTTCCTTCTCTAGCTCATTTTACAGATGAGGAAACTGAGGTGAACAGGGTTAAGTGACTTGGCCAGCCAGGGTCACACAGCTAGTAAGTTCTGAGGCCAGATTTGAACTGAGGATGATGAGTTTTCCTGACTCCAGGCCAGAAGCTCTTCCCACTTCACCACCTGGCTTCTCATTTCTGGTAGGAACTGATAGCAGTTCTAAAGGGAACTGTTCATAGAAAGAACATAATGGGTTTATTAAATAGAAAGTTCTTGGAATTTCAAGCCTCTGTTACTCTGAGCTTTACTAATTTCCATCATCTTCACTAGAATAATATTATACCTTGGGAATGATTGAGAAGGTTGATGCTAAGGGAATGAGACTAGAGAAGAAATTGAGGAAAAAAGAAAAAGAAAAACAAGAAATCCTTTGAGAGATGCCCAGTACCCAAGTTCCTTTTCAGTTTCTTGTGGGCCTCATTCCAGAGTTCCTGAATTCTCTGAGCTAATAAGAAGAATTGGAAGCTTTGTTTTTCTAGTCAATCAATCAATTTATCAATCAGCCAATCAGCCAACAGATGTTATCCTCATTGTTGAAGGGACAATGACTAGTACCCAAATTCTACTTAATCACAGAACATTGATCAATTTTCACAAAGATATAATAATAATAATAAAAACCTAACATTTCTATAGAGTTTACTATGTGCCAGGCACTGTGCTAAGTACTTTAACATTTTTATCACATGTGAGCCTCAGAACTGATGGGAAGAGAGGTGCATGTGACAAACGTGCTCACAGGAGGGAATGGAATCAAAAGTACATGAAAAAGACTGACTGTCACTTCCTCTGATAGGCTGATTAACACTACCTGGAAAACAAGTCAGACTGGAAACAGAAGAGGTTGCTATCTAGCTTTCTTTAAAAAAAAAAAACTAAATTTTTTATTTTTTAAAAAATTTATTCATTTTTAGTTTGCAACATTCAGTTAGTTCCACAAGCTTTTGAGTTCCAAATTTTCTCCCTCTCCCTTTCCTCTCCCCTCCTCGAGATGGTATGCAATCTGATATGGGCTCCACATATACATTCACTATGTAACTTTCAATACAACAACCCGGGGATGGAGATGCTATTATGACCTCCATTTTACAGATGAGGAAACTGAGGCAAATGGGTTAAGTGACTTGCCCAGAATCACACAATGAGAGGCTGGATTTCCACTCAGATCTTCCTGACTCCTAGTAATGCTCTATCCACTGTACCATCTATTTCATATATCTAGAAATAACAAATGGTTTCTCCAATATCTTGGGACATGGTCTCCCTTATATCACTTAGGTCTCTGGGGTAAAACTTAGTTCTGGGGCTCAAAACTTAGTTCATTTCCTATATAGCATTGATCTTAATAGCCCCTACCTCCTAGGGTTGCTGTAAGGATCAAATAATATATTTGTAAAACACTTAACACATAGTAGGCATTATATACATGCTATCATCCTCATCATCAGTCTTGCTAAGTTCAAGTCCAAAAGGAGCATGGGTACTTGGATGAATTCTCCTCTCAGCTTCCTCTGGACCAGATTCAGACTACTGAGGTCAGAGTTGGGAGAGCTGGTTCAGATTTTGAGAGAATTCACTTAGACCTTCTCTTTAGCTAATGGGAGCTTTATTGATGCAAAAGCATGAGGGCCTGAGACTTAGCAAGGAGCTAAGCAAAGGCACTGATATAGGAAAAGGATCAGACTTGCATATACGGAAAGCCATACAGCCTGTAGGATGATGGTATAATTTTAGAGTTTCTAATAATGGTTGGAGATTTAAGGACAGAATGAGGAAGATGGATGATACAAGATAAGAGAGACAGGGGAAATTTTATGATCCAGGATGGGGGGAGACAAGGAATTCCATGGTTCAGGACAAGGGGGAAGTTTTATGGTATTTCAGGATAAGAGACTTTAGGGTGCCTTCAGGTTATAGAATAAACTAGGGGCTTCACAAAATGCTGGAAAAACAACCCTTAATAGTAATTTTTAGCCATTAGGGCACCTTGGTATCCACATCACAGACAGTCACCTGCAAAGTTCTCTCCTTGCTCCTTGGGAGCATCAATGCTACACTGGCTTGAAATCTGGCCTGTCCTCCAAATCCCAACTACCTGTGACTTATTCACCAGATCTTTTGAGACCTCTAGGATTGGAAATTACACTCCCTTTACCAAGAATGGAAAAGAAGAAAGAAAAAGACCAAGTATTAAGGCCTGTTTCATGGGGTCCACAAAGGCTCTGAGGAAGAGGAAGTCCCTAAGGTTTTGCCTAGATTAGGCTGGTCTCTCACCTGGACACCAATAGCTAAGGACACAACAAATAAGAACCAAGGAACAAGTGAGAGAAAAGAGGAAGTGACTGAAGCTGATAAGCCTTTCTGAATGCCCGTGGAGCCAATCAAAGTGCTACCTCTTGGAAACATAGTTAGCTGATTGGAACCAGTTACAGCCTGGCCATGTAGGCTTCGTGGTTGGTTTTCTCTGGCTCATCTTCCAGAGGCAAGCTTCCTGGCTTCTTTACGTGGAGAAATGCCATCTCAGGTGTTCCACTCACATACCAGATCCCCATTTACAAATATATCCAAAACAAACAGAAAGACAGTAATTATAAATAAATACAAGACAATGAATACAAGGTGGTTTGAGAGTGAAGGAGGGGAGGGCAGTAGCAGTTAGGAGAATTAAGAAAGACCCTGTAGAAAGGAGGTCTCGTTTCAACCAAGTTTTAATTAATCAGTTTCGATGTTTGTTGTTATGGGGCAGCCAAGTGGTGCCAGTGCACAGAGCACTTGGCTTGGAGACAAGAGGACCCATCTTTCTGAGTTCAAGTCAGGCCTCAGGCATTTATTAGCTGTGTGACTGGACAAGTCACTCAACCTGTGGTTCTGGTCTGAACCAAGTCTAATCAATTACTCAATCAACCAGCACTTATTAAGTGCCAACAATGTGTCAAGACGCTATGCTAACTACACTAAAGACAGTTGCCTGATGTCTAATCCCCTTGGGGGAGAACTGAGGGGTCTCTTAGGATGATTTAGGGTTAGTAAATTCATGTACGTTCTGGGTAGTTCAGTTCTGCCCTCTATCTGGACCTACCAGAGCTAAAGACTGACTAGAAACAAAGATGAATGGAGATGCTGTCAGGCCCAATGCACTCAGTGCTTCATTGCCTTAGCACAGATGAAAGCTAAGAGCTCTTGAATGGAAATTGAAAGTCCTCGATTCCAGTCCTGCTTCTGCTTTGGAACTAGTGGTATGACCTCCTGGCAAGTCGTTTTTACTTCTCTAGACTGGATCCCTCATCTATATAATGAAAAGTATGAGATTAGATCTTCTTTTTTCAATTCTAGCTCTGTGAGCCTATGATCTTACTTTTTTCTTAAGGCATTAATGAAATATTTATCTAAAAATTTAAATTAAGATTTAAAAAATACACATGGCTCTCCTCACTTCTTCAAGATGGCGGCTCCCTCCAGTGGTCCAGACCACAACCCATCCATGCCAATGAATCCTGGCTGATCACAGGAGAGAGCCTGATGTTATGGGGGCCTTCCTTGATTCTTCTTAATATCATGAGGATATCAGTGAAACACACAGACTTTTCACAGATTTTCTCTCACTCTCACCCTATGACCAGTCATCTCTTTGCTCACACATTTTTGAAAGGAAATTCTTTACTCCATTTATTCATCATTCCCTACTTGTAACGAGGTTGAAATTTCCTCATACCTACCACATTCTTTATCATCACTCACTTGGTTTATTTCTTTTCAATTCTTTAGAGACTGAAGAATTCCTTGTCTCATAGGCACACCAAAGGTTAACAGACACACATCGGAGTTAAAAAGATGATCTTCAGGGAAAAATAGCTTGGGATCATCGAAAGAGTTAAACAGTTTCCCCAACACTATCCAACTCTCTATTCTCCGTTCTGGGTCCATCTGAAGGGCCTATATGAGATTTATGACTAGCATAAAGGGCTTCCCATTGAATGAGCTGCCACAATCTGGGCAATATACAGTTCTCATTCATTAGTTATTTCCTTTGTGGACTGTTAAACTACTCCCTTTTGGGTGATCAGGGATCCCACTGAAGAAGCTTAATAGGGATCTGGGTTCAATGTAATTAGCACCATGTTATTTATAGAGGGGAATATCTAGAGAACTTGCCTATGTACATTTGTGTTATATTTGAATATTATGGAGGAAATCCACTTTCTTATTTTTAAAGTATAGATATTTGTTGACCAAACATATTGTTTCATTAATGAAGGAAAACTCCTAGTGAGCAAACTTCCTTTACTGATGCATATTACTAGCTATTCTGCAATTTATAGTCTTGGAGTTACTTGAGGACCCTGAAAGATTTAGAAATTTGATCAGGTACATAGAAGTCTATATATGGTAGAGGGAGGACTTGAATGCAGGTCTTCCTGATCCTGAGGTAACTACATTATGCTGCCTTGATTTTTTTATGGTCTTATTCAAAGAATCCATGAATATTAAGAAAGCATTGCATGAAAGAGATTCATGTGTTTCACATGTAATCACAGCCTTCTGTTGCATAATGTATGTAGACATGCTCATTCTCTCTGGTATTTGTAAGTTTGGAATAAGAAAAAAACAATTGAAAATTTTAAAAGGATGAAAGGTTCATTGAAAGTGCAGACACACCTCAAGACATGATAGAATCTACTCTTTGCTTACAGACCATCCTATATCACATCCCACATCACATCCCTTTACTATGGGATTTCTAAATTTACTGTATTATTGCTTGTGATCAGAACTTCTCAGCAGACTTGGAGGTAATGCAAGACTCCTTTACCTAGCCACTACTTACTCCAAATATGAGCCACCTAGCCAGAGGCAGGCTGTGGATCAAAAGATCAGATCCTGGTTTCCACCAAATCTTTAGGATTTGGAAATGAATTCTATTCTGAAATATTCCAAGCTTTGATCTAGTCTGTTGTAAAGTATCCAGTAGTGGAAACACCAACTTCCCTTGTGGGTACATTTTCTTTTGATTTCAGTCCAACTCTGTTTTTTGTGATATTATTGAGCATGGAGAACACTAGCTCATGTTCAGCCACACACTGGAAGCCCCAGATCCACTCTCAGCCTTCTCTTCTTGCTCAAGCTAAATGAAGGAGGGAAGTTCCAGGGGGACAGAGTTTGCAATTAATATTTTTCAAATATCTCCCTTTAAGGAATGTTTGTATTTTATACACCATGATTTATATTGATTCAAGCACCCTTTGCTTAAGCACTCTGTTCACATTAGTATGTACTCCATTTCTCAATTTATCATCATCTTTACATTTAATTAAGATGCTGTCCCCCTTTAAGATCTCCAATTAAGTTCTTAAAAGCAGATCTCACTTAGAGAGCTATGTTTTATATTGGGTGTTCTTTCAAAGACTTTGTTGCAGGAACATTTTTTTATTAATCTCCTGTAATAAATAACATTAATTTCAGTAATGCCCCACTGCATCCCTGCCTCTTTTCATATTTATCATTGCCCTCAATTTATGCTCCTTCAAGTAGTTTTCCATTTGTGTAGCAATGCTTTCATTTACTGCACAGATCAATTTGAATTAATTTTGTATAAGTTCTCATTAATTGCTGCATCAAACAGAGTCTAGAAATACCCCATCTCTTGAAACTCGCTTTAGTCACTAATGGTCTGCTGGCTGTATTGTTTAATGATGATGAGGATGACAGCAATAAAGATGATGATTTTCATCATTATTTTACAATAGAAATACACTTCCTTGAGGGATCTGTTAATACTTCGGGGGTAGAGGAATCCTCCAGTCATCTAGAAGAGATATCTTTAGCAATATTTAAGTCAGAGGTCAAATGGCTGATTCTTTCTAACATCTATCTCCTTCCAAAGCCATTAGAACTTCTCCATGACTTTTTGGTGATATCTATTGTATTCATTGCATCATCTGACCTGGGAGACAGAGAAAGAAATATAGAAACTTGAAACTGAATCAGGCAATGAATGTGAACAAGGTGCATGGCACTGCCACAACTAGGGTCAGATGACCAGTGTTTTGTCTGAGGGCACCTAAATTTACATGCACATAGCAATAAAGAACAACTTGTTACTAAAGTAGCTTCTTGGGCTGGGACTGTACTGGGGAGGAAGGGAAGAGGAGAGGAATAGATATCCATGACAAGAAGTTACCCGAGTTCTAGAAGTAGTGTGTTATAATCCAACCCTCCTTAATTCCAGTGCCTTTTCTCTCTTAATTGTTTCCTATTTGTGTGCTTGTTGTCTCTCCCATGAGATTGGGAGCTCCTTGAGGGCAGGGGCTGTCTTTCACCTCTTTTTGCATCCCCAGCACTTAGTACAGTGCCTGCTGCATAGTTGGTGCTTAACAAAGTTAATCAACTGACTGAAAGAACATCGGATTTTCAGTAGGAACATCTCGGTTTGATTTCTACCTCTCCTGTTTACTAGTTGCATAAAATCTGGGCAAGTTAACAAAATAACTAGTTAAAATAGGACTCTACTAGATCCCAGCATTGTTGATAAGACCTATCCATGAGCTACTATTATAACTAACTTCTTCTCACACTTAAATCAGTCTTAATTATGTTTAATTAATTGCTTGATTATTTTAATTAATTCCTTAATTAAGTTTTACACTATTTTTACATTATCAATTACAAAGTTGATTTGCTGCTTGTCACTGGTTAAAAAAAAATTGCTAGGTACAGCTGTGGAAAGTAGTTCTAATTTACTGCTGTATGGTATAAAGCAAACGTATTTAGTTAAATGGTAAAAATGACTTACAAAGTTACTTTGTTGATACCCCATCAAAGACTGTTACTGGGCATGGATGAATAGTACAGATGGATTGAGTGGTGATCCGGAGATTTCCTGTGCTTTGACCTTGGACCAGGACTGTACTTGGAGGGAGGTGGGGTTTGATATCCATGACAGGAAGTTGCTCCATCTCTAGAGACAGAGAGTCATAGCTGCAATAGTACTAGATTTAGAGTCAGGAAATGAGGATTTGAAAACAGGGGCAGCTGGTGGTGCAATGGATAGTCTGGGCCTGGAGTCATGAACACTTGAGTTCAAAGTCAGGTCTCAGACACTTAGTAGTTGTCACTTAACCTCTGTTTGCCTCAGGTCCCTCAACTGTAAAATGGGGGTAATAATAGCACCTCCTTTTGAGGGTTGTTTTGAGGTTCAAATAAGATAATAATTGTAAAATAACATTTAGCATGGGACCTGGAGCATAGTGGGTGCTGTATAAATGCTCATTTCTTTCCTTACTATCCCTGATAGTATCCCTGATATCCTCTGGGATCCACTTCCAGCATCTATAAGAAAAAGGATCTAGATTAGATGATTTCCAAGGTGTCTTACAACTCTAAATCCTAAGATTCCTTGAACCTTCTAGTTGGCAGCCCCAGTGTGCCTATGAGAGTACCTCTCTGCCTCCCCCCCGCCCTGCTCACAAATAGCCTGCACTCCTAATTACTACTACTAGGCCAGAGCCATTTCCAGGCCCCATACTGAAAAAGTACATAATACAAAAGGTAAATCTCTGGACTGTCTCGATATTCAAAGGATGGGTTTTTCCATCCATTTTTAAAAAACTTTTTTTTTTTTTAGGGTTGAATGACTTGCCCAAGGTCACACATCTAGCAAGTGTGTCAAGTGTCTGAGACCGAATTTGAACTCAGGTCCTCCTGACTCCGGAACCGGTGCTCTATTCACTGCACCACCTAGTTGTCCTGGGCTTTTACATCCTTGAACAGTTTTAGATCATTGAAAATAGTGTACAATCTCCCAAATGAGATGCATAAAGATCTCATCCTTCTGGGTCATGTTCATTATTCATCTCCATTTCCTTTCTGAGAGACACATATTTATGAACTAACTCAGTGGTCTTACCTGTCAAGTTGCAGATCATGGTCTGAGCAATATGTGTTATGTACTTTGTTTTCCAATGGGGATAATTAGGCTAATCTAATTTTTTTCTTTGTATTTTTAAAATTGCTGTATATTTTCCTGAAGAGGCTTTGTGGTATCTTGGGGTCTGATGCAAGGTAGAATATCATCTGTGAATCTATTTGGAGAATGTTACTACCAATAGAGAATCTATTTTTAGAAGGCATTTAATAACCATTTAGTGAATTCATAGTGCAGTGGAAAGAGAGTTGAACTTAGAGCCACAGGACCTGAGTTTGAATCCCAATTCTGCCATTTATTCCCTGTTTGACCCTAGGCAAATCACTTAACCTCTCTGGGGCTCAGTTTCTTCATCTGAAAAATAAAGAGGCAGGATTAGATAACTTCTAAGGTCCCTCCCTTTAAGTGCTAGATCTATGATTCTATGAACTGAACTGACAATCCAGGATTTCTTCTATGTTCTTGGCAAATACTTAAAAACTGAAAGAAGATTCTGTTTTTCAAATACAAAGGTGACAGTAGAGGACAAACACTTTCACCTGTTTTTCCATAGATGGAGTCGTATCTGGAAAAGGGAAAGAATCATATGCATTCCTCAATTCTGTTCCACTTATGACCTATGGTATGAAATTTTTAGATGACTGGAGGAGGTTAGTTAGGGATGCAGCTTCTGGGAATGAAACAGCGTAAAACTAACAAATTCATATGGGGGATTTATGACCTCAACTTAATTTCATATAAAAGAATCATAGAACTGTTAGAGATCCACTCCATAGAACCTTTGGTTTAGGGGTCATGTTAGCAAATTCGGCCCATTGTTCTCAGATAAGTCTACACCAAGACCATTCCAGGCTGATGAGTTTCTTCAATAAAGACCACCCCAGTGCCTACCCCCAGGTAGAAGACTGTGTAGCAGAGGTTCTTAATCTTTTATGGCTCATGGACCCCTTAGACAGCCTAGTGAAGCCTATGAATCACATCTCAGAATAATGTTTTTAAATGCATAAAATAAAATACATAGGATTACAAAGGAAATCAATGATATTGAAATACACTTATCAAAGATACATATATATATATTTTTAAAGTCCATGGATTCCAGGTTAAGAACCACTGCTCTACAGCCTTTCCTAAGAGTCCCGTTTTAGGTCCTAACAATATCCACTGTGAGGGATTCTTTTTTCTTTCTAACACAGAATCTTTATACTTAATTCACTACTACAGGTGATCCATGATTTCCATCCACACAGGTGTTCCTTCTCCTGAAACTGATCAAAACCTTTCCATTCCTTGGCCAATGAACTTGGGGAATACATAGGGTCAGACTCTTTATCAGCTTGTGGCCCCTCCTTATGACGAACCTTTTGGAATTTCAACTGATCTTTGAATGATATTTGATTGTTAGGCCTGCTCTTGAAATCTTCTTGGCTTGTTAGGATGACAGGATCATATACTAAGACCTTGAAGGGACCTTAGAGGTCCCCAGTCCCATTCTTGCATTTTATTTCATTTTTCTGATAGATTTTTAAAAAATCTTCTTTTATTTTTCTCAATTGTATGTAATATTTTTAAAAAATCTGTTTTTTTTTTAATTCAGAGTTCCAAATTCTCTCTCTCCGTCTCTTCATCCCCTCCCCTTCCTTTGAGAAAGCAAGTAATTTGATATAGACTATACATATGCAGTCATGAAAAACAAATCTTCATATTAACCATAGTTCAAAAGAAATATAGACAACAAAAAGTAAAAATGAAGAAAGTAAAAAAAAAGTATGCTTTGATCTGTATTCAGATTTCATCAATTCTTTCTCTGAAGGAAGATAACATTTCTCATCATGAGTTCTTCAGAATTGTCTTAGATCATTGTATTGCTGAGAATATCTGAGTCACTCACAGTTGTTCATCATATAAGATTGCTATTACTGTGCACAATGTTCTCCTGGTTCTATTAAATTCACTCTCCATTGGTTCATATAAATCTTCCCAGATTTTATGAAACCATTCACCTAGTTATTTCTTAGAGTACGATAGCATTGAATTACAACATATACCACATCTTGTTCAACAATTCTCTAATGGATGGACATCCTCTCAGTTTTCATGTCTTTGCCATTACAAAAAAGGGTTGCTATAAATATTTTGTATATAGAGGTCTTGTTCCTTTTTCTTTGATCTCTTTGGGACATAGATCTAGCTGTGGCATTACTGGATCAAAGGGTATGCACAGTTTTATAGCCCTTTAGGCATAGTTCCAAATTGCTCTTCAGAATGGTGGGATCAGTTTACAACTCTACAAACAGTACATTAAAGTCACTATTTTTGCTGCCAGGACTAGCCGCAGCTGGGGCTTCAGGAGAGTGGATCAGCAGCAGCTGTGGCTGTTTCCAGAATTATCAAGCCATAGGAAACAAGGACTAAGTGAAAGGTCAGTGGATCTCAGCTAAACTTAGGGGAGAAAAGTGGTCAGGCCAAACTGCGTCCAGGGGAAGGAAGCAGCAGAAGCAGTGGCCTCCAGATGCCTCCTCTTAGCTGCTTCAGAGCTCCTGGCCTGCAGACTGCAGGGGGGCCAAGCAATTGTTCAGAGGCCAAGTGCTCTTGCATTGAGTGGCCTGGATCTGGATCATGGTCTTGGGTGGTGGTCCTGGGGTACATTTTCAGTGAGCCAAAGCTGGTGGGGGCTGCAAAAAAATGGCATCTCCCTAATAGCTCTGGCAGCTGGGAAAATCCCAGTGATTTGGGACAGAACTTTCCCCTCTGGAAGCAGAGTTCCACAGAGCTAAAAAATCATTGACTGGCCAATATGAACAGGCAAAGGAAGTAAAGTAAGAACAGCAACCAAACTTGAGATTCCTTCTTTGGGGACAAGAAGGATCAAAGCATGGAACGGGAGGAACATAACACAGTCAGAACTCCCACGCCAAAAGCTTCCAAGAAACATGAAGACTGCCTAAAAGCCATAGATCAGCTTAAGAAGGATTTTGAAAACCAAATGAGAGAAGAGGAAGAAAAACTGGGAAGAGAAATAAGAATGATGCAAGAAAATCATGAAAAAAGAGTCAACAATCTGACTGAAGAAAATAACACTTGAAAAATAGATTAACTGAAATGGCAAAAGAGGCCCAAAAAGTGAATGAGGAGAAGAATGACTTAAAAACTTGAATTTTCCAGATGGAAAAAGACTCTCAAAAACTTTCTGAAGAAAATAATTCCTTCAGAATTAGAGTGGGGCAAATGGAAGCAAATGACTTTATGAGAAATCAAGATACCATTAAACAGATCAAAACAAATGAAAAAATAGAAGGCAATGTGAAATATCTCCTTGAAAAAAAACACTGACCTGGAAAATAGATCCAGGAGAGACAATTTAAAAATTCTTGGACTACCTGAAAGCCATGATCAAAAAAAAGAACTTAGAAAGTATCCTTCAAGAAATTCTCAAGAAAAACTGCCCTGATATTTTAGAACCATAGGGCAAAATAGAACTTGAAAGAATTGACTGATCACCTTTTGAAACAGATCCCCAAAAGAAAACTCCTAGGAATGTTACAGCCAGGTTCCAGTCCACAGATCAAGGAGAAAACATTACAAGCTGCCAGGAAGAAACAATTTGAATATTGTGGAAACACAATTAGGATAACCCAGGATCTAGCAGCTGCTACATTAAGGGACTGAAGGGCCTGGAATATGATATTCCGGAGATCAAGGGAGCTAGGATTAAAACCAAGAATCACCTACCCAGCAAAATTGAGTATAGTGTTCCAGGGGAAAATATGGTCATTCAGTGAGGTGGAGGACTTTCAAACATTCTTGCTGAAAAAACCAGAACTGAAAAGAAAGTTTGACACTCAAAGACAAGAAGCATGAAAAGGTAAACATGGAAAAGAAATCATAAGGTACTTATCAAAGATGAACTGTTTACATGGCAACATGGAAAAATGACAATAGTAACTGATGAAATTTTTCTCAGTATGAGGATAGGGGAAGGGAATACAAATGTATATATACATATACATACACATATATCTATATAAGAGGGTTTATATATGCATACAGGCACATATCTGAGTATATGTATATATGAATCCATAGAGGGCACAAGATCAATTGAATAGGAAGGGACAATGCTCTAAACGGTGAAATCCTGAGGTGGGAGAAGATTAGAATGACAGGAGCCAGGGAGAGTCAGAATGGGGTTAATCATCTCATAGAAGAGGCAAAGGACAATTGTTACAATGGAGGGGAAGAACAGGAATGCAAAAGGGAAAGGGTCAACCTTACTCTCACTGAATCCGGCTTAGGGAAGGAACGACATAAACTCTAAACTGGGTATCTTACCACACAGGAGAGTAGCGGGGATGGGGATGAGAGGTGGGATGACAGAGGGGAGGGCAGGGTGCGGGGGAGGGTTGATGGA
>CM053582.1:223292380-223331021 GCA_028627135.1 Pseudochirops cupreus
AGGCATTCTTCTCCTCACTGGCTTTTTGGGCCTCTTTTGTCATTTGAGTTAATCTATTTTTTAAGGTGTTAATTTCTTCAGTCAGGTTGCTGACTCTCTTTTCATGATTTTCTTGCAACATTCTTATTTCTCTTCCCAATTTTTCTTCCACTTCTCTCATTTGGTTTTCAAAATCCTTCTTCAGCTGATCTCTAGCTTTAAGGCCATCTTCATGTTCATTAGAAGCTTTTGGTGTGGGAGCTCCAGCTGTGTTGTCCTCCTCCTGCTCCTTGCCTTGATCCTTCTTTTCCCCAAAGAAGGAATCTAGGGCTTGGTTGCTGTTCTTACTTTGCTTCTTATGCTTATTCTTATTCATGGTTGGTCAGTCTGTGATTTTTTTTTTTAAATCTCTGTGGAACTCTGCTTCCAGAGAGAAAAGCTCTGTCCCAAATTTCTGGGGTTTTCCCAGCTGCTGGAGCTCTTAGGAGGCTACTGGGTCCCTTCCCCACTCCGGCTCACTGAAAAAAAAAACCCAGGACCAACCCCCAAGACCACGATCCGGATCCAGGCTGCTCAACCCAAGAATGCTTGGCCTCTGAATGATCACTTAGTCCCCCTGCAGGCTGCAGGCCAGGAGTTCTGAAGTGGCAGTGTGGAGACGAGTGCAAAACCTCCGCTTCTGTGGCCTCATTGCCCTGGAGGTGTTTTGGCCAAACCCACTTTTCTCCCCCAATTTCAGTGATACCCACTAACCTAATTCTGGATACTGCCATAGCTGCCGCAGATCCACTCTCCCAAAGCTCCAGCCAGGGCTCAGCTCCTCTTGTCCAGCTGCCTCCAGGGTAGAGTCGCGGTTTCAGGCTGGGCTGGTTTCAGCTCGCAGGGCTGAGATGGTTCTTTGTAGCCAAGCTGACTTTAGTGGAAAGTATATTTGTGTGCGTTTTGGAGTTCTAGAATTTGTTTAGAGTCATATTTTATGGGTATTTTGGGGTGGCTATGTGAGAGCTGTGATATGTTGCTGCTCCTATGCCTCCACCTTGGCTCTGTCCCTCAACTAATTTTTAAATTGAATTTCTAGGATTCCTTAAATATACCATCGAATCATCTGTGAATAGTTAATAGTTTTGTTTCCTCATTGTCTATTCCAATTCCTTCAATTTCTTTTTCTTCTCTTATTGCTATAGCCAGCATTTTCAGTACAATACTGAATGAAATGGTGATAATGGGTATCCTTATTTCATACCTGATCTTATTGAAAAGGCTGCTACTTGTCCCCATTACACAAAAGGCTTTCTCCTAGTTTTAGAAAGACAGTACTTATCATTTTAAGGAATGATCTTTTTATTCCTTTGCTTTCTATTGTTTTTAATCAGAATTGTGCTATATTTTGTCAAAAGCCTTTACTGCATCTATTGAGATAATCACATAATTTTTGTCGCTTTTGTTATAGATATGATCAATTATGCTAATAATTTTTTTAAAATATTGAACCAGTCTGCATTCCTGGTATAAATCCCACATAGTATATGATCTTGTAATAATATTACTTTAATTTTTTTTCTAACATTATTTAAAAATTTTGCATTAATATTCATTAGGGATATTGGTCTACAGTTTTCTTTCTCTGTTTTTGTTCTTCCTGGCTTAGGTATCAGTGCCATATTTGTGTCATAAAAGGAATTTGAAGGACTCCTTCTTTGCCCATTCCAAATAGTTTACATAGTATTGGAATTAATTATTCTTTAAATGTTTGGTGGAATTCGCTTGTGAATTCATTTGGTCCTCATGATTTTTTTTTCCGTAGGGGAAGTCATTGATGACTTGTTCAATATCTTTTTTTTCCTAAGATGGGGTTATTTAAGTATTTTATTTCCTCTCCTGTTAATCTTGGAAATTTAAAATTCTGCAAGTATTCATCCATTTCACTTAGATTGTTAGATTTATTGGTACATAATTGGACAAAACCAGTTCCTAATAATCACTTTAATTTCATCTTCATTGGGGGTTTATTCATCCTTTTAATTTTTGATACTGGTAATTTCATTTTTTTTCTTTCTTTTTTTTGAATTAAATTAATCAATGGTTTATCTGTTTTATTGTTATTTTCCCCCCTAAAAGCAGCCTCCGATTTCATTTATTAACTCAATGATTTTCTTACTTTCTATTTTACTAATCTTGTCTTTGATTTTTAGGATTTCAATTTGGTGTTTAATTGGGGATTTTATTTAATTTATTTTAGTATTTTTAGTTGCATATCCAATTTATAGATCTGTTTTTTCTCTAGTTAATTGATGTAGATGTTTAGAAATATAAAATTTCCCCTAAGTACTGCTTTGGCTGCATCCCATAAATTTTAATATATTGTCTCATTGTTGTCATTCTCTTTAATGAAATTATTGATTATTTCTATGATTTGTTTTTGATCCACTCATTCTTTAGGATTATATTCTTTAGTTTCTAATTAAAATTTCATCTCTATTTCCATGCTAATTTATTAAATGCAATTTTTATTGCATCATGGTCTTTTTTAAAAAATCAAAAAACATTTTATTTTCCCCCAATTATATATTAAGAAATTTTTTTTTAGCACTCATTCTCACAAGATTTTTGAATTCCAAGTTTTTCTCCCTTCCTACCCCTGCTTTCATCTTCTGAAAGTGGTAGGCATACATTTGAGAGCTGTGGTCCTTTTCAGAGACACTTGCTGTAAAGATTATTCCCCAGCTTTCTGGTTGCATTGGTTTTGTTTGTACAAAAGCTGCCTGTTTACCTGGGAATATGCTGAAGCATGGCCAGTGCTGCTGGCTGGTGGCTGCCTGTTAGCCTGTTACCCTTAGGGTAGCCTGTTTGCCCAGGGCTGCACTGAAGCACATGGTGGTTCCTGAAGCAGGAGCCTGCTGGTTCCCCTGGCTACGCTAAGGCATGTGGTGGTGGTAGTGGTGGGGTAGTCCTAGTATTGGCATCTGCCTGCTTCACCACACAGGGGTTCAGGATCTCCTGCTGGTTTGCTGAGGTGGGGCTTGCTGCTGGCTTGCTTGGATGCTTCCTGTCCTGATCTGTGCTCCCCTTTCACCCGAGTCAGATAGACCCTATTTTATAGTTGTTTGGAAGTGAGCATAGGAGAGTTTTGGTGGTTTACTGCTTGCTCCACCATCTTGCCTCCTGGAAGTCCAACCTACATCATGGTTTTAAAAGGATGCATTTAATATTTCTGCTTTTCTGCATTTGGTTGTGATGTTTTTATGTTCTAATACATGGTCAATTTTTGTCAAGGTGCTAAATGCATCTGAGAAAAATGTATATTCCTTTCCATTCCCACTCAGTTTTCTTCAGACATCTACTGTAACTAACTTTCCTAAAATTCTATTCATCTCCTTAACTTCTTTCTTGTTTATTTTATGACTAGATTTATCTAGTTCTGAGAGGTGAAAGTTGAGTTCCTCCACTGGTATAGTTTCACTGTCTATTTCCTCCTGTAACTTATTTAACTTTTCATTTAGGAATTTGGGTGCTATGCCATTTGATGCATATATGTTTAGTATTGATGCTATTCCATTGTCAACAAGAACTTTGTTGTTGTTGTTGTTTGGTTTTCTTTGCTTTTTAGAGGGGGAAAGGCAAGACAATTGGGTTAAATGACTTGCCCAAGGTCACACAGCTAGTAAGTGTTAAGTATCTGAGGCCAGATTTGAACTCAGGTCCTCCTGACTCCAGGGGCGGTGCTTTATTCACTGTGCCACCTAGCCACCCCTTCCACTATGCCACCTAGCTTCCCCTTATTCCTTTGTCAATGATGCTTTTTATCAAAATGTAGTTTTTCTGCTTATCTCTCCTGCCTGTGCTCTGATCTTTGCCTAGGAAGGGACTTTGTTCCCTTTTAGACACAAGTGCTAGTGCTTCTCTTGGCCTTCGGAAGTTGCAGGCCCAAGCACTCCTTTCTGCATTGGAACCAAGACTAGGGTCTCTGCTCCCTTGTGAGTGATCATAAGCACCCTTCTTTACCCAAGCACTATGACCAGGGCCCTTGCTCCCCTGTGGCTGCAAGGGCTTGTTCTTTTCTTCATCCTGAAACCATCACCCAGAATTGCATATGGGCTATGGAACAAGGTCCTGAACTCCAACCCAGCAAAGGGTCCTATTTCTGACCAGTTGTCTGAACCCCTTACAATCTGTGGGCTGAGATCTCCCAAAGCTACTGCTGCCACTTTGGCAACTACCTCCAAGGCCTGGGGCTGACATTGTTGCCTCATGGCCTGAGATGTACTACTGTGCCCTGGTGTGATCACCACTCTGGGGTGATGAATCTTTTCTTCCAACCACCTTGTCTTGGCTTGGAAAACAGTTTTACCCTGATCTTTTGTTGGTCCTGCCCCTTCTGAATTACCAGTATAGGAATATGGGGCAGGTGAATCTTCATATTTCAGTTTAATTTTCCTTCTTCAGTGGCTGAAAAAAATTTGCTAGCTCCTCTCCTCTATGTCTCCTTCATATGTGAAAAAAAACTCACATCCTTTTTGATAGGCCATATTTTCTAACCCTTTAATCATCCTTTGGCTGTCCTCAGAATTTTTTCTGGCTATATTTTGAAAGAGCTTGAAGAGATGCAGTCAAATCCTCCCTCTACAAGTCAAATAGGAGGAGGGAGAATTAGGTGAGGGAAGGTGCAGAAGGGGGTGGGGGGGGGATAATGTTTCGATTTAAGCATTTCTTAGATTCCCTAAGGAGACTATGTGCTAGCATGGAATGGGGCCACTAGAAAGATGCCAGCGCTGGAGAATGAACGCAGCACAGAAGCCAAAAAAGCTGATTTATGAAGAAAGATAAAAGGAAATGAGTGTATTCTCACTGGGGAAGAGAGAAATTCCATGTGGCATTAATAGAATGAGGCTACGTGATGAAAGGGAGAGATAAAGCTGATAGACACTTTTCAAACTCTGAAGAAAGCTTTAGTCAGTCAGGGAGAAAATCTGAGAGAGGAAGTTATATGTGGGATGAGCCACTACAACCACTGCAGTTCAGAGACCTATGGGAGAATTTAACAGGGAAGATGATTCACCAAAGTGTCAATTACGTTACAATTATTTCTGGGATTGTGGAGAAGGAGGTGTTGAGGGGGTGATGGGTTGGTTAAGTGGAGATGAAAGAACAAGATCTGGAAAGTGGGATGAGATAAAATTTAGGTGATAACAAGACACTTGAGGTTGTACTGCCTGTGGTAATTACTCCCATAAGGAGATGTCAGTTTTCAGGGAGAGGGTGGATTGTGGAGATGGAGGGGATGGGAAAGGTCAGGGACAGAGCAGGAGGGATTTGGAGTAGATATTTGGAGTGAACAAACTATGTTTCCACCAAGAGGTATTATTTGTCCTTCTTTCAATTTGACTCTCCATCTTCTATCTCTGTGCTTAGAATACATTCTCTCCTCTCCTCCACCTATTAGAACTCCTTAGTTTCATGAGGATCTGGTGCCCAAACTAAGTTGGGCATCAATATAAAGAACCCCTTGGAGCCAGGGGGCCACTAGGTTGCCTAAAAGGCGGGTAAACTAGCCCAGGTAAGAAACGAACAGGTCGAAGTTCCCCTACTGATCAGCAGTGAAACTAGTCCATGAGTAGCCCCTATGATCCCAGCCTGGGCAAGAAGGGGAGACCAAGTCTTTTTTTTTTTTAAAGTTCCTATTTTCCTTCCACGCTCAGCTCACATGCCACCTCCAGGATTTCCTGATTCCTTCAGTTCGGGGATTCTTAACGCTTTTGGTCACGGACCTTCTTGGCAGTCTGGTGAAGTCTATGAATCCTATTTCAGAATAACGTTTTTAAATTCATAAAATAAAAAACACAGGATCACAAAGAAAACCAATTACATGTATTTAAATACAGTCTTTAATCATGTGCAATCTAGAGGCAGGTCTAATAACTGTAATGATTTTGAAGTACTGATATATTGAAATATAATCTTCACTTGTGCAATCTAGAGGCATGTGTAATAACTACAGTGATTTTGAAGTGGTGATACATTGAAATACAATCTTTAATCGTGTGCATTTTAGAGATAGGTCTAATAACTACAATGATTTTGAAGTAATGATGAACATGAATGATATTTCAAGATATCTGCAACAATTACTACGGGATATGAAAATATTTGTGGTTTCTATTGATGACAAAGTGGCAGATGCTACTAATACAACCGTGGTTTGTTGCATCCATAATTGAAGGAAATGCTAAATTTCAGTTAAAAGGTAGTGCAAATAAAAGATATAATTTTTTCTCCCATCTAAGTTCATAGATTCCCCCCCCCCCCCAAATCTATTCACAGATTTCTTGTTAGTCTGTTAACCCTAGGATAAGAATTCTGCTCTAGATAAAGTTCACTCTTTCCTCATATAATCATGCATTCATTTATTTGGCAGAAAGACAACTCAGAGTCCAAATGGTAGTTCCCTCATTGCTGCTGTTGAGAATAGATCTGCAAAAAAATGTCAGCAGATCTTTTCCAGTTCAGATCTATTTGTGATCCTTCTAGTTTGATCTGTAAATGCTCTTGGGAATACTGCTTTAGCTACCTCTCAGCCAAGCTGTCTGTTGTCAGTGAGCTCAAAGGCTATTTAGGGCAAAGAACAAAATTAATACCTAATTAAAGCAACAATAAAGAAGAAAGGACACTATAGTCAAATGATTCTGAAATGACTCCTATATCAGTAATAAGTTATTTCTTGTTTAGGATAAGCTATAATTATCTGTTACCTTATGCTTGTTATAAGTATTGCAAGTGAGGTGCCCAAGCTTCCCCAAAGGTTGCCTTTGGGTGTGGAATGAGTTTCATTTTGGGGATGTTGGGTACTTGGCTCAGTCAGCCCTTTCTGAATCTTTTGCATGTGTGTATACATAATGCACATATTTTTGTTTATGACTGGACTTTGGATTTTATTTGAGTAAGAAATTCCCCTTCTAACACATAGCAGGAACTACTCTGTCATTTATAGCATTATAGGTGATGTAGATAGAGTACTGGGTCTGGAGTCAGGACGACCCAAGTGCAAAACTGGCCTCAGACACTAACTAGCCGTGTGACTGTGGGCAAGTCACTTAGCTTTAGTTTCCTCACCTGCAAACTAGGAATATTATTGGTACCTATCTTGCAGGGTTATTGTGAGGATCAAATGAGATATTTATAAAATGCTTAGCATTAATTAGCACAATGCCTAGAACATAGCAGGTTCTGTGTAAATGCTTATTTTCTTCCTCCCCTTCCTCCTTAAAGAGTTGCCTGAAAAACAAAACAAAACAAAATCCCCCCAAAGAAACAAAAAAAGGGGGCAGCTAGGTGGCACAGCGAACAGAACACTGGCCCCAGAGTTAAGGGGACCTGAGTTCAAAATCAGCCTCAGACACTTGATACTTACTAGCTATGTGACCTTGGGCAAATCACTTAAGCCAGATTGACTTGCCTCCCCCTACCAAAACAAAACACCAAACCAAAACAAAAGGTTTCCTGAGGCACTAAGGGGTTAAATGTATAGCCCAGGACCACCCAGCCAGTATGTGTCAGAGGCAGGATTAGAACCCAAGTCTTTCTGCCTCCAAGGTGGACTCTACCCACTATGCCATCTGCATCCTATATATACGTATGTTAACAACATTTTTATTGGCACTCCTTTACCCTACTATGTAGCACTGTGCCATGTTTTCTTAGATGCCTATATCATGCCAAGAAGATGGCAGAATATGGACAGTGTAGCAACATGTTTCTCACATAGGACTGTTAGAAAACAATCTATAGAGACTTGCTTCTTGTAGGAACATCTGATAGAACCGCGCAAACATGAAATTCATCTGGGAAGAGGTCTCCTGTGCAATTTGTTATGATGCTGTTAACAGGAAAACAAATTGTGCTGGTGTTTCCAACTGCGTAGTGGAGATCAGAATGTGAAAGATGTCTTCTTCATAGGGTACTGTCACCACTTCTGTCTTTCCTAGCTGACAAGATGGAGAGTGAGTCCCGGCAGGAGAGCTCTGCTCATGGTGACTCATGGTGTCCTATCACATGGTTCAGCCATGGGCATGCTCTTGTAGACATATGCTTAGAAGCAGGAGTAGCTCTGCTTTTGAGTATTCCAGCAGGATCACAAGGGGCTCACTTCCTGGTCTGCCTTGGGTTACAAAGCTATCCCCAGGCCAGAGTTTATGGCTCTCTTGGGTCTCTTCTTAAAAAAAAACACCACACACACACACACACACATATATATACATATATATATATATATATACATATATATACACATATGTATATATATGTATATGTACTTAATTAACAAACAAAAGGAAAAGGAAAAACTAACACACACACACACACACACACACACACACACACACACACACACACACAAATGCATAGCCAAACAAAATAAATTCCCATATTGGTCACGTCCAAAAATGGATGTCTCGTTCTGCCTGGAATCCTTACCTCTCTGTCAGGAGAAGTGGTTAGCGTGTTGCATCTTACATTCTCTGAAAGTGTGGCTGGTCATTGAATTAATCAGTTGCTGTTGCTGTTCAATTGTTTTTCAGTTGTGGCTGACTCTGTGACCCTATTTGGGGTTTTCTTGGCAAAGATACTGGTATGGTTTGCATTTCCTTCTCCAGCTCATTTTACAGATGAGGAAACTGAGCAAAACATGGTTAAGAGATTTGCCCAGGGCCACACAACTAATCAGTGTCTGAGGCCAGATTTGAGCTCAGAATGGTGAGTCTTTCTCACTCCAAGCCCAGTGTAGTATCTCCTGCACCACTTAGCAGCCCTATGACCCCTTTATTCTGCACTAATTTATACAAGTTTACCCAGATTTCTGTGAGACTACTCTTCATTTCTTAGAGCACAATACTGTTCTACCACATTCATGTACCATAATTTTTTCAGCCGTTCCCCAATTGATAGGTACTCCCCTTAGTTTCCAGTTCTTTGACACCACAAAAAGAACCGATTCTTATCTTTAGGAAAACGTTCAGGGTCTCAGACATGACGTCTCTGAGTAATCTACAAGCTTTTGGTTTCTTTCATTTCTTGATCCTGATCTATTTTCTTTCTTTTTGTTGTTTTTATTTTTTATTATGCATCACATTATTAACTAATAGAAATACTCCAGATACACAGAACAAAAAAGAGGATTGTATGTGAAACCATGAGCTTCTACATTTTATATGTAGTTTATTTTTACATGTGGCTACATATCATTTATTTCAAAAGCACATTTAAAATTAAACAAGGTAGTAACAAAATTGCTTTGTTTAGTTGTGCCCCTCTGAACTTACCTTTGTGTTCTTGTGTATGTTTTAAAATTTTTTTGATGCTCTTTTTTTGGTGATCTCTTCCCAGGAATTTCTAGGAACACAGTTTTGCCACTTGAAGGAATTTTAATAGTTATTGAGTTCAACTTCTTCATTGGACAGATGAGGAAAATGAGAATCGGAGAAATCAAGTGGCTCGCCAAGGGTCACATAGCTACCAACTGTCTGTTGAGTTGAGTCCTCCTACCTGCAGTATGCCGCTCATTGTCTTCTGCTCTGTGACAAATTAGTAAAGAAACACAAATTGACACACTGGCCATGAATAAAAATGTATATCTCATTCTTTGTGTTTAGCCTGTCACCTCTCTGCCAAGATGTGGGATTCATGCTTCATTATGTCCTCTGAAATCATGACTGGTTATTGCATTGACCAGAGTTTTGAAAAATATTTCAATTTTCCGCCTTGCCATATTTCCCAACATAGTTGTCATCATCCTTCCGGTGTGCCAAGTCAAAGTTATTTAATATTAATACAACGATCAGGGTTTTTAAACTTTGCTTTGTGTCCATGTGCCTCTTTGGTAGTTGAGTGAAATTTTAGGAGACTTTTTCAGAAAAAAAATGTTTTTAAATGTTTTAAAATGTTTAAATGTTTTAAAATATGATATACAGGATTGCAAAGGAAATCAATTATATTGAATTTCAATCATCCAAAGTGTTAAAGAAAAGCAAAACAAGTCCATAGACTCCAGGTTAAGAACCCCTGGTATGGATTAACTGATTTTGGACAATCTTATCAAATTCTTTATGGAATTTCTATTCATAAGTTGCAAATTACCTTCATTGTGGTCTGTTTGCTGATATTTGTTCTGAGTACCACAAGGTAAAATGAATGAGAATTCCTCACAGGAAATAACAGTTCTTGTTGCCTTTGGACACCTGATGGAACCATCTGCTCCATTTTTACTTATCTCCCTGAAAAAGTCCATGAATTGTCCTTCCATTGAAGCTACAAGTCCCTTATGGCTTCTAGGTTCATTTATGTAAGAATGGATATAAAATCTGGTATCTCCAGTAGTGTGCAAACTTGTTGATGACTGGGCAAAAAATTGTGCATTAAGGGTACTGTAGTAGCAAGCACCCTAGTACTCTCAGGATGGCTTGCTAGCACAGGTTCTTTGACCCACTTTGCTAAAGGAAAGACAACTTTTAAAAGGGTCAACAATCTTACTTTAATTACATTCACTAGCTCAGGGAGATCAACACCCTGAAAGTAGAAAAATACAAAGAGAGAAATTAGCACAGAGATTCAACAGACAGGGTTCCTACTGTCTGAACAAAGTAATACAACCATCTACATATACCACCAGATTGGAAGAGCACAAACCTCTGAGTAGTGGAGGGGGAGGGTGGAGGCTCTTAACAAACAGCTACTGAGAGTCCTGTCCAGGGAATCAAAAGGTCCTTTTCATAAGTGAATACCCAAAGCCAAATGCCAGCCTCCCAGAATATAAAACAAAGACTTGGCCGCTGATTGGTTCATAGCCAGAAGGCAAGAAACCTACTTGACTCAGCACAGCCCTGAATTATCAGGGTTCAAAGGAGATTAATCCTTCAGATGTTTACAATTTAGCCTGAGTCTAGAAAACTGAACTACAGAAAAACAAACACCAAAAAATCCCACTTTGCTTATGCTTATAGGTACCAATAGCTCAATTGATTTTTGTAGATGCTTTCAGAACTGTGTGATTCCTTAAGATTGTCTTTTTGCTTTTCTACTACTCTAACTAATTTGCCCCTCTATGCAGCAAGGAGCCACTCAGGACTGAGGGCTTCTTGCAGTTTCTCTTGCTTCAGGAATGACCATGACTAAAAGTTGCCTAACTTAGAAGCCAAATTTCTGTCTGTAAGTGTCTCCACAAATGACTACACTAGTCTTCAGAGGGCACACACAGTCATTCTGTCCATATGTGAAACCTCTGTAACTTAGAAGGGCATACCAGAAGTATTATTCCATTGGCATAGCCTTTGAGAACCCAGTGGAACCACATTCATTCCATGGTGGAGTACAGAAGAATGTGGGGAGAATTCCCCTATGATACTATTCCAATAGTTCTTTCCCTGGTGCCACCATTTGTCAGGGGCCCTTGACAATTTCTTGACTCCAGCTCTATATTATCATCAATTATATCACTTTACAGGTTCTCACTAGGTTTGGTTAGTCAGAAATGCTCATCAGAAAAGAGCAGAAGATGGTGCTCAGTCCTATTCTGTTTAAATATACAATGTTCTTTACTCAAACTCCATCCTTTTTACATTCACTTTAACTTCCACATGGATTCATAGTGTTATAACTCAGAGCTGGAAGGGATTTTAGAAGTTGGCTAGTCAAAGCTCCTTATTTCACAGAAGAGGAAACTAAGGTCCAGAGAGAGGAATGATTTGCCCAAGATTCCATCATAGTGTGATTCAAGAATTGGGTCCATGGCTCCAAAGTCAGCACTTGACTGCTTCAGATAATGGTATTATTGATTTTATACTTTTTGTTTTTCTGAATGAAATTTCATTCTTTTTTAGTGCTTTTCTAATTATCTATATGCTCTTTCATCAATCCATTATCACTGATGATAAATCACAAATTCTCAAAGGTTAGGGGGTCATAAATAATAAAATTTTAAAGTTGCAAGAATTCTTAGAGGTTAACTAGTCCAACTAGCCCAACTTTCCTCTTTGTTGATTAATGAATGAATCAAACAACGAATGCGCATTCATTAATCTATGTTATTAGAAGAGATTTAATTTTTTCCTTAATGAAACAATTTCTAGTCCTAAGGAGCTTACATTCTAAAGGGAAAGAATCTATATATCTATATGTATGCCTATGCCTATAGCAATATCTAGATCTATATGTCTACATCATCAATGTCTATCTGTCTACCCATCCATCTATCCATCCATCTATCCATCTATCTATCTATCTATCTATCATTCCAAAAGTCTTAGTGTAATTTTAAGCAATTAAAGTTGAATTGTGTGGAGAGAATCATACTTCCCCCTGCCCCTTGAAGTCAGGAAGAATTTAGTTCATATCCTACCTAATACATTTATTAGTTGTTTGACCTTGGGCAAGTCATACTATTAAAACTTAAAATTACATTATGAGCTTTGAGACTCCCTGTACTTATGTTTAAGTATATGTATCTGTGTACTCCCCCCAAATTCCCGTTTATGTGTATATGTATGCATGTATGTATACAGAATAAATTTAATTTAAATACAAGATAGTTCGGGACAGGGCACTGGGGGAGTGGGAGGGCTACTATGAGGTAAAGGTAAAGAAAAGGAGAAGGCTAAGTATACAAAGGCATGGAGATAGAAGATAGAGTGTCATGAATGAGGAAAATAGTGAAGACCATTTGGGCAGATCTATAGAGTTGGGAAGGGAAGTTATACGTAGTGAGGCAAGAAAGACAGGTTGGCAGCCAGACTGTGAAAATTTTAAAATCCAATGGAGAAGTTTATATTTATTTTGGAATTAATAAGGAATCACTTGAGTTTATTGAATAGGGGAGTGACATGGTCAGATTTCTGCTTAAGAAAAATAACTTTGGCAACTGTGCAGAAGATGGATTGGAATAGGAAGAGACTTGAGGTAGGGAGGGAGGCCATTTAAAATAGTCTAGGCAATGAGTGATGGGGGCTTTCGCTAAAATGGCAGCTATGTGAGTCTAGAACAGGGGTTCTTAATCTGGCAAGGGCTTCTTGGAGAGATTTCAGAGGGTTCCATGGATTTGGATGGGGGAAAAATGACATTTTTATTTTAATATAATTCAATCAGTATTTCATAATTAATAATTAATACTTCTTTAATATTTCAATATAATTCAAAATAATTTCAAGATATTTGTAATCCTATGTTTCTTTATTCTATGCATTTAAAAACAGTATTGTGAGAGAGGCTCCAAAGGCTTCTCCATCCTGCCAAAGGGATCTAAGACACACACACAAAAGGTTAGGAACTCCTCTAGAGAGAAAGGGAAAATTAGAGAGATGCTAGAGAGGTAGAAATGACATGATTTAGTAAATGATTTGATATGTGGGATGAGGAAAAGTGAGACATTAAAGATAAAACTGAGGTTATAAACCTGGAGACTAGAAGAAGGGTGGTGCCTCTAAGAGCGATAGGGAAGTTCAGAAGAGGAGTGAGTTTAGGAGAAAAAATAATGCACTCTGTTTTGGAGAGAATGAATTTGAGATGTATCTTGTATATCTAGTGGGTATGATCATGTGGGACTGAAGCTCAGGGGAGGAATTAGAGCTGGACATTTAGGACTCTGAGTCACCTTCATCGTGATGATGATTAAGCCTGTGGGAGATGATGAGGTCACCAAGTAAGAGAGTATAGAGGGAAAAAAGAGGGCCCAGGATAGAGATTTTGGGTATACCCACCATCAGTGGGGGTGATATGGATGTCCTCTCCTTGAAAACTTCACTTGGTAGAAAGCTTACCATCCCAGAAAGAAGCCTATTTATTTTTCATGCAGCTCTCGTTATCAGTGTAGCATTCCCTCTGGTTTACTCCCCAACTTTCTTTACAAGTTTGCAGCCTGAGTTCCCAAGGAAGCTACTATGCTTGGATCCCCAATATAGTCTCTGGGCCACGCTTCCACTATTTAATAGTTTTGTGATGTGCTTCCCATTAATAATCAGCTAGTAGACAATTTTTTTTAGCCAAGACATGTATTAAGATGGCGTAGTAAAATTAATAGCTCCAAAACCTTCCACTCAAAAACCTGGGGTGTGTCCAACAAATACAAACATATGTGGAAAGAGTGGGTTGGTACATAACATACACTAGTAGAAAGGTACAAGTGTAGGATACTTGTGGCAAGACAACTCATATTTCCTGGTACCACAGTTACTAGAATTCCTTTATTTCCCTGTAGAGTCCTTGCATAGCTCTTCTTGGGTGCAGTATTTCTGCTGGGTGAATTGCTCAGCTGAGCTACTAGGGTTTATTCCTGTCTATAGTCAGCTCTTTTCTCTGCTGCCGTGGGTCCCCTTTCTTTTTCTCTCTCCCTCTGTTTGCTCATTTTCCCAGCCAATTACTTGACTTTTTAGCTCTTTGTTAAGATAGGCTTCCACTTCCAGGATGGAGGGCAAACTGTCCCTGGCTTCAAGGGTTTTGTGCAGCTGTTTTCAGAGATACTTTTAGGCACCTATAAATTTTCAGCTCTTCCAAGGTGGTATGATCAAAGGAGAGGTGTTTACTCCTCTCCTGGTCTGTGCTCTGGTCTACGAGTGACCACAAGCACTCCTTTTTGCCTTGGTACTGTGAGGAGAATTCCCTCTCTACTGTTGCCACAAGCTTTGCCATGCCAATGCTCCTTCTCGCCCCAGGACCACCACCCAGGACTGTGATCCAGATCCAACATGGGCAAAGCAAGAGAGTCCTGCCTCAGCACCAGAAAAGAGATGCTTGTAATCTATTTCTGACTAGCCACTTGATCCCCCCACCACATGTGGGCTGAAAGCTCCAGAAGCAACCATTACCACTGCTGCAGCCTCCCCTGCTGCCACTCTGGGGCCGGGGTTGGACCCTGCTCCTCTCTCACCCAGGTCTGACAGACCTTTCCTACTGACCTTCTAAGTTGTCCTTGGTGTTTTTGGGTTGAGAAATCTGGAAACTGCCACAGCTGCCAGTGATTCAGTCCCCTGAGGCCTGCTCCAGCCTGTCTATGCCATCATGGTCCAAGCTGGACTGTGCTTTTCTCTCAGACGGGGGCAACAGACCTTTCCTGTCGATATTTCAGGTTGTCTTGTGCTAGAAATTTGCTCCACTATGTCATTTTATGGGTTATGTTGCTCTAGAATTTGTTTAGAATAATTTTTTACAGTTATTTGGAGCAGATTGAGGGACAGCTCAAGCAAGTCCCTGCTTTTACTCTGACATCTCGGCTCCACCCCACCATGGGTCCATTTCTTGAAACTTCTCTCTCCGTTGAAGGACTTGCCATCTTGTTTTCTTGTCTATGTGGATTGTCTCTGCTCCATCAGCTGTGCCTTGATCTCTTTTGGAGCAACAGACTTTCAAACTATTTGATGAAACATCTCTCATTTTCTACTGCAAGATACTATGGCTGATGGGGTGGGCAGATGAGAGAAATCCCTTACCCCCCTGCCAGATCTCCTATTACCTTTTATATGTGTGGTCTTAATTTTAGAGTTAGTTTAATGCCTTGTTACCACTTTAAAATCTCATTATCTCTGACTAAATCCTGTGACTACATCAACTGAGCTGATGAATAGGAATCACTTTCCTCCTCTTCCCTTTCATAAGGGAGTTAGGTGGGAGAGTGAATAGAGTATTGACTTGGAGTCTGACATCTAGTTCAATCCCTTGCTGAAAAAGAAACCTCTCTCCAACATTCCTAACAAGTGGTCTTGCAGCTCTTGCTTAAAAATCTTGGGTGATCAGGAGCCTATCTATTATCTCCCAAAGCAGTTGATTCTAGCCTTCTAACACTTTTAGATAACTGGGTTGGGAAGTTTTTCTTTATGTTGAATCTGAATTTGTCTTCTTGGAACATCTACCCATCCTTCCTAGTTCTGACCTCTAAGGACAAAGAGAACTACAATTCTCCTTTCCACATTGCAAGAGTTAGGAATGCGCCACCCATGCATTCTGGAAAATCCATGTAAAATGTTTGGCCCTCTTTTCATAGCAGAGGAGAAGTCTGAATATTTTCTTTTTCTTTTTATGGGGTGTGTGCAGTAAAATTAGGATTAATTATTTGGTTATAGGTTCTGTGTTGTCTGCTGGCCTTTATGTATTATCTGTGGCTTCTGCAAAACTCTCTCAAAATTCCCATTTAATTTCTTGTGCCAACCTGTTATGTATCAAAATTGTGATAAAGTAGGGATAGCTGTAGATTAATGTCTTTTCTAAGTAATAGCCCTTCAAATATTTGAAGACAGCTAAATCTCCTTATCCCCACTTAAATTTTCTTCCCCAAGCCAAACATCCCTAATTCTTTTAACCAGTCTTCATATGCATGAACTTGGGGTCCTTCACTTTCTAGCTTATCCAGTATACTTCCTAAAATGTGGTGTTTATTACTGTTCACAATGTTCCTGATATAGTCTGACTCCTAGGGTAAAGTACAGTATATGAAGATGATTGTCTGTCTTCTCATTCCAGGAAGAAATTGGTCTTTCAATGCCACATGAGATGGAGGTTGTTCTCTTGGCTACTATGTTCAATCTTATGAACCCACATTACACCAAAACCCTCCAGATTCTTTTCAAATGATTTATTGTCTAACTAAGCCCTGTTTAGCCTGTACTTGTGTAGTGGAAGACTTTACATTTTTATCTATTGAGGGATACAACAATAATACTTTATTCTTATTCCAATAAAGCCCAATGACCCATGTTGTCAAGACTTTTTAGAATCCTGACTCTATCAATCCAGTATGTGCCTCATATATAACAGCTTCTTCCTTCTCAAGCCTTATTTGGGTCAGATCTGGCCTTAACTGATAAATCACAGGGTTATAGCTAGTCTTAATAGTAATCACTCTTCCTTATTATTAAGTAAAAATAAGGACTGGATTTCTGTTTTCACTGGTATTTGGAACTGCCAGATGAGAAAATTCCCTCTCCTAATACAGGCCAGTATCTTTCCCTCATCTTATCTTTTATAGGATGATAAATGTAGAACTGGCAGAGACCTCAGAGATCATTGGATCCAAACTCCTTTTTTTAAAAACACATAAGGAAACTGAGGCTCAGAGAAGTCAGGCTTTGTAACCCAAAATCACACAGATAGGGCCTGAACCAAGTTCTTCCTAAGGTCAGTGCTCTAGAGTTGCCTGGAACACTGAGAGGTTTAGAGGCTGGACTTGAACCTTGGTCTTTCTGACTCTAAGGTAAACTCTGTCTACTATATTATGCAGCCTCTCATGCCTTGAATACTCCAGGCAAATAGTGCCTTACTATGCCAAAATAGTGGCACACTGTTGGCCTTTTCATGCTCCCTACTGCTGTTCTGGGTTTTACTGGTTACAAAGCTAACCATTTGAGCCACAATGTGAGCAAATTTGAACAAGGGCCAAGTAGCCCTTGATTAGTTAGGTGGCACAGTAAATAGAGCACTGGGCCTGAAGTCAGAAAGACTCATCTTTCTGAATTCAACTCTGGCCTCAGACACTTACTAGCTGTGTGACCCTGGGCAAGTCACTTAATCCTGTTTGCCTCAGTTTCCTCATCTGTAAAATGTGCTGGAGAAGGAAATGACAAAAGTATCTTTGCCAAGAAAAACCTAAATGGAGTCATAAAGAGTCAGGTGTGACTGAAAAATGACTAAACAACAACAATAAGTAGTCTTTGGTTTTGAGGGAACTATGTGTTCCCCATGCCAGGAAGATCTCTAAGGGGATGGGGTATATGTGCGAGGAGCAGGAACTATTCTGGGCAACACCTCTGTTTCTACCCTAATTTTAAAATTTGCCTCAAAATTTAATTTTGCCCAAACTTAATTGCCTAAATTTAAAATTTGGTCAAATTTAATTGCTCACAACAATAACAAGTAAATATGATAAATAATATAAATAAATATAACGTATAAATAACATATAATAAAATAATGTATTGAAAATCCAGCAATAATTGCTCGTATTAAGGTTCCAGCATGCCTTGAGACTTAGCTCTGCAAACTCCTATGTCTTATAACAGAGTGCTGGCCCACTGGGTAATATCTACTGTACCTTCTATTACAGGAGGGGCGATTAGTGATTATATGTCCTACTCCCAAAGCCCAGTGTTTCTTCTGTGTTGCTTCAGGCCCTCTTGCTGTCCTGGATGCTCTCCTCCATTCCCACTAAAGCTCATTTGTCTATGTCCTTCTTAAGACTGGCATCAGAGCTGACCCCAGTAGAGAAGTCAACAGAACGGTCTCCTCCTTTGATCTGGGCACTATACTATGCACAAAGCCTAAATTGGCATTTGCTTTTCTTGATGACATGTCACGCTGTTGACTCATACGGAGGCGCCAATTCACCAAAACCTCAGGTCTCTTTCAGTCATTAAGTCAAATATCCCCACTCTGCACTTAGGCAGCTGATTTTCTTAAACTGCCTGAAAGACTTCAACTTTATCCCTATTAAATTTCATCTTCCTATTTTTAGCCCATAGTTACAGCCTGTTAAAATCTTTCTTCATCCTGATTCCATCATCTGTATTTTGGTGACCTCTCTCAGATCTGTGTGGTCTCCAAATTGGATAAGCATATTCTCTGTATCTTCATCTAAGTCATTGATAAAAATGTTGAATAGGTCATGACCTAGAACAGAGCCCTGGAGCCCACCTTCAGAGCCCTCCCTTGAGGTTGACATATGTTAACAGCATTCAGATACAGTTGTTCAATCAGTTATAAATCCACCCAACTCGACTATCATATGGTCCATATTTTTGTCTGTCTGTATTTTTTTTCCACAGTGATATCATGAAAGACTTTATCAAGTGACTTAATAGGAATCTAGAGAGAATATACTTTATAGCACTTCCTTGATTTCCTTGAGTGTTATGATAGCAAAAGAGCACTCATAGTTTTCTTGGGCAATTAAGTGAAGTAGTAGATAGAGAGCTAGCCCTAGCATCAGGAAGACTTGAGTTCAAATTCTAGCCTCAGATACTTAAGTAGATATGTGATCTTGTACTAGTCACTTAAATCCCTATTTGCTTCAGAGTCCTCATCAGTAAAATGGGGTTAATAGTAGTACACACTGCCCAGGATGTTTGTGAAGATCAGATGAGATATTCGTAAAGCACTTAGAACAGAGTAGGTACTTAATAAGTGTTTGTCTACTTCCCTCCCTTTTTGTATAGTGCCCAATGCTATAACCAAGAACTAAGGGCTAAGGACACAGAAGGTTCATTTTAATTGAATATGAAAAGACCTTTTCCAGGTGTGAAGGTAATGTAGCATAGGGGAAAGAGTAGGGGAAAATAGAATCAGGAAACCTGGGTTTAAATCTTACCCCAAATATTCTCTACAATTCACTTGACCTCTCAGATCATCAGTTTCCTCTCCTATAAAATGGGGATGTGAATATTGTCATCACCTACCTCATAGGGTTGTATGGGAGATGGAACTATTAAGAGAGATCTTAGGCTTCTGGCTTCCAACTTGGAGAGAAAAGGCTCTTGGGGCCACCTCTCTTCTCCCAAGCACCACACAGGTAGGCATAGAGCACTGAATAATCACTCTCCACCCAAGGGTGAAAGTCTTACTCCAATTCAGAAGTGTTGTTATTGGTACCGTGACAAAAGACATTGATATGCCAAGGAAGGACCCTAACCTGGAACTTAGAGTATTTGGATTCTAGTCCCCTCCAAGACTAAGTTTGGCTTCCCTAGACCAAGTATTCTGATCTATGAAACAGGGGAGGGGAACAGGTCACTGGATTAAATGATCTTTAGGGTGACATTCTATGAATCTGAATTTCTTGGAATAGAAATCATGTTTAACTCACTGGGGGCAGGAAACCTGGATTTTCTATGAACTCTTTACATATTTCTCGCCTAGAAAATGCCCTTCCTAAACTCTCCCCAACACCTCTATTCTTATCCTAATTTTAAAATTTGCCTCCAAATTTAATTTTGCCCAAATTTAATTGCTTAAATTAAAATTTTAATTGCCCAAAGTAACAGCAAGTAAACAAACAATAAAATAATCTATCAAAAGTCCAGGATTTGGAAGAATAGGTTCTTCCCCTTATTTCATTTCATTTCATTTGAATTAAAAGAACTTTTTTTTTTAATCTTTGTATCTCCAGAGCTTAGTACAGGGCCTGGCACACATGAAATAGGAACTTGATAAATGCTTGTTTAATTGAATTGAATTGCTGCAAAAATACATAGATAGCAACAATAGCTAGAATTTATGTAGCTATTTGGGGGTTACAGTTTGCCAATAGCATCTAGGCTGGGGAAACATTGTTGTTCCCACTTCACAGATGAAGAAAGTGAGTCTTGGAGAGGTGCAGTGATTTGCTTTATGCAGATGTTGTGGTGAGGGACCTTTTTAAAGTTCCTTCCCTCTCAAACATTCTCCAATTCTCTATTTACATCACAGGTAATTCCACACCTAGGCCCATAATACAGAAGTGAGGGAGGGAGTCTTCAGAGGGCTGATTCACCACAGACTCATAAGACTGCTGACCTGAGCACAAGGCACTTGTGCCAGAAGTAGAAACACACACGTTCTGTGGCTCTTCCTCCGGTAATTCTTTCCTCCTGCCAACAAAGGGCTGCCTCCCACACGCCCCCGTAGGAAGAACCATCAGAAGTGCCCTCTTCGGAGATGAAGGACAAGGGTCGCAGAGGGCGGATTGTAAGAGTTAATGAGATAGTGTTTGTTAAGTATTTTAAGCTACATGGAAGAAAGATGCTTTATAAATAGAAAGTATCATAACAAATTCAAAGGGTAAGTACATTGATAGCCTTTTCCACTTCCTAAAATTTCTGATGTTCCAAAACAAAATTATTTTGGGACCACATCTATTTTAATTCAATGGATTCTTCTTTAAACACGTTCCATGGGCACAGAAGTAATCTTCTGCCTGCAAGTGCTGGCTTTTTCCATTGTAAGAGAGGACGAACCAGCTCTGGTTTCATGTACCTTGTACAAAAGTAGAACTCCTAAAAACTGCCCAGAGGCTGGCTTCCTCATTACTGCCCTTACCTAGTGCAAGGGTGTATTTTGTTTCAGGTTTTTAATAGTATTTCTTAAGAAGTCACCCTTTAACTTGGGACATGTGTGTATGGAGGCAGCCATTTGTCATCTTTCAGTCCTGGAAGTTACACACACACACACACACACACACACACACACACACACACACTTGTAGAGGATCAACACTGTATTTCTAGATATTTCTTTTGCCTTCCTTCCAAACTTTAATCTACCACCATATTGAAGAATTAAGAAGTTTAGAAGGTTTCTAATAAGAAAGTGGCATTTAACTTTTTTATTTTGGTGATGTGGTTTGGTAAATTTGGGTGGTTACTGACCTGTTCTGGGCCTTCAAAAAATCTGCTGCCTCCTTCATGTAGGGTCCATAATTTTTACTTATCAGCAACCCTATTCCCTTTGTGCCAAATGCTGAAGTCAGACAAATGGCTCAAATTCATCGCATCTCCTGTTACTCACACTGGGATTAGCACATGAACTGACTCAATCATAGTTTAGAGGTTTAGCATGTCCTTCTCTCTTACCATCCTGGCTGGGGTTATGGCTCTGCAAGCAGTTTTCTTTTCTTTTTAAAAGACTGAAACACAAAACACAAAACACTTTTATTACATTGTGTACATGTTTCTCTAATATTTTCTGTGTGCATCTCCATGTCTGTTTCTTCTCTAATCTCTCTATTATTTTTCTTTCCCCTCTCCTCTTTTCTTCCTCTTCCCCCCTTTTCTTCTTCCCTCCCTGCCCTTCCCCCTCATTCTTCCTTTCCCTTTTCTCCTTCCTCTCTCCCCTTATTCTTCCTCTCTTTTTCTCCCTTTTTCCTTTGGATTTCTCCACTCTCTCCCCTACTTACTCCCTCACCCCCAGTCCCCAACTTCCTAATTTCTATCAATTATTTCAAACCTGGCCTAGAAACTTTTCATGCCTCCAGTGGCCTTTTCTCACTGGAAGCCCTCAACCCCTACAGCCTTCTCCTCTGATTGATGAGGTCCTCCTCAAAAAATCCATTTGGGGAAGCACATACACAAGCCATGTTCACTTCAATCCTGTTCTAGCCCACAATTCCCTGGACTGCTCTGCCTTGGTTCTTCCAGCTCCATTTTATGTATTGTCTCCCCCATTAGAAAGCAAGCTCCTTGTGGGCAGGAATCATCTTTCTTTTTGTTTGTGTTTGTGTTTGTGTTTGTATTTACAGCTCATAATATAGTACCTGATGGATAATAACCACTTAATAAATTATCCATCCATCCATCTATCTATTTATCCATCTATCTATCCATCTATTGATCTATCTATCTATCCATCTATCTATCTATCTATCATCTATGCAGCTAGGTGGTACAGTGGATAGAGCACAGGGCTCAGAATCAAGAAGACTCATCTGTGTGACCCTGGGCAAGTCACTTAACCCTCATCTGCACTAATTTCTCATCTGTAATATGAAGTAGAGAAGGAAATGGCAAAGCACTCTAATATCTTTGCCAAGAAAACCCCAAAAAGGGGTCATGAAGAGTTGGACATGACTAAAAATGATTAAACAACTATCTATCTATCTATCTATCTATCTATCTATCTATCTATCTATGTCTGTTATAGTACCATATATGAGCTTACTTCCCCAATTCACTCTGCATTGACAGGTTGGATCTGTACAGGAGAGGTGGCTTTATTGAGTTCTAAAGGTATCCTATTGTGTAGAGGTTTTCCTCCTGACCCTGTAGCAAATAAGCCTCTACTGGTGTGCTTCCCGTTAACAATCAGCCAGTATACTCACTTAATTTTTTAGGAAAGGCATTTACTCAAATGGCACAGTAAGGAAAATAATTAAAAAGCATTTTTTCCCATCCTGGGGCACAGTATTGCACAAATATGTAGAATTCATGGGAGTGGGAGGAGAGTGGGAATGACTTTAAAGTCTAAGGGTAGTAAGGTCCATGGGTAGGGAATACAAGTGGCCAAGGCAACTCATAATTCCAGAATTGAGGGACCTTGATGCTCTTTTGTTCTCTGGAGAGTTTTCATGAAGTTTACTGTGAGATTTGGTGTTGTTGAGAGACAAGTCAATCCACTGTTCAGCTGGGCGGGCTTCTCAAATGGCATGGCATTTCAGATGGATGGGTCATTCTGTTGCTAGGATGGATTGAGAGATCACTTGACTTTGGAGTTGGCTCCTCACTAGTCTTAGATGCTGTTGAACTGAGCCAGGCAGGTCCCTTGACTGCTGGACTGAATTGGGCAGGTTATTAAGTCCCCGTCCTGCTGTTGCTGGACTGGTTCAGACAGGTCCTCTTGCCATTTGGCCACTACTGTTAGACTTGGCCAGGTAGGTCACTCAGGCACTGGGTTGCTCCTGCCAGGCTGGGCTAGGCAAGTGTCTCAGCTGTTGGGCTTTTCATATGGCATGGTGTCTCTGTGGGATGGGTTAATCCATTGGACTTGCTGGGTTTGTGATTCAGTGGGCAGTTAGTTGCAGTCTTCATCACCTTCAGCCTTTGGGTTAGTCAGCTATTATGACGCTTTTTTCAGCTGATGTATTACCATGCTCTTTGCACCAAGGGCAATGACCTTTAAGCTAGGATTGGGGGAAGCCTTTGCTCTTTTACCCCCAGAGTCTCAACTTTTCAACTCCAGGCTCTTGACTTGAGAAGTTCCCAGAGTGGACAACACCACCCCATGGGGGGGGCTGGAAAAATGCAGCAAGGCGCAGGTGGTAGTAGCCTCAGGTGCATTTGGGGGCTGTTGAATAAGAATAAGGGGGTAGTGGAAGCATAAGGAAAGAAGAAAATTTTGAAAAACTGTTCATACATGTTTCATCTGTTGTGTAACAGAGTTAAAGAGTGATTACATTATTTTTTAAATAAATACAAAAAATGCAAGTTATAACCTATCAGTAGCCAAGTCTGCCAACAGGTCTTAACAAGCAAGTGTTGGCAAGCAAGCATGTTGTGCGTTGTTGGTGAGTCCAGCAAGGCATTGTCAGGAACATATGCATGTAATGACTTGTTTACAATAGATACTATGTAGTTACATGATGCTATATTGCATCATCAAATTTTCACTGCAGGAAAAAACCCACAAATTTATAATACATTATTAAATTTAAGATGTGGCATTTAAAAATATTTATATAATTTTTTGAATGACACAAATTTCAAAACAAAATAAAGCATGTTAAAGTGTTAAAGATTTCCAGTAAGACACTGAGTAATTTTTTTTTTAAGTGGATGGTAGGCCAAAAAGTTTGGGTCTATCCTCTCTTGTTCTATAGTCCTTCCTAGTTCAGAGGTGACTTTCCTAAGTGAGGGATACCACCCTCACTGAGTGTAACCATCTACTTATACTTCCCGGATTCCAGTTGGGTCTTATTCAGAAGAGTGACTGGGACCAAAGGTATTGAAGCAGCCTGTACTTCAGGACAAATTTGTTGTCTTGCTGGTCTTTTCATATGAAGTTGAGCTTCCTAGGCTTTCTGAGTATGTGGAGTAATTTTTAAATTTCCTTGCTTCCTTGTTAGCCACCGGCTAAACTCAAACTTGTACATGCTTTTCTTGTACACACACATTCATACATACACACATGCATGCATACATACATACATGTTGTTTAGTTGTGTCAGACTCTTTATGACTTCATGGACCATACTATTCATGGAGTTTTCTTGGCAAAGATACTGGAATGGTTTGCCATTTCCTTCTCCAGTGGATTAAGGTCAATAGAGGTTAAGTTATTTTCCCAGAGTCACACAGTTAGGAAGTATTTGAGGCCGAATTTGAACTCCTATCTTCTTGAATCCAGGCCTAGTGCTCTATCCACTAAACCATCTAGCTGTCTCCTACATAATCCACAAGTGTTACATACATATATGAACATATACACATGTGTGTATATATATTCATATATACAAACATATATATATGAAAGAAGCATATATTTAATTTACCCACGTAGACTCTCCCCCCTTCCTCCTGCCCCCACACTCATATATACTTTGTGTGTATGATATGTATATAATTTATATTAAATATTCATTATAATTTTCTTTATGTGTAATTTATCTAGTCTTATTATTTTTATATATAATTTATATTTTTATATATACATATATGTAAATGAAGGCATATAGATACATTTTATATACACATACCTTATTCCTCTCCTTATTATTTCTTTTTCTTTCTTTCCCTCTTTTTTTCTCTCCCTTTCTCTTTATTCTTCCCATCCTCCCCACTACATTTACAATCAAATGCAGGTAGTGATAGATGGTGGGGTGGGTTTTAAGAGAGGGTCACCTGTTGAAAGTTCAAAAACTGCTTTTTCTTTTTCCCCCCTTTAAGGGCTCCTATTTAATGAAGATAAATTAAAATTTAACAGTGTTAATTCCATTGAATTATGAGCCTGATTAAGGTGTACAATCTGCTAGCAAAGCCAGAGGCCTGAAGGACAGCAACTTCTATGCTCCACAAATATTAATTCATGATTCTCAGTTCCCACAAATTCCAGTGACTTTGGCAAATTCCTTGCTGTGAACAAATTCTCAAAGGGCATCTTCCCTAGTACAAATGGTATGACTTGCAAATTACCCTGAATGAAGACAAAGCCCAATTTTCCATCTAGGCAGTGTAAATGCAGAGATTTGCACAATCATAGGGCAGATACAGAAATTTTGTAACCTCTATGTCTAGTGCAGAGAGTCCTTAGAATTTTCCATACGGTAATTCCCATGTACTGGATTTAAAAACACCTTAGGAGCAATTAAATGAAAAGCCTTATGGAACAAAGGCAGAGAAGGCAAGCTCAAGGCTAAAGATGAAAACAATATGGAAGGACAAAGATAAAAGACAACAGGCAGAACTTCTCCTTCCCTCCTTCTCTCCCTCCCTCCACCCCCCTTAAACTTTGAGCTCCTTCAGAGCTGGGATTATTATTACTGTTGTTTAACCTCTTTCACCCAGTGGTTTGCACAGCACCTGACGTATTTGTTGTGTTATTTCGGTCACATACATCTCTTCATGATCCCATTTGGGGTTTGTTTGGCAAAGATCCTGGAGTGGTTTGCCATTTCCTTCTCCAGCTCATTTTACAGATGAGGAAACTGAGGCAAACAGGGGTAAGTGATCTGCCCAGGGTCATACAGCTAGTAAGTGTCTGAGGTTGGATTTGATTTCAGGAAGATAGTGAGTATTCCTGACTCCAGGCCTGGAACTCTATCCAATTCCAACTAGAAGGGCAGCCACCTTGTTGCCTTCTATTAGGTTTGTAAAAAATGCCTGACTGCCTGACCAACTGATTCATTCTTCCAGTCCCCAGAGTGGGAGAGACATTGTTTTTTTTTTTAAAGATGCTTGAAAATTGAAAAAATAAAAATAGTAATTTTTTTTAAATAGAGAAAAAACACACACCCAAATAGTGCTTCCAGGAATATTTTTGTTTACATCTTTTTCTTTTTCTTTCAATAATCTGTTTTAGGGTATAAACTCAATAGTTGTGCTCACCAGAACAAAGGGAATGAACTTTTTTGTAGCTCTTATTATATAATTCCATATTGCTTTTGAAAAAGTGAATCATAATTCATTTGTTGGTTGGTTTTGATAAACTGCATTTTTTTTTGTCTTTTTTATCCTTTATTGCAAGGGATGGCTTGTTGTGTAGGAAAGAAATATAATTCAAAGATGAGGATGATAAAAGTAAATTGTAAAATGTATATAAATGTAAAAACTAAAGATGAATAAAAATCTTTTTTAAGAGTGGGGGGGGGAATATTTTTTCTCCCATTCGCCATTTAAAGAAAAAGCAAACATTAAATGTGGTAAAGATGCCAACCAGAAAACCAGATCAAATGTAGATAAAATGCTAAGTTATTCTGGGGATTAAAGGAAGCATACCTTGATAAAGAAATGAAAAGTGTTGGAATTGACATATAATCATAGCTCTTAGGAAAATGATTTCAGGAAAGTCATAATATACAGGGAACCTAAAGTTTTGTGGAAAAGATAAGCAAGTATATAACAATAAAATCAGTGAAAGTCAATTTAACAAACATTAGACACATCGTGTGGGAGGTGCAAAGTTTTGATAACATAGTTTTCCTATCATCTGTGAGCTTATATGTGCGTGTGTGCATGTGTGCGTGTGTGTGTGTGTGTGTGTGTGTGTGAGTGTGTAAGAGAGACAGAGAGATAGAAAAAAGGTAGGGAGTGAGAGAGGGAAATGAAGAAGGAGGTAGGGAAGAGTGAAAGAGACTGAGAAAGAACAGAGAGAGGAAGAGGAAGGGAGGGAGGAGAGAGGTAGAGAGAGGAAATGGAAGGAAAGAAGGAAGGAAGGAAAGAGAAAGAGAGGCAGAGAAATGGTGAGACATAGAAAGAGAAATAGAAGAGGGAGAGAGACAGAGAGAGGCGGAGAGAAGAAAGAAAGAAGAGGGGAGGGATGGAGGTAGAGAAAGGAAGAGAGAGACTCAGATAACACCTACAAGGAGAGCTATCATATATCATAATATGTGGCAAGAAAGTAGCAGAGATAACTGGAAGAATCTCCAGTCAATTGGATGAGATTGCATAGAATGGACTTTTATCTCAAGGAGTTAGACATACATATTAGCCCCTTTTGGAAAGTAAATAATGACCTCCCATTATTGGTTCCCAATGACTTAGGGCAACTTCAAAGATGATTAATGACAGAGTTGGGTGTTTGGCTCATATGAGGGAGATCATCCTTCCTCTAGTTTATCATTGTGAAATGTGAAAGGGCTCCATTCCTTTTTTGAGCCCAGTATCTTTGGAGATACTTTCTTTACTTTGGATTTCCTGACTATACTGCAGCAATGACCAAGAAGGGGTTGCATTTTTCCCTCCCCCAACTACAACTGCAGAAAACCATACCCTTGGAAGAGAAGCACATTTCCTACCCAAGCAAACCTGAGACAGGATTTTTCCATACATCCCAGTTTCTATCTTTTGCCTTCTCATTTCTTTTTCTGAGCGCAAATTAGTTACTATCGATCTAGAGAATTGATGTTTCCAGCATTGGGGGTTACCCAATGGGTAATTGGAGAGATCCGACTGGTCACTAGACACCTTGAGCAAGAAACTTTCCTCAACCAAATGCTCCTTGAAGAAGAGAATCTCCAACAGGAAAGAAGATTCTTCAGTGCAAGAGCCTTCCCATACCTGGACAGAGCTAGATCATGCCCTCCATGATACTGGCTGTGAATTGCTCAGACAGTGCAGACTAGAATTCAATGGAAAGTGCCTATTAGCTATAATGGAATATTACTTCACCACAAGAAATGACAAAATGGACATTTTTGGAGGAAGCTTAGAAGACTACCATGAAGTGAAGTGAATGGAACCAGGAGAAAAATTTATACAGTGATGATGGCATTACAAAGAAGAACAACTTTGAAAGACTTTCAACCTCTACTGAACCATGTATATTATTAATTAGAGGTCGAAGTAATAAATTATTTTATTATTGAATAGAGGTCAAAGTCTTTTTGACCAGTGATAAACCATGATTCTGGAGGACTCAGGATGGAGTACACCACTCATATCCTGACTGGGAGGTAATGGACTTAAAATGTAGGAGAAGACATACATGTTTGGACATGGCCAAGGGGAGAATTTGTTTTGCTGGGCTATGTATAGTTATGATGAGAACTTTTTATTTTTTTATTGGTCAGTGAGGTTAGGGGGAAGGAAAAGTAGAAGGATGCTTGTAAATAAATTAAATACAAAAAAAGTATTAAAATAAAATAAATAAAAAAATAGAAATAACTATTTAGCAGTCCTCAAAAGGTCTTTACATTCCAGGGCAGTTTAATGTGTTTAGTAGACTATTAGTTTATTTTATGTTTCTCTATTTGTCTACATGGCACCTGTGAGTCTTTTGAATCTTATTCTATTTCCGTGGTAGGGGCATAGCAGGGGTGATCAGATATCCTGATCAAAGCACACCAGGTGGTTACATGTTATGTGAAGTCATGTTATATTAGGTGCAAGGGAAAGCTTATTGAAGGTGGAATCAGGGAAGGCTTTATGGTGGAGATGGCATTTGAAATAGGCTTTAAAGGTTGATTAGTTCAATGAGTGAAAATAGGGAGAAAGACATCGCAGGCAGAGACACAATGAGCCAAGTAAAGGATGGAATACAGAGTCGGAGAATGCCTGTGACAGAGTCAAAAGGAAGAAGGGTGTGTTAGCATTTGGAAATGAGAGTAAACCAATGAGTAAACCCTCTTTGGCAGTGAGTTGGAAGGACATTTATAAGCAAAGTGCCTGGGGATGTGTCACACTGTGGTTTTTGTTAGAGAAGTGCCTTCCATCTGGGATGTCAGTCAATAAAGTGGCAATTACTTGTGAGACTCACTGAGGCAGCTCAGTGACACAAGGGATAGAGCAGTGGGTTTAGAGTCAGAAAGACTTGAATTCAAATTGTGCCTCAGACACTAGCTGGGCAAGTCACATAGCTTCCTCATCTGTAAAATGAGGATAATAATATTGCCTGCCTCCCAAGTTTATTGTGAAGATCAAATGAGAATATTTTTAAAGCACTTAGCATAGTTCCCAGCACATAGTAGGCATTATATAAATTCTAGTTTTTATTAATAATTTTATTATTAATTACTAAGAAACCCCCTGGAGCTTAATTCTGGGTCCATTACCCATGTATGAATCCAAGCTGGCTGTAGATTTCCCTAAAGGAACATGACCACTTTCTGTTTGAGAGTCCCATAGTGTGGCCTGACCTACTAGCTTCTGAAGAAACAATTATAATAGCTTCTTAATTGGTCTCCCTGCCTCCAGCCCCTTCCCTCTCCAATCCAACCTCAGCAAGATTGCCAGATTGGTAAATATTCCTCAAACAGAACCCCTAATAGGGCTCTGAGATGATTTCATATCTTCTTCATCAATATTTTGCATTGATTTCTCTGTTGAGAAGTTGTCCCCCTTCTCCCAAATGGAATATAAAATAGGGTCTGGTTTCTTTTTTTGGGGGAGGGTGGTCCTTGAATCCTCACGACCTAATGTCTGATAGCACTGTCCTTAATAAATGCTCGTGGAATTGAATTGAGCCTAAGGAATAGGGTTAAAAGTGGTCGTAGAGGAGAAGAGATAGGAGTGACCTAGAAATTCTGAGAAGTTCTGCACCACCTAGCTGTAGAGGGGCAGAGTCAGGTAGATGAAGTTCAGGAAAATAGACGGGAACAAAGAGGCCAATGGAATTCAGTAAGCGATAAGCATTCATAAAGCATTGACTATGTGTTAGGCACTATTCTAGGCACTGGAGATACAAATACAAAAATGAAACAATCTCTACTTGCAAAGAACTTACAAAGAGAAACAAGTATATATACATGCAGCCCAAACAGAAAACTGATTAATGCAAAAATATACAGGGTAGCAAAATACAAGGCAGTTAAACAGAGAGGGTATTTAGCAGTTAGGGGGATTAGGAAAGACTTGAAGAAGATAGCACATGAGGGAGTACTTAAAGGGAGAGACAGACTCTGTTTGTGATGCAACCGTGAGGAAGGAGTGCATTGTAGGTATGGGGGACAGCCCAGAGATGGAGATCAGAGATGGAAAACCGTGTGTGAGGAGCCAAAAGGACAATTTGGCTGGATTGTGCGGTATGAAAAGGAGAGATGCTCTCTCTCTCTCTCTCTCTCTCTCTCTCTCTCACTCTGTCTCTGTCTCTCACTCTGTCTCCATCTCTCCCTCTGTCTCCATCTCTCCCTCTGTCTCCATCTCTCCTTCTCACTCTGTCTCTGTCTCTGTCTGTCTCTCCTTCTCACTCTGTCTCTGTCTCTCGCTCTGTCTCTCTCTCTCTCTCACTCTGTCTCTGTCTCTCGCTCTGTCTCTCTGTCTATAAATATACACTTATGCCTCTATACTTATTTATTTATACCTCTATCTCTATCTTTATACCTATACCTATCTTTATTATTCTACCTTTACCTCTATCTCTTTTCACCTATATACTTACTCCTCTATCTATGTTATCTCTACCTGTATCTCAGTTTCTATCTTTATACTAATGCCTCTCTCTGTGTCTCTCCATCTGTCTCTCCATATTAATGTCTATGTTTGTGTCTACATATAGCCTTTTGTAATGTTAATAGGATTTAAGATCTTCCCCACCCATTAACAGGCCTCAGGTGGAGTCCCTTAAGGGAAGTTTGCTGGGGGGAGGCTTGCTTGTAGGAAGCTTTCACATCTTTTGCTAATTTCTAATTAGGCACTGAATCACAGGGTTGTGATGCCCTTTGGCTCTAAAAAGGGTATATATACTCTGAGGTTAGCATTTAGCTTTGGGGCTTACTCACTGGAAGAGTGTTCTTGTGTTTTGACCAGAGGAGACTCTGGGTAGTCCTTAAGGAGCCACCTCCACCCCCACTTTGAAAAACCCAGATGTTGGTGCTACTACTCTCTTTGGTAGCTATGTATGTATTGTATTGGTCAGATAGTTGCATCTGTATTGATCTGTGCTTATTTCTCAGACTGTTAGAAGTTCTGTCTGTTGGTCTTTATTTTTCTGCTCATACTTTCTCTAGTTTCTTTGTTTATATTTTCTCTGAAGTTCTGGGAGCTGACTTTTCTCTTGAACCAATGAATGTAATTAAAAGAAGATAATTGACACCTTTTTGAGTAGTCTCTCCTAGTAAAGGAGATAAAAGGATGCACTAGCGGCCATCTTGGATATACCAGTGTGGTTACCCCTACACCTCTCCATCTCATACTCTACAATCCAACCAAAGTGGGCAATATAAATATGTATCATAATGAAGCTAGAAAGATAGGTTGCATAAGGAGCTTTAAATCCAAAAGGGGGGAATTAATTTTATCCTGTGGAGCCACTGGAGTTGGTTGAGTAGGGGAGTCATGTGGCCAGGTACGAGTTTAAGAAAAATACTTTGGTAGCATCTTGTTGGATGGACTGGAGTGGGGAGACACAAATTGGGATGATACTAATTAGGTGGTTATTGTAACAATCTAGGTGAAAGGTAATGAAGAGCTAAACCAAGGTGGTAGATGTGTGGGTAGAGAGAGGGAACTGGATGTGAGAAATGTTGTAAAGGTAGGAATGGCAAGATTTAGCAACTGATTAGATAATTTGGGATAAAGGAGAGTGAGGGGTCTGGGTAATGCCAAGGTTATGGGTCTGGGAGACTGGAAGCAAAATGGCATTTTTGATACAAATAGGAAAGTTTGGAAGAAGGTAATGTTTTTAGGGGAAAGATGAGTTCTGTTTTAGATATGTGTTATTTAAGATGTCTGTAGAAGATCACAAAATGTGCAATAGGAAATCAGGGCTGAGGCACCAAAGATAAAGGGAGAGACTAGGACTATACATTATCTAGAGATGGCTGATAAACACACAATGGCTGATGAAGTTACCAAATGAAGAATGTATAGAAGGAGGAGAGGAGAGGATGTAGTCTAAAAGCTTAGGCAGTGCTCACAGAATGCACGACATCATTGGTGAGCCAACAAAGTAGGCTGAGTGTGTAGGAGATGGGTAGGAGATCAGATGGGTAGGAGAAGAACCAGGGAAGAATAGTGCCATAAAAACTCGCAGAGGGGCAGCTAGGTGGCTCAGTGAGTAGAGCACCAGCCCTGGAATCAGGAGGACCTGAGTTCAAATCCAGCCTCAGACACTTAACATGTACTAGTTGTGTGACCTTGGGCAAGTCACTTAACCCCAATTGCCCTGCCTTCCTCCCTCCAAAAAGACCAACCTCCACCTCCCTCCAAAACAAAACAAAACAAATGTTAAAGCTCATGGAGGAGAAAGTATCCAGGAAGAGAGGATGGTCATCACTGTTAGATGTTCAAGGTGAAGGTCAAGATGAATGAGTACTAATAAAAAGATATCAGATTCGGCAATAAATCATTTGTGAGGAAGCATACCAGCAGCTGGAGAGAATCAGGAAAGATTTCATGAAGAAAGAACAGACAAAACTGTGGCTAACAATTTTTACAGCTGAGAGGAAAACAGTTCCAAATACTTTGTAATTTGTGATGTGAAAATGATATAGGAAGTGTGTTATAGCAGCTAAGTGGCATAGTGGATAGAACCCTGGAGGTGGGTCAAGAAGAGCAGAGTACCTCAGACGCTACTTACGTGATCCTGGGTAAGTCACTTAAGCTCTCAGCTTCTTAGTTTCTCCATCTGTAAAATGGGGGTAATAATAGTCTCCCCTCTCTTGCAGGGTTGTTGCAAGGGTCTAACAAGTAACAGGTCAAGTGCTATAAAAATCTCAGCTATTATTAGTTGGAGTAGTAGTTCAGAGAAATTATACTTCTCTGGCCTACTCTTTTTCTACACTTTCTCCTACCCAGTATCCCTTTGTTTTTGGCCTTCTCTGGGCACTTTCCCTTCCTCATATTTGGAATTTTCTGTTCTGGTCCAGACCAGAAACTTCAAGTTTCTCAGACGATTGGTGTCTCCCTGCCTGTAAATTCAGAGGAGGGAAATCAGTTAGGTCCCCCCCAGTGGGACCCCATCCTTCCCTCTGAAACATTTGAACTATTTTGAAGTATACACCTAGGAATATCAGCAAAAGTTTGGCATATTCATGTACAAGTCCTGGCAACAGCCTGTCACAAGACAGTCCTGGGCTCCCTATGGCAGCCAGTGTCCAAAGACCATGGAGCTCCAGACTCTCAGACAGCTCCCCTGATTACATCCTCCCCTATCTATCCCTGATGTATGGTCATCCTTTCCACACAGCAGAGGTTCGGGTGGTGCCCCTGAGATCTGGAAAATCAGAGTCAAAGGGCCATCCCTTCGTACCTGAGAAGTCTGAATTTTTCTTTTGTTTTTATGGGGTGTTTGCAGTATCTAAAATTTGGATTAAGTCTTTGGTCGCGGCTTCTGTATCATCTGCTGGCCTTTGCATGTCATCTGCCGCTTCGGCAACACTCCCCCCAAATTCCCATTTAATTTCTTATGCCAACCTGTCACATATGGGGAAAGTCCCGATATGGAAGGAATAACTGCATATTTTTTTTCCCTGCCCTGCTTTGGAGGTTTCAGCCCTGGCACCAGTATAGGGGGTCAGTTGGCTGCCATAGTTTCATAAATATCAGTTGATGCTCCATGTGAGGTTGAATGCTAACTTGGTACCCATTTCTTATTGCTCTTACCTTTCCCTCCATTGGGTATCTACATTTAAGCTATAAGGTCTTTGCTGAAATATGCCAGATAAAAAGCAGATTGGCTCATCTGATTCTTCTGGAAAGTCCCTGATTTGCAGCAACGAAGCCTAACAAAGTAATTAAGATAAATGCAGTAGCAGGAGGGGAAATTAGTAACAATACTCACTCACTGATGGGTGTTATTAACAATGTCTGCAATTTTTTAACCAATTATTTTCTCTAAATAGTTACTAAACTCTGAATGAAGAACTGGATGCCTCTAAGCTGCTAAAGGAATGTATTTGTTAAATTTTTACATCCTCTAAATTTAAGTGTTCTGGGAGAACAGCTTCGGTCACACCACCTAAGTTAAAGCTTTGGACCTGACTGGCTTTGGCCATCAGGAGAACAAAAGTAAGGCACTGGGAATGAGGAGGATCCTCTATAAGGATCACAGCACAATATAGTAACTGATGTCCATAATAATCCTTAATCTTTTTGTTGTTGTTGTTGTTGAGGAAGGAAGGCAAGGCAATTGGAGTTAAGTGACTTGCCCAAGGTCACACAGCTAGTAACATTTGAACTCAGGCCCTTCTAACTCCAGGGTGGGTGCTCTATTCACTGGGCCCCCTAGCTGACCCAATGATCCTTAATCTTCAAGGAAAGATTCAGGTATATCTGGTATCTTGTATATTCAGTATCAGTAATCTAAGGCGCAGCGTGGTATAGGATATGAAGAACTGGCCTCATCATCAGAAATGCAGGTCTTCAAATCCTGCCTCTGATGTACACTGATGTGTGATCCTAGATAAGTCCCTCCCAGAACTCTGCAGCTCTCTCAGCCTACCTCCAACACTTATGAGCTGTGTGGACGTTCACACGTCCATTAATCTCCTGAACCTCAGTTTCCTCATCTGTCCAATGGAGATAATATCTGTAGAGTCCACAGGGTGGATGTGAAGCTCAAATAAATTAATGTCTATATTTTACAAGCACTAAAGCATTATATGTCAGTTATCAACTAACCTGGTGGTTTATATGGTGAGTAAAACTGTCATCATCAACATAGTCATTATCTTCTATTTAAGAAGATAGATAGATATAGATAATTTACTTTAGAAAAATATCTATTTAAAATATATTTTGGTATTAAAGGAGTAAACTTATCCTCACAACTTTACCATGTAGAGCAAATTATTAGGTGGCACGGTGGATCGAATGCCAGGCCTGGAGTGGGGAAGATTTGAATTCAAATTCAGCCTCAGAAATGTACTAGCTACGTGACCCTGGGCAAATCATTCACCTCTGTTTGCCTCAGTATCCTTATCTGTGAAATGGGGATAATTACAGAACCTACCTCCCAGATTTTTTCTGAGAATCAAATAAGATAATAATTGTAAAGTGCTTAGCACACTGCTTAGCACATAATAAGTGCTAACTACATGCTAGGTATTATGTTATTATTATTATTTATTCATTGAAGGCAGCTAGACTCTTGCTAACTTCTCATGGTGCAGATTTAAATGCCTGTTAATCATTTTTTTTTGTCTTTTTAAAAAAAATTCCCTCAATTACATGTAAAAACAATTTTTAACATTCATTTTTTTTGTTAAGTTTTGAGTTCCAAATTCTATCCTTCTCTCCCTTCTCTCCCCTCTCCTTGGGATGGTAAGCATCTGATATAGATTATTCATGTGCAATCATATAAAACATTTCCATATGAGTCATTTTGTGGAAGAAAACTGAGAGAGAGAGAGAGAGAGAGAGAGAGAGAGAGAGAGAGAGAAGGAAGGAAGGTGCAAAATAGTATGCTTTGGTCTGTATTCAGATGATATCAGTTCTTTTTCTGGAGATGAATAGCATTTTTCATCAGGAGTATTTTAGGATTGTTTAGAATTGTTTTATTGCTGAGAATAGCTAAGTCATTCACAGTTCTTCATAGTACAGTGTTGTACTACGTTGTACTATGTTGTACTGTGTACAATGTTCTCCTGGTTCTGCTCACTTCACTCTGCATCAGTTCATGTAAGTCTGTTTTTTTTTCTGAAATCATCCTGCTGATCATTTCTTATAGCACAATTATATTCCATTAAATCAACATGCCACAATTTGCTTAGTTATTCTCGAATCGATGGGAATCCCCTCAATTTCCAGTTTTAGCTATCAAAAAAAGAGCTACCACAAATATTTTTATGCAGATAGGCTCTCCCTCCCCACCCCTCTCTCCCTCTGTCTCCTTCTGTCTCCCTCCCTTCCTCCTTCCCTCTCTCCCTCCCTCTCTGGGATATAGATCTAGTAGGGGTATTGTGGAATCAAAGGGTATGTACTATTTTATAACTCTCTGGGAATAGTTCCAAATTGCTCTACAGAACGGTTGGATCAGCTTACAACTCCACCAGCAATGTATTAGTGTCCCAGTTTTCTCATGTCCCTTCCAACATTTGTAATTTTTCTCTTCTGTCATCTTAGCCAATCTGAGAGTTGTGAAGTGGTACCTCCGAGTTGTTTTAATTCGTATTTCTCTAATCAGTAGTAATTTAGAGCATTTTTTACAAAATACCATAGATAGCTTTGATTTCTTCATCTGAAAATTGTCTGTTTATATCCTCTGACCATTTACCAAGTGGGGATTAACTTGTATTCTTATAAATTTGATTCACTTCTCTATATATTTGAGAAATGAGGCCTTTATCAGACATATTTGCTATAATTTTTTCCCATAGTTTTCTGCTTTCCTTTTAATTTTCATTGTACTGGTTTTATTTATGCAAATCCTTTTTAATTCAACGTAATAGAAATGATCCATTTTAAATCTTGTAATGCTCTCTATATCTTGTTTAGTCCTAAAAATCTATTCCGTGCTCTCCTAATTTGCTTATGATGTCACCCTTTGTGCTTAAATCATGTACCCATTTTGACCTTATCTAGGTATATGGTGTAAGATGTTGGTCCGCCATACTGTTTTCCAGTTTTCCTAGCAGTATTTGTCAAATAACGAGCTTTTGTCCCCAAAAGCTTGGCTATGGAGGTTTATGAAGCCCTAAATTACTGTGATCATTTGCGTTGTGTACCTAATCTATTTCTCGGATCCGTCCCTCTATTTCTTACCCAGTCCCAGGCTGATTGCCACTTTAAAATATGGCTTGAGATCTGCGAGGGCCGGGTTATCTTCCTTCATATTTTTTTTCATTGATTCCTTTGTTGTTCTTGACCTTTTTTTCTTCCAGATGAATTTTGTCATCATTTTTTCTAGCCCTATAAATTTTTTTGGTAGTTTATTGGTATAGCACTGAAGAAATAGATTAATTTAGGTAGAATTATTTTTATTATATTAGCTCGTCCTACTCACGAGCAATTAATATTTTCCCAATTGTTTAGATCTGACTTCATTTGCGTGAAAAATGTTTTGTAATTGTGTTCTTATAATTCCTAGGTTTGTCTTGACAGGTAGACTCCCACGTATTTTATACTGTCTAAAATTATTTTAAATGGAATTTCTCTTTTTATCTCTTACTGCTAGCCTTTGTTGGTAATATACAGAAATGCCGATGATTTATATGGGTTTATTTTATATCCTGTAACCTGGCTAAAATTGTTAATTATTTCCACTAGGTTTTTGTTGATTCTCTTTGTCTCTTAGAGTTCGATGACTTGGATTCAAATCTCGTCTTTGGCTACCAAATAGGTGATATTACTGCCTTAGATTTAGAATCTAAGAGAGTTAGGCTTCAGTTCTGACTCTGACACTTCCTTTATGATCAAGGACAATCTCTCAACTTCTGTAAAATGGGTATGACACCTATAGTACCTAAGTCACATAATTGCTGTGAGGCCCATGTAAATCTCTTTCCCAACCTTGAAATGCCATGTAAATGTCAACCATTGCTGTTACTACCTATGTGGCCTTGGGCAAGATCTGATAGTGCTGTAGTTCCTGCTACTGGGGATGACTTAGGGTGGTGGATCTCTTGAGCTCAGAAATTCTGAACTACTGTGTTCACACTCTGACCCTCCAAAATCAGCTCAGAGAAAATGACCTGGATTGGTTTGGGGGCTTTGGAAAACATGCCCACTTTCAAAAACAGTAATGATAAAAGAATTGTCCTTAAGTTTTATCTTTAGTATTTTAAGTTTGTTTGTTTTTTATGAAAGGCAAAATAGCAAAGTGGATAGAGACTTGTCCTTGGAGACTGGAAAACTGGGTTTAAGTCCTGGCCATGATAGGTTACTGAAAAGTGAATTAACAGGCCCAGGTCAGAAATGGAGCAGGTCAGACTTCTTGAGCTGATCAGTAGTGGGATTGGGTCCTTGAGTGGCCCATTGCACTTTCAGCTGAAGTGAAATAGGGAGATCTAGTCTCTTTTTTTTTTTTTTTTGCTTTTTGGAGGGGGGAAGGTAGGGCAGTTGGGTTTAAGTGACTTGCCCAAGGTCACATGGCTAGTTTTTTTGTGTTAAGTGTCTGAGGCTGGATTTGAACTCAGGTCCTCCTG